>OX465259.1:5978438-7178438 GCA_949987775.1 Aproaerema taeniolella | reverse complement strand
TGGGGACGTAAGGTCCTTTGTAGACCCCTAGAATCCAGTCCCGGATCTTTGGGTAGGCGTGGTGACGCTGCCCAGGGTGTAACGCGGGATGGTCGTTGCCTGTCTTGGGCCTTCTGGGACAAGACCGGGACGTGAGGGTGTATATACCCCAAAATGAAAGTAACAGGATGGTCGTTGCCTGTCTTGGGCCTTCTGGGACAAGACTGGGACGTGAGGGTGTATATACCCCAAATTGAAAGTGTAACAGGATGGTCGTTGCCTGTCTTGGGCCTTCAGGGACAAGACGGGAACGTGAGGGTGTATATACCCCAGAATGAATGAAGTTTGTCTTGTGTCTGTGGAACAAGATTAGAATATGAAATGATGAAAGAAAGTCTTTGTTTGGACATGACTAAGTAAGATGAGAACTCAGTATAAAGTTACAATAGATCTTTGATTTTGACTGAAAGAGACAAGAAGAGAGATGAGAACAGTAACAAACTCTTAACTGACTATTAATATTACAAGACTTATGACTTTATCTTATATCTAACCTGTGTCGGATAATAATGATATTATGTATAATGAAACTCATACTGTGTCAATTGGTTTTCAGTAACTATTCGTGGATTACACCTACATGAGTACAAGATCAGACCTTGTTACCCATGGCACCGAGTCAGTCGGTGTCATGGGTCAATTTCAACTGCAGGTGGGGCACGGCGAGGCTAAGGTGGATGATATAAATTATGCTCAGTAAATCAAAGCGAAGCAGATCATTATAGAAGCTGAACCTAAGGCATAAGGATTCATACAGAAGATACAAAAGGTATGATTCAATTTATTTTTTGTTCGCGAAGTTACATCCATATTAAGGGTTGTGTCAGAATGAACTTGGAAGTAGTCTATCTTCATACCGAAGGTAGATACCACTGATAAACATAACTTACACCAAAGTACAGCATGTATACATACATACTCATATATATACCCTTTCGCGACATGGTGGTGATGTAAACTGGGATATGATACAGACTAAAACCTCAAAAGAAAGCTGAATTTTTAGCACACCTGAACAGAAAATTATGATTGTATGTATGAAATTTATAGAGAATTACAGTCATAGCAATATTGAAGCATGTTTCTGAATATGGTAAGGTGGTGCAATAGAGGTAACTGAGCATAATAGATCTGAAACTGAGACCTGCCATGGCCCCTAGTAAATATAGGTCTTTGTAAATTCGCGCTAAAATAAAATCGATGTTTTTATCAAGAGATGCTCAAGATGGCGCTTAGGAGACCTACTCCGTGTACAATTTTGTGTTGTATTTTTGCATAAAATGTTTTTTCTACAGATGTTATTCGACTGTATATCATAATTATAATTGATATCATTTCTCGTTTATGTTTATAAGTTAAGCTGGTTGAATGTACTTAATTCACAATTATTTAGTACACAATTAAGACTAAAACGACTTCATTTTATTATTCGTTAAGTTGGTAGTACTGACGAGTTTGAAGGGTGCGTTCGATTCAGAGAAAATATACTCGGTAGTTCAAGTCGAGTATACTGCTGTCAAAAATTGAATCGATTAAAGACGGATATTAATCGATGTTTATTGGTATACTTTGATAAACAGATATGAAAGACGTAATGTAATTTAATTGTTCATTACTAAGGAAGAAAAAATAGATTTTCCGTTGATTAAAAAGTTGAAGAAAATAAGATTTGACATTTGGATATACATATACCTGGATATATTATGTAAATAAATGTTTACATAAACATTGTTTAGTTACTGATAAAGGGAGAAGTTCACCTGGAAGAAATCCCTTTATAGCGACAAAACCGCATTTATACCCGTCCATTTAATAAGTAAGACAATTTGTTATGAGTGGTTGTGAAATTCTTGTAATAATGTAAGCAATAAAGTAATTATGTTTAATTTATAAAGGTTTTTGTTGATTCGAATTATTATTTCGATACGTAGTAAATTAGATTCTAATCGAGCAATCGATTATAATCGATATGGCATTTCGACAAACTCATTTCAAACGTACCCCTTTCCTACTTGTGAAAAAAAAAAAAAGGGAAAAGTTTCTTTCCGTTCCGCCATTACCGGCAAGGCGTTAGTTACTTTTTCTAGTAGTGAATTGGAAAGTTAAAAAGTGCTTGAAATTAATAAGGAGATTATAAAGGTATGTAATACAACGTTCACTAACAGAGTTGAATTAGTATAAAATAAGAACTGTTGGGTTTTGACATGTAAATGTGTTCACGTGTAAGCAAATTTTCAATTGAAAATTCGTTGTATGTTAACTTCAATTTCTCGACTAACATAAAGATTTATTTAGGAAATCGACTTGGATACACCAAGTGCATTCTGGAATACAAGACTGTTAAGTCTGAAAGTCTGATCGACACGAGATTGAACGTCGATAGTGCTTTACGACGCTAGTACCTACTTGCATCGAGGTACTTTCTTTGCTGACATAAAGGTATGTAATGTAAATTTGAACATACGCAAACGCAAACAAAAGAAAATCGCATTCATCTAGTGCCTCAACAATATCTAAATAGTGTCGCTAAGTAAACATTTTTCCTAGTCATTCTTTCTTATTAGAACATTCTGTCATAAATTTACGGCAATCAAAAATCGTTTGGTACCTAATAATAATAATTACATATTCTAAATTCAAATGAATTTATGTGTGCTTAGCATTTAAATAGTATTCGGAAAAAGCCACAGTGACCTTCATTTTGATAAACATTTAGTTTGATTTCATAGTAATTGCCTTGTAAAAATAAATAAAACATAAGAATATAGTGCAAATAAATTAGAATAATTGTGTTCGTAATATGTCTTCCTTAGCACATTTATAAATAAGATAAAAGGATAGATGAATAAGATAGTGTTGAAGTACCTACATACTTACCTGGAATAACTTTATAAATGAATAAATAAAATAAGGTACCTAACAGGAGAGTTACTCTGTATGCAATAGTGTTTCTATCTATCTGTAGTAACTTGATGCTATTCCCATCCTGAATAGATATATGTGTACAAAGGAATAAAATAACTTAATTGAAATAGTTCACTCTGGTACAGACGGCAGCACAAAAAGGTGCATTCATCTTGTTTCTTTCTGTTACAAAGTGAAGTCAAAGTTTGATTTGATTAGATGTTTCGTTGTGAAATAACACGAGTGTAAGACTTAAAATGAATAAAATACTTACATAAATAAAATGTGAATTTAAATGTATAAAATTAATATACACATAAATGTTGTGATAGGTGTTAAGTATTTACTTGTCTATTGCAGATGGAGGAAATTTTATTAGATAGGTTGATAAAATTAGCCGATGAGATAAATACCTTGACAGAAATAAGCGATCTCCCTCTAAGTGAGGATGAAAACTTTTTATATAAAGCAGGACTAACTAAGTGCAAGTTAGAGACACTTCTTCAGCGCCTAGAAAATGACCTAAATACCTACTTTCGGGTTGCTAATAATCCTTCCGCTGATGATATAAGTCAAATAAGTGAAATACAACTAAAGGCTCAATTAAGCCTAGCAGAATTAAAATTCAAAATACCTACGTCTTTGAAAGCCACACAAAGTAATAAAGAGAAGAACCAAAAGTATTTAGTTCCTGGACGTCTAACGAATTTAGATTTACCACAATTTGATGGTAACATTTTAAACTGGCATCCATTATGGGATCAATTCTCCTCAAATGTTGATTTACGGAATTTATGTGAGATTTATAAGTTATTATACTTAAAAGCATCCTTAAAGAGAGAAGCTAAAAAAGTAGTAGATAGCCTAGAGACTACAAACAAAAATTATAAAATTGCTTCTAATGCTTTAAAGGAACGATTCAGTAAACAAAATCTACTGATCGACTCTCCCTACTCAACACTGTATAAAATCATAACCATGTAATGAAAAAAAAAATAATAATTAATAAATAAATAAAAAAAAAACATAAAAACATAAAAAAAAAATAATAATAATAAAAAAAAATAAAAAAAAAATTAAAAAAATAAAAAACGAATGAAATGAATCTTTCCTGCATATTTTTTAAGGTCGTACATTATAATGATAAATGTGAGAAATTCATAAGTAATCGTTGTTACAAATGTTTCCGCATGGGACATAATATGTACAAGTGTCACGAAAAGAAAACATGTGTGCATTGCAACAAGGATCAACATAACCGAGCGTTATGTCCTGATAAATTTGACAATAAAAAAGAAGTAGCTACATTAACTGCAACAAGTAAAGGAGGATATACTGTACTACAAACAGCAACCGTGAATGTCACTATAGAACGAGATGCTTTCAACTGGAGAAAATGCCGCGTTTTATTAGACTCAGGTTCCCAAAGATCTTATATTACACAAGAGTTGGTAAAGAATTTGAATCTGCCAATTGAAGAAGAGCAAAGGTACTGAAAAGATTCAATTAAAAGAAAACTTATTCATGGTAAACTCAGAATTTGGATGGATATTATCTGGTGAAATGAAATCCGAATCCACTGATCAATTGTCAGTATTGACTTATTTCCAAACAGGGATGGATGTGAAATTAAATCGGCCTGATCCTCCAATAGATCATGGTAACATAACGTTTTTATGGGAGCTTGAATCAATTGGTATTACGGATTCACCTAAACTTGGAAGAGATGAAGAAGCAATCAACAACTTTAATAAAACCACTAATGTCATTGATAATCGTTATACAGTTTGTTGGCCTTGGAAAGAATATCCTCCGACTCTAGATCCTAATTATGGTCTAGCATATGGACGTCTCGTTAACTTATTAAAACGTCTAGATTTCGATACGCTGGAAACTTACAATGAAACGCTGAATGATCAAATCAACAAAGGTGTAATAGAAGAAGTTACAGATCCAAATAAGTTTGAGGATCACCCGGTACATTATTTACCACATCATGGTGTAGTTCAAAAAGGAAAACCTATAAGGATTGTTTATGATGCATCCTCTAAAGTTAAAGGAAAGAAAAGTCTCAATGAGTGCCTTTACTGTGGGCCCATGATGCTAGAAGATTTAACAAGTTTATTAATACGATTCAGAAAGCATAAAGTAGCACTGTCAGCAGATGTTGAAAAAGCGTTTTTGCAAATCGCTCTCCATGATAAAGATCGTGATGTGACAAGATTCCTATGGGTGAAAGATATAACAAAACCTCCAAGTAAAGATAATCTTTTATATCTGAGATTTTGCAGAGTCCCATTCGGGGTCATTTCCAGTCCATTCCTATTAAATGCAACTATAAAACACCATCTAGCAAAATGCGATAAAGAACAAATTAGAAAAATGGCTAATGATATTTATGTGGATAATTTAGTAACAGGATCTAAGTCTACTGAAGATGCTTTGAACTTATACAAAGATGCCAAAGTCTCTTTCGGAGAGATATCAATGAATCTGAGGGAGTGGAGCTCTAATTCGAAAGAGTTCATGCGACAAGTTCCGGATACTTCTAAAGATGGCATAGTTAAGTTACTTGGTCTTGATTGGAATTTAGATAAAGATACACTTCAGTTAAGATGTAAATTCGACACTGCAGCTAATACCAAACGTCAAGTACTAAGAGTTATTGCATCTGTTTACGACCCTTGTGGATTTGTCGTACCATACTTATTGCGAGCGAAACTATTTTTACAAGATCTATCAAAATGGGACACAACACTTTCAAAGGATTTTACTACAGAATGGGCAGAAATTCGGGAAGAATTAGAAGAGATTAAACAGGTCGTGATACCCAGAAGCTTGCTAGACAAATCAGAAACTGGAAATTGTCAACTACATTGTTTCACAGATGCATCCCTAAAAGCGTACTCCGCTGTGGTTTATATACTACATGGAAACAAATTAAATTTTGTCACTGGAAAGTCCAGGCTGGTACCTGTAAAGGATCAGCAGCACCTAAAAATCCCACGTTTAGAATTACTGGGAGTTGTGATAGGAAGTCGTCTTATCAAATTCGTCCTTGAATCTCTTCAGATACAAGTGTCTCAGCAAATATTATGGACAGACAGTCAAATTGTGATAGAATGGTGCAAATCAAGCAAACTTTTACCACCCTTTGTAGCGAGGAGAGTTGACGAGATTAAGAAAAACCCGAAGTTGACAATAAGATATACTCCGACGGAATTAAATCCATCAGACGTAGCAACTAGACCTACCAATATTAAAGTTGATAAGAATGTGTGGTTGACTGGACCTCAATTCTTACTGGATCATCCTGATTCTTGGCCTACGGAAAGATATCACTCTGTTCCAAAAGAGATTTGTCTTTTGGCGGGGGAGGGTCTCTCGAATGATGACATAAAAGACGATTCTCCCAAAGTACAAGAAAAACTGGATCAACCTACAGGATTAGATATCGGAGCAGTCAAGCAAATACAAAATGAATACTTCCCTCTAGAAATGCAAAATCAAGAAACTTCCATGAAAAGAAATTTAGATTTATTTAAAGACGTTGATGGCGTGATACGTTGTAGAGGTCGCTTGACCAACACTGGCTGGCCATACGACAAGCGATATCCTATATTGCTTCCTAAGAACTGTGAACTTACAAATAACATCATTAAGAAGACCCATGTAGACAATTACCATGTAGGAGCAAACCAAACGTTGAGCCTTTTGCGTCAACACTTCTGGATTCCCCATGGAAGAAGCCAGGTTCAAAAGGTCATCCGAAAGTGCTCACGCTGTACTAAACACGGAGGAGGACCTTACAAATTACCACCGACACCAGCGTTACCTTCTGAAAGGGTAAACTATAGCGCACCTTTTACCTTCGTGGGAATTGATTACATGGGACCAGTTCTTGTTAAAACTGAGGATGAAACTAGTAAAATATGGATTTGTCTTTATACCTGTCTTGCGGTAAGAGCAGTGCATCTAGAAGTAGTCCGCGATCTTACAGCAGAAGAAGGTCTGCTAGCTCTGAGGAGAATGATAGCTTGCAGAGGTCTTCCCTCACTTATAACGTCCGATAATGCTACGCATTTTAAACTTATAGCAGAAATAGTGTCTAAACCATACTGCATTGATAAAAACATAAAATGGCGCTTTATACCGCAGCTTGCACCATGGTTTGGTGGGTTTTATGAAAGACTAATTTCTATAGTAAAAAACTGCATGAAGAGGACTTTGGGGAAGCATTTACTATCTCTTTCACAGTTGTCGACTGTTATGAAAGAAATCGAAGCAGTAGTAAATACGAGACCGCTTCTTTACGTAGATACCGAACTTGGACTTATTATAAAACCTGCTGATTTCCTTACTATAGGTAAATGTATCACGATTGATACCTCTGAAGACCATTTTACTGGGACAGAGAATACTTCAACTAAAACGAATCTCATTCAAGGTTGGAAGAAAGGACTTGCAATCTTACAAGAATTCAAAGATATGTTTTTAAATAGATATCTACCAAGTCTTCGTGAGAGATATCAACATTCCCACAAGGAGTCAAAAATTTTAGCTAAAACCGAGCCGAAGGTGGGCCAAATTGTCCAAATAAAAGATGAAAATAAAAACAGAGAAACATGGAAGGTTGGAACAATTATTTTACTCGAGAAAGGAAAAGATGGAATGTGTAGAGTGGCTAAAATAAAGGTAGGCGATAAAGAATTTACAAGATCTATATCACATTTATATCCTCTCGAAATGGAGGAAGATGAAAATTTTAGAATGGATGGTAACTCTGTCAATGAACCAGAAAGACGTTCGCCAGATATGACTGTGGAACATGCAAATGAAGAAAATGGCGATGAAGAGATTACATCAATTGAAATGACAAACGGAGACCCCGAAAGTAACATGATAGAAAAGGCTATAACTGAACAACCCAAAGATAATACAGTGTCTGAAAAAATAGAGGAGAACTTGCACACAGAGACAATACAGACGAGCTCAAGGTCAAGACGAGAAGCGGCCACTAAAGCTTTAGAAAAGATTAAACAGTGGACGCAAAACCTACTATCTTTAATTTCTCGTGGTGGGGAGTGTCGCGAACTGCAATAGTCCGCGAATATGTAAAATGTAAATAGTGTAAATATTACTAATGGCAACACTGATGAAGAGCATCGTAAAAGAAAGTTGGACCTTGTCGATGGTAAGTGGAGGCCGCCAATTTTTTCAGTGTAAAAGTTCTTTACTTAGCAGAGTTTTTAAGTCAGAAAAGTGGTCAGTGGTATTATGAATAAAATTAACTTTGGGAGATAAAATATAATAAATAAACATTTAATTCTTTAATGTAATTAATTTTGACAATAAATTACAACCTCTTGTCTATAACAAAAACATTAAGTAATTTAATTTATTAGTAATACTGCCTGTTTTTTATGCCTTTGCCTAAAAAAATACCCTGATGCGCGCGCATCCCTATTTTGTGAACAAATAAAAATATTTCGCGCGCTTCTTCTTTTCTTTGTATTGTTTTTATTTATTTCCTCGCAAATATGTTATATAACGACGTATGACACACGTGTCGCGAACTGCAATAGTCCGCGAATATGTAAAATGTAAATAGTGTAAATATTACTAATGGCAACACTGATGAAGAGCATCGTAAAAGAAAGTTGGACCTTGTCGATGGTAAGTGGAGGCCGCCAATTTTTTCAGTGTAAAAGTTCTTTACTAAGTAGTGAAAGTTTTATGTGAATATATGGAAGCAAAATATGAAAGCTAAGTATTTTAAGAGATAAGTATTTAGAGAGCTAAGTATTGAGAATTATGTTCTTATTGTAATCCTAAGTATAATCCACGTATAATTCTGAATATTTACAGTCTTTCTAAATTTGATTAAGGACGCTGTCCATAACCTAACTCAAATTGAGAATTATAATTTATCAATACAATGCTAACATAAATTGAACCTTACTTTGATTAGTTCTTAAATGATTAACAAACCGATGAGACTTAATCCTTGAAAACTATAACTGGAGAAGAGTAAATAAGGTATGTTGTCCATAGAATCCACTCCCGGATCTTTGGGTATGCGTGGTGACGCTGCCCAGAGTGTAACGCGGGATGGTCGTGCTCTGTCTTGCACCTTCATGGTCAGGATGGGGACGTAAGGTCCTTTGTAGACCCCTAGAATCCAGTCCCGGATCTTTGGGTAGGCGTGGTGACGCTGCCCAGGGTGTAACGCGGGATGGTCGTTGCCTGTCTTGGGCCTTCTGGGACAAGACCGGGACGTGAGGGTGTATATACCCCAAAATGAAAGTAACAGGATGGTCGTTGCCTGTCTTGGGCCTTCTGGGACAAGACTGGGACGTGAGGGTGTATATACCCCAAATTGAAAGTGTAACAGGATGGTCGTTGCCTGTCTTGGGCCTTCAGGGACAAGACGGGAACGTGAGGGTGTATATACCCCAGAATGAATGAAGTTTGTCTTGTGTCTGTGGAACAAGATTAGAATATGAAATGATGAAAGAAAGTCTTTGTTTGGACATGACTAAGTAAGATGAGAACTCAGTATAAAGTTACAATAGATTTTGATTTTGACTGAAAGAGACAAGAAGAGAGATGAGAACAGTAACAAACTCTTAACTGACTATTAATATTACAAGACTTATGACTTTATCTTATATCTAACCTGTGTCGGATAATAATGATATTATGTATAATGAAACTCATACTGTGTCAATTGGTTTTCAGTAACTATTCGTGGATTACACCTACATGAGTACAAGATCAGACCTTGTTACCCATGGCACCGAGTCAGTTGGTGTCATGGGTCAATTTCAACTGCAGGTGGGGCACGGCGAGGCTAAGGTGGATGATATAAATTATGCTCAGTAAATCAAAGCGAAGCAGATCATTATAGAAGCTGAACCTAAGGCATAAGGATTCATACAGAAGATACAAAAGGTATGATTCAATTTATTTTTTGTTCGCGAA
Source organism: Aproaerema taeniolella (assembly GCA_949987775.1). Taxonomy (NCBI): domain Eukaryota; kingdom Metazoa; phylum Arthropoda; class Insecta; order Lepidoptera; family Gelechiidae; genus Aproaerema; species Aproaerema taeniolella. Next base: position 7,168,511 of record OX465259.1, on the reverse strand, counting down.
GTTACATCCATATTAAGGGTTGTGTCAGAATGAACTTGGAAGTAGTCTATCTTCATACCGAAGGTAGATACCACTGATAAACATAACTTACACCAAAGTACAGCATGTATACATACATACTCATATATATACCCTTTCGCGACAACACGTGCGCTTTAATAATTACAGCCTCTGCTTTTGCCCCGGCTGTAATTTTCAACAAACCGCACTTATATCATAATGTACTATTATTTACTTACAAAAAAATATATAAGCCAGTTATCTAGCACCAATAGTACAAGCCTCATTTAGTTTGAGGTTAGATGGCGGTGTGTGAATCGTAAAAGAAGACGTATTATTTATTATAAACTTTTTTTATACTACTTTAATTCAAATCGCGTAAGTTTAAAGTTTTTTATTTATTTTTAGTATTATTTTCATCTAGAAGACAAGTGAAACAGAGTCTAGACGTTTGTTTAGAATTAAAAGTAATAATGGTCAAGTATAAGTAATAATCAATGCTTTATTAATAATAAAAGTAGACCGACTGGATTTTGTTTTCTATAGCGTCAAGTGGTTATAATGTACTTGTAATCACCACAAGTGGAAAATTTCCACTTATTTAATAAAAGTCTACCTAACCTACTCCAATAGAAAATGGAGGCGTGAGTGGATATACACAAAACCTAAAAATTCAGGCTCCATTCCACACGTTCCAACTATTTCCAAACTTTTTTTGTAAAAGATCGGCAGGTAACGAACGGACAAATGCAAACGCACAAAGGTACGTATTCAGGGGCGTAAATGCAATATTTCGAACGGCCCTGTCGTGCTGTCAGTCAGGCATAGAGGTTGCGTGATCGCCATTGCAATTTGGTGAACGCGTGCGCCAAGGGCTGTCAGTTCAGAGTAGAGAATTGGAAATAGTTTTTTGCATTTTTGTATCCTTCTTTTCTTTTCTTACAATTCTAGCATGCTCATTGTCGAGTAATAAAAGTCAAATGTTGTTTTCTTTCTCTTTTCCTGCAGATACAAACGAGTAGATTTTTTAGATAACACTTTATTTGAATTTGTAATAGTGGCCAAATATGACTCAGATATTTAAAACTGTTTATTTTCAGCTATTAAATTAAATTAATGATAGTTTAATTAAGTGTCAAATGATTGATCTGCAGCTAAAACATAACGTCCGCGCGGTGAAATGCGCCACAGCTTTTCAAAATAGTGTCGATATGACAACGCCAGGGAGCGAGCAAGCTTTTGCGCCTAGCACAATCATAGTAAAGTTTCACCGTCATCGGAGCAGCGTAACGCGCGAGTTATGCTTTACTAATTGACTATATCAAATAATGTTGATCCCATTTTAGTGGCACAATTCTTCTAATATTCAATTCTATTATTTTTATTTATCATTTATTCATCTACGATTGTCAAAGCCTTCAACTTTTTACAATACATAGGTAGTTTAGGGATTTCGTCGAGCCATCACATGAGCTCAAACTCCCAAAACAACGCTCAACAGGGTTTTGTAGGAAAAAACGTGCACAAAGTAAAGTAAACAGAAAAAGGTTAGTTCAACACCAATCCGTAATCCAACGTTGAACCTTTGAACGGGGTATTTGAGCCTCGCTAACTCGGGAAATTCTGTCACGTAACTATAACGAAGTGATTGACTGACAGACCCTCACTGGCACAAGACTTAACATTATTACACATTCCCCCTTGCACTACCAATGTACCCACTACCAGTGGGTATTAAAACTGTCAAGACATTTGTGAAAAGTTTCGTTTGGTCGAAGTGTAGGTAGTCGCTGAGAAAATTATAGCGATAGGGACCGTATTTTATTCTTTTGGAAATGAAAGAGTATGTCAGCAAAATTGGTATATGAGACATATAAATTGTCATGCTAAAGGTAAGTTATACAGATATATATATTTATGTATCGTGCCTCAAGTTTTGAGTGCCAAGTTTGTTCTATTTTGAATATTCTTACAAGCAAACAAGAAACTTGAGTGGGAAGCTAATTGAGGGAACAGACTGTACATCGAAAATGTGTCACAAAAAAACCAACGAATATTTTTAATACAAAAAAATACTTTTTGAGAACCATCACTGGACTTGGCAAGAAATATATAGGTCAAAATGAGGTGCGATCAGCTGATATGCCTTTGTAAGGGAAGACAATTTTTTTTCCTAAGAATTTCATATAGGTTCCTTAGGAAAAGTTGTTCAGGTTTATGGGGAGAATGACCACTTAGAGTTTCGCTAACAAATTTAACCCATCGCGCGAGTGTTTACGACGTTTGCGATAGTAATCTCGAACACCAGGTGTACATTAAATGTAAAAAAAAATTGGCGCGCGTCAAATTTTTTTTACATTTAATAGGTGATGAACGTTGTTGAATCACCACCTGATATAAAACCATCGTCTGTCAAGCTCTGTCTATTGCATTTACTTTATCAGCAGGTAGTGTAGTGCACTCCAATATCTTGAATACAAAAGTGATTTTTGTAAAGAGATTTGTAACACAAAACAATAACATTATACGTATATTTATCAAATGTTAATGTGTTTTGACCTTCTCTGATATAAACGTAGGTGGACTAACGGATACCACAAAATAGAGGTCTAAATGTAATATACGGTGTGTAGGTAGACAAATTACCCGTTCTAGAACTGGCGACATCGAGTCAAAACGTCCAGGAAATAAACGGGACTTGTCTCCGGCTAAACATTAGGTCGGTTGAGAAATAGGGTGTTGTTGCAATGTATCATGAACACGTTCACTATGCACACTATGCTATTACGGAATTGTCACCTTACTTTTTCTTGCAAAGACCGCCCTGTTATTATTTGTAAACTGTATAGAAATATCTGCAATGAAGTTAATGACTTGATAACACGTAGGCTGCGAAAAGTATACAATTTAGCACTTTTCCTATTATGACAACATCTTTTACAGTTTTACTTATAAATTAAATGTTGTCAGTTGAGAAATTGACATCGTTAGGGGTGACTTTAAATTCCTTAACGAAACATTAGGACATGCCTCTTCCCATGAATTCCCGCAACAAAAACCTTTATTAAATTCCCGCGACAAAATGTTCTGTCTTCCCAAAAAAAGTCAAATCAGCTGAACGTCAACTTTAATGAATTTATTTTGCATGTGTCGCCCTATATTAATTCAATTAATTGTTTAATTTATTGATATTTCCCTTACACACCGCACCTCACCATCACACACTAGACATCACACATAACCAACCATAACACGCACAACACAACACAACAGCCTTATTATTTCTACACCCCGCGTTCCACTCACAGGCGAGGGCTGAAAATCAGTGTTGCCAGTCTGAAATACAAACTGACAAAAATCGCTGAGTCCAGGTCTTTTTACTCACTGCAGCATCCATACGCGAATTAATCTGTGTATATTGTTTGTATTTTTGTTTATTTTAAATGTGTGTTTTTTTAAGTCATTTGTGATCGTCTAAATGTTTGTATCTGTGTGCTGTATATAAAATAAACGTTTTATTATTATTATATTCTTTGGTAAAAGGTGTTCAGTTTTGTGGGCTCACATTCTCAATTCTTGCTAACTTATTTAAAGTCACCCAACATAATCTTTCCATAAATGTTTTTTCATAAAAGAGATTTATAAATATTTGAATTATTTTCTTATTTTTTAACACATACCAGAAACTGCTGAATTCAGACCTCCAAGGATTTTATTAGCGGCAAAAATGTTGCTGAACCCGTCTTTATACTTTCTTAATAATATGCCAAAGACAGAAGTATAAAGACAGCTTCCGATTGGTGAGCTAAGTTATTAACTTCAGGGGTATCGAAAAGGTCAATATCCACAGAAGCAAGTACTTCATTTAAGCGCTCAGCTAATACCTAACTTGGAGAGAGCTCAAGTGAAAGCCTGTATAGCATAACAGCAGTTACTGCGGAATACCCGAACGTTGTTGATATTTCTAATCCCAAAATCCTTGGCACGCGCGAGCATGCGGATTACACATTCAAATAACGCATGCTAGGAGTAGCTGCTCGCTTCGGGGAACGCTTTCCATTACACCCACACAAGCTCGCCGCCGTGCTACAGCTTAGCTTCAAAATTCAGTGGACGACGTCGTGTTGAGCACAGCACAGTGAGCTCACTCACACAAAACAGCTTAAGTAAACCCGGTTTAGCCCAATTCAAAGCTTATGCTTTTAAAGGTTTAGTTCCCCAGCTAGAACATTATCCTTTCGTGTGGTATGAATTTGTAAACTCGACAATCGTACCTGAAGTTTAATACCAACTACAAATTAATCTTAAACTTGTTTTATTAAACAATTTACTTTGTAAAAAGAAGTTGTGAGTAGCATAAATATTAAACTTTTGGATAGTAAAGCAAAACAATTGCGAACTCCATAGTTTATTAAAGTTTAAATCAAAGCGAAACAGTTGCATCGCCTATATTCTCACGTTCTTACTAAGAGTTTTGCTTCTCGATTTAATCTCACTCTAGTTCGCTTGCAAGAATTTATTTCTGTTAAAAATTTTGTAAGTTTTTCTTTAATACAAAATGGTTTACTTACATAAACTCGGGGGCATGATATACGAAGACGTCGATTAATGTTCTAGAATCCGTTTATTGTGATTACGGGTAAAACAACGTTTTAATTTAAAAACTAAATATACACCCAAACTCGAATGTTGTAAAATCAAACCGAGAACTGCCGTCTAAAAGCAAATTCAGAAAATGCTACTAGTAGGAGTCCGTGGTAAGAGTCAGCGAAGCAATTGCAGGGGAGAAGTTAAAGCAATACTTTATATCTGTTATACAAAGTCTAATTTAAACCGGAGCACGCCAATGAAAAAGTATGGAAGTTTGTTATTGATTGTAGTTTCGTGTCCTAGATCACTGGTGTACTGGAAACGATATTCAATGAAGATGCATCGGGGTTATGCGTCTTACATAATTCAGATGGCAGAATGTGCAGTTATGTTTTCCATTTGGCTTGTTCTTTGTGTACACTCAAGAGCACGTCAAGCTTGACACTTTGGACTTTGTACCGGCCCTGCATTGTATGGCACGCAGTATAAATCAAAGCTCTGCTTAAACTGGTAGTGTAAAGCGTGTCCTGCTCTTGGCTGTACGTAGCCAAGCGTCTTGTACTGTGTGACATGCTCTACGCTTCATGACTATTAGGATTTTTATTTCAGTTTCGCTGTGGAGCGACTATATATGTATCTATTGTTGACATCTAGATACGTATAGTGTGCATATTTTTGTTCTCTACTCACTTTTGTCCTCGACAAACTTTTATTGCTAAATGAATTGTCGGCTATTTTTCTAATTAAGTGTTTGCGATGAAGAGGACTGCAGGTAGAGTAATTGTGAGAGACTGGCCAAGACTGACCTCAGATGCTTTCCGCTACTTGTCATTTGAGTACACTGAGCTGCTAAAAGAATTATTTAAGCCATGGCCTAGTTAAAATCTACAACGTCGCTACGAAGCAAAATAAATTAAAGAAACTATTAAAATGTGAAGACAGTTTCTCACCTTCGCGTACGCTAGGATTCAAAGCCTTAGTTCTTCTTGAAATCCAAGACTTTACTGCCTCGAAATAAATATAGGCGTGCGATAATCCTGAATGGTCAGAATACTCAACACATAATTATGAAAGGGTCTCATCCATAGTCAAACAAAATTGTTACATTGTTCTGAACATTTTAGCTTCTCGACCATAATACGCGCGGTTTTAGCATGTTTTAGTATTACTCCTCATATGTTCCCAGGTTTAGTGAGTACAGTCTCGCATTCACGGTTTGTGGACCATGAAAATTATCGCTGCATAATTTCAGCGTGCTTAAATTTAAGCATTCTGTGTCCAGACTGTGTAATTGTAGTAAAATTAAAATGCATTGCTGTTGAAATGTTTCATGGAACATTCTGACACTCGACTTCTTTTAAAACATTGACTGATTTATGACCTTTATTCTACTACCATATACGATGACCTTTATTCTGCGTACCTCCTTGATATAGAGCTCCTTTATTAACATGAGGGACAAATTGCCATATTCAATATTTTTAGCAGATTTGTGGATTAGGGTTTTTTATTGTAATGTTTGGTCCTTTCTATGCGTGCTGGTGGCTTTTTTGTGTTTGCGCAATGAGTCATGGTAAGAATGAGGGAATTCTTATTATACCTTTAAAATTTCCAAAGCACGGAAAAACCTAATTTTTCCCATGATCAGATGACCATTAAAACTCAATATTTGTTACAGCTAAACAAATTCAGTATAAACAAGAATAAGACAAAATCTCCTGTTTCATTTAATTTGGAGAAGTGACAAGATGAAGAATAAATAGACGACTTCAAATTAAGCACCTTCGCGTACGCTAGGATTGCTCACTTCACGTTCGCATTGCAAGAATTTATCTAAAGCAAATCTCGTTGTTCGGGGTAGCGATAGAATTAAAAGAAAGATAGAAGGTTGCTTTTTGCATTTCGTTCTGTGTTCCTTAGGGTGTTGTTTTGATTCACGCCCTCAATTTTTAGTGACTGATTTAAAATCACTGTAGTATTAGTGGGTCCTCCAAATATAGCTATACGTTTGCAGCTCACTAATATGATAATAAGCTGTTTCAGGATCTTAGGGCGCATTATTTCTATCAATCTTCATTTCATTGGTGTCTGAAGTACTCTAGCTAGAGTCTAGAGTACCTCAGAGTCTAAATACATACTAATGTAATTTCTCCCTCATTGCCAACCTGGTTTTGCCGCAAAGATCGGCTATATTAGCCATCTTCGGGCACACGAGCGCAAAACAAATTAGGAGTTTAAGTGGTCGCCATGGTTGAAATCAGTTACATTGATTATGATGAGATCCAACCACCTCAACATCTCATTATCATCAATGTAACTGTATCTGAAGCCTTTTCCTTCTGTCTCAGTTAGCTCTATGGATAGAGACAAGACGCGAGCTGAACTCGCAAGTAAGACAAATTTCCATTGACTTGATTAAACTTGTCAGCTGAGATGCAGCTTACCGGAGAATGTTCCAGAAGTATTGTGGCCAACGCTGTTTGAACTAATACTTTTGTCAATGTGGATGATAGATGTTATGATCAAGTTTATGTCTTATGAGATTGATTAATGGAAGCTAGTTTCTCTCACTATTTTTTTGTTTATAAATGACTTTTTATTTTACATAAAAAGAGAGATAAATAATACACAAGGCTGTACTTTGATGGGTAACCAATGGCCATGATTTATGGCGTTATAGTTTACCACTAGCATTTCCGGGCCTCGAAAGCACTTTCAACAGGCTGTTCCGCAGGGCAATCGCGCTAAAAAAAGTGGATTGAATCGCAATTGAAACGTGGTTGGGGCGCTACCACCTAAGCGAAGCTGATGCTGATTGAACGAATGGAATGATGTTCATTGCTGTGTTTGGTTCATGTCGTTAATCAAGGTCTCCTTATAAAGAAGCAATCGACAACGTTCCATTCGTTTACCCAGGATCAGCTTCGCTTAGGTGGTAGCCGCCCAGCTACGTTTCAATTGCGATTCAATCCAGCTTTTTTAGCGCGATTGCCCTGCAGGTAACCAACAATGGACACTGTGGATGTTTAAGAACGGTAGAAGAAATTGAGAGAAGATCGTTAAGAAGAAGAAAAAAATGATAAGGAAGGAAGACTTGTGAAAAAGAAGAATAAAACAGTTCAACTGCCAACAGCCTAGTTCTAAGTCACCTTATACAAAAGTGACATTTTACAAAACATGTAACTACCCCCAGCTCCGGATAAAGTTAATACATTATAATGAAATACCAGCCCATTCTTTACGACTCCATTAAGTTGTTGGAAAAAATAAAGGGAAAGAGGAAATGGCAACCACTCAGCATAGTCCGTTTTAAGGAGTTGAAATAAATGTTATGGGAGTAGGTAAAAATGTCTATGCATTTTTTTTTCATTTAATTTTCTTGTCAAGGTCATGCTTTAATACTATTTAATTATTTATACTGTATTTTAAAGAATTAATTTTCCTAGCGCAGGCTATGATAAAATTGAAATTTTTAAATCTATTTGAAGCATTCACACAATCATGAATATTTTTTCTCGAAGATCAGTAAGTCAAAATATCAACAAATTGTCGAAATCCACTAGATTCGGTCTCTTTATTGACATGAACCCATTTGTTATAAAAAGTACACAAAACTTGCTCTTACACGTATTTTTGTTGCCACCAGCTACACAATGAGACTTCTCTCTCATGAGAGTAAAGACTTCTGAATCGGCATAAGGAAATTTGCCCCTATTTTTATAGATTTTTATATAACATGCGATTTTTTAGCAATTCAAGATCATTTGTTATCTTTAATCGAATGCAAAAGAAATGCAAACTTCTATTGTGATCAACTATCATGAGAGTTAAGTCTCATTGAGACTAGTCTCAAAGTCAGGTCACTTTTGTGACAAATTTGTCTTCTCCAGCCGTGACTTTTCCCCTCCTACAACCATGTTTTCAGTCTCTGCAGCCTCTTCCCTCGTCAAGATCGGTCCGGGTGCGAATTCTTTTCTCAATCGACTGGCTCCCATGAATACTAATGCTGAGGGGAAGAAACATCAGCAACACAAATGGCATTGCGGATAATGGTGTAGAGGTGGGCCTAGTTTCTGCATACTAATAAATATGTACGGTCATATTTTTTCTTTCATTTTGAGGACCAGGTAGTGGCCAAGAAATGGTAGAAGCATATCTCGTAACTTTTTGGGTTTTTAGTTTCGTTTTTTTTTTAAACAATACAATTGCAGTATAAGTTTTAACAGTAAGTTAGGTTCCAAATATTAGTATTTGATTGTGCGTTGCAAATGTAAATAAATAATTCATTTAAACATTTTATTTAAATAAATACTAGCAATTTACTATAGTTAGATACTCATCATTATATTAAGGCTTGCTTAATCCAGCTTATGAAACTTTGGAATGTTTCTAGAAAGTAAAAGGTGCATTAAAGCAAAATAAATACATTAATAAGTTAGATAAGGCCCAGAGGTCTCTATAAAACCCGACGAAAATGTTACCATCTAACATTAAAGCAAATAAAGCTATTTTCCTAAAACAACACAGAATATTACCCCTTGCGTAAATGTTGAGAACATCTCCCCTTGTATAATAGAATATTTATACAAACCGCCGCATGCATACAGGAGCGAAATACCTTCATACCGGTGCAGCGTTGAAACGTGGTGAAATTTAGCTCAATTTCCATGCAGAAAATTCTATGAAAATGCACAAGGGAAAATGTTGTTCTTATAATTGGACAGGTGCAGCACCTTAGTCGTGCGTGGCATTTCTCCAGCGGCAAATTAGCATATAAATAAGCATCACCCCTCTGAAAAGTTGGAAACCCCGCAAAGGGCGCTCAGAGAACGCAGTCTTTACATTTTTATGACCGGAAATCCAATTATCACAGCCAATTATTGAGTCAGTCGAATAAAAAACCAGCGTTTTTTACAAATTCACATTTAAAATTTAAAATTATTCCCTTGCGACAGATTTAATTGCTGAAAAGGCAGAATTGTGGTTTGTAGTAAAAGTAAAACAAAATTATAACAAAAAAGAGATTCAACACGAAAATGAAGATTGCTTTGGTGCGGTCATCTCTTGTGATGAGAAAGCCCTAAGACTAGATATTTCTCGTCCCAAAAAGTTGTAGATTAGTTAGACTTTGAGTCAGACTCAAAGCTACAGCATCTAAATCCCGTATCTGATAGATCGATTTTGTTCTACTTATTGATTTTGTTCTCTGTTATCAGAACAGAGTGAAAGAGCAATAGAAAGAAGAAGAAGATCTGATCCGTTGTAGTATAGCAAATCATGTTTGCTTTGCTAGGTGTACGGAGAATACCTGTGGTTGCAAAATGCATCATACTCGTAGCAAAATTCCTGTCCTTAGTCGGTAAGCTGCACAATTTCTGGCCAAGTACGTTTTATACGGCCGTTGAGTCTGCAATGCAGCCAGGATTACCAAGCTAAGCTTCACCATCATATCCATAAAGTGTCACACACAAACGCAATTGTTTATACCGCAACACATACATCACTGCCCCGCACACACGTATAATCTGGTGATACATTGTGTTGTATGCTTACGCCCTCAAATTTAGCCGTCGCGTGGTTCAATTTACGAGCAAAAGTTGTGATATTAAATAAACTCATCTGTTATCATAATGGTAATTATGTTTGAGTAATTGTTCATACGCAAGCCGTGCCTTATGGCTGCTACGAATTGCTGTAAGATTTACATTTTGGGCTAATTCCTAATACTATATCAATGCCGTGTGGTGATCCTTTGAGAATAACACCACCCCATTTCTTTCCGTGGGTGTCGTAAGAGGCGACTAAGGAAAACATATAAGACCTGCCTCCTATCCACCCCAGGCAACGACACCTCAATTTGTTCTGAATCTGAGGTGGCGTCCTATGGTCTCATGCGGTGTGGTAGGCACTGTGAAGGGCCGCCTGGTTGGCTACCGAACCTACCGAAGTCCGACGCCAAACAGCTTGCTGTGTTCCTTCGGTACGTAGGAGTACCAGTGCCTTAATAGGCATTTTCTGGGTTGATCTATGACCTTGGTCAAGATTAAGGTCAAGAGTTCACCCATCTTATAATAAAAAATAAAAATCTGACTAAAATTTCGGAATGATACGCTTATTGTGTCAGTACCTGAGGTTTTCAAGTAAGTCACTCAAAGATAATTCACAAAATAAAACGTTACACATCTATGTAAAAGTTTCTATCTTGTTATTTACAAGAAGTTAAAAGGAAGCTGCAATTTTAAAATGTATTTTCAACGTTTTGTTGTTAAAAATACAGCACATCCTAATTCAATTTCCGGAATTCTGCAGCATTCTCGTTATGCTACACAAATTATGACAATATAGATAAGACCTAATTAGGTCTTATATACCTAGGTCTAAAAGTAGGGATTACCGCTTGGTCTTAGGTCTACTTAAGTCTTCTTATCGTGTAGTATAGTCAAGTATCTTGCAAACTTGACTAACCCTGGTGTCAGAGTTTTTAAACCACCAAATAGCCTCTGACTTAGTTTTAATATCTATTTAGGTTAAAAGCGGATTGAACTATCGCGAGAGTCAGTAACTTGCATATTACGTCAATAGGGCGACACGACGTCCGTCCCGCGACCGCAATGCTGACGTGGCCGCTGCCCTTTGCAGTCGAACTTATTGACATTCTGATTGCCGCTTATGCAATTCATTATCATTCTATAGGCAGCGGCAGCGATAGAACTCGTGTGCTATTTGTAGGTCGGTATGTAATAATTTCTGGTCCAGTGAATCAGAAATAATAACAATGTTGACAAATTTTAAATGTATTGTGGTCAGGTAATTTCTGGTTTTGGGTGAATTGTTTGATTGTTAAATCAGTTTATTAAAATACACAACTTTCACTAACAAGTCTGAAAAAATGCAACGAAATCTTTTGGAAATCTTCTTTGGTAAAAAAACAAATAGAATCAACCTATTTTCATTCAGTTTGCTAGATAACGAAATTGAAAAGAGGCCAAGTTTCTCGTAACATAGCAATATACATTCAAGAAACGCATATCCATGTCATGTAACTATATTTGAATAAAACTGCCATAAATTGTAGCAATATTTTCGCAATGTAGCGACATCTGTCTTCAATAACAAACTACACCATACATTTCCAACAATTTACAACAAACGAATTAATCATAAATCGTATTAACAACTTTTTCACAAGTCTTGTAAATCATTCCTATACGTTTACAACTGTGACAAAGTTTTTCCGGCCTCTAAAAGTTTTTGTAGTAACGCCAATAATTTAGAGATGTGTTGTCAAAGTTTTTATGACATGTTGTAGAGCGAGGTTAGTTTATTACATTGACATCTATGTTGTTTGTTTGTATTTTCTTAGAAACCAGCAGCTCGAGCACTCTGGCGACAAACTCGCGCGGCGCGCCACTCGGCTGACGCTGAAACTTCACTTTGATTGCGCGAGGGCCCCGCGCAAAGGCTTGCTCGCCCTCTGGCGTTGTCAATGTTGACATTTTGACATAGGACCGTGGCGCATTACGCGCGCTATCACCATCATCGTACTCGAGCTGCAGAGGGCGGCTATTCCATTAACCAATAGACGTTAGGTACTATTATTTATTCTGTGCCAATAGCGTCTCAGTGGCGGATTAATGACAAAGGTGACCATTTTATCAGTTTAGAATAGATGTCAAAATTCATAACTATCGAAACCATCTAGGAGCATGTACCAATGGAGCCCCCATGGATGTTGATGAAAAAGATGAAGATGGTGAAAAACCATTTGATTGATGAATCGGTACACCTGTGTAGCATTTACTCTAGTTTTTTAAAAATTAAAATTTCCGTAACTAATATTTCTTACCAACTAAGATAGGTACCTTGTTTCTCCTAAACATTACAATGCATTAAATATTATGTTGGATATTATGTTATACATTTTAATCTTACATTAACATTTATAACATAATGTATAGATAATCTTATTTAGAAATTATTGTAGAGATATTATTATCTATAATTTTCGTGATACAAGCAAAAAACTGAAAAAAAAGATACATTTCCCCCTACCCCACCGCCGGCTCGTCCCTTACCCTCGGGGACTATTTGCATGTTTACCTGGAAACCTCAAGGAATAGCTGACCAACTTTCAAAACTACACAATTAATTTGGTCTGATTATTTAATTTTTCTCAGGCTAATTCTTCTTTTCGTATGTTACTTAAAACTAAAACTATGTGTTAGTTTTCTTGCAAATTTCTAGACGCTAGAAAACAATGGCACAAGAAGTAATTAATCTTTGCCTTAATTTCGAGCTAAGTAAACGAAATTCCTTTGTGATGAATTACCAAGCCGTGCCCCGAGACATTTCAGCTTACAGGCTAATTTCTAGAATTTGAGATCGGTTTCTCTGTGTAGGCCAGACCTTAATTTGACATGTCGTAATTAGACACAAAGTTTAGTGTTACTAACTGTAAGGACTACTTCGTGGAGTGATTGATTACTTGAAGACTATCCTGTACTATCATGCAAGCTAATCTTGTATATTTGTATATCCTATAGGTGGTACCATTACACTAGGTGACCTCGTATTGAATTATATTTACAAGTGATCGGTTTTTGAAGTCTTCTTCTTCTTATCGTGTAGGTATAGTCAAGTGTGTGGTGAACTTGACTAATCCTGGTGTCAGAGTTTTCAAACCGCACAATGGCCTCTGCGAGGCAATCGCGCTAAAAAAAGTGAAATGAGTCGCAATTGAAACACAGCTGGGGGGCTACCACCTAAGCGAAGCTGATGCTGGGTAAACGAATGAAACGTTGTCGATTGCTTCTATATAAGGAGACCTTGATTAACGACATAAACCAAACACAGCAATGTACATCATTCCATTCGTTCAATCAGCATCAGCTTCGCTTAGGTGGTAGCTCCCCAGCTGCGTTTCAATTGCGATTCAATCCACTTTTTTTAGCGCGATTGCCCGCTAACTTGGTTTTAACGACTGTAGTCAATCGACAACAGCCGGGACCGACAGCTTAACGTGCCCTCCGAAGCACGGAAACGCTCGTGATAAATTGCCACTTTGGTCACCCATCAGGTTCCCTGCCTCTGTGTAAGTTGCTTAACCTCACCGATCGGTTGAGATCAGCGAGAGCTACTGGGCTACGAGCGCTACGAGCGCTTCTTGAAGTATTTTGGGTATTTCTTTTGTTAAGAGTATGCATTTGCATACTCAAAAAATGCATTTGCATGATGTTTTTGGCAAATACTTACTTAGTTTAAAAAAAATACAAAAGATGGCGCTACTAACCAACCCGAGTTTCAGCTCGATCGTCAGTTACTGTTTATAATTTACCAATAGACTAAGGCCAGTGTACACCAAAAATTTAACCAACGATTAGCAGCTAACCAGAGATTTGACAATGTCATTTTCATATTTTTTTTTGACATTTTGTCTGATTAGCTTCTAACCGCGGTTTAACCGTTGGTTATATTTTTGGTGAACACGGGCCTAAGGCCAGTGTTCACCAAAAATTTAACCAACGATTAGCAGCTAACCAGAGATTTGACAATGTCATGTTCATTAAAAAAAAATGACATTTTGTCTGATTAGCTTCTAACCGTGGTTTAACCGTTGGTTATATTTTTGGTGAACACGGGCCTAAGGTTCTCACTCATGTAAATAAACATCATGTGAAAAATAGATATTGAAATATCTTTAACCTATAACATTATCTTTGCTGAAAGTAAGCAATACCCTTTTCATCAAAATCAACAAAGAAAATGTTTTGCTATAAAGATAGGTAGGTATGTATTTTGCAGATATCTTCTTACTTATTGTACCCAGGAGTCTTTTCCCGAGTACTATCTTATCATGAGCATAACAATTCAAAAGCACATAAAATTAAATTGACCTTTTACTTGTGGAGTGAACAAAGGTACGTAAATATGTAGCTACTGAGATGGGTATATAAAGTAAGTAGCAAATTTTCAAATTTAACGTGCTCGTAAAACTGAAGGTTACATTAAAGTTGGAGAATCCGCTTAACTTGGTTTTATAACTCGCGATTAGGGCGGGGAGTTACCTTTTCGATGAGACTCGATAAAATAATTAAGTATTATTTGTAATTATATTGTAGTTTCATTTAGTACGATTAAATTCTCTCAAAACTTTGTGATCTGTCAATTTTTTCAGAATGAAAATTATAATTTAAAAAAATTATAACATAAAGATCAAAGAGGATAGCGCTTTAGAGTTCCCGACTCATTCTTATATCGCATCTCATAGAGTTCACGCGTGTTGCAACCTGATTAGCGGCCCTCTGTACATGTGTAAAAAAATATGGTGATAAAAATACTATTTTAAAACATAATAGGTACTTCAGCTTTAATGTGATCTCATTTAAACGTCAAAGTCAATGGAATCTGTCGTCAGCTTAAGTCTGAATCAGGATAAAAGAAGTAAGTGTGGAAGCCCGCGAAAGACTAAACCCGCATTTTGAAAAAAAAAAACCGGTTTTTGTAACGTTTCTTTAGAAAAAGTACTGTTGTCCCAACACTAGTGCGTAGAGGAAAGCTAATGAAAGCAACCATTCATGTTTCATTATCTACTTAAACGCGTATGCCAAAATTTTAAAGTACCATCATGATCGTAACTCACTAATGTGACTTTATGTCACATAATCACTTGCAAACTAGTATCCTGTGACTTCAGTCGCTGAAAATATTAAACTTTTGCGTGAACAACGATATTTGTGAGGGTTTCTCACTTTAATTTGGTCATATAATTTTTAACCCCCGACAAAAAAGAGGGTTGTTATAAGTTTGACGTGTGTATCCGTGCGTCTGTGTGTCTACTTATCTATGTGGTCTATCTGTGGCATCGTAGCTTCTAAACGAATGGACCGATACAGATGAGGTTTTTGTGTTGTTTTACGTAACCGCGATGATTTTAGCTTTTTTATTTAATACTAATTGCTTTCCGATGAATGTTAGGGCTGATTTTTAATTTTAAGTTATTATCAGTCCGTTTTAAATCAAAACCAATTATTTTTTTTATATTATTGATTTAACATTATATTAGACTAGCATTTCGCTCGGGACTTCGTTCCCGTGGGAATTCGGGAAAATTATGAAGCCTATGTCCATCGGTGTTAATGTAGCTTTCTAATGTAGCACGGGAAAAATAGCATATTTTGGAGGCAAAATATGTACATCAATGAAACTTTGTTTACATCTTTATCTTGGCACTAGAAATGAGGATCAGCCGAGTCCTACCAAAATTTTGGGGTCCAACCCCCTCCACTGAGTTTTAAGAAATTCCCATACAAAAGAAGGATCGGTATTTTTATCCACTAAGAAAGATTTCCACGCAAAATCAAAACTATTGAAGCCATAAGTTTGAAATTTCGCTTAGATGATCTTCAGATATTGTGGGAGTTTACTTAAAAGAGATTACACGGAATTCCCATGGGAACGAATTGTACGTTTGGTGTTTCAGTCGCAGACCCTCTATCTTTTAAACTATTATAGACAGCATTTTCAAATTTTCAGGAGATACCTATTATAAAGTGACTATCGTAAAATAGAATAAAAAAAATAAAAACTTAAACCACAGAGGGGTCCCCATACGACAAACGTCAAAAATATCGCATTTTTTAACAACATTTGTCACTGATCTATTTCAAATCCTGTATAATGCATATATTCCTAGCTTAGTACACATTTAAAAAATACTTTGTGCAGACGCCCTAAAATTCGTTCCCATGGGAGCTTCCACAATAATTTATGATCATCTTCGCAAAATTTCAAACATGTAGCTTCATTAGTTTTGATTTTAATCGCCTAGTTTGTAAAATGTGCACTTTAAAAAATTTCTCCCTGCCCTGGGAGGGGGTAGGACTCCTAATATTTGGTAGGACTCGGCAGATCCTCATTTCTAGTGCCAAGATAAAGTTATAAACAAAGTTTCAATGATGTACATATTTTGCCGCCAAACAGCCATATTTAGTCTTACTTTACCCATGCTAATGGTGAAAGAATTTTTCAAATAGGTCCAGTAGTTTCGGAGCCTATTCAATGCAAACAAACAAATAATCAAATCTTTCCTCTTTATAATATATATGGATAGATATATATATATATATATATCATATTTATTTGCATACAGTATAGTTAAATTCAGTCGATTGAAAGCCTCCTTTTATTGAAGTCAGTAATATTATTCAAATATAGATCCTTACTAATATTATAAACGTGAAAGTTTGTAAGTATGGATGAACACATAGGCTACATAATTTTCTCAAATTTCCACGGGAACGAAGTTCCGGGTGGAAAACTAGTAGAACATAAATTAAACAACATAAATGAAAAAAATAAGTCTGTTAGAGCGTACTACGCTCTCCTCAACTCTCGCTGCGCGACCTAGAAAGTTCTCACGAAGAAAATACACATATACATATAATATGTGATATGTACATTAAAGATCAAAGTTTTATGTATGCTCTGTACCGTGAAACAGTCTCGTCTTATGTCCCAGGACATTGACGTACAACTCGAGGCCCAAGTTTTGTCGAACTATGCAAATTTTAGTTAACACTTTGTACAAACGCGTTCTTGCAAATTCTGTGCCAAAGCCTGGTTGACGTTTTTGCTATGAGTTTTAAACTACTTATACTGTATTTACGTTTCAGAAGTTAGTGTCAAAATATTTGTTCTGACTGAGATCAAATTCCCAACAATTCCCAAACAACAATTCCCAAAAAAATTACATTGGCATACATTTTATATATGTCTACTCGATATTATCTTGCTTATACTGTATACAAGAATAGAATAGAATAGAAAAAATCTTTATTTTACAGGACATTCAGGATGCCACTTAAAACAAGTCAAGATTACATAAAATACATAAAAACAAACATTAAAGGATTTAAATACATACATACGCATTCGTTCTATTGACCCTACTGACTCTACGCCTATTCGCAAAGGTGCAGTCTTCCCCAGAGAAGAACAGGCAAGAAACTCTGAGGGTGCTCTTTTTAATACCATTACAAATTTTCTTATTTTCTAATTTTAACTAATTCTGAAATAACTCTAGAGCTGAGCAGTCATTCCCATGGCTTCCTGTCAGTTAGGTAATCAGAAATTTTGTAATAGCCCTTTTTGCAAAGTTTTTGTTAAATTACTGTCTTAAATTTGTCCAAAGGTAAATTTTGAATACACATGGGAATCTTATTATAGAAACGTATACATTGACCCATAAAAGAGTTCGTGACCTTGTGGAGACGACTGTCTAGTACATCTAGTTTATGCTTGGTCCTAGTATTTACATTGTGCCTATTGCTATTTTCTTAAAAAAATGTTCATTTTTTTTCACATATAAAAGATGGTCACATATATATTGGGACGCAAAAGTTAGAATATCTATTTCTTTGAATATTTGTCTAAGAGACATTCTAGGTCTCATTTGATAAATCGCGCGAACAGCCCTTTTCTGCAGAACAAAGATCTTATTGATATCCGCAGCGTTACCCCACAGTAAAATACAGGGCTTTAGGTATCTCTCTTTCAACCTCTCGGGTGGTTAATCAGTCCATGAAACTGACCAACTTCCCAGGACCATGGGTCAAAATACGAAAAAAAAAATTTTCATCTCCCATACAAAATGCGCTATATATGCTGATGAAGTTTGTATGGGAGCTAAAAATTTTTTTTTCGTATTTTGACCTATGTTCCTTGGGGAAGTTGTTCAGTTTCATGGACTGATTAACCACCCCCGAGAGGTTGAAAGAGAGATACCTAAAGCCTTGTATGGTTTCAGTTTAAAAAAAAAATTAAAACTGCGTTAACATCCAAAAAAAGGTATGCAACTCCATTACCTTCCATGCATGATTAAATTGACACTTTAAAATTCTTAAAAATAGACCAAAAATTAATTATCTCTCTTAGAAACTCAATTACATGGGATAATTAAAACGGGGGAGGATTATAAAGTAAATAGTGGAATTGTGTGTTAATAATTAATTAACATGAAGTTCAGAGGCTCTATTCTCGAACTTAGAGACTCAATATTTGTGTTCGTCGGTGTTATACAAGAATACCTAGTTATATCTATTTCTGTACCGATGTCACAGAGCTAACTGTTTCGTATAGAAGGTCCATTAAAATGATAAATAATTTCAAAAAATGTTAACACAAACAGAAAGGTTATTTTAGTTTCACACTAATCGATGCTGTTACTATGAGGGTTTTCGTCTTATCGTGTAGGTATAGTCAAGTAAGTGGCGAACTTGACTAAGCGTGGTGTCAGAGTTTTCATACCGCAATAATAATCTTCAACTTGGTTTTAACGACTGTATGCAATCGACAACAGCCGGGACCGACAGCTTAACGTTCTCTCCGAAGCACGGAAAAGCTCATGATAAATTTAAATTTTGGTCATCTATCAGGTTCGCTGCCTCTGTGTATGTTGCTTTACCTCACTGATCGGCTGAGATCAGCGAACGCCACTGGGTTATGAGCGCTTCGATGAGGTTAAACAAGGCGTTCTTCTGTCATCCATCATAGAGATCAAATGGCCGTCGTCACTCCACTATAATGTTACTGCCCACCTTAACGCCATCTGCCATATCCTCGATCATGATCAAGCGTACCTAACCAGAATTTGAAACAGGATACCAGTACTCCAGAAAGAAGAAACAGAGAGGTATTTCGGGGGTTACCACTGCTAACAGTCGATGAACGATTTCGATTTAGCGCTGTCGTACATTGATGCATTTGGTTGACAGCTTCAGCTACAATCATATTATGCAGAAGCAATGTATGAATGAAATTGATTTCGGTGTTGACGCGTAGAAATTGGTCCCATGAGGATTCTGTAAATCATTCTTATTCCTTGCCTTCGTTATAAAAGAAAACTTTAGGTCTTAGCTTTCTAGGGCCAAGGATTTGGGCTGAACGTTGATGAGTTAGTGAGTTAGGACCTGCAATTTTATATGTTACTAGCATTCAACTCGGGACTTCCTTCCCGTGGAAATTCTGGAAAATTATGTAGCCTATGTTACTCAGGGTGAATGCAGCATCCTAATGGTGAAATAATTTTCGAAATCGGTCCAATAGTTTTTAAGTTTATTCGTAACATATAAAAATACAAATCTTTCCTCTTTATAATCATTAATGTAGAAGAAGTAGATTTTTGTACTGAACCGGAGGACCAAAAAATTAAAATAATTACCCACCCTAACTGCGGTATAAGATTGCCTTTCTCTACCTACAATATAGGTCAGTAACTACTACTATTTCTCTCGTACTGTTGTGCTACGGTTGCTTGCTCTCAAAATATTGACTCTCTTCGGTTCGAACCTTATTTGAACTCTTGAAATTTTGCTTATATTTGCAAAACAATTAATGTTCACACAATAATGGACGGTAAAGATGATTTCGTCGTGATTTCGAAATCAATATCAAAAGAAAGAATGAAAGCAGTTCATATTAATGTAATACTTAATAATCATATAAAGAATTTTAACTCAGTTAAAAAATAATGGTCTGCTATTAAATAAAAATAGTTTTTATGCAGTAGACATGCCTTATATTAAATTATACGTGGTAATCGTACCAAATAAGACGTGTTGACTTTCATCTAATCAGTTAGCAATAACAAATCCTAGGCTTTTGAGGAAGAAAATTTCAAATGCCCTTTAATTCAATGTAACCATTGTTAAGTACTTGTAAATCCATTAAATTGTAGGACACTTTTCAGTTTCTGTCAATTTTTAACACCAAAAACTTGTGCACACTTTTAGGTAGATTAAATTTGCAAGTAACGAGAGTTTGATTTTCAATTACCAAACAATGATCAAAAGGGATTTCTAGTTGAAAAACTTGGATTTGTTATTTGCTTATTTTCAGTGCAATAAGATTCGATTTGTTGAATTCACCCTGAGCTGGATTTTGGTCAAGAGTAATCCTATTCTCTATAAAAAAAATAAGGTAAGATTAGAATAAGATTGACATCAAGTGCATTTCTAGTAGAAGGTCGTATTTAATACCAAAGAACAAGATTAACTTGTGTGGAGATCAATTAAGCCAACTCACTGGAGTCACACATAGAGATCAAGGTACAATTGATGTGTAAGCATTAACAAAACTCATTGCAGCAGAATACAGTCAGTTAAAAAACTCTACCAATTAGCTCACATACCTGTCCATTAAGTAATTACAGATGACTAATTAAGAACCATTTCTGCAAGATACGTGGCCAACTAAAGACCAATCGTGCACGTAATTAATGTTGCCGCAGATCTTGATACAGCAAAAACATTAGTAGCGCTCATACTAGGCCCTATAGAAGGTATAGTCATGCCAGCATATGGTACGCTATAACCGTAAAATTTTATCGTGTCGATGCTGAAATGATACACGAAACAATCTAAATTATAGCGATGTATAGCTGGCAGGGCGCCAGTGCTTCGTAATGACAAGGTTTATCCAATTCAACCTTATCTATGTCCACAAAAGTTTCTCGACCCGCGTCTAGACTAAACGTAAAATGTCGTTTTTATTTCGGTTTATAAGGAGAAAATAGTTGAAGCGAACTTTTCTTTTAAGATAAGCTTCTGTATTTCATTGTTAGTCCTGTTTAAGAATAGCCTCGTTTTACCGAAGACATTTCGGAAAGAGCAACGCTCCCAAACTATTTGCAAAAGTTGTAAGAAGATAGGAATTGACGTTTGCATTTTTTTTTACTAAAAGATTGTAAACCTTACTTCTTTATAATAACCGTGCCTTATAAAAGCACCAACCCATATTTCTCATTGCATGTAGTAAATCTCGAGGTTAGAAGAAGCGTCTTTGATAGTATTTAACCAACGCATTCGCTCATAATACCTCATGTGATTGATCAGTCGCAGGATTGAATATTAAAAAGTGCTTTATAAAGATATCTCGTATGACTAAACAATTATCCCCAAAGAGTCCACATGTAAAATTGACAACTTTTCATAGGATAAAGGTATTTAAAACTTTTAATATGACAGAGTCTGGTTTCGTAATTATAATAATTGTTGGTTTCGTAATGGTTATGTAGAACTTAACAATGTGTAACTTAGACGGTAATGTAATAGATTTTAGTGGAAACTTTATTGGCTTCTGTGTTAATTAAGCTGTTTTATGTCCAGTAGATTTACTTAATGCTGTATGTTTCCCAATTTGTTAAAATAAAAAAATAAAAAATATACAATCCGAAATCTAATCGCAGAAAAGTAAGTATAGTATATTTTTACCAACATCATTGTTCAGTAGTGAAACTTCAGGATGTGAATAAGCTTACTAAAACTTATTCACATTCCGAAGTTTCGATACCAATTATAAAGTAATTTAATCAATTCGGCAGCCAGTTTAACATATTAGATTAAACATAACACGACAGAAACACCGCCATTCTGACGTCCATACAGACGGGGCGGAAGGGTGCATATCAAATAATCAAGGGTCACTCTCTGTCACAGCTGTGGAAACTGCATGCATCCGCAGATTGCGCTGCAATATTAAGCGCACTGTTTCCGATGTTTTGATGTGATTTCGTTACGTTCTATATATGGACATTAATTTAAAAGATAAACACTTTATCGCATTTTTTTTGTAATGCTATGCTACACATTCCAAGGCCCACGATGAGGTTTTTTCTTTGTATCGTGCGTCCCTTGGAACATACACAAAGACAAACACGAACACAAAGATTTGCTTTTTACACGAATCGCTACCCCGACTGGGAATCGAACCCAGGACCCGTCGATCAAGAGGTAGCGTCACTATTACTCGACCAACCGGCCTTTATTCAGTTGCAAAAATGATCATTAAAGTTAAAGCTTCTTTAAATGTAATGCCGTCCTTGGTTATGTCAACAAGACTGAAAGTGGCAGTACGATATTTATGGAAGTCATTTTAATGGCAGTTTCTGCAGCTGGATGGAAAGTTCATATAAAACTTGTACCAGTTGTTCTTTAATCGCGTAGGAAATTAATGAAATATTTATTAAAATTACGAGTTAGCCATAAACAACAGTCATGTGTGACTTGAAAGAACATCAATACTTTTAAAATAAAAACCTCTACTTGTTTAGCCTTTTTTGGAAATGAAAGTGTGCTCAATGTTCATGATGGCTCACGCTCAACAGTGAACATTCCGAGTAAAATCTAAAGTGGACTGGAAACTCTTTCTATAACATGAAAAAGTAGAATTTGGAACATTGATCGCCTATTATGAAAACTATGAGCACGTGTGTCACAAGGCATACTTAACAACAACGATAGAGATAAATCTCAACAATATCTCAAGTGTCCTATTATTATGACCAGGGGTGTAATAATCGTATTATTTTGAAGTGCCTACTCATCAAACACCACAAACTTAGCCCTAGTTGTAAAACTACCACAAGCTTTCATATCTGCACTGTCGATTAACCCTCAGTATGCCATTAAAAATAGATAAAACAAAATATTGGCGGGATGGTCTCTTGGGCCATGCGCGCGTTGCTTGCTATTCAATTATGTACCTCCAAGCAATTGCAAATTGTATAAAAGTAAGGGAATGGCGTAGTACCATAAAATACGAAAAAATATCCCCTGACCCTCTCATATTGTATATAGGCTTGTACTATGGGTATAGATAATACTTGATGTATTAATATATTTCGCCCAGGACTTCGTTCGTGGGAATTCAGGAAAATTATGTAGCCTATGTTACTCAGGGATAATGTATCGTTCTAATAGTGAAAGCCAAATAAAATAAAATAAAAAAAAAACGCTACACACTCAAAGGCCCACACTAAGGTTTTCCCTTGTGCCGTGGGTCCCTCGGAACACACATAAAGACAAACACAAACACCCATGACCCGAGAACAAACATCTGCTTTACACACAAATGTTTGCCCCGACTGGGGATCGAACCCAGGACCCGCCGATCAAGAGGCAGCGTCACTACCACAATACTAAACGCGTAATAATCAAATACTTTTGATACAACGATGTAATATATTGTTCTACCATAATTCCCCTTACAACAACAGTCTTCACATATCAGCGGAGCGAAATCAAATAACACGAATGTCGAAGAGTAGCATTAGGGGCTGAAATATCACGAGAAATGAATTGAAATATTTATTTTGAATATAACATGAACCAATTTAGTTTTTAAGAAAGAAAACAAATTGATTTTATAGATAGACAATTTTGGTATACTAGTTATTTTGTAAAATGTTCTCCCTATGTACAGAAGCCAGCGCATAGAAAAATTAGATTAATGAGCAGCTCTATTTCAAAAATGTCAAGCATCTCACGTTAATTGTACGAGTATGAAAGGTACCAAACCCTGCAAATGGTTATTAAAGTTTCACTTTTAAATTTAATTTTGAAATTTCATTAAACTGGATATATATCAAATACGTTCTATAGGTAAGTAGTATAACTAATTACTCATAAACTTGCCGTGATCAGATAAAATATATAACTATTGAAAATAATATGTATTTCTTCAGCAACATTGTTAATATTGCTGAGACAGTAGAACTATAATAGAAACTAGAAGTAACTCAATTAATTATAGAAAC
This sequence comes from Aproaerema taeniolella, assembly GCA_949987775.1. Classification (NCBI taxonomy): domain Eukaryota; kingdom Metazoa; phylum Arthropoda; class Insecta; order Lepidoptera; family Gelechiidae; genus Aproaerema; species Aproaerema taeniolella. Next base: position 7,144,330 of record OX465259.1, on the reverse strand, counting down.
GACAACGATATCCAACAAGTCTAAACGTCAGCTCTTTCTTAATAGATAGAGAGGGTACTTCTTAGTTCTACAATTCAATTCCAAATGGGCGTAGATATCAAAAATGTTGGCTAATAGAAGCTGATACATTCTTATGATGTGACTTTAATTAATTAGTTAAGGAAACATTGGGGACTGATTCTTTTCATAAAACTGAAAAACTTTTCCTAAGGAATTTATATCAAATTCTTAAAAAATTTCGGCTTTCCATACAAAGGGGTTTTTGTTTTTGTATTGTACCAACTGTATTGGCTTGTACGGTGCTCATGTTTTCATTTTGTCTCAGAAAACTTGGTGTTTCCGAAATTATAACAAAACATCAATTAATTAACTATGTAATTCTTAATTAATATTACTGTCGATAATATATTTAATAAGAATTAGACATGAAAATTAAAACGAAAAAACACTAAAGTAAGTAATTCTGAACTCAATTTCTTTTACTCGAAAAATCTAAGAATTCATAGATAATTCGTGTGCATTCGGAAAATAGAATATTGCCGAAACACAAACAAGAAATTAGAAGCACTGAATATGGGGAACAAAAGTACGGATAATGGGCTTTTTTATAATTGAAACTGAATTTTCAGGCACGGTTTTGTATCACCATTGCCACTTATGTTCCTAATCTATACTAATATTATAAAGAAAAAATATTTGATTGTTTGTTTGCATTGAATAGGCTCCAAAACTACAGGACCGATTTGAAAAATTCTTTCACCAATAGAAAGCTAAATTATCCCCGATGGACATAGACTACATAATTTTCCAGAATTCCTACGAGAACGAAAGTGACATGGCAATAATTTGCCGTGCCGTTCCATTCCGTAAAAAATGTATTAATTTAATAGTGTAAGCTTGTGTGTGCAGAAATAAACAATTCATTCATTCAGTCATTATAAAAAGGCCCAAGGTCAATGTACGACTTCTAAAACATAAATAAATTGTAGTATTCATGGTAATGGTAAGACCACTCTCACAACAGCTAGGCGAGGCAATCTACACATTAAACTGAAAAGCTAATATACTTAGGTTTACGTCTTAAGTCATAAAATTCTTGTTCTCAATCTGTTTATTACCTTACTTCTTCTTACCTCTTCCGGTTTTATTTGTATTTTAATACTGGTAATACTTTGATTACCAGTAAAGAGTAATTAGCAATTATTGCTGATTGGGACTTGATACTTGTTTACGACTGTAGAGCTATTAAAGTGCTATAAAAACGCTAATGCAGATAAATATCAATTTCTTATAGGGGTGACTATGAACAAGCGAAACATTAGTGTGTGATTCTCCCATGAAACTGAACAACTTTTCCCAAGGAACTTAAATAAAATTCTTCATAAAAAAATTCGACTTCCCATACAAGATCAGCTGATCGCACGTTGTATGGAGACGCGATTTTTTTCTTTATATATTTACCTTTGTTGCTTGGAGAAAGTTGTTCAGTTTCATAGACTGCTTCACATCCTTAAATTTAGCTAAATAATTCAAAGTCACCCAAAATACAAGCAATAATTATTAATTATCCTATTCTATTAGTAACTAGAAATTTATATTTTGTAAACGAGAACAACAAATACATGGGCGTTAAAATTAGTTTGCGAACTTTAGGGGATAATTCTCTCAGTGTTATCTACTGAACAACTTTCCCCACTTTTACCTACTGAAACCTATATATGAAATCCTTGAGAGTATAGTTTCAATTTTACTATACAAGCCAATCATTTGATCGCACAAGTTGTATGGAATGGAGAGGCGAATTATTTTTTAGTTGTATCGAGAAGCGAAACAAAAAATAAAATAACAACAGATACATAAAAAGACGTAAATTAAAGGAGGCCTACAACGGCAACCGCACCTATCTGCACTAGCTTTCCGTTGCGACTTGGTTTGCTTAGCAAAGCAGCCGCTATTACCTCCATTACAGGCTCTGTAGGAAATATCTTATACCCATTAATTCCACTTATTCATACATAAAACCACGCCAAGGTCATAACAGCTATGAAAGTAACTAGTCCAATTAATAAGTCAGTAGCCGCTTGGTAAACAAATTACAGTAATCACTTCAGTGTGGCGCTATAAATTGGGTCTGCCTTAATCATAAACTTGCGAAATACCTTCCAATCGTTATATTTTATTCATAGGCCCGGCGACAACAAATTTGCCTTGCCTCGAGTCGATTGGACGAAAAAAAACGTAATAAAATCGTTGTACCAATTGCATTAATTCAACTGCATAAAAATCAGCCAATTATTCAAATTTGCAGTCCCGTGAACCGAAGACCGTATCGATGAATATTAATTGTTTTGGATCGTCGAAAAAAAGTTTAAATGATTGAATAAACCGGAACACTCATGTACGATTTTTGTTTACTATGAAAGAGAGCCATTGTAAATGTCTCGTTTAAAAACAAGTTGTTAATTTTGTACGAACGTAATTTTTAAGCTTTTAGATTGTTTTAAGTAAGTAAATCCGTTAAAAAAAACAGGTGGCTACTCTAATATCTATTATTAAGCCAAGTTAAGTACGAGATATAATTCTACATAGTTAGTTTTTCATAAATATTGTCAACTGATACTAACACTTCCACGTTGGATTGGGAGCGAAAGAAAAAAATTGTATGTGCCAGCTGTGAACTCTTCCCATACCGTAGAAGCCAGTAAGCTGGACACAAAGGCGAAAGGGTGACAATCTATCACCACTATACTCAATACTCATGTGCAATTTAAAAACCTTTAGAATTAATCTCAAATGCGGCCTACCCCAAAGGGATTATAAGCGTGGGTATATGACAGACAGACAGACAAAGAATTTATTCATTGCTTTAAAACATACACACAACATTCAAAACAACCAGAAGTACAATATGAATGAATGATGAATGATACAAAAAAAAACAATTAAAACTATCAGCTAATACTAATTTGTAACTTTAAAAGACTACTTAGCAAAGTACGGACAGTAAAATTTATTTGCCTACAAAAGCTGAAACAACAAACAAGAAGCAAGAAAACACTGCACGAAACATAACTTTGAAAAGAAGTAACCAACTGTGCTTAGCTTAGAGTTAGAGAACGTAAATTCTATAGTACTTCCCTTCTTGGACTTTCGAGGTCCATTCTCGTAAACCTCAGTGGAAGTCAGCTATTTAACCACTTTTACTTTTTGATACTACCTTTAAACGAAAGTAAAAGTAAGGTAAAAGTCTAAAAAAGTAAACCATATAATTATGAAGAGAAAACTGCAATTTTCGTGTTTGTAACGTAGCAAAGAAAGGGCGGGTTTTTCCAGTAATCAACAAAATATATAAATAAATATTCTAGGACCATCTAACCCCAGATGGCGCTGTGTTTCTTTGCTACTGAGAAAGAACTGTAACATAGGTGCTAAATAACTGATTAGTATTTATATTCTTTGTGTGTATTTAGTAAAAACATACTATTAAACACAAACACCCAGACTCCTTACAAACACTTTGAAATCAATGGTGTCTCAATAGTAGCGGTGGAATGACAGCCATTTTATCCTTTAAGTGGAAAAATTGAGAACAACTGAAAAAGCATACACTCGATGACAGCTGCAATGACCAGGCGGCGCCACCGCCTTTGAGATGCCATTAATTAGAGGAATTTTCGCCCAGGCCGAGTACGATAGTGACAGCGCCGCGACAACACCGCGGTCCTACGTCAAAATGTCAAAATTGACAACGTCATAGGGCGAGAAAGCCTTTGCGCGGGACCCTCGCGCAATCAAAGTGAAGTTTCAGCGTGAGCCGAGCGCGAGTTTATCGTTATCGTGCTAGAGCTGCTTGTCTGCATCGCGGAGCTAAGTCCTACGGTAGTGGCCTGAATAAGTCTAAAAAAATCTCTATGAAACAAACATCATGTCAAAGTCAACTGTATATCGTTAAAAAGCACATTGAGACTAAAAAAGAAGAGATTGGGTAAGAATACAAAACTTAATGTCAGCTTAATACAAAGCACGTACGATAGCTCATGTACGATAGCTCAGTTGGTTAGTTCAGAAGATCTAATCCTGGGGTCGTCGTTCAAGTCCCATTCGCGCCGGATATTTTTCTTTCCCTAAAATTATTTATTAATATCCCTCACGCGGGTAAACGTTTTAAAAATATTACATTAAATACAAAGGTTACGTCAAACTGAATTCTCTCCGAAGAACACAATAAATTGTTCAATGACAACATTTTATCCTAACAAATAATCCATTTTATTAACGTAGCATCGTGCTACGTACGTAGCCGTACTACGTGGTGTAGACAGCAACGTATCACCTAAACATTATCGCGTTTCCTAATGATAATGGAACTTTCGAGTGACTGTAACCCCACATTAATTTAACTTGTACTTTAACGTAATGGTGTCGGTTTCGCTAATTGTGCGTACGAATAATTACATTGCAGCTACACTGCTACAGTAGCTTTGTGTCTCGTCTTTGCTTATGTTTATTTTTACTACATATATACAATACCATATACATAAATGCGCTCACGCTTATAATTCCGGTCAGTGAAGGCAGAGCTGAAAACTGAGCTCAGTGGCGTGCTATAGGAGAGGCTTATGTCCAGCAGTGGACTAATACAGGTTCATGATGATGATGTAGGCAGAGCAAATGGTTCTAGAACCACTTGATGCCACATTTGACATACATTCTGAGGGTTATCTGATGAGAAATGATGTAGAGAGGTTCTCAGCCTTTTGCTCATAATACAGTAAAACCGCAATTGACATACCTCCTGAACAAAGGTGTTTTTGGAGTACTTAGTTCATACAATCCATTCAAAGTTACTACCTCACTTTAAATACCGACAAACACTCCTTAACATATATTTTGAATATAAATACTTACTGTATTGTATGATATTGTGCTTACATATTCGTTTTACTGGATTTTGCGCATTAATATCGGGGAAAGCGAGGGCTTCTAATTGAATTCACAAAACTAATGTGTCCAATTTGTACGCAGTTTGCGTAGGCAAGTCAAGTACAGGTGCCGTTGTGTTTTGGAATTTAAAGTAAGTTAATGAAATTTCCGTTTTTTGGTCATTTTTAGTATTATGCTCTCTAAGTTGGGAGCAAAAGAACCAAGGCATACTTTTTATTAAAAGGCGCTTTTTGAGTCTTCCTGTGCTATATTAGAGAGTACATCAAATCTTTTTAAAATTCCAATTAACCACCCATCGTAGAACCATGGGCAATTCATCAGGCTACAATGTATTTACTTTGACGTCATCCTTATCTCGCTCGTAATAGAGCCGGCTTTCGTAGTACAAATGGGTGCTACTGTTTGTGCAATTGTAGAATATACATACATATTAAGTATTGAATCTGAGAGAGCCTACATCCTCGACCACCACTCAGCTTCGATACTAGATTGTGGTCAAGAACGAACCCATTTTTCATGAGATGTCAGTTTTCTGTTTGATCCATTCCACATTATCATTTTCTAGCTATTAATGTTTAGATTCAAAACACACTAAAACAACAAAAAAAACATAAAAGCAAGCTATTACACCTCAACCAAAAAACCCGAAACAAAAAATTCAAGCTCCAGCAAAGTCAAAGGTGTACATGTGAAACATAAATCCGAAATAGCAAAGCCTATTGCGATATTATTCACAAGGTGTGGGTGTGAAAATAGGCCGTCTGATAACGGGCTACTTTCCGCCACGTGTGATGACGCCCTTATCTCGACCCACATCTAGACTATGTTAGAAGTGAGTCTACACTCCTACAGAATGCTAAAGCATAGAGAAAAATAAAAAAAAGAGTTGGGTTTCGCAACAACTCATTTGACACTCAAGCTTAGCTCAACGGTGCAAAGAGCTTGCAACCAAAATTTATAAAACGTCTTCGATGTAAACGTTACCATTTCTAAACAGTTTCCTAAAAATAATCGGTAGCTTTTACTTGAGATATCTATATCAACTGACTGTTGATTTAATATATTTTATAATTCGTTAAAACTTTTTAACTTCTTCTTATCGTGTAGGTATAGTCAAGTATGTGGCGAACTTGGCTAAACCCTGGTGTCAGAGTTTTCAAACCGCACAATGGCCTCTGACTTGATTTTAACGACTGTAGTCAATCGACAACAGAAGGGACCGACACATTAACGTGCCCTTCGAAGCACGGAAAAGCTCATGATAAATTGCCACTTTGGTCACCCATCAGGTTTCCTGCCTCTGTGTCCGTTGCTTAACCCCACTGATCGGTTGAGATCAATGAGAGCCACTGGACTACGAGCGCAATACTTTTTAACTTAGTATGAACATCTATTGAAACTGGAATATACGGACAAACCTCTTTGGTTTATGTTCTACTGTATTTACAGCATTGTAAGTTGTAAATTTAATTTAAAAAACTTCCAAACATGAGGAAACCGTCACAAACTCTTTCATTTTAAATACAGAAGAGAAGAGTCCCTAGTTCTATACTGGCTCACTGATTTAAAAATGCCACGCCATTATTAAAGACCTGAAATTTTGCAAATGTGCAAAAAAGGAATAGGATGTATTTATTTATTTATAGAAAAACTTTGAAACATTACAAAGTAGTTCAGTTTATAGAACTTGTTTGGTGTTACATTTTTTTAATTTATTATAAGATGGATTAACTCTTGACCTCAATCTTGACCATAAAGGTCAAAGATGAGGTCGATGATGGAGCGAGTTAACCCAGAAAATGCCTATAAAGGCACTGTGGTACTCCCACGCACCGACGGAACACAGCAAGCTGTTTGACGTCGGACTTCGGTAGGAGGGTGGTCGAGAACCAGACGGCCCTCTAAAGAGCCTACCACACTGCATGAGACCATAGGACGACACCTCAGATTCAGAAAAAAATTAAGTGTCGTTGCCTGGGATAGATTACTAGGAGGCAGGATAGTTGATCGAAGGAGGCAGGTCTCTAAAAGTCACAATAACTCCCCGGACTACATTCGTGTGGGATTTTTTATAAATCTTTTCTCAGTCCCTTGAGAGGAAGTTTTGTTCCAAATTTCAACTGCGTGAATGAATCAGTGAGTCAGGACTTTTCATTTTATATATGTAGATATTGAATGTTATTTTTAAAATAGAAAATTGTTCCAGCATTCATCTTACCCAATCTAAATATATCTTAACATCCTATCCCATTGCTACCAAGAGGATTCGCAACTAGGCCGGGTAGGGTACAACGGAAAACAACTAGTTAATCATACCCATAACCCGTATTCGCAGAGCAATACCAAGTGTGTAATATATTACCTAGTAGTAAGGAACGTAACAGTTGGCGTTAATGGCCCGCCTTACCCCAGGGAAATGTGCTCTTGATAATGTGAACAGTAGTTTTATATAGTAACAATAGTCTAGTCGATTTACCAAGATAAAGAGCTTGAATAAATTAACGGGTAATGCGTTGTATCGGAAGCCATTTTGCAAGTTGCAAAGGCGTCTTGTTTTGCATTGGTTTCTTTTGAAGAAAAAGTGATTTTTATCAACCGATAATAATCTTCAGTTCAATGGACTAGGTATTCTGTGCATGCATGCATGTATCTATTTTTGTTTGTTTGAAAATAAATGTTAAAGAAGATATAAAGTTTTTCAAGCTGATAATGATAATGTAACTAATAGGGTTCAAACTTCAAAGAATTTTTATTTTCAGAGCTTACAAAGATTACAAACCCACAAAGGCATTCAAAAGCATACAACTTAGTGGAATTCACCCTTATCAATATGTATTTGTAATCGCACTAAGCATTTTACTTTAAGTTTGGTGTCAAAGTTCTGTAGATAAGAATTACGTTGGTATGAGCTGTCAGGGTTCCATGTCTTAAATGTTAGAACCTTGATAAGACAGTTATCATTCGAAAAATGCAAAATCTTTAGTGACATTATGCTAAGATTTATATCATCATGCAAGAAAATGAAACCGAGGTCTTCTATATAATACTAGGTCACAGGGTTAAATAAAAATAAATATTATAGCATCACTGTTTGTTCTATAGAAGCATAGCACATAGCAAGACATACATATATACTCTAAATGGAATATTAAAATGATTTCCGAAATCATTTTAAAAAATTCCGTGTTAAATTGTCGATTTATCTAATCCATAGACCACGTCAGTTCATATAGCTGTAGCTATCTGAGATAAGCAAGTTTTTTACGATGTTTTACTTCGGAACCACTTAAGTATCCCCGCGTCACTCTTCGCTGTTCTTTATTTAATGCGCGCTCCTATTCGCGTTATCTACCCCATGTTTGGCTCCCTTTGAAAAAGTGACTAAAGCGCGGCGAGTCGATAAATCACTGGGTTTAGACATATCGCACTCTGTGCGTGTGCCTATAAGCTGTTTCGAGTACGTTTCTAATGTAATGATATGGGGAAAAAAGTAATGCGCATTTTTAAACTTCTTCTGTCGTGTATCGGAACGCTTGGCTCGAAAAGGGAGGTTTTTTATTTTGTTAAAGTTTTTTTAGGTTATTCGATACCGATTTTACTAAATTAAGAAGAAAATAAATAAGGTCTTTACGCCTGGCGACGAATACAAAGACGCAGGTCGTAAATACTAGCTTCGAGGTGCAATTTCGGGATGTTGTTTGAAAATTTATCAGTAGATAGTCTAAAACCAAGTTTGAAATTTTGGAAGACTGTGTGGTGTATGAAAAACCACGAAATTTCACAATTTTAATGTTCTGAACTACTATAGCGTACTTGTTTCTCCGTGACTGTTAAGCGCGGCTTTATCAGTATGGCCAAGTATTCGAATCAAGGTTTACAGTTTGATCTACTACCCACCACATTCAAAACCATTCAGACATTGAGTTGTAAGGCGAAACTATCAAACTCAAAAATACATTTTTATATGAGTGATGAATGAAAAGATTTCTTTAAATTCATAAACATTTTGATAAGTAGATAGTACCTAACTAACTTGATAAAAAGAGTTTTTTTCGCACACAACTATTCCTTGGTTTTTATTATCGGACTTTTTATTACCGAGGGGCGTGGGTCTCCCTTCGAAACACGAAGGATATTTAGACCATAGTCCACCACGCTGACCCAATGTGGGTTTGTGGACCGTGCGTCTTTTCGAAAATGAAGTTTTATCACGATGTTTTTTTCACCGCTGAGCTAGTGATCATTAACGAAAAATCCGTACATAAATCCGAAAAGACAAATTTAGGGGTACAGGCCCGCACCAGGATTTGAACAAGCAACCTTCCTGTTTCAAGTCGGGCTCATTACCAACTGGGCTATCACCATTATTATTGCTTTAGATTTTGAAAATCCATTTAACAAAGTAAACACCAGATGCCATTAATAGCTAAAAGTACTGGCAGTTTGTACAGCAACAAAAGTTCAATGATAAAGTAGGACATTTTATATTGTCGGCAAAACACAGCTACTTACGGAATAGGCAGGCAACAGCTGTTGGTAACGATGTCACGCGAGGAAGCAATATATTGGCAATGAAGACGGTATTCTATGTGTTTAGTTCTGAGGTCTTTTACCTTTGCTGGTTTTAAAATTCGATTCGATGCAATGTTCTGCTAATGTGTTATGCGTTTTAACACATTCAAGTTAAGAATAATTATGACGTTTATACTGTGGAAATATGAAGTTTATACTGTTACACCATGATTTGTGTGACTATATTGAACTCGAAGTCTAGCAATTTGTTATTATTAACCGTTGGTTTCCTAAACAAAGAAATACGTTTATTTAAAGTTTCAAATATAAAAAAATTCAGTCTCAAGGTTTTCAAGGTAGTTAAAAATGAAAACCTTGGTCACTAAAATAATAATATAGAGCTATTGTTGCCCGGGATTTCCTTGAAGAGATTGCTTATTATGTAGAAAAAAGGGATACCTTTTTCTCACAAACTTGTGTTCCTTTCCTTGTGTGTATAAGCGTGCAAACAAAGAGTTGTAAAACATCATAATTTTACATTCCGTTCCGCAGAATTTCTCAAAGAGCCTATTGAAATTTTATATAAGGGCTTACAGTCCAGGTATTTACTATGAAAAGTAAATACCTGGACTGTAAGCCCTTATATAAAATTCCAAAAGTAACTCTGTCTGTCTGTCATGTCTGTCTGTCTGTCCGTTTTTCACGCCTAAACCACAGAACCGATGAAATTTGGTACAGAGATAGATTAGAGCCTGGTAAAGGAAATAAACTACATTTTATCCCACAGTTCGGCACGATATAACCTGTAGTCCACGCAACCGGAACCGCGGGCGGAAAGCTAGTTTTATATAAGAGCTTACAGCCCAGGTATTTACTTTGAAAAATAGTGTTATAAAGTGGTGACCAATGAACTCCAATATGGCGACAAAAGAGTACCGTTACATAAATCCGCTAGGCCTAGCAATAAAGCTCAAAGCCTTACCAATAAACCTTTAGGCTCACCTTTTGTACAAATCCGAGGTGCGTATTTACACGTCCTTTGAAACTTCCATTTCACAACTGCCGGGCAAGTAAATCTATTCGAACAAAGACGTACACAGAACCGACTTAGGTGAGGACTGGTTTAAGGTGAGGTCATTTATTTTGGATTTTCACTACTTACTTCAAATTTACCAACTGGGCTATCACTGCTCAATAGCCCAGTTGGTTATGAGCCAGACTTTTATCCGAAGGTCGCGGTTCAAATCCTGGTGCGGGCCTGTACCGCTAAATTCGTGGTTTCAGATTTATGTACAGATTTCTAATTATCACTTGCTTAACGGTGAAGGAAAACATCGTGATGAAACCAGCCCGTCCAAGAAAATTCATTTTCGAAAGACGAGCGGTCCACCAACCCGCATTAGGCCAGCGTGGTGGACTGTGGCCTAATCCCCTGCGTGATTCGAAGGGAGGCCCGTGCCCGTCGGTGGGGACGTATATGGGCTGAAAAAAAAACTACAAATTTATTAAATGTAAATACATTTGTCATAATAAATAAAACAAAAATACGAAATCCTCAAGTTAAAAATCACCCCGAGTCATCCCCGGTGCAAAAGTACCAATAACACAGCATTACCGCGCTGGATAGCGATTGATATATATATAGCCTTTTCAGTTTGCAGACAGCAGGAACGACCCGGAGCGAAGGTTACTGCCTTTTTCCCGAAAACTAATTTATTTTAGTTATGGGGTGATTCTATCCATAAAACTTAAACACTCTCCTCGAGGAATCTATATAATTTCCTCAACAAAAAAAATCGACTTATCATCATAAAGTAATCAGGTGATCGCTCCAGTTGCAAATTTCTTTGTGTTTTTTTCGTATTTCAACTAATGTTTCTTGGGACAGTAATTGTTTAGTTTCATGTGGACTAGTTGGTTAAAAACCAACTTTAATTCCTATGCCTGGGTTTGCTACAAGGAGGCAAACTTTTAAATAAAATCGCTGGTGTGTACTCATATGTACATTAGGTATTTTTAGATAAGAAATATACATATTTCTGTATACCACATCATTCCAAAGGATTTGACCCGATTGGAACTAAAGTGATTCCAATAAGACTCAACGAATTCCACATCTTTTATCCTTCGATTGCTCAATGAAAATCTTGCTAAAAGCCTCTTTGTTGCTGCCTTCGCAGAATAAAAAACATTTTCTTTCCTCGACTCGAAATTACGTTTTTTTAGCTGGCATTTTTATCATTTCATTTATGCCATTAGTATCTCGAATTCGTCAGAGCGTTATGACGTTTAAAGGAAGTGTTTTTTGTGAAAATTTATTGAATGACCGCATTTTGTTTTTAGAATGTATAATTATTGAAATGTGTTCGACTGTAAAAACAACGTGTGTACTCTACAGCCCTTAATCTTTTGTAAAAATAATACGATTTATTAGCTTGTAACAGACAAATATTCTGAACTTTTTATATTGGAAGATCGGTCTAGTAAAATGATGGGTTTAGTTATGCCACCTCTTATTGACGCCTCCGAGTTTCATTCTAGGGTACACAAAATATTAGCGTCAAAGCAGATATTTGTCGTTTGATCCTAAGGATTTTTTTACTTGATAGGAAATACAGTAATCACCATACGAGACAAGCAGATTGGCAAGTATAGGTACTACGATAGCTGTTAAGATAGTGAAAAGGAAGTATCCTAGGAAGTAGCTGCTCTACTTCTGGTATTTTGGCTTTCATGATTTATTTCTCCATCTATACGCTCACGCCTATAATTCTTTTTGGGGTAGGCAGAACGTCATGTGGTTCTGGAACCACTCGACGCCACATTTGACATGAGAAGAGATTAGTATTTTTAGTCGTTAAAACAAAGTCAGAGGTCATTGTGCAGTTTGAAAACTCTGACACCAGAGTTAGCCAAGTTCGCCACACACTTGACTATACTTACACGATAAGAAGAAGAGTGTTTTTATTTTATGAAAGACTAAATTTTTTAGAACTAAAATCTGTGTAGATGACACATTTCTGGTATGACCAGCTCTAAAGCTAAGGTGCGTGATTACTTTTACAAATCATAATTTGTCCAAATAAGAATGATTAATGTAAGCCAACTTCAAAACCGTATCGTACCCAAAACTTTGCCTGTAATTTGTTCTCGACCGCCTTACAGGAGTGACCTATTGCTCTATTTGTTTGTACTACGAAGTGGTCAAACAGTGACAATGTTTGTGCAAACAAAGTATGCAAAGTAGGTGCGGGCTTCGCTAGATACCGGCCCGCTAATTATGTGGGAGCACGGCTGCTGTGTCCTACCCAGCCACCCTCGTCCTACATTCAGCTAATAAAAATTCAAAAAATGTACCAAATTATCAATTATAATTAGCCAAGCTCCGACGAAAATTTAGCTGGCAAAAGTCGAATGAAAAAATGGGTTTTCTAGCTTTTTGAAATTAGATAAAAGGCAGTCGTTTCGCGCTACTAATTTGGTTTTTGAGGCCTACACAAAGTCACTTTCTATTGGCGATTACGAAGATCAATAGTTCCGAAATCTATGGGATCAACATGGACTGACCACATGACTTCTCTGTTGTAAGTATCTGTCAATCCCATATATCCCACACATTCTTTATCGCTAAAGGAATGTTACATTGTCTAGAAGTCCTGTTTTGTAACAAAATCTACTAAGTTAGATTTCCAATCGGAAAATATATAGGAGCCGTTATTAAGTATACAGGGTGTTAAGTAATTCGATCTTATCCTCACGGGTGGTGAATCAGCCCATGAAACTGAACAACTTTCCCTAAGAACAAATGCCGAAATACGAAAAAAAAATTTGACTTCCCATACAAAATGATTTATCAGCTGATGCATTTTTGTATGGGAAGTTAAACATTTTTTTTCGTATTTCGGCATTTGTTCTTAGGGAAAGTTGTTCAGTTTCATGGGCTGATTCACCACCTGAGAGGATAAGATCGAATTACTTAACACCCTGTATATAATTTTTCAATTCTTTATTTATTTTAAAGAGGGTTTGTTATTAAATAATTTATTTATCACAAATACCTACGTATTTTGTGAAACTAAAAGCAACACTATTATACAACATTATTTTTCGTAGCACTTACTTCATAAAAAAACTACAGTCATTTCACTTTGAGTCGTTCTTCTAAAATAAGTTAGTACACAACGTGAAGGCTGGTCCTTTTGGAAGGTAAATAGAGATTCCGATCTAACGCGCAGATGCTTCTTTAACACACCATAATAAGTATTTTTATTTCCCACTTCAACGTGGAAGTAAGTAATCAATTCTCTTTTTTGATTACCTATGATAATAAAATAAAATAATGTTTAATTGTGCATCAAGATTGCAAGTACTTGAAGGTACACCATGATGGCCGTAACATTGATTGGTTGTAAAGTAATGGTTAACTGTACACTTTAGATTTATTCAATGTGTTAGATTATTATGAATTATACCAACCGTTTAATTTGCTCATAAAATCTTGATTAAATTTCAGTTTAAAGTTTTGTCATAAAAACCTAAGGATTGAGTATAAAACATGAAGTACGCTATTAAATAAATACTCATTACTTTCCCAATAACTCTAAGCTTTTTAGTATTTACCTCTACAGATATGTTCACTAATATAACGAGTCAATCTCGTTGTAAATTACTATTTCTTTGTTTTATTTTAATTACATCATATCAGACTAATAATATAGAGATAAAAGTTTGTAAATGTATGTGTGTTTGTATGTTTGTTACTTCTGCACGCTCAAACGGCTAGACCAATTTTGACGACATTTGGTATGGAGGTAACTGACACCTGATTAACATATGGGCTACATAATTTTCCCGAATTCCCACGGAAACAAAGTCCCGGACGGAAAGTTAGTTTTATTATAAAGTTAAAATAAATTAATTTCTATAACAGTTTAAACTAAATAGAACCAATATACTTAATGTTATATGGGTAAGGTTTATTTTCGTTTATAAAGTTGTAATAAACTCTGAAGTATATTTTGTCAAAGACACAAAGTTTGTCAAGCTTTGTAGTTGATATAACCAAATCGATTTATAAAAAAAAATACCAATAAAAAAATTCTCCCCTATCATAACAACAGACTCAAAACTTAACACCTCATCTTTTAGCCGGATGATGTTGATTTATGGTTTTGTAAAATGATCTTCAAGCTAACTGATATAATGATGTATCTTGTGTATCTCCCCTAACAGTTTTAAGCTAACACCAAGATGTTAAGTTATTTCAATAAATCACGAATACGTATCGAATTTCAAAAGTATGTTTCACTTTACTTCTTAGGGAGCCCTTCAACTCAGGGTAGTCCAAGAATTTTAATCTCCTAAGCTCGGATTTAATCACGCATCCACTGGCATTTATGCGTACCAGAACATCGAAGATTAGAAGCAGCTTTATGGGGCTTGATTGAAATTGGATTTGACATTGTTCTATTTTTTTTTTTGAATTTGACATAGGTTTCTTTAGGAAAGTTGTTCAATTTCACGGCAGGATCACACCGAAAAGTTTTGTTCTATAATCTAAAGTTATATATTTCCGAATAATCAAAATGTTTTCATAAGTACTTAATACAAATATGTTTGGTGTAAATTACTTATCATTTAATTTACAAACTACATTTTATGCTCTACTTAGTAAAATAAAACCGGCCAAGTGGGAGTCGAACTCGCGCACGAAGGGTTCCGTACCATTACCTATAAAACCGGCCACGTGTGAGTCGGACTCTATAAAAACCATTATCTCTATAAAAACGGACAAAAAAATCACGTTTGTTGTATAGGAGCCCCCTTAAATATTTATTTTATTCTACTTTTTAGTATTTGTTGTTATAGCAGTAACCAAAATACATCATCTGTGAAAATTTCAACTGTCTAACTATCACGGCTCATGGGATACAGTCTCGGACAGACTTATCTATAAAAACGAGCAAAAAAATCACGTTTTTCGTATGGGAGCCCCCTTAAATATTTATTTTATTCTGGTTTTTAGTATTTGTTGTTCATCATCTGCAAAAATTTCAACTGTCTAACTATCATGGTTCATGAGATACAGCCTGGTGACCGACGGACGGACAGACGAACAGCGAAGCCTTAGTAATAGGGTCCTGTTTTTTCCCTTTGGGTACGAAACCCTAAAAATAACCTTTTCCACTAACACTTACTGAGAGCTTTTGCACCATCCAATTACTTTACACATTAACAAAAGATTGAAATTTAGGTCTTACAATTAGAGTAGCTGGAATGTTAGCCCAGATTCTCATTTCGTAATAGTTTCAGCAAACATTCTAAGCACTAATCGCTCGCCTATTGTATCTGGTCCAGTTTCGGTCTCATACACTCGTAGATTAGAGTTGTACGTTACTGTTCCTTATATCTTCAGGTCACTCTATCTTTTCTGCTTATATATATATATATATATATAATATTGTTTAATTTTGTGTTGCCACTTTATTAAAAAGAACCCATAAAACTTTAATTTCCTTAATAACATATGTCAATGGTTTAATTAAAGAGAAATTCTATTACAAAGATCACTAATATTAATTTTTATCACATGATCACAAAATTTTATACATGATACACACAGTAGCATATCAGGCTGTTTATGTTGAACTTGACGTCGCGTCGCCCTTGTTTCGCTTATTATAGCGACGCCTTTCGTAGCGTATATGGAAAACTTGACGTGCTTCTATCTGTACATTATTGAAGTTTTTGGGCTAAAATCAAACAAAATATAAAATGTAATTTATATTAGCAAACAACACCAAAGAAAAAAAATCACACATGGCCGTCTAACCCTGCTCTTAGCAAGTGTGAGTGCTAGATAACTGATACGCTTCTTATATACTTCTTTTTCTAAGAAATACATACATATTTATCATACGTAAACACCTAGACTCTTCATAAATGCTTTAAAAACGATTTTACAATTTTTGAGTCATGATTTAAAATTTTAAATGATACTGAAATAAAGAGATATACAAGTAGTAGCATATCTTTCAATAACTGATACATTTTCCTATCTCTATTCATACCTAGGCCGTAATTCAGCCGCAAAACAGCTAAATTATCTACCCTATTATGTTATTACACTAGCACTGGTTAGGTCTAAGGTTAATAACACACTGTGGTTACTATTATACAAATTGTTCGGGTAGTTAGGAAGTCTAGTGTGGTAAAACTAAAATTACTTATTCTGCGATAAAAAAAGATACCTACACATTTTTATTGGATTTGTACCTAACGGATTCGTATCACGGTTGCTGTTTTTGATTAGTATCCAATTTTTCAAACACTATGATAAGGTTGAAAGAAGAGTGCTGCTGCTAGCCAGATTTTTTATTTATTTTTATGATTTTAATTTTTTCGTTTTAATTTTTTCACTATGCTACAAGTGTGCTAAGTTGGATATTACATTAGAGTCGAGAAGGCTCGGGCTCAACGGAGCCGAGAATGTAATATCCAATGCGCACGCGTGTCATACGACATTTTTCAACACATTTGCGAGAAAAGAAAGAAATAAAAACTTTCCTTTGATATTGACGGCAACAGGCAATCACTTGCATGTTGCGCCTCTGAAAGTATTTCTGGCGGTGTACCCACGTAGGTTTCCTGTTCCGCACTTGAAGAAGACATTTTTGTGTTGTATTTCTGACAATAATAACAATCTGATGACTACAAATGCCGTTTGTGAAAACCAAGTGAAAACATCTGAAAAGAGGCGCGATTTTTTTTTCTTTTTGCGCTCACAAAATTAGATTCACATTGACAAGTATGCCATACAGCCAAATAATAAAAAAAATACTTAACTATATATTTTCACGTTTTAGCATAAATAAATGATAATTTTCTGTTAAATTTAAATGATTTAGTGGAACTATATTTTTATTTACAAGTAGTTAATTATTTACACTTAACTTTAAATAAAAAATAAGATCTGATCTGTTTGCTGAAATTTAGTTTAAAAATATATTAAGCACGCATTATTAGTATGCAAGCACAGCTAACCCAAAAAAGTTAGAAAATTATAGGAATAAATCATGCAGTTTTGAGTCCAAAGCAACTGGAACAGATTTATGTTATGACTACATTTATTTCAGTGAACATTAAATGTTGCTTAAGATAAGTCAATAACATTTATTTTTAAGTTTGTTCGCAAAATTGCAATCTTCCCCTAAGAAAATTGCAATTTTGGGAACAAACAGGGCTGTAATTTTTTTTTAATTATTTACTTACTGGCTTCCCGCGCGGGACTTCGTTCCCGTGGGAATTCGGGAAAATCATGTACCCTATGTCCATCCCGGATAATGTAGGATTCTAATGATGAAAGAATTTCTTAAATCGGTCCAGTAGTTTCGGAGCCTATTCGACGCAAACAAACAAACACACAAACAATCAAATCTTTCCTCTTTATAATATGTATAGAAGACTACTTTCAACTGTTCTTTTCATACAGTTTTGTCACATTAAATATTCATCAAGTTTATGTGATCCACATTAGGTGCTGTTGAACGTAATAAGATTGTCTATTATACTCGTAGTGCTTTTATTCAACTCTTTTAAAATGTTGTTTCCTGTCTTTGTTTATTTAGTTTGCACACTCCGTCTTGCACGCGCCTAAACATAAGATTGATAAACGATATCACTGGTGTGAGGGCGGACACGAGCGCAAAGAAAACAAACAGATGACGTCATGTGTTTATCTCACTCCCACACTTGTCTACATTTAAATATCACTTTGTGTATAAATTGTTAACGATAGAATAAATTCATACAGGGTGAAAAAAAAAAATTTTTTTTTCCTAAACATAGACACCACTCGGGTGCACCCCCCGAGCGCTACCGGCACCCCTCGCGTGCCTGGTGTAGGAGTAATGTCTACGTTTACGCAAAAAATGAATTATTCCTATTGAAAAAATATTTTTTTTATAATATATTTTTTCATTAATGTATTCTTTGAGTGATACTGGTTCAGGATTTTGAATATAGCTAGGAGGTTTTTTATCACCGTGTATAGGTTTACTTTGAAAGAGTCACAGAACACAGACGAGACTAAACATGAATGAATAATATCGATGAACGCAATGATTTTAATAAATAAAATTAAAATGTGGCAACTTTTTTCCTATGGTTAATGTTTTTACCATTTGTGACTGCCAGCAAGTTTAGAAAAATACTTTAGAAAATTGTTTACATTTTGAATAGTTGTTTTTAACGCAGTACTAAGTGAAGGTTTAAATTATATAAATTTTATAAAAAAGTAAAAATAATGTTTTGTTCTTTACATAATATGTATATCTGACTCGACTGTAGGAGCAACTATTACTATGATTTTTCATTGCAAATCATTTAACAAGTACAGTGCTTGTATTTTCTTAACTTCTTTCGGCAAACAGTGTTGGTCTCGTTCTTGTGTTTTAAAATTAACTTAATTATTCGAAATACGAAATTTGCCGAACCACAATAACAAAATAGAAGCACTAAGCATAAATAAGTATTAAAAGTAAAACCATGTAAGAACAATTTCTCCTGACCCACGAAAATCATTAATGCCCTAAATGTAAAAGGAATAAATTGCACTCCAAAAGTACCTACCATACTTTATATGTGGTAGCATGCCGTGGACAGGTATGATTTGCGTCTAGCCTTGCTGAGACAGTGTGTGCATATTATTTTGAAAAATTGGATGCTTTACGGCGTCGTAAAGTTGGCAGGGCGTAAACTATGGATAGAATCTACTTATTTCCAGCAAAATTTTATCATATAAGTTTTGAAATATACAGGGTGACCTAGTTGGAGTGCCGATACAAAAGCTGAAAAAAGTGGTCAATAAAATTCGTTCATATGTAATTATTTACTTATATAAAAAACCGCGGATGGGCGGACAGACGGACATGGCGAAACTAATTAACTAGTCTCAAAGTGTAAAACAGCTAAAAAGATTTAAATTTATTTGACACGCACATTTTGATCTGTAAATATAAAAGTGTTTCAATAATTCTAATATTAAAAATATTGTATCAGCACCGTCATTCGATTGCTTATAACTTTTTAAACGGCGAACCAAATTTGATCAAATATAACTAAGAACCATCCTGATTACGTCAGCTTTCAAACAAAAAAGACCGCACCAAAATCGGTATATTCGTTTAGGAGCTACGATGCCACAGACACACCTTGCCAACACCTCTCTTTTTTTGTCGGGGTTTAAAAAAACAAAATTAAAATGGAATTTTCTGATGATTGCAATACGTAGCTTAGGTTTGCATTTATGTGTGTCATTAGCACTACACATTCATTGTCGAGTACTTAGACAGAGTCTGTAAATATCTCTTCTTCCAGTCTCGTGCTAGTAATAAGACATCCTACATCATTTTAAATATTTATTTATTTTGACATTTTTGCACAGTAAGAAAGGTCTTTTCTTATGAAGCCTACCTCCCTATAGCTTTTCTGTTTGTGAAATAAGCAAAATTGACTACTAAGTGACCTCAAAAGCACTTCGAGCTCCGGGGCGTAGTATTTTAATTGGCCAAAATTCAAGACATCCTGTATACGAAGCCGTGTGTTGGAAATAATTTTTACATGAGTTGACTTTGTAGCTATTCAGAATAGTTGGATTTAAGTGACTTGCATTTTGGTTACTTATTTTGGTTACTTTGTATATTTTTAAGCCCCTACAAAAAATAAAGGGTGTTATATTATAAGTTTAACGTGTGTATCTGCTTATCTATGTGTTTATATGTATGTCTGTGTATCTGTGTCTATCTGTGGCATTGTAGCTCCTAAACGAAAGGAACGATTTCGATTAAGATGGTTCTTAGCTACATTTGATCAAAATTGGTTCAGCCACAAAATATCAAAATACTGCTTGGACAAAGTCTTAAACTGACTTATGTCAGTTTAAGACATTGTCCATTGTCCATTGCGTTGATGTTTTATGTTTATGTCAAAGTTGCTGGTCATTGAATAAACGTATTATCTATCTATCTTATGTAATTTTGTTGTTATTTAGTTTATCCCTTTATGTTAAGGCTAGTATGCGATATGGAATACTTTCGTCAGATCTGTATACCTACTGATGAATTTAGAGTAAACTATGTATCTATAAACATCAGGTTTACAAAACATCGTACCTTCGCTGCCTATCCAACAAATTAGTTAGGGTTTAGTGACAAGGGCGTAATCCTGATAAGAGCTGGGCGTAAATCACCGGAATGCTGAGCGAAAGCACGACTGCGAGTTGCCTTGCATACATTGATGATATAGTACAGGGTGTAAGGGACAGGTTAGCAAAAACTGAAAACCCTGAATTCAGTTTTAAAGAAGTCTTAAAACAAAGTTTGAGTGGTATTTTTCTCAGGAAAATTGTCGTGTTTTTTATTTTTTGTGCTTTAAAATAAAATTGCCTAATACACTAAAATTTCCAATGAAAACAGGGTAAAATACAAAAAACAGCAATGTGCATCGCTGGTTAGCACGGCGCGGGAGGAAACTCCATAACTTGACGTTGTTTGGTAAAAAAAATTACTTGTCGATCCTGTATGTAGAGAAGGATAGATTAGTATTTGCTAAGCTGTCTCTAACACCTTGTATAAATAAGGTGACTTCATATTATAAACTGTCTTTCCGCCCGCGGCTCCGTCCGCGTGGACTACAGGTTATATCGTGCCCAATTGTGGGATAAAATGTAGCCTATTTCCTTTCCCAGGCTCTAATCTATCTCTGTACCAAATTTCATCAAAATCGGTTCAGTAGTTTAGGCGTGAAAGACGGACAAACAGACAGACAGAGTTACTTTCGCATTTATAATATTAGTAAGGATATTTTTTAGGGTAAGAAAAAAATGTTTGGCTTAAAATTAGTTGGCGAAGTAATTCTTTGTTTTAGGCAGTAATTCTTTGATTACCTCAAATGTTCCCGTCCAGTGTATGTTTCTCTCAATCCCTCCTTATCGTGTAGGTATAATATAGCAAACCTGACTAACCCTGCTGTCAGTTTTCACACCGCCAAATGGCCTCTGACTTGTTTTAACGACTGCAATCAGCCGGGATCGACGGCTTAACGTACCCTCCGAAGCACGGAAACGCTCGTGATAAATTGTCACTTTGGTCAGCCATCAGGTTCCTTGCCACTTTGTGCGTTGCTTAACCTTACTGATCGATTCTGAACAGTGAACAACCTTGGTCTACATCCCTTACCGTGTATTACCAATACTGCAATCACGTCGAACACCCTAATTTACTATCGCATTAGCGGCCAGGCGGTTATTAACAAAATGCGAAGCTTAAAATTAACGAACCAGTGTTTTCATATAAAATGGATGCACAATTAGCCCCATTTTGGTCGTTATATCTGTTTTTATATGGCAGTTTCGGAATTTTAAATGAACTAGAAAAAGTCGGTGGAAGGAATTTATTGAAATTGAAACTTTCTGCTGAAATAATGTATTTCCTTTTTGATGTACGAGTTTTTATCGAAGCTTAGAATTAAAACATTTAACCACCACGCCTTGTATCTCTGTCGGAGTAGGCAGGGTAGGCGTGATTCTTAAAACACGAGGCTACGTTTGACATACATCCTGAGGGTTATTAAATGGAACATGATGTATCATGTATATATAATGTCATCATAATAAAGTAATAATTCTTAAATCTAAACTCATGTATATATATAGATAGAAATTCTTTATTGCTCACAGTCACAAAAAAGTTTTACATACTTAAATAAACAAAAGTGCGCAAAAGCGGCCTTATCGCTAGGAGCAATCTCTTCCAGGCATATAATATTTCCCGTTCTTATACTGTTTCCTGTTATTATAAAAAATATATATATTCAATGTATTTAACGCCCTGTGAGGGTTGTTCGGTCGTCCGGCTCGAAGGACCAAAATGATAGCAAAAGTGGTGGGCGATGTGAAAGAAGGAACTTTATGGGTTTATACTTGTCTTTTGGGTTTCTGCCTGTTTAATCTATACCATTTATTAAGAGGAAAGATTTTATTGTTTGTTTGTTTGTTTGCACTAAATAGGCTCCAAAACTACTGGACCGATTTGAAAAGTTCTTTCATCATTAGAAAGCTACAATATCCCCAATGGACATAGGCTACATAATTTTCCCGAATTCCCACGGGAACGAAGTCCCGAGCGGAATGCTAGTAATCTTATAAAATTGGAAAATTTCGTAAACAAATTTAGACTTCAAAGCAATTATACATATTTATTTTCAACCGACTTCAAAAAAGGAGGAGGTTCTCAATTCGACGTTTTTTTTTTTTTTTTTTTTGTATATTTGTTACGCGATTACTCCGGCAACTGTTGTCCGATTTTAAAAATTCTTTATTTGTTCGAAAGAGTATACTCCTGAAGAGGTCCCATATAAATTTTATCGAAAATGATTCAGCGCTTTTAAAAAAAATCAACAAAAACAAAATATACTACAAACTAGAACATCATCTAAATAAATGAATGACATTTCTGTTTGTAGTTATTTGCTAATAGGCATTGTAGTCCGCAAAAAACTAGATATCTACTTTGTGCGAACTGTTGTTGGGATTGAAGTCGGTGACTCATACGTTTTTAACGTGGAAAATTATTTAATTGGTTATAATATCTAATACTAGTTGTCACCTGTTGTATGTAAATCCATAAATATATAAAGTTTACTCAAACGTTTCTCATATTTCTTCATTTGTTGTTAACCTTTTCAATGTGCCGTAAGCTAACTTGCTAAGATGTATGAAAAGTGTTTAACAAGCGTAGGCTTTAGTATTTATCTTTCCAAAACCGAAAACCAACCTACTATAAAGTATATAACTCCGAAATAATAAATAACAATGTCTCGAAACTTAAAATTAATAAAACGACAACGTCTAGTCAACACTTAGCAGTCTTTTATCGAAGATATTAAACAAAGGAAGAGCGTAGTGGCAGGACAGCGAGGCCCACACAGTTAGGCTCAATTTTAAACAATTACTGCTGAGCAAAGTAAATGTTTGCGTTCGACTTAGACTGTAGATCGCCCACACGCGCGTTGGCAGGTATTCATTACAGCCACGAAGCACACGACGGACGGCGAGCCCCGCAGAAATAAGGATTTTAAAATTTCGAATTTTGAATTCTTCCACGTTGGCCGCATCCTTCCGATGAGAAGTTGAGAATAAACTGTTTTTTGTTGAAGCTATATGGCTTTTTCTTGAAGCTAAAATTTGGATTTAGAATTGAATGCTTTCTGGCGTCTTTGACATTCTGATTTGATTTGATTTGTTTTGCCCACACTAACTCATGCTTAGGTGTCCTTTGATCCTTGTTGAAGCTCTGCCTATCCAGCTTCATTTGTATCTGAAATCAAGCTAGGTTTTAATTACATTCTCAGAGTTTTTAGATGAAATATCAGTATAGCGGTGACAGGTCAGTCCTTCGCCCATTAAGTATACATACCACAATAACCTCATATCCCAGTTGACTCTTACAGTATGCCAGGGAAGAATTACCAGCTGGTTCATTCTGAGTTTTCCTTTCACTCCCAGCCTAGCGTGGAAGTTACTATTATAGATAGTTAAATAATTTCATTGTTGTTAAATTAAATTTCCTTGAATTAGTTAAATATTAACATTTGGTAGAAACACACAGATACAAACATACATAACTCGTGGTTTACCAACTGTTTTATACATATAAATCTCTTTACCTCGACCGAGAATTGAACCCCAAAAAGTAAGCAGTGGTAACCAAGGTATATCCATCAAGTATCGTCTAGATATACATCATGCAAAACTTCCCCAAATAAAATAAAAATCTTTCAAAATAAACACAATACTTCACTCTAAATCAGTTGCACTAGAGTTGCACTAATCCTCTCGTGTTACACTATCCGACAGCATCAATTGTTTCACAAAGATCGCTTGGACAATTTCGTCCCAGACTATAAGTCATCATGGATTTATAAATGGAAAATAGAACATGATCGGGGGTTGAAAAGAGTAGTGCAATCTATAACAATGCCGTCGAGCCAGTCGACCGATGCGATTGGACAAAAGAGCATTGTTCTTGCCTTGTCGAATGTATCGAGTAGGAACCAATACGCGAACTTTACGTCTTTATAAAGGAAAATGTATCAGAAGTTTCAAATATCAGGCGGCAGGTGGTATAATTTCTACAAAGATATACCAAAGTACTGATTAATAATAACTCTTATATTATTAATAATATTATGTTTTGTTTGTCTTATGGCCCATAATCTCGGGCAATCAATTCCCAGACTTTTGGAAGCCATGCATGGGGCCGAAACCAATAACAATTGTTATTGTCAACACTTTTGTTTATTGTTTACTTTGCGGAACATCAGTTGTCATCGCATACTGAATGTGGCGCGACTCTATTTTTAATAATGTTATGGTTACCCGCAAAATTACGAATTCATTGCATTAATTATTTTAGTATTATTGTAATTATTTTTGCCGTGTGGTGATCGGTTGAGAATAACACTTATACTTTTTTATAATAATGTCGTTTCTACCACGTTATTTTTTTAATCAGTATACCCAAATTTTTTGTACGTAAACTTTATGAAGATTTAACAGACTTGTATTTTTAGGTTTTATATCGATTCATATAAAAATTTCAAGCTAGATCGTCTGAAGCATGAAAATAAATCAAAATTTTTGTTTGAAAAAAAAAAACATCGTCCGATTGACTTGAAACTTTGTAATAGTACTTCTTCAACACAATTTGTGACACCCGTGTTTCTGCGTTTTACAAAATTCATCCTCTAAGACGTTAAAGAGGGGTATCAAAATCTAAAAATTTTGGAAAAAAAATATTTTTTATCCTCCTTATTTACGTTCTATCAACGTTACTGACACCGTAAGAAAAATTTGGGTACTGATTAAAAAGTCATCCTGTGTATACTTAGTGAAGCTTAAGTTTAATCCTTCCTAAGAATCCTTAAGGACGAGGCTGGACAGTAAAAAAGTGCTAGTTCTTGTTCATGTTTCTTGTTTTACCTATCGATTGTCTTTTTTTTTATTAAAAAATTCAAGCGAAAATGTTGTCCTGAAAGTTTGCTGGATAGCCGATAGAAGGTTACCTAAGTAATTGATCAAATTTTCAAACTTTTTGATCGAGCCGAAATTAATTATCTAAACGCGTTTGCGAAAAGGGTGTTCGAATGATTAATGAGTTCCTTTTGCAAATTTAAAACAAGTATCAACTAATTTATTGATTGATCAGAGAGTTCATAATAAAGTTATTCAGATAAGTGCACAGAAGGTGTTATTATTGGTAGACGTGAGTAAATTTATGATGCTAACACGGCGAGAATTCTAATGAAAAACGAATACGCATTATAATGGAATATCGTATCTACAGGAGATTACAAATAAACTGCACACCGCGAACCATACATCATACGATTCTAATTATTGTTGCGACCAGTCTAAATCAATTTAGCACCGGGCCCGCGTTGGATTTACTACACATTTCTATATTAAAATGGATAAGCGTTGCAGTACTATGCGACGCAATATTTCTACCTCTTAATGGTGCATACACTGCTGTTATGACGTTTATTAACTCCCGATCTTTTGTTTTACTTTCAAAATGAATATGTCTGGAAATTGGAGCTAGTTTTGTCGCGTTAAAAATAAACTTGTCTCGCATTTGAACTATGTCACAAAAATGTAACCTATCTATCCGAAAAACTTACGTCCCGTTCTATTCAAGGTTCATTCAAGCCTTGTAATTAGAAGATTTTTTTCAATATTAAGGTTACCAACTTCAGAAGATAGTGTTTACCACTGCTTATTGTTATTTTAACAGTATTTACTTCGGTCAGAGTAATTTGGCCGTGTAAATAGGCGAGCGGTGACCCTACAGCCACAACTTGCCCCGGCAATGGCCCTCGGCCTTGCTTGAACTTCGGTAACATTGTTATAACGTCCCCTGTATCCCTGGAGGCACTGAATGTCCCTACATCTGTTGGTTACTATAAAACTGTAGCGTAGTTTACAATCCGCAATTTCGTTTTATAGATATTGCACAATAAATCAAGATGAGCTCAGTTTTCTTTGTTTCTCAGCGCACGTTATATTGAAATCGGGTGCAATTGAAACAGCGCGTCTCGTTTCCTTTGAAGCTGTTCTTGCCTTATTAAAAACGGATCCCTCAACGCCACTTTTCTTGAAATGAAACTAATTATTTCGTCAAACTATGGTCGATGTTACTAGTATAAAAGATTGAGGGGATTGGATAGGATTTCTCAATTTATCCGAGCAGGTGGCGTTTCCCAGTAGGAAATATATTTTTCTATCGGCTAGCCCTCGGGGCCCTTGGGGAACGCAGCAAGTCGTCTTAATAGACTTAGAGACGTACTGCAGACTGCGTCCCTTGAGGCTTCGTGACCCTCCGTACCGTAGCTGTTCTGCCAAAAAAGAGATTAGCTTCTTACGTCGAAATTCCGATCGTATCTGGAGATATTTCGTCGACGTTATGTGATTTATATAGACTTGTATAGGTAGGTTCGCTTATATCTGGATAATGCCATGATGTGGAACCATGTTCATACGAGATACATATACCTATATTTCGTTTCCGAAAAAAAAATCACATTTATTATAGACAATATTTTTTAACACATATAGTTTCACTGTTTAACGTTAGTTTTTTGGGATTAATTCAATTGCTTAATGCAATTGTAACCTTTTACATCATTTATTACTTTAATCACAAAGTGCAAGTTAAATCGCAAGCGAAATAGTTTAGGATTCATAAACAATGCAAATGCCAGGACCTGAGCCACCCTGTGCCGTAAACACAGGAACGGGTGTAACGTTTGACATAATGGGACAACTTCCATTTTCCTACAGCCACATAAAATTTTAGTCAGAATTACGATGGCAAAAAGAGAAAAATATGTCCCAGTTCTATTCAGATGAAATTGTTTTAGCTCGGAGCGATTCGTGGAATTTGGTGCCCATCCATGTTTTTATTTGAAGGAACTTTGAACTGTTTATCAAATAAAATAGGGTCGTAGGGATACAGAAGCAGAATATTATGTAAGTACTTACATGTAATCAGATTTATGGATGAAAAGGGAAAATATTGTTTTCCATGAATACGAAAAAAGTTGTTATAATAAGTCCAGAAAGGCCAGTTTATTAATTTAATATTTGTAGATATTTTCCAAAAAACTCATTGTTTAAGCTTTCATAATAAAACTAGGAAACCATAGCGAATAGGCGCAAAGTCAAAAATTCTTACTGTACATTTACTATTTTGACTTATTATAAGTAACATTCTGAATATTCTATAAAATAAAGCTATCCTTGACTTAAGGTTTCACTAGGTTCGTTTGTCCGTCTGTCTACGTTTTTTCTCAGAGACCCTTGGTACTACAGGCTAAAATTTGGCATTACCATACATTATATTAACGCCGAAAAACTTTAAAATAAAATTTAACAATACTGCGCGTGACTCGACATGCTCTTGGCAGATTTTTAAATGAGTGAAAAGTTAAGAAGACTAAATATTAACTAAAAGGACAAACTTATTATTAACGGTTCCACGTTACACGAGAGACATGATGAAACTAAAATTAATCTTCGAAGTCGAGAAAATCGTTACAGGAGCAACCACCACGAGGTAAATTGAATCAAGCGAGTAAACACTAATAAACCCCAAAATGTAATTATTAATATGCGAATTTCGTGTTCCGAATATTGCAAATCAGCACGTGCCCATGACATAAATATTCACATTATTGCGTGCTCGGCTCCTGCTCTAACGTTTGTGTCGGATTTTTTTGGATCTCCTGTTGTGCATTTAGATATAAAGGGGATTTGGGCGTAACATATCGGTGTATGGGGCTGGGAAAGATTATAAGAAAAAGTGTTCAACGAGATCTGTGAGCTGTTAAAGAAAGTTTTCAAATGTGCTCAAATACGAAAACTATTAAAGGAATTTATTTTAGTTGAATTCTATTTTTCCATTTTTTTCACTGATGCTTTTTACAAAAAAGAAAATGTGAGTGTTAGTGATGTAACTAAAATAGTGACTTTTATCTTTTCAAAAGGGATAAATTCACGGATAGCAAATCACAAGGTCTTGAATAAAATAAATTTAATAGTTTTAAGCATATCGGAAGGTTTATTTTGAAGAAAGTCGTTTCGATTTCGAAAAATAATTTCTTCTTAAAAAAATAGTACGCATGTTATGTGGTATTTTAAAATAAATGGAAAGCAAATGTTCTACATGAAGTGTTTTGGTTTAGGAGACGAATTTAACTGCAAGAAAAGTTAATTACTTAAAGGAAATCCCATAAACAGTGATAAGTTTTTTCATCTGTGGTCGTGAAAAGAACGAAGGGTGCGATGCCTCCTGTTTGCTATTATTTGCTATAATGTGGGTGAAATTTGGCTCGTTTCGACTGCTGTCGTAATTGTCCCCGTGCATTATTGCGACAGTTTTATTTATTACGTAGTGGGGCTCGCATCTAAATCCCGGATTATTTGGCTAACAAATTATATCGAATCTGTAGAGAATAGGATGCGCCTGTCAATAAATCAATCGTGTGATTTATTGATGAAAGCCGACGAGTTTAGTACAATAAATAAGTGAAGCGATGGTTTTTTCCCCCAGTTTTAGTGTGAAAATGATATAATAGAAGTAATAATCGGCTAGCATTGTTATTGGATGTAATAGTCCACAAATGTTTTTCTGTTTTTGTACAGAAATTGCCAAGTGTGAACACGTGCCACTTTTTTTGCTTAAAAATATTTGCTTTTTTTATTTTTATTTACCAGTTAATTGTGCATCCAAAAACGTGATAGGAAAGTAGCTCTAGCACGCTAACGACAAACTCGCGCTCGGCTCACGCTGAAACTTCACTTTGATTGCGCGAGGGTACCGCGCAAAGGCTTGCTCGCCCTATGGCGTTGTCAATGTGGACATTTTGACATAGGAGCGCGGTGTTCTCGCGGCGCTGTCACTATCGTACTCGGCCTGCAGTTTAGTGAGTTGATATGCATCCTTAATTTTCGCTAATTTAAAATCACCCAATATGCTCTAGTATGAATGTAGGTGAAGTGAAAAAGGTATAATACCAGCTGGCAAACTGTGGTATCTGCCTAGGTACCCCAATGGAGCAAAGGCATGAACTTGTATGTGTTTTATTAGATAAGTATTAAAAGTAAAGGAAGGAAGTTGCGAACAATAAGTAAGACTATTCACATCGCATGTACAATTTTAAAGAACCCTAAAGATCTTGGTCTTGTTTATTGCAAACGACAGCGTTCTTTGGATATTTTGTCATTGACTCTACCGTTTACTTTACACAAAAATCAGAGTTTTTGTTTCACGAGATTCTTCATAATTTTCAAAACTATATGAGTCACCCCATATAGTATAGTTTAAATTAATTAGCAAAAATATAGGGTGTGAATCTACCCATAAAACTGAAGAATTTTCTTTAAGAAACCTATATGAAATTCTCAAAAAAAAATTTTCTTCTCATAATAAAGCAATTAGCTGATCACTCAGGTTGCATGTAGAGGCAAAAATGTTTTTTCATATTTTAACCTGTGTTCCTTAGGGAAAGTTGTTCAGTTTAGTGGGCTGATCCATATTCCTAATTTTCCCTAGCTAATTTAAAGACACCCAAAAATGTAGTTCTTCCAAAAAAACATTTGCTAATAACACCTTAATATTTCACCTTTATCGCGTAACATGACTTGGTAGAAAAATAAATAATAATGGAAGAATTACTCAGGGTTCTTTCAAGGTTTAACAAAGAGCTTGGGAAATAAATGAATATAATATAGTAGTATCATACTTGACTAATTATTGTATTATACCTATATACAAGTATGTAATATGTAAGTGATTAATGAAACTACACGACAGAAAAATAATGCCATTTGTTACAGGGTGTTCGTAAGGAATCAGCGCCCTGGGCGCATATTCCACCAACCAATAGCTTCACTTTTTTTCAAAAGTTCTCACTTTACCTAATAGATCAGGGATTCTTAAAGTGGGGTCCACGGACCCCTTAGGGGTCCGTAGCATGTATATCGGGGGTCCGCAGTAGGTCAGTCTGTTAACATATTTATTAGGAAAATGTGTTGTAAACTGTTTCTCATTGAGGCCAAACAACAGCATCCTTCTCATTTACTTAATAGCAAGTATAATTAAAGTACCAATAAAAGCATTTTTTATTATATGAATAAGGTTTTTCTTCCATTTTCAAAAAAAAATTTTGACAGGGGTACGTGGAATTGTTTAAGTTGTGAAACTGGTCCGTGACTGCAAAAAGTTTAAGAAACCCTGTAATAGATGGTCTCATGGAGACGCATTTCAAGAAATATTCCCGTGTTATCTTCTTCTTTCTTATTTACATACGTATGAATTACTGTTTGTTAGTCTCGCTAAAACTCAAAAACAGCTCGACCGATTTGAATGATTCTTTTTATATTGTGTTCCCAATTGTCACAACTAGGTTAACATAAAATAAAATTGAAAATCTAACCTTAAAATTCCAAGGGGAACGAAGTTGCGGGTGGACAGTTAAGTAGTACAGGATAAAAATTAAGTACTTTTTATTTAATAAAATAAATCGAAACTCAAATTAATACAAACATTCGATACTAACTACTTGTACTAGGTACCTTAGGTATTGAACTAAACCGTTTATTAATAGATCTCAGCTTTAGCCTAGAGTTAGTGCAAATATTGGCTACCAGTCTAAACCTAGGCTAGTTTGCTTTCTAATATTGATTACCGATTACCGTTTAGCCAGGCAACGTGCCCCAATGCTGGTCAAGGTACACAACGTGCACTAAATGAAATAAACAGTAAAATTTTGACTTTCAAAGAGCTTATACATAATTCAGTAAACTATTTGTTAATCCCAAGAAAAAAAAAATACTTTTAAGTCCGTACAGAACATGACTCAGGCCCGTATTACAGAAGGAGACTCAAGCCTTGATGTAAGTATCGATCGTCTCTTTCTCTCACTATCAAAATAAAATAGATGACTGCTACTTAAGTATAGATCAGAGTCTGAGTTGCGTTCTGTAATACGGACCTCAGATTCTGATCTATACTTGAGTAGCAGTCATCTTCGTCACTTTGATAGTGAGGGAAAGAGACAATCACTTAAGTATACAGGCCTTAAAAAGTTATGTCAGCTATTATTTACGGATAGAGGAAAGAAATTCCTAGTTTTTCGAAATACATGTTTTTTGTTGGGATTTTTGTTTACTAAGCAAGATGATAAAAATCCTACAAAATCGTTACATAGTGACCAATCTGACCATAGGACAGTGCAATGTAACTTTAGCTTTGAAGTGGAAGGTATGCATGCATGACTGTAGTACGTACGCGTCTACAAAAAAAATAACTGCATTTTTTTGTCTACGTCACCGCTGATATAATGCCATGTCAGGGTAGGAAAACGGAATGTCACACTAGCGACAGAGAGACGAATTGTGTTGTTATAATATTAATACTCACAATTTAGACCAAAGGTGAGTTGACATTATGGTTGTTGTAGTAGATTATCTTACAGAGAGGGAAAATATTGTAAGGAAACTCTAAAATTAAAATTTTGTATCATCCCCGACATTCAAAGCTTATAATGTTTTAAATGGCAGAACCATTTTTAACAAAACCGCATCGAAATTGGTCAATTCGTTTAGGAGCTACGATGCCACAAACAGACACACAGATACACATATCTGACTTATAAGAGGGGTCTTTTTGTCGGGAGTTAAAAACTATGAACTGCGCATAGACTCCAAGTACAATTGATTAAACTCGATGCACTATTTCATAAAGATTGAACTATTGTATTTTATGCTCGATACCTAAATTACTTAATTGTTTTAAACTTAACTTAGCTCATAAAAGCAAACATTATAATTGCACAATGATGTTAAACGAAGGATCTGAAATTATAGACTGGTATTATTACATCTAACAAACGATAGTCTTGCGTAGGATGTCCCTTTTACGACGACACAAACGATAAACTCACGCTAAAACCCAATCTGTCCTCTAAATATACTACACTATAGGACTATTAACCACGCCAGGCATATCTCTATCAAAAAACCATTGACTGTCGCGATAAACACATCTCTTTGAACACGCTTTACGTTTATATCTTCACTTGATTTCCACGGGCCACCTTCATAAACCGTGTTGATTGTAAAACTTATTTTAACCTTTCAACGCTTAACTATTCGGTTCAAAATTAAATGAAGGTTCAGAAAAACAATCTAAAATGAAGATAGCTTCAAACACTTACTTCAAATCACACTGTCGTGCATCATAATCCTTGACTCAGACCATTACACAGCAAAATTACTGAAACTGACTATACAGTAAATACATCCTACCGTTTTATAATCCAAACATGTCGTAAAGTCAATTCACGGTAGAAGACATACAAATTTAGAACGTACAATTAAATCTGGTCGTGTCATAAGGTATTTATATGATTAATACTGCGTAGGAATACAATTTACGATATGAATTTAAATCCTTGTGGACATTAAGAATGAAATAAAGCAAGTAAGTGCTAAAGAAATTAGAAAGGAGACGGAAGGGAAGTAAATAAGGAAGGCAGAGATTGTGGCAAAAACAAAAGAAAACACATAACAATACAGAAGAAACAAAAAGGGATCGTGACTGCGAAAAAATAATGTGCTAATCCAAGGTTGAACGAAATGATCCGGAAAGTAAAGGAATGTTTGGTTAATTAAACCCGATATTCCAAAAATCGCCACTAATGCTGCTATTTTTGTACCCATATGATGTTAAAAATGTTATAACCCCTTTAACAGTGTATTTTTATTGGCTGTGAATGACTCTGAGCATCTGTGGTAGATTTATTTCAATTTCCTTTACACTTCGAACTTCCGTTACTCGAGCTATAAATTTTGGTGATAAAGAATTTAACTACCATTTCTTTTTCGGGAACAATATCCTGATTCGGAAATAGCTTTTACTCATTTTCGTGATCTGAATCGATATCTGGCAATATTTTCGTTGTTTATAGCATTTTTATGACGTTTGTCACTACTTATGTAATCTCATTCGGTTGATTGGAATCCTAAATGAAGTAAAATAAAACGGGCAGTCTCAGAAGCATAATTCAAAATACATATTATTTGTTCTTCTTCTTCCTAGCGCTTAGTCCCGTTTCTCATTTGGGGTACGGTTGACCATGATTCAGTCTCCTGAATGTGCAGGTCTTTTCCCTCATCGTATGATCATCGATTAGTTATTCAAAGTACTATGTTTTAATCTATTATTACGTTTTTAATATTTAAAAACTCATTTTAAATTTAACCAAAATTCTATGGGCTAAACTAAAAAAATATTTTGTACATCGTATAGGTAATTTGTAACAATACACACAAAACAATAATTAAAATTACCTACTCGTAACGAATATAACCGTACCTAATAATAGTTAACATTATCTAAAATATACCTCTTAAAAGTAGGGATCATTTTTTCTAATTCTGTTGACAAAATCGTTTGGGACCAAATGGTAACGCAGTTGTCAACAGCAACAAAAAGTTGCTTTTAAACATGTGGCACCAATTAAAGTTCTCTTTCAGTGAGGGATAATAAAGATAAGATTGAATAATGATCTGTGGAGGACATTTTTACGAATGACTGCCACTTGAACAAGTGACGCCTAATTTTTTACCGACTTCGAGAAAAGGAGGAGTACTGTGTTTTTGTGGTATGATTGTTATGCAATTACTCCGCCAGTTATACATTTATTTTGATGATTGCTTTTTTTTATACATCACAGGTGGTCCCATATTATACTTACCTATCATTTTTTTAATAGATAAAAACTAAAGACATTATATACACATTATAGATATGACATTTTGTAGAGATAACGTTTTGCATTATGGTTCCATTCAGCAGAAAAACACAACTTTGGAACTGGATATCTCAGGGAATTAAATTATAATTTGTCATCAGTCATCCCATCACTTATAATTATCTGTCACCATGAATTCACAATGCTTCTAATTTCTTGTGTTTCAGCAATACCTAATCTATTTACGAAATGCACACGAAATTGGATTTATCGCCTACAACAATTTGAATTACGAGCTATGTACCGAGGTTACTACACCCGTGCGCTCTATGCTGTTACGATAAGGGCGGTTTTGCAACGAAAATGGAGTAACCTGATGCGCTGGCCTCTGTACTTTATTCTTGTTTCGTATTAATGTTCATGCCTTTTACATTTTCAATGTTTCGTCTATAATAATTTAAATTTCGGACTATCTATTTACTTTATTTTTGTTTTTATGACGAGAAACATAAAAATAGGAACACTGTGCGTAATTCCTCAACGCAATAACACACGTCGCTTGTAACTTCTAAACAAATGAACCAATGCTGATCAAAATATAGGACTCGTCTCGATCACGTCAGATTTCAATAAAAAACCCTCATCGAAATCTGTCCATTCCTTTGGGAGCTACGATGCCACAGACAGACACACAGATACACACGCAAACTTATAACACCCCTCTTTTTGTCAGGGGTTAAAAATAAACTAAATAAACGTCATCGATAACAAGCCGTCATTTTTAACACGCTTTTATTAAGTATTACTTTCAATAATTTTAGTATAACAATGTCACAATAGAAACTACATCAAATCTATCATATAGCCATTTAATTCTAATAACTTACAAAACAAGGTTCTATGCAATCATCTACCACAGTATCGTACTAAAGAATAGCGATCAGTATTTTGCATACAACTCGACTGGTTCAATTAAAATTGTAATTAATTGCTCAGCTCAAAGCTCTGACAGTTGAACCGCGAGCATCATTCACTTTTATATTTATGTGAGCCGTGACAGGTGAGCAACGATGCTCATCAACTTCTAAAATGCGTTTACTTTACTTACATCGCTCTTAATACTTTTTGCATACCGTGAATTTGAAATTGTTGCCTGTCTTATGGATAGATAAATAAATAAGAAGTCATTTATTGCCACTGTTCCACACACATGAAAACAAAAAGTCGTTCATCCATTACAATTACTATAGTCGGAAAGAAATACCTACGTAGCTTATTACTAGACCTAGATTAAATCTTATTTACCCACATCTTCTTTCTTTGACTAGACACAGTCATATTATATTTTAAACAATCGTTTGTAGTCATTTATCACAGATAGGAGTTTCAGTTAGACTGCCGTTTTACTCATAAAAACCTTTTTTAGTAGAGCTTTCCATACATGGCCCTGTTCTGAATATGCAATGTTTTACCTACAAAGTGGCGAGAAATGTATCAATATCAATACAACTTCAAAACTCAAGAAAATGAGTACATTAACTAAGACTACCATCAGGGAAGTTACCAACCATGTTAAAAGACAATCTTAAGGTAACATTGCTTTTAAGAAAAAAAGAGACAAAGCTATATGAGAAAAAGAGACAACGCTTTATAACTAACATAGAAGTAAAATTATTTTAATTTCATTTGACGTGGTAGTAGGGCCCCAGGCCTGGTTACACTTGTCTATAACAATTACCTTGGAAGGAATGTAGGAATTAAAAAAACAAGCTTCACCGTAGTAATTATTCCCATTAACTTAGGCGAATTCTCTCTACAAAGATGCATACAACTTCTACGAAATACGCTCAAGTTACCTTGCTTAGTATGTAGCCGCGTACATATGAATATGCTCGTGGCATACTTACTCCAAGCTTCTGCTTGGAACTGTGTCTGTAATGTTTGCATCATTTCAGGAGCATGCCCTGGATTTGCAAGTATTTTGGCAAGTCCGTAGCTGTTTAGGTGTTTGAAACGTTAGATGTAAAGCTTGATTAATGCCGAGTTTTTGCCTTCAACTTCATCATTAGTATTATAAATATTCATTTATATTATGTACTTATACATTAACACCGAAGTTCAGTCTGTAAAATAACAAGACAAATGCTTTGAACATTATATGAATCAATCGCAAAGCCTACGAGTACTATTATTATGAAATTTCTTGCAGCTTTTTAAATAAGAAACAGGCCCAATTTTAACAGAGGTCTATTCACTCTTTAAAAAAAGAATTGGCGTTGTCTAATATTTCTTTTGTTGTATTTTACTAACCGACTTCTTACTTCTTCCACAGCATTGATAAAATCTTTCGCTACATTGTTGCACTTTGATTATAATGCTCTATAACCTCTGTTGCTTATTCATAAGAAGAACACAATATATAATTTATAGCACAAAAGCACAGACTGCCCAGGCAGGGGAGATCGTAATTTGAGTATCCGAGTTATACAATCCCGGGCATTGCAATAATGTTTATTTTGCGGGCAGTTTTGCAACAAATGTGGGTATGTACGATTTTAATTATGCAGCTAA
The DNA here is from genome assembly GCA_949987775.1 of Aproaerema taeniolella. Lineage (NCBI taxonomy): Eukaryota > Metazoa > Arthropoda > Insecta > Lepidoptera > Gelechiidae > Aproaerema > Aproaerema taeniolella. The sequence goes on along the minus strand of OX465259.1, from coordinate 7,107,427 downwards.
ATGTAAGGTTTATCCTTCATGATGATTGTGAAGTATCGCAAACAGTACAAAAGATCATAAATCAGAGATTTACATTTCAATTAAGTTTGTTTTTTGTTGACTTTGTTTAATAAATATAAAGGGACAGTGTAGCAATGACTAAAATGGTGAAGCTATTTTTTTAAACCATATGCGTTCCGTGGCGAAAGTTGTTCAGATTCATGGGTAGAGTCAGGTACCCCCTAAAGTTTTGCCAGAAAATTTAAATTCACCTCATTTAAATATGTAAGTATTTGATGGTCGACGAAACGAAAGAACTCGACTAAAAAACCGTTTTTTTTCTTCTCTATTATGAATACAAATGTAACTTTACAAACTTAATATATTTGATCAGAGAAAACTTCGAAGACCCTGGAGTAACCTGACCAGATTCAATTGCCAGGTTTTTCCTTATAGAACTTCTTACAAAGAGGAAAAAAGTGAATTGCATTGATACGTCTCATTTATCTACACGTGGCAGCCCTTAAAGGTATCGAATGTCCTTCTGAGGGATTAACCCAATTATTTTCTAAGGAGGTTTCATTACCTATGACGAGGTTAAGAAGGTATACTTCGCAAATATGTTGTGTTCAGCAATGGAAAGTACGAAACTATTTCTTTAAAAATTATATTTTCTAGGAGTTTAGTGAGTCTTTAAAGGTAAGTAAGTATCTACATTTTTGGTTTTTTAAATTTGTGTTTGTTTAAAACTGTGGTTAAGCGTAACGCAGAAGAAATGAATTCTTTGTCTACTTACTGCTGTACTCAGAGACGTCAATTAAAATTAAGAAGTAATTAAATGTCATGCTATCCTTGTTTATATCAACAAGAGTGAAAGAGACAACATCTTATTTTTTCTATGTCTATGGTTAATTCGGTAGTTTAAACTCTTATGGAGGTAGTTTTATTGGCATGTTAGGCTCGATGATATGCTTGCCAATACATTCATTGTTCCGATACGCAAAATCGCAGTTTTCGTTGTCAAAGCTGTTTTCAACCACGTACGGCAACCGTGAAACAGCAAAACTTTTCCACTTTAGCCTGTATACTGAAAATTCGTCGTACATTGTTCAATCAAGCGCTGACATCACTCAATAGATGTTCCATCAATTTTGCTCAGTAAATCGTTCAATCTTGTATAAAATTCATGGGGTGTAGCTCTGAGTAGAATGATAAATAAGTCAGGAGGCTCGCCCGAATATTCTCATTTAATACGTGACTTGTTTTGTGAAAGTATCCCTCAGATATGAGTATCACGAATGGAAATACCGGGGCGTTATCTATCATACGTTTTTATCCTGTGGGATTAATGTGCCTCTATTATTTGTTACGTGTTGACTCCTCGAATTGTTCTTTCGTAGATATAAATAAGAGCGCCCACGGGGACGATTGTCGAGTTTGTTTATGCTTCTCATCTTTGTTGTAATAAAATTGTTTGAGATATATGACTATGTCTAGTAAAAGAAACAAGTTTTGGGTAAATAAGTTTGGGTATCTAGGTCTAGTCTAATAAGTTACGTTATAGGTATATCTTATCAAGTATAATAGGCAATTATAATAGATAAAAGGTATTAGCTTTTCTTTTCATGTATGTGGAGCAATTGTTAGTGGTATCCACAAAAATATATATAGTTACAGTTAAAGAAAACTTTAACACATAAATTTTCCATTTATTTTATTAATTGTTGTTTCAATTGGTTTTTCTACTTACCTCTGGCAGTTAACATTCACTGCCTATCCTGCCGTTGAGACAACACTAAGTTAAACCAGCCTAATTACATTTCTTCTCCACAATCTATCTTCACGCAATCTGTCGGTAATGTTGGCACTATGCCTCAGCGAGCGAGACCGGAAGTGCCGACTAACATCCGTTTCCGGAAAATGGCAGACAGTGCTAACGGAACGCTTTTATTGTTTTCGCCTCACAAAAAAACCTTCGGTCCCTGACGTGATCGAGCGGGCGGGTTTTTGGTAAACGTATTCCAGAAAAACTGCCATATTTTTCTGCTGAATATGCGTTTTGTTCTTCCGGGTCAAAACGATATGGTTACTTTTGTTAGAAATAATAATTCCTGTAACTTTTAATGGGGTGACATCAAATTAGTTAACGAAACTTTTGGAGCTGATTCTACCATGAAACTACTTTTCAACAACTGTCTGCATGAAAATCTCGAAAAAATGTAGGCCATAGAAAAGTTTATTTTTTCCTGACTATTAAGGGAGATTTCTTTTTGAACTTAATCATTTGTTCAGCTTGATAGAAAGTATTTGGCCCCAACTTAAAATAAAGCAAATCAAAATTGTTTTACTATTACTTTACATAAAAAATGGAACAAGTCATCCCGTAAATATCTAGTAATGTATCAAGGCTTACATTTTTCCAGATTTCTCGTCAACGCGATATTTGATACTTCTAACAACTCCATACAAAACTCATTACCATTTAATCCTGTAAAAAACTACACACGGTGTAACCCCAAATCTTCATTAATCGAGGTCGTTCACCCACAATTCGTCGCACTTTTTGCTAATAGGAATTAAATCATAAACGTCGAGGGTTAAACACGGCATTTTTCTCTGCACACCGACCATCATTCAACGTCAACCTGTAATGAGGCAGGACTCGTCGGTTCCGTAGAGACGAAATACATAAATCAGAGAAAATTATTCACTCACGCCCTCCTGCTTATACGTTGCGATTTCGATGCGAGATTGACTTTTTGTGCGATTTTGGCGTTACGCACTTTTAGTAATTGACCGCAATCATCCCGGGGATATAAACATTCAACTCTTATGATAATGTTTCGACCAAATTTATTGACGGAGTGTACAGCAATATCATCAAGTGATACTCGAAAAGCTACTGATGTAATTTTCAGTGATTTGGTTGGTGGTTTAACGTTTCAGAAAAGTTACTGCAAAAAGCAATAAACACACATACATACGCTCATGCCTACAATCGGGTAAACAGAGCATCGGTGGTTAAAAAAACAATAAAAAGGTCAAAAAATGGTTAGTTCCAGTTTAGGTTTCGATAATGTTTTCAGCACGTGCCAGTATTCCATTCGAAACAAAAAATGTAAAAATTTCTAACATTCTGACGTTGAAGTTTCTTCCTTTTCATGATCGAGCTAGCTACCTAATCTTAATATATAAAATTGCAAGTCCTGATTTACTGACTCATCAACGCCCAGCCCAAACCCTTGGACCTAGAAAGCTGAACTTTGCCCCAAAGGTTTCTTATATAACATAGGCAAAGACTAACGAAGGATTTTACGAAATTCCCACGGAAACAAAGTTCCGGGCATCCACTAGTAGCTTAATATGCCTACTAAAGTTCTGGCAGAATCCTTACGAAAGAAATTGCCCAGCACCAAACAAAATTCTAAAGTCAGAGTTTTCAACCCGCCAAATGGTCTGATTTGCTTTAAAACTCAGTTGATTGAATAAGATATGTTTTGTAGTAAAATTTCATAGACATGAATAGACAAAGATGTACTATTGGCATAGTTATTGGTATTGTTTGTTTTTGTTTTTATTTTTTGTGATTTATCATTGTATTTCTGTGTGATCTTGCCTGTTCTATGTTTTGTGATGTCCGAAATTGTACATCTGTCTTTCGTCCCTTCTTACGTTCTTCAAATAATTTATTAGTGCTGGTGATGTGCAAAGGTTTAGAAGCAAAATTTTGAAAAAATCGGATAGATTCTACTAAAACACAGATGATAGTGCACAGAAAATACGGAAGAAGAGATCGATTTGTATTTCCCTCGAAAACTTCATCCAGAATCCTTTTTTGTTTTTTTAGATAATTTTATATCCATTCACAAACCAAAAAAAGTAAAAACAACTTTAAAAGCGACAAAATATCTTTAAACCAGCCTAACTTACGATTTTACTGTCATACGTCGAGAGTAAATTAAAAAACCCAGCCGGAGGGAACAAAATAAAAACAACATGGCCAGCGATTTAAAAACACTAAGAGCGTTTAAAGCAATGGCTGTTTAAAAGCCGTCACAGCTAAAATTCTTGCCTCCGATCTTAATTGTCCACCGATCGATTGTGAGGTCGGATCGTGGGGAGATGTAATCTCAGGTGAGGGTTATTCTGCGGTAAGTGTATTTGATACACAAAATAGAAATAAAGAAGTATAGGGAAAGAAAAATGATTGGCGTGAATCATTTTTTTATTTTAGGAAAAGTCGTAAGTAATCATCGTTTTCTTCATCTTAGCATTAAATCAAATTTACAATTTTTATGTGAGATTATTGGCACCAATAACATTTACGACATTTACTCCTAAATATTTTGATTATTTTTGACAATCAGAAGTCCTTAATTAATTTCTTGATTATTAAATACAGACAATACTTATGAGATTTTTAAAAATTAAAAACAATCAAAAAAGTCTTTTCTGAATTTCAGTTTCTCCCAGGGTTAAAAGAAGTGTTAAATAAATATTGGTGCTGCCATTTGAGCGTGAAAGAGTAACAAATGCATTTGTGATAGGTACATATTTCAAATAATTCTATAATGTTGTTTGAGAATCTCCCAGACTGGCTATACTAAGCGCAGTCGCCGGCGCCGCCCGCGGCCCCGCCAGATCACTGTTATTACACCGCTCCTGAGCTTCTTCTGCAATTGATTTTTATCGTGACGACATTATTACTAAACTCCTGATAACCTGCAAGCTTACCAAAATAGTCATGGATACTGGCTTCTGAAAAAGAGATATAAAAAGATCGCTATATCTTTTGCGTCTAAATTATATCAGAACCTTAGTAAAAAATGTACACTTGTAAAATTTATAACGCCCTAAATTGTAGAATTAAGCTTTTTCGTTTTGGTGGATTTCGTGTCAGTTTTATTAAAATTTTAAAATTAGGTACGCTTAAATTATAAAAAAAAACGTGATTTCTCAATTTATTTATAGCATTAACTACGTTTAATATAACGCCAAAAATGTAAAATCAAACCAGTTTGAAATGTCGTTAAATACTAAAAAAATTTACGTAATGTCTAGACAATGTGATCAAAAATAATTAGTTAGACCAAAAGTGAGTGTGAGAGAGAGATGCAATAAAACACTTTCTACTTCGAAAGTAAAAGACCAAACCTAAATGAACTTTATATTCCGAGCAAGAACTACCCACAAGCTTGGTGAACAACACCCAGTAATTACCTTTTATTTATTATAGGAAAAAATCTATTACGCCAACAAAATATTACAAATACGATCAACGAGATAAGTTAGGGAAACGCCTAGTTTGCTTTCTTTATAATTGCTTATTGAAGATTACAACATATGAATGAAATTATAATAAGAGATGTTTGCCTATGGACATGGACAATCAGATAAACTATATTGGGTGAAATTAAATTAGTTAGCGAAAATTAAGGATCTGATACAGCCCATGAAACTGAACAACTATCCCCCAGGAACATAGGCTCTAATATAAAAAAAAGAAAACAAATTTGTGCGATCAGTTGATTTGACTTTGTATGGGAAGGCGAAATTTTTTTTAGAGAATTTCATATTGTTTTCATGGAAAATGACACAATATGAAAGATAGCAAAATCACGAAAAAAAAAACAAAACTAGCGATTTGTTTTTTTTTTTCGTGATTTTGCTATTTTGTTTGATGGAGTTGATATAAAATAGATTGAAAGGTGCACTGTAGCTATAAAACGTTTGAGTAGATAAGTGCTGGTATTGAAACGAGGTAATCTGCTGTTTGCAAGTTTTAAGGTTGGATATAACGAATAAAATTCGAAGCTACTCATCATCATCTTTGTACTCTGTTGTTTCTTGCAAATTGTACATTAAAGAGTATGTATATGTTATTGTATATGTATGTATTATCTTCAAGCTACTTAAATATTAAAATATGTATAGAGCATTGAAATATTTCAATGTTAAATAAACATTGGCTTCTCTCTCCCGATCTCTTGAAAGGTCTCTCTTGGGTGTCTATACCAATTACAATAGAGGACTCTAATTCAACAAATAAAGATTGATGTGCTTATACTGCTAGCAAAATGTATGATGTTTTAAAAAACATAATTTACTTAACTGGAATAAAGTAAGCTCCGCGAAAAAAACTTGAATAATAAAGATAACTAAGACAGATTATCCAAAGTTCAAAGAATTCAAACTTTACAAGGCCTAAGAGTACGACCCGGAAAGTTCTGATCTTCTTTATATTCCATGAAAATGGAGGTAATTTTATCTTGGCACTATCAGAGGTTATCGCATAATTCGGCTTGAGCCGAAAAATTTGGGTGAACTGTCGAAGTGGGATAATCTGAAGGCTTCGATCGCCAACCAAGACGAGACCAGACGTTTGCCGTGAAATTTATGTCCTAAGTTTTGCACATTACTTTTTCTTATCTCGTCCTTTGTAATACGTCGTAATCTCTGCTTTTTAGGCTCGAGTTTTTGGACCGATGATAGAGTTATTTTGCCGTAATAGGTTTCGTTGTAAGTTTGATGGCTTATCTTAGGGTTCGACTGTTGAATGGTTTCCTTGGTGCACTTGTTTATTTGTTTGAATCAAGTTGATTTTAATGGGTACAAGTTACTTATAATAATTTGTTATAATGTCTCATAAAGATTTTTATCACGATCTAAATTATTGTTCCAGTAAATCCGATTGAAACTTTTCACCTGACCGCGCCTCAAACTTTGTTGCCAATACCACAAGCGCGCCAGTTAGTATAAAATATTAACGATATTGACCACTTAGGGCCAATATGTATGCATCGGCGATCAGATGAGATAAGGCTCGTTTCTAGGATGTTTTAGCAGCAGTATAATTCCAGTTTACAAGCTTGTCGGGCGCATGCGCCGTGGGTGGCGTTACACAAGCTTCCCTTACTTCAGCTTATCGTTCCACGGTCCTTAATGACAGCTATTCGGTAATGGTGCACTAGAGTTTACTTTTATGATAATTAGTTCGATCCAATATTTATTCGTGCGGCTTTAAGGCCGGCCTTTCATCTTGTAACTTGTTTATTGGTATTGCTACCGCTGGCTCGCTAGTGAACTTTACTAATTATGTTCCATTTTGTAATGTGTATGTTGAAGCGTGGCTTTGGGATTATTGAGGACAGGTTTGTTCGGTTCGGTCGTTTATTAAAGGTGGAAGTTTGAGGTAATTCTTAGAAGGACTCTTATAAGCGTGTGTACAAAAGCCAGAACATCCAGTCACCGCATATAGTCTCTATGCCTCCGCAATAAGAGTAATTTTGCATCAGACAAGTTGTAACTTGATGAGCTGTGTCCTGTAAAATTACAGACGTTATCCGAGTCATTCTGAGATTCAAATGATCTGTTTACTTCAGTTTCACCTTTATCAAGATTGTGTTTAGCCATGCGCATAGTAATCACCTTAGTAAAGGTAATTACAAAATATTATGACTTGTCCTGCCTCATTGAATAACTTGAGTCGTAATATAGACAAGTTATGGTCGGAACTGTTTCAACTGAGCAGGTGACCGTATAAAATGAAGATGTAATGGCATGCTTTCTAATAGCAGTGGGAAAGAAATAAAAGGTACGATAAAGGTCAGAGCTATAATGCTTTGTCTTATGGCATGACGTCGGCTACCGAACGTAAAGCTATACGAATAGACGGAGAATATGAAGGGGAGTGATACACATGTTGGCTGACAGAAATATATATTTTTTAAACTCTGATTTGTGTTCTGTGAAATGATTTATCGATTTAATTTAAAATGTATCCGCTTTTTATCGATTTTATTTAAAACTTCCTTCTTTAATCCAATCTCTCTTGCTAGGTCTGCTGTAAGAAATTTCTTCCTAGAAATAAGCAGTGCCTGCGTTGTGTCGTCTCGCTCTTTGTTTGTTTCTTTTTATATGTCTATTGTGTACAATAAATATAATTAAATATACTCTAAAATAAAAATATAAATTGCATAACCTCCCACCATATTATCTAGAAAACGGCTAAACCGCATCAAAATTGGTACACAGACATACAGATACACACTTCAATTATGAGATGCATACCCCTTTTTTTTAGGTGGTTAATAAAATGATATTAATAAACGTGTTACAATGATAAAGTTAACTAAAGTATATTTAAAGCACCCAGGTGAATTGAGATTATGAAAAGTATACTTATTGCACCTGGGTGCATTAACCCGGGTGAATTAAGTAAACGGCGTGCGAAATTCGAATCCAAACTATTGCTATTAACATTTATTATATGTCAAAGTTCACGAAATACATAAATCTAACACACGTATGTATTTAGTCTGATGATGATGATTTTAGCAAATAAAACTAAGATTAAAAAGTAACCCTATGATTTGACAATGACATTTTCTCTTTTTTTATAAATTTAATTTTAATAACTCTTGGTGCAAATAATAGCTTTCACACAAAAAAACATAAAATGTTAAAATCGCGCGGAACGTCTCGTAATTCCAAACAGTAGATTCATTTTAATTTTAAGAATTAAGTAGATTCTCTGTCGCTTTACCTACAAAACAAATGACATGTGTGTACCTCCTAACATCATCTGCCATTAGAGGTAATCGAGGCAATTTTTCACACATTTTTTCACGCGAGACTGAGTACACTTAGAGCATAATTCATTTCCTCCAGCTTAGGTACATCGCATCGGGAAAAAAAGTGATTGATGCGGGGCATGTACATTCACCCAAAATTGCGACATGGTTTATTTAGGTACATTTATAAATTAATTTGAATTTGATGTATAGCATCTATACGCCTTGCAGAGTAAAAAATACCATACGAAAACTTTTTTTTTTATAAAAACAAAAATCATTAATTCTTGTTATTATGACTTGTTTCATATATCACGATGAGGTTGTAAAGAGGTTTCTCTAAGAAAAGGGAAGTATTTTAAAGTAAGTAATTAAAAGTAAATGAATAATGTAAACGTTAGTCACCCAGCATGCTTATAAGCGGGCCTTTAAATTATAACATACTAGCTTTCCGCCCGCGGCTCCGCCCGCATGGACTACAGGTTATATCGTGCCCAACTGTGGGATACAATGTAGCTTTTGTCCTCTCCCAGGCTCTAATCTATCTCTGTACCAAATTTCATCAAAATCGGTTCAGTAGTTTAGGCGTGAAAGACGGAGAGACAGACAGACAGACAGACAGAGTTACTTTCGAATTTATAATATTAGTATGGATTATTTTTTAATAGTCAATAGTCAATATGAGCCAGACTTGTAATCCGGAGGTCGCGGGTTCAAATCCTGGTGCGGGCCTGTACCACTTAATTCGTCTTTCCGGATTTATGTACGAATTTTTAATTATCACTTGCTCAACGGTGAAGGAAAACATCGTGATGAAACCCGCTCGTCCAAGACAATTCATTTTCGAAAGACGAGTGGTCCACCAACCCGCATTAGGCCAGCGTGGTGGACTATGGCCTAAATCCCCATCGTGTTTCTAAGGCAGGCCCGTGCCCCTCGGTGGGGACGTATATGGGCTGGTAAGAGAGAGAAGAGTCAATACCCAAGAACTTTTTCAATACAACTTCACGGTCGCATTGTAACCGCATAACAGATTCTAACTTATGAAGGTAAGGATTTAATTTTCTTTATTGCATATCTGAGTTTAATATAAATTGCTATCTCAGAACGCTATTCATCATTCTTTTGCCGGCCAGAATCACAATGTAAAATGGAATTTCATTCGGCGTGAAACAGAAATAATTTTAGAAGTATTCGCACTAAATCACTGGTACAAAGATGATAATAATACATAGCTTTGTTACGGCCTGACGCGTCGCCTCTCCGTAATTCATAGAGATTTGGACTCGCGCATAAATTTTGTTTGCATTGTTTTGAATTAAATACACTTGCAACTCTAAATTTTGGCCGTTTTAATTGGTTTCACAATGTTGATTTTGTATAGTGAAAATAAACTTGTAACCAAAATACAATGTTTGTTTTGAATGTTGTGTGTGTACCTATTGTTTTGAAATTATTGTTCTTTCGCATGAACAGAATTTATAAACACAAAATTAGTAAATGACAATTGATTATTGCATACTTTAGTGTCCCATAAAGTTGCTTTATAAAAATTTACCGACATACCTACTTTTATTATCCTTGCCCGCTGTACTTTAGCATAGGCCACGAAAATCTGGAATTTGGTTGAGATATTTCTTGCATACAAGTATGCGTAGCATCTTTGTATGAGTGTCGTCTAACCATCTCGTTGCCTCAGCTAGCTTCATAGCGACCACTCCTATTATGCTGCTAACATCAGCCTTATCTTAGGGGTATAAAGACTACTTTCGTTAGAAGGAACTGTAAAGGGAATATTCGAGAATTTGAGGCTCCTCTAGCTTCCAAGCGGTCAGCTGCGAGCGATGTCTAATTAACTACGGTAGCCTCAGAGTGTCCGTAGACTAAAGCCCAGTAAATTTGAACTAAGTGCGCTTCTAAGCTTGTCTTTCGGGTGTTAGCTAAGACGTTCAAAAAAAAAAATATTTCATTGCTAGACCACCTACCTACTTGTGTTTAGCGCTTGACTTTTATGAGTGCAAAACGCTACGGAGCTTACGTTCACATAATAGATTTTAAGCATATTCGCAATTGTAATTCACACAACTTCTTACTCTAGGTTTCGGCGCTTTTGTGGGATGAAATTATTTTATACATAGGTAGAGCTTAGAAAATACTGTGCCTATAAGTATAATCGGCTACAAGTATTTTTTTCTGGAAAAAAATAAAAAATAGTTATTCACCTTCTTTGGCGCTACGCAACTTAGGTACCCAAAAACTAACCGAAACTATAGTTTTTGTGTTTTACGCCATTTTTATTGTTTTTACTGCAAAATGGAGTGTATTTGAATAAACATTTTTTTTTAACTTTCCTGAGGAAAATTCCTTTGAAAAACCATTCAAAACGATCGTCTGAATTCAAGGTTTCAGTTTTGGCTAAGCGGGCCCTTACACCTTGTTTATAAACCTTTGTTTAAAACTAGTGTGTATTTTATGCATTGAACAAACTGATAGATGTAATTATATTTATAGATTTGTCGTTTAACTGTACTCAATAAATCAGGCCTTAATCTAATAGATCCATGGATAACTACTATGACGCCTGAAGGGTATCCGTCCTCCGTTGTACATATACAGGGTGTCCCAGAAAATAGTGTCAAGCGGAAGTCCTGAGATAGAACACCCCTTGGCGCATCCGAAACACCCCCATATATGTTCCGCGATTTTTTATAGTGTCCGAGTTATGATTTTTTTACTGAAATTTTGAGAATAATTGACCTAAACAACTTAAAAAATTATAAAAAAAAAGTATAAGACATTTTTGAGATATTTTTTTTGCAACTCAATTTTAATGAATTGTACTTTAATGTTTAAAACATTCGTATTCGTATCTTAGATGGAAGTTTTAAAAATGTTGGTACAAAGTGAAAAAATACGCTTAGTGAATTATGTCTAAAATTTTCAACTTTAAATTTAAAATCTTAATAGGTAGTTTCATGGCTCCTAAGTTAATCTAAAAACTGCGCCAGACTCTAAGCTTCCATAATAATTTAAAAAAAGTTGTACTTAACAGTCTACTTTTGCTAAAATCTGACTTCAAAGACAGAGTGGTGGAAAACTTGAAAATTTGCTATCTGGTAACGAAAAAGAACTCCAAAGAGAATTTAATTTTGTACATAAAAACTTTATAGTCGGTAACCTTCTTTTAAGAATTGGCTGAAAGAAAACTTCAAAAACAAAACCATTCCTTTTTCAAAGTGTTAATTTGAAAAGTGTGATAGTGCCTGCGTTCGTCCAGTCGTTCGCCTGCCTTTGCGCGTTACGATATTGTGTACGATAAGCTCCTTTTTTGTGATCTCTTGATGAACTTTGCTTTCTTTACGGACTTCGAGTGCGATTACGATTTGGTTTTGTGACACGGACTTCGACTACTTTGGCTTTTACAACGGACTTTGAGTGCGATTACGATTTGGTTTTGTTATACGGAATCCGACGACTTTATCTTTCTCAACGGACTTTTTGAGCTCATTAGTTCAGCTATGTCTTTTTCGTCACGAGATTATGCTCTTATGCATTATTATTATGGCTATGCAAGAGGGAACGCTTCTGAAGCAGCCAGGCTGTTCAAAGAGTATGTACAAAATGGAGGTGGACCTCAGCCTGAGACTTGGCCTGATCATCGCATGATTTTAAGAGTCCATAATTCTTACATGGAAGGGAGTCAACCAGGCACAAGACCCGGACGTTCACGTGAAATGCACGACCCTGATACCGTCGAATCCGTGCTCGAAGAAGTGGTTAGAGATCCGTCAGTTAGTGTGAGGACCATAGAACACCGAACTGGAATCCCTAAGTCACAGGCACATCGAATACTCCAGAAAGAGGGTTTTCACCCATACCATATTCAAAGAGTGCACCAGCTCAAGCCCGAAGATTACCCAAGAAGAGTGGCATTTTGTCAAGAAATGTTGCGTCGTCAAGCTGAAAATGAAGATTTTTTCAAAAGTATCTTGTGGACCGATGAATCTCACTTCAAAAGGTGTGGTATTTTTAACATTCACAATTATCACTCTTGGAACATAGAAAATCCACACGTGACTCGTGACTCAAATTTCCAAGAACAATTCAGTGTGAATTTGTGGTCGGGCATAATAAACGGACAGCTAATTGGTCCGTTCGAGCTACCTAGCCGATTGAACGGCGAGTCCTATTTGGAATTTTTAACAGAAGAACTCCACAACTTACTGGAAGATGTAGACCTATTAACGCGGAGGAACATGTTTTTTCAAAACGATGGCGCTCCATGTCATTACGCGAGCATTGTGAGACAACATTTAAATGAAAGGTTTGGAGACAAGTGGATCGGGCGAGGAGGGCCCATTGCGTGGCCCCCACGGTCCCCAGATTTAAACCCTATTGATTTCTTTGTCTGGGGCTATTACAAAGAATTAGTCTACGCTAAAGAAATAAGAAACGTACAAGAATTACGAACAAAATTGCGAAACGCAGAAGAAACAATAAAAAACAACAGAATAGCGTTTATTCGATTAAAAGAGAACTTTTTCAGAAGGTGCAGGATTTGCGTTGAGCAGGAAGGGAGACATTTTGAAAACTTTTTGTAATAAACAATTAATAACAGTTATTTTTCGTTTTATTTAAGCTTCCTCTTTTACTGTGTTTTTGTAATTTAATGAAATTTTTAAGTATCACACAATAGTTCAAAGATTTTAAAAAATAATCTTTCAAATGGCAATCCTAACTTTTTTGTAATTATTTTCGGTTACTTAACAATCTAAATAATTCTAGGAATGATAAAATGCCCAAAAAAAACTTCGTTACCAGATGGCAAATTTTCAAGTTTTCCACCACTCTGTCTTTGAAGTCAGGTTTTAGCAAAAGTAGACTGTTAAGTACAACTTTTTTTAAAGAGTCTGGCGCAGTTTTTGGATTAACTTAGGAGCCATGAAACTACCTATTAAGATTTTAAATTTAAAGTTGAAAATTTTAGACATAATTCACTAAGCGTATTTTTTCACTTTGTACCAACATTTTTAAAACTTCCATCTAAGATACGAATACGAATGTTTTAAGCATTAAAGTACAATTCATTAAAATTGAGTTGCAAAAAAAATATCTCAAAAATGTCTTATACTTTTTTTTTATAATTTTTTAAGTTGTTTAGGTCAATTATTCTCAAAATTTCAGTAAAAAAATCATAACTCGAACACTATAAAAAATCGCGGAACATATATAGGGGTGTTTCGGATGCGCCAAGGGGTGTTCTACCTCAGGACTTCCGCTTGACACTATTTTCTGGGACACCCTGTATATATTTTACTCTAGTACTATGTAGTTCCGAATTTAGCACTCGGCGATGATTTTGCATGAATTGAATTGCAAATATGTATCTAAGTTTCAGTTTCAAATTAATACACGGAGGTAGAGTGTAGTGTACATTTTGGGCGACAGGTAAATGGGAAGTGTTTCATGCAAATTGGTTGTGCATGCGTCGGAATATATTGACGATTGTATGACCTGAAAAATATACTTGAAATGTCAGTTCAGTTTCACAAATCGTGTTAAAGTTTGTTTGTAATCGAATCTGCTTATCTGTCAGTACCTAGAAAAAAAATCTAATGTTTATGGGAAAGTCATTTCTTTTTCTTTATTTTCAGCATATTAAACATAATAATGACGGCCGGTTTGGTCGAGTGGTAGTGGCGCTGCCTCTTGATCGGCGGGTCCTGGGTTCGAATCCCAGCCGGGGCAAATATTTGTGTAAAAAGCAGATGTTTGTTCTCGGGTCATGGATGTTTGTGTCAGTCTTTATGTGTGTTTCGAGGGATCCACGACACAAGGGAAAGCCTTAGTGTGGGCCTTTGAGTGTATGGCGTTTTTTTTAATGTAAAATAATCTACGAGTCCATGTAAACTTTTAGGAAACCTGGTATGGGTAAATAACACTTGAGTAGGGTGTAAATTGGACTATCTAAAAGGAAATTCTATGCAAAATATAATGAAAAATTTTGCATAAAAATGTTTTTTTTGTCATAATGTACAAAACGTTTTTAACTAACATTGAAACTAGCTAACAGTTCACCATGAAAATTCAACGTAGGTAATGAAACTATAAATTCAATGCCACAGCGAAATGTTTTTTTAAATATAAAAACACAAAACAGCCTTCAGCTCCTTAACAGAAATAGGAGACAAATTTAAAAGGAAATTTAGGAGATCTAAAAGAAGCATATTGTTACAGGAAGGTACATTAATATTCCTCGTATGTCGAGCTCATCAGAATGCGCAGGGAAGATCCCTGGGGACCGACATTACGTTCAAAAATTTTGCATTATCCTATCTCGAATGCTGGTCTTTTGTCACTGCAGTCTTTACCAAGTTTCATAGAGACTAACTTTTGATTTAAACTGAGTTTTGGTTGTTAGAATAAAGCATAAAAAGTATTATTTTTAATAAGTTTAATAAGTTCATAATTTTTCTATAAGAGAAAATCTCTATCTTTTTTTTTCCTTTTGCGTGTCTTCGCCAATCACCACATAATATTTTCAGACTACAGGTGAGAGAAAGTACCTACTCGTATGTCACTTACCCTTAGCCCGCTGCACTTACTATAATAAGTAAACTGTTTATCTTTACTTTCATAAGGAACATAGGTTGGAAAGTGTACAATCAGTGATGAAATGAAATGAAATATAGTTTATTGACACTATCAACTAAGTTATTATGATGGCTTTATGTTTTGAAAATTGGTTTTTTAAATGGTCATATTTCAAAGTTACTTTAGCTATTAATTTGAAAAAGCTCTTTTGCTTGAATACTAGTCAACTATATACGATTGATATTTCGGAGCGTCGGATGTCAGTACATATCTCTTGCGCCATATAGATGACAGTGACTGACAGGCAGTGGCAAGTTTCGGTCATCTGTCAAACGTAGACTTACTTACAGGGCGGCTATTCCACTGATCAAGGCGGTGTAAAGACAATGGTAACCATTTTATCCATTCAGGTGGCGAAATTGAGAACTATCAAAACCTCATGCGAGCTACCAAGCAACTTAACTTTCAGTTGGCGTGGGCGCCCCGCGCTGCCAGTCAAGGTACAGAGGCCAGGACATCAGGGTTACTCCATTCTCATTGAAAACCGCTCTTATCATAACAGCACAGAGTGCACGCGTGTCGTAACTTGAGTTACGGCCATCCGTACCTAACTATGAACAATTGTATGATTTCCCAATTTCGCCAACTGTTCCCAACTTCGCCAACTGAACGGATAAAATGGTCACCATTGAGATGCCATTGATTAGTGGAATAGTCCCCCAGGATAGTTGCCCCTATACTTGTGGTTCCTTAACATCCTACTAATATTATAATTCCTCAAAGTTTTTCAGAATCGACGGATGGATGTTTGTTACTCCTTCACGCAAAAACTATTCGATGGATTTTGATGAAATGTTGCAGTAATATAGCTTGGACATCAGAATAATACATAATTTTCCCAAATTTCTACGGAAACGAAGTCCCAGTCGAAAAGCTAGTGTTTAATAAAATAGGGCAGGCTTTGCTAAGCCAAAATTATTGTCTAATACACAAAAGAAAAGAACTAATATAGCTAAGTGGTCTGAAAGACGAATTCTTTTCTCGGTGCCACGTTTTTATCCAGCAAGTCATTTTAGTTTTCTAAGCACGTCTCAAGGCTTAGGCTGATAACAAAGTCCAATATAGAGCCACAGGGTTTGGCTTGACTTTTAACGATTTGAGTAGGTACTTGACTCTTTAATCATGTTTAGAAGCTTTCTTCCTTATCGTGTAGGTGAATTAAATATGTGGTGAACTTTACTAACCCTAATACCTATTAGAGTTTTCAGACCGCCAAATGGCCTCTGACTTGGTTTAACGAACAGTCGTATGCCACTACAGAGTATGCCTTTTTTTTCAGAAATCCACCATCACGTCGATTGCTAAGTCACGGAGCTTATTATGGCAATCGGTCCATTCTAATTACTTTACATGCCAACCCATGAAAAACTATGAGATATCATGAGAAAACGCGACAAAATGCTAGAAGAAAAAGTCACGAGGGCGACATGGTATGAATTTGAATAGAATTTTCAGAATTTATAAGGTGACCTTTAAAATTAGTTAGCGAATCTTTTTTGGATGGGTCTACCTATAAAACTTTCCCCGAGAAACCCATAGTGAAATTCTTTAAAAAATTCAGCATTCAATGTAACAAAGGCACAAGTACCAAGCACAAGTGACCACAACAGGACTAATGGCACAAGTTAAATGTAGAGGTGTTTTTTTTTTTTAATTCAACCTTGTTGAAAGTTGTTCAGTAAAATTAAATGTCACTTGTCTTTAGAATTTGACTTTAGGCTCACTGTAGACAGCTATGTTTTATACCACACGATATCTTTATTGACCTACCTACTTAAGGCGACTACAGCACCTAAATTAAGATTTTATGATGCGTAGATAAGCATGACGCACTGCATTAAATCGAAGAAAAAAATCGAAGATACTACGGTAATATTCAGGACATAAACTAGATAAGTAGTTTGCTGAAAACATGATTCAGCACTTTTGGTTCGATAGAAAAAGCTCACAAAGTCACCTCTAAATACCAATATTGTGTATCTTTTAAGCTATAAAAACGATAGTAAAATGCACACAGAAACTTGAATTTGCTATCAAAATCTTAGTGATTGAACACTCTCGATAAGTAGTTAACGCATTTTTCGATTTAAGCTGTTACCTTTCCATAAATCTCATTTTTACGCACGCACGCTTTCATAGTCCGTAAACTTCGTGTATCGACACTGTTCGCACTGCCGCCCAGGCCTGTTGAGAGACGGAGATGGCACTATTCCTATGTGTGCTGCCTTTATCGGGTGCTGTAGTCGCCTTAACAAGCTATGGTAACTGTGGCTCTCTAAAATTCTTAAATTCTTAAAGTAGTGTAAGCACCTAACTGGCGTAGAATTTTATTTTGCTCTGGACTCAACGTTCCTTAAAAATAACTTCCTGCAAGTTTCCGCTTACAGTGTGGCTGTAGCTTTACCCGCGAGCGATGCAGGAGAAATTTAGATGAGTAGGAAATTTTCATGATATTTTATTACCTCGTAAAGCTGACTCAATTATTTACAATGAAGCTCATTTATAACCGATATTTTCTTCCTTCGCGGCTAATTATATTATCTACTTCCTTCCTTTAGGAATTTTCATGACTAAATTAGCGGAAAAATAAATTATGATTTTATTTTACTAAGATAGTGAGATGCTAACTCACACATTATAATTTAATAACATTAATTAGAAATCGCGGGAGGCCTTTGCCCAGCAGTGGGATCCTACAGGCTAAGAAAAAAAAAAGAAAACGTTTTGACTTCTTGAAAAGGAGAAATAAAATTCGTCTATTTTTGCATTTATCTTGAAACCTATTTAATATCCTTTATAGATTAAGCTGTGGCCTTTGCCTTCGTTTTTTATTAATTTATTAATTTGAATATATTTTTATCCGTCCTGTATAGCGTTACATATACATACATACACTCACCCCTGTAATCCCTTTTGGGGTAGGCTGAACGTCATGTTGTTCTAGAACGTGTTCGAATGTTACATACATTAATAAAAATTATTATTCATTATTTATTCTTTGTGACAAATTTAGATAAATTCTAAAGATTTTTCTCAAAAGTAGAGACAACAAAAGAGAAATAAAATAATAAAAATAAACAAAAATAAAATATTGGAGCAATCAATATAGACGGTCATAAAAAGCGTCGTATACAACAAAAAAGCGGGAAATCGAGAGATGTTTTTCAAAGTTTCCGATAACAACACATCGGCTCGGATTTTATTTTATTTTATTGGCAGAAGCTCGCGTGTATCATTGAGGTTTACGATGCACATCCCTCTTTATTTTCCGAAGAAAGTACTGATTGTAGATCTTGTAGTTGCATTTTGTTTGTGGAAAATTTCTTGTTTTTCAAGATGATTAAGAAATTTAATTTCATAAGAACGTGGAAAAGTTTAACAATAACAGAAGTTATAAAAAATTATTCAATTTTATTGTTGAAAGACATAGTCGCAGTAACAATAAAGCTATACAATCTTAAAAGGCATTTTAATTAGATATAAAAAACGACCGACCGTCTATTTAAATAAAAATACAAAACGTTTGCCTCTACACACTCACTATTCATCCGATTATGATGAAACTTTTGTATGTTAAGTAAACACAACTGGAAAAGTTTCTAGCAAAAAAAAGTAAAGGAAACAAACAGGAACGAAGTCGCTAGCATCAACTAACGCATTGTAAAATTATTGCGCTTTTAATGCTTTTGTTGAAAGTAGAAAATACCTATGTCCTGGAAACGAATAAAAATGTTTCAATGACTATTTATTATCTCTGCATTCATTACTGATTTTCAAGAATTTGTACATTTTAACTAAGTCTTTAAAAATACTTTGTTGCAAACGGTACAAACAAATGCAGAATCGACATACGATAAATTCAGCCACAAAATAGACATGCGTACGTAAGGCGCGCTGCACAACAATAAATAAATTTTATGTGTGTACCGTACCTTTGTTTCTCTATTTACTACCGCACTTGGTTTCACTGGTTTAGTATTTGTGGTTCAGTAGTACGACTTGGGCCTGAAAAGTTTCAATTGAAATTTCGCAACTACTTTTCCCAAATCAACCTAAACTAACTAATTTAGCCTAACAAACTGCCAACATGATAAAAGAAGAAGAAGTACCTTTTGGTCATCGCAATAAAACACGTAATAAAAAATAAAAAATAAAAATAAACGCTACACACTCAAAGGAACACACATAAAGACTAACACAAACACCCATGACCCGAGAACAAACATCTGCTTTTTACACAAATGTTTGCCCCGACTGGGGATCGAATCCAGGACCCGCCGATCAAGAGGCAGCGTCACTACCACTCGACCAAACCGGCCGTCACTCGACCAAACCGGCCGTCACCTAAATTAAGGATTTTTATGTCAAAATAGGTCGTAAAGGAAATATCCTCACAATGCGAGTAGTCTTAGCCGAAGTACCTAATACCTAAGTTTGGTTTTGGAAAATATAAACATGGTTTCCGTGTTAAATGTTGTGCAGTTTCTTAGGAACATTCACTCAATAATTTGTGACTGTGTAAAGCTTTGGAGATTGTCGTTTAGGTTCAGCTAAACGTTATTATTGTTATTAGCTTTATAAATCTAATTGAGTATTTATTTCATTTCATATATTTATTTCATGCTTTTATATGTTACAATCGTTTATAAATCTAAAAGTTGCACCCCGAAAGTTGTACCATTCCATTTTCATAGTCAAATTTGTTTTAAAAAATGTTAATTATTGATCATGCCGCTGATTTAACAAGAAACATTTCAAGTATTTGAAAATCGGAGCTATTCTGTTTATATCGACGGCTCAACGTTATTCGTCATGGCTGCAAGGCTGTGGGTGTCAGCTTATTCCACTTCAAAGTACCTACATCCGCCCACGATTGGTACTTGGTAACTACTAGCTCGTCAACAAGATTTCCTTTTGTAAGCACGCAAATAACAAAACACTTCTGAACTTACCGAGTTTATATTGTTGGGTAGTTTGGAAAAGTTTAACATAGTTTCCGTACAAGATGTATTACTTTACACATTTTTTAACAGCCCATAGGGCCATGTTCACAAATATTCAACTCACGGTTAATCTGTGTTTAATAGATGATCAGCTTAACCTCCATTAAAATAAATGTGGTGATCGGTTGAGAATAACACCACCCCATCTCTTTCCATGGGTGTCGTAAGAGGCGACTAAGGAAACACAAATGCGACCTGCCTCCTAGTAATCTATCCCAGGCAACGACATTTCATTTTTTTATGAATCTGAGGTGTCGTCCTATGGTCTCATGTGGTGTGGTAGGCTCTGTAAAGGGCCGTCTGGTTCGCTACCACCCTCCTACCGAAGTCTGACGCCAAACAGCTTGCTGTGTTCCGTCGGTGCGTGGGACCAGTGCCTTTATAGGCATTTAGGTTAATTCGCTCCATCTTCGACCTCATCTTTGACCTTATGGTCAAGATTGAGGTCAAGAGTTAACCCATCTTATAATTTAAAAAAAATACTACTTTAAATTTCATATTGTCATATCCATTTTAAGAAGCTTTAACCGTAATGAACGTTTGAAGTAAAAAAAATGACATTTTTTTTTAATGAAAATTAAATTGTCGAATCACTACCGAGTGTTGGATGTTTGGTGAACATTAACCTAAGATACTTATGTTATAAACTTTCTTACTATTACCACGATGCTAATAAGTATACTAGGTAGACAGGGTATTTTACTGCTTGCCTTTTTGAGAATAAAAGTAAATTGAGCAAACCAAATGTAAAGTTGACCGTGACGGACGCCCTCCATTATTGCGACAGGACGATATTTTTGCAACTGTACAGTGTACAACCTCATGTATCTAAACGTAAGCTTAATAAATAAGCAATTTCCAATACTTAAAAATATACTTTTAATTGGCAAACATATTTATATATTTACCTATTCATAAGTTTTAATTGTCAAACATTAATATGTCTTGCTGTTAGTATACCTTTAAATAAATAAATAAATAAATATACAAACACATAATTAAAGTAAATAAACACATATTCTTAGGGACAGACTAAACAATGATGTCATTATGGGTAATAAAAACACTCATGAAATTAAATAAACTTCCTTAAAAATCACACCAACCTGGTATTTAAAATACTCTATTTTATTTTAGAGTATATTAGAGTACCTTCACATTAGACAACTCTGAAACGAGATACTTGTCCCTTTTCTATAACTCAATTTATGAAAACATAAGTTAGCATACATATATCCGCAAACCGAAACCCATCCGAATTTAACATGCATACTTTTGGGAAGGAAAGTACTCACATTACATGGAACGAAAGCTTGCTGATTAGTAACCTCCTTCTTATCGTGTAGTACAATCAAGTATGTGGCAAAATTTACCAACCTTGATGTCAGAGTCTTCAAACCGCAAATGGCCACTGATTTCGTTGAACGACTGTAGTCAATCGACAATAGTCAGGCAGGACCGACGACGGTTTAACATGCCTTTTTTTCGGAAGGTACTAATTACTAATTAAACGTGCGAAGCTGGGGCGTGGCGTAAAATTATAAATAATTTACATATGGCGGCACATCAGGCTATACCTATTGACCTTAATGTCGCCCTTATCTCGCTCGTAATAACGCCGGCTTTCGTAGTACAAATGGGTAACCTGGCGTGCTGCTGTCTATTTATACACATAAGGTCCCAAATCATTTAGTAGTAAAATAAATACTACGGAACCCTAAAAAGCCAATAATCTGATCACACAACTTATGTGGAGAGGAAAAATTTTGTTTTTATGTTGCTATATATTTGTTCCTTGGAGAAATATCTTTAGTTCAGTTTTACATCCTAAATTTTCAATTATTAAACTAATATTTTGTAAATTGTTTCCTTTGTATCGTTAAATCAACCCAATGTAAAAGCGCCTTAAGAAAGGTGATTCTTTGTCACTCGTTTGTCTGGAAGGCATAAATAGTTTATTTCAACGATACACAGACCGTAGACCGAGTTAGATATTAATTGTGATGACAGCTGATATTAAAGAGAAATGAGGCAAATCGAAAGCGTAATAATATTAATATCCTCTGATACATTAGATGAAATAAACAAGATCTTGAAGAGATATACGACAAAGTAATTAATTCTCATTGCTTGATATTCTGGTAGAACTCGATGTGGGTGAAATTCCATAAAACCCTCAATAAGTGAAATTAGATAAAAATAAAAACACTTAAAAAATCATTTAATGAAAGCAATAATTTTATCAGGAACTTCTATTAAAAATCAAACTACTCCAGCTTGTAGTGTATCCTCTTACAATATTCACATTATAATGGTGTTAGCCATAAGTGGTGTTTAGCCGTAAGCAAGTGTACCGTAAGTGATTTCCCGGAAACAAATACGTTGGCGGTTGTTTGTGTACGTACCGCAGATACCTATGCAAATAAATACACCTATTTACGTTCATGCAAACAGTAACCCACTTCCAAAACAATTTCAAAACAGCACGCAAAGTAAACACACCGGGCAAATATTTCAAATATTAGTAGTTTCACAGTTTCATCAGCTGTGCAACTAAAATGCGCATGCAAGCCATTATTCATGCAGGCGTAATTAAAGCTAAACACCATTATGATGTTCGATCGTCGAAAATCTGTAATAACCACTGAGCGGTGTGCACCATTGTTTTACGAGAACTTTCTGACGTTCTCAAAGTGAGCAATGAGCATCTGAAGAAGCTCTGTACATGAAAACAGGAAAAAACATTTTTTTTACAAGCTTGGTTCTTAAGACAGTGTGGTGTATCAAGTAAGTATCACCTTTGAATTGCAAATTCTTGTTTAGCCATTTCAGTTTTTATATACTGCCGATGGTCATATCTACATTTTATCAGAACCCGGGGCGAGGACAGAATATATGGCGAATAGTTTAAATTTATTGAAATATTGTTTTCATTTTATATACTATTTTTTATTTGTAAGCATAGAGTTTCCAGGCTAGGTAGCTTTTAATTGCCTCAATATTTCACGAACTCAATTGACACATTGCTCCAGATTCACTCGCTATGTCACTAAATGCCTAACCTTGGGAA
The DNA here is from genome assembly GCA_949987775.1 of Aproaerema taeniolella. Lineage (NCBI taxonomy): Eukaryota > Metazoa > Arthropoda > Insecta > Lepidoptera > Gelechiidae > Aproaerema > Aproaerema taeniolella. The sequence continues at coordinate 7,084,148 of OX465259.1, read as the reverse complement.
CCAGTGTTTAATGTAAATAAATCATGAGTTCGCAATCTGCGTTGTCACAAATTACAGAGCAGATCGTATGAGCGAAGTGCTTGCTCTTGCCCTGAGACAGTCCTTAATAGTAGGTCAGGGCGCAGCCTAGTTATACCCTGGAGCTGGCTTTCTAAACTATTTTTAGCTAGGGTTATGGGGCTCTATTGCCAAGATTAAAGCTTTGCAAATATGGACTTGTTGCATAATATGTGCTTGGACATGGCCGTCACCTCTATTAGTTCACTTATCGCAAACTTGAGCTCATTTAATATACAGTAGATGGCGCTGTACGCAATTTAAATGATGCTTCATCAAAAGAGGGATAAGAAAATGACTTAAACTTTTGTTGGTAAAGAATTTTCAGGTAAAAAAATCACTGTAGGTATGCACTTAAGCAAATATTTGTTTTTCAATTCTTATTCAACCATGGCTTGTTCATAATAATGGCACCTACAATGTTAGTACAAAATGTTGTGTCAGTTAATGTAATAGTAAAAAACTTAAACATATTTACTTGTTATAGCGTGTGTAGCGTTAAAAAGTATTCATTTACGTACCTACTTGAAACTCATCAAAACAGTCGTACAAACATGCGAATACCATTTAGTATTGTTTACATTACAGCAAAATATGCAAAGGGATCTTTAGCCGTAAAACTCTCGCCATACTTTGTAAGCCTGCTTTTCGCATATTACACATGACACTTGAAAATTTGTAATAATTTGTAATTGTAATTGAGACGAGACGACTTCGTACGAGGCATAAAACTTTACGACTGTTGTCATTCGTTCGAAGTTTACGATATGAGCGAAAATATGTTTTCTTATAATACTAGGAACTTAAGCTTTGTTCACAATGAATTATTTATATGCAACTACAAGTTCGGAAATTCATTATATCCATGTCTTTGTTTGTGAGCGGTTGAATATAAAGTCGTTATGGAATTGTGTGAGAAATTGTAAATCTTCTGAAACGGCTCATAAATACGGGCGACGAGGCTTGGACAGCATGGAGGTTGAGTATTTTTAGGACTGATCGTTTTATTATTTAATGACTTAATCTATAGTCTTGTCCCAAGGCGATTTACTAAGTTGTACCTAGTACTTAAATTGTAAATGCGAGTGCATACTTTTTGAGTGATCATTTTATAGAAGTACCTATACTTTGCTTTACATGCTTGGACGTTTCATTAATTATCCAATAATATGCAAGCATAAGTTGTATAGAATAAGTGAATTTAAGGTTCTCAAAGCAAGTTTAAAACTAGCTACAGAAACGTCCTTATCATGTTTTTTTCCTGACTAACCACCAACCCGCATTGGACTAGCGGCGGCCTGAACCACGTTTACTACTTCGAAGGGAGGCCTGTGCCCCCTTGCTATGCGGGCTTATAACGACAACGATAACATATAAAAGCAAAAAAAAAAGTTATCTTTCGGAATTTTACAGAAATTCCGTAGTAAGAACTAGAACTAAAAGCTAAAAATCTTGGACGTCGACTGGAATATTGAAATAATGGTACTCTTTTCATATTCCTCTGGCGACTCGCGGGACGAAGCTAACAAACCGTGATAGAGTCAAATCCAGGGATATGTTGTCGAAATTGAGAAACTAAAACAGTAACCAGTTTAAGAAGGTCTTCCTTCACAAAGGAAATTTTTGTACTGAAGGACCAACATTTCGATCATTCCTGATTTGTTGACTTTTCATTTCTCGAGGGAAAAAATTGCCTTAGTATAAAAATATTCGTTCTGTTCAACGAGACATCGCATACTGTTGTAGCTGGTAGAATAAGTATCTATAGGCATATTTTTTAAAATAAATTGGACGATTAGGAGCAGATCAATTTTGACAAAATTAACCTGGTTCTCTCAAGAAGAAAGCCATACTCTAATATTGTATTTCTTGTTAAATGAACGAACTTACTAAATATATGAAATGAAAACAATGTTTAATATTGTTCATCAAAGGATGTTGGGCAGTTTGGTAACGGTATTAGTGTGGAACTTGGTACCGCTACCAATTGAAATAAATGATACATCGTTAAAAAGGTAATTTTCTGTAGAATAAGAGTAACCGAAGCGCTAGTCCTGATTCATTGTCCAATTAGAGTAATCCTGCCTTGAAAGTTATTTAATAATTAATGATGATAAATTGTAATTTATAATTGATATAATAAATAAAAATACTATGCCAAAATTAAGGATAATTTCGCAGAAACAATGAAAAATAACTTTCAAGGCAGGATTACTCTAATTGGACAGTGAATCAGGGCTAGCGCTTCGATTATTCTTATTCTACAGAAAATTACCTTTTTAACGATGTATCATTTATTCCAATTGGTGCCGGTACTAAGTTCCATACTAATGTGCCCATCATCCTTTAATTATCACGCAAATAATCATTACCGTATTAATGGGAGAGTAGCATATAAATGTAATAAACTTTTAATACTCCGCAAATTATGCGAATAAAAAAGTCGTTAAAAAAGATTGGTTAAAAATTTAAGTAATTAAAATTAACAACTCGAAATCTAAATTTATTTTTAGAATTTCATATGAACCCTCCTTAGATAAAGTTGTTCAGTTTCACGGAGAGAAATACCCGATAAAATTTCGCTAACTAATTCAAAGTCAATCCATAGAAGAAACACATAAGGATTTGGTTCAAAAACAAAACCAGTGGAACTTTGAAACTGGAAGAATGCTAACTAAAAATAAATTCCATATTGTTTCAGTCTACATTGGAACGACACGACCGAATCATAATAAAACTGCAGCGATTACAATAAACGGCTGGAATTGCAGTACGCTAAGTGGTTGAGCCACTCAGTGCGCGCAACACTATATTCAAATACTTTTATTCCACTTACTGTACACTAATGCGTTTTTTTCCGATGCCAGTAATAATATCCATTAGTTGTTTTGCCCCCGAGACGCTGAGTATAGTGTGGGGATTTCTGTGAAGCTTAATTCCGGGTTTGCCGGGTTATCGTGTAGGTATAGTCAAGTGTGTGGCGGACTTGGCTAACCCTGGTACACCAGTGTTTTCAAACCGCACAATGGCCTCTGACGTGGTTTTAACGAATGTGGTCAATCGATAACAACCGGGACCGACAGCTTAACGTGCCCTCCGTAGCACAGAAGCGCTCGTAATAAATTGCCACTTTGGTCACCCATCAGGTTCCATGCCTCTGTGTACGTTGCTTAACCTCATTGATCGGTTGAGATCAGAGAGCGCCACTGAGCTACGAGTGCTTCACACCTTGTAGTGATGTCCGATTTAATGTCATCGTGGCGATTTTTTTTGCCTAAAAAATTGTCTACAGTATTTTTTTTTAAGTTTAGGAATAATTTACTTAAACTTATAGATGAAGGTATAATTAGGGGAAGATATGGATTGAATGAAAATAATTGAAGAAAGGAAACTTTTTTAAACTTCAATTTTTTTTTATTTTAAATATGAGATGGGTCAACTCTTGACCAAGGTCATAGATAAGGTGCCTACCACATCGCATGAGACCATGGGATGCCACCTCAAATTCAAAACAAACTGAGGTGTCGTTACCTAAAGATGGATAACTAGGAGGCAAGTCTCATTTGTGTTTCCTTAGTCGCCTCTTACGACACCCACGGAAAGAGATGGGGTGGTGTTAATCGCAACCGGTTACCACACGGCGGTGATAAATGAGCAATAAAACGCAAGAACACAACCACAGAAATATTTCTAACATGTGAAGAAGAAAACGGACAGTCATCACGTTATAGTTTTGTCAGCAGGATGTTTTGATATGGCAACGCTCCCGAAACCCCAAGATAATAAACCCAATGATCCGTCAAACAAACTTATGTCCACAATACAATAAACTTTCTCACACTGCAAACCCGAATCATAAGTAAAATATTATGACAACAATGACTTAAGTTTAACAGTGAATGTAAACATTGCCTTCTCGGAATCAAAACCATCGACGGAGTAATAGATTTTGAGTACAGAGCAAATAAAATAACAGCCAAGTTCTATGTATTGTAGGCATTGCTTGACATCCTCTACTTGAGTTCCCTTGCATGGTATTTTATCGTATGGGCTGAAGCGTCCTCGTGCGTACATTTTGTACTTCTTGTTAGACTTGGGCAAGTGCAAGTCTGACGATCAAACGAAGTCTTATGTCAGATTTGAAGAACTGTCATCAAAGTTGTTTAGACTGCCATATTCACGTTGCAAAACAAAATACAATCAGAAATGAAACGAAACGTTGCAATGTTTATCTATTTTCTTTGACAAAACGCTTTTTAAACAAGGCGAACGCTTTCTTATCTGTCAATACATGGAAGAAAAGCAAAATTTTTTTTAGAAACAGCCAATCTTTGAAAAAAAATCCTCTGTACAGACAGCAGCACGTCAAATTACCCATATACTCTACAACATCCGACGAGATTACGAGCGAAAATGTCAAGGTCAACATGTATAGCCTGATGTGCTGCCATGTGTACAATTTCAGTAACAAGACGGCAAAGCTGTTTTATATCCGTATCGATTCCTTATACGGCCAGACTTACAATGCTTATTCATGTTTATTTCAAGTCGTATCGATAATTTTGTTTAGAAAGCTCTTCAATACAGAGAAAGCAGTCTAAAGGAAAGGATCTGTTATGTTTTTTTTGATATATCGAGGTCTTATTTGAAATAATTAGGCATCTTTCTATTTCTCGCTACCTACCTTCAAGCGAATAACATTTTGAGCTTGAATTGTGTTTGTTGAGTACTGATTTGGTTTCCAATTTTACGAAATGTCAGTTGCAATACTAAATTACAACCACACAATATCTAGATACCTAGACAATAATTTACTTCTCTTGGGTAACAGGGGTAATAGGAGTTTATGACCAATAAATAATTGATGTTTGTAAACATTAACGGTTACTCAATCAAACAATTCCTTTTGAAAATCAGAGCAGTACTTTTGAAATCATCTACAAGTAGTGGTTTAAGTTTTTGCCCGTTTTTCACTAGTACAATATGGTTTTTTAATTTAAATTATTTTGTATACAAATACAGTTACAGTGGAAGTATGTTTTGCAAATAAGCATACCATTATACTGTGGTCATCAAAAAGCCTACAAGTAAAGCGATTAAGGCATTTCCCCTTAAGTAATATGAAAGAATGTTGAAGGTTGCGAGTCAAAACCTGGTGCGGGCATGTAAATTCGTATTTCATGTACGAATTTTTCATTCATTATCACTGGCTCAGCGGTGAAGGAAAACATCGTGATGAAACCCGTCGCACGTCTATGAAAAATCGTTTTCGAAAGCCGCGCGGTCTACCAACCAGCATTGGGCCAGCGTGGTGGACTATGGCCTAAATACACTTCGTGTTTCAAAGAAAGGCCATTGCCGCTCGGTGGGCACGTATATGGGCTGATAATAAAAACATTAAAGAGGCTTTTCTCAACAGTGGGATCTACAGAAGTTGAGTAAAGTAAAGCTCAAGTATTCCAAGCAAACTAAAGTCTTACAACTTTTCGAGTGCAATAATCTCTCGTCACGTGTAAAGTGGTTGCTACCAGGTGATTTGTCATTGCCACAGCTAATATATTCACCGCGACGGCGGCTCATTTTACATTATTTTCGAACACGCTATGCCAAAAGCTCAATTTATTATGTTAATTAGTGTTTGTCGAGTGATACAAAAATACGTCCCCGACATTATTGTTTATCAACTACCGCATTTATCAATGTAAGTTCTTTGCTGCAGGTAAGTGTGACAAGAGTAAAATTTTAATTAACTACTTCTGAGCTGTCTCTAAAGCACTGGCCCATTACAGGCACGGGGTTTGTCTTTTCTAATTTTTTTATTCCAATGTCGACATATACGTGAAGTGCCTTGGTGTTTTATTTTACAGAGATAGTATTTGTTGTACCTACTGATTAAGACCCAGAAGACAGGTGAACAAGTAATTCATAGTTTGATTAACTCTCACATTAAAAAAAATTGTATCACCTCAAGATTCGATCGCTTATAACTCTTTTTATAATTTGAAATTTTTTTCTTTTTATAATTTGAAAGCTATATTTGAAAAAAACAAAAAGATTTTGATCAAATATAGCTAAAAACCATCTCGATCAGGTCATCTTTCAAATAAAAAACATCGCGTCGAAATCAGTCTATTCGTTTAGGAGCTACTATGTCACAGACTGACACACAGATACATAGATACACACTTCAAACTTAAAAAACCCCACTTTTTTGTCAGGGGTTAAAAAGGAGACTTTTTAAGAAATTTTCGTAGAGCTGTTTAAAAATAAATTGGGTTCTGTGTAAAAGCAAACATGAATCGTGCGAAATTTCATTTTTGCTATTAGACTAACCCCTTAATCGTGTTCCACTTGCATGGAGTAGGTATGACGGAGTATTCTGAGTAGTCCAAAGCTAATCTTCACACCCTAAGATTAAGTCGACCTAGTTCACATGGTTGACCGGCCACCAATTCACTTAGCCGTGCGTCTAATTCAAGACATGTCATAACAATATTAGAAGCTTCCACTACACGCTTCAGGCCATTATTCGATTTCGGTTCCTCTCGTCAACCATTGTCATCACGATGTTTGACTACCATAGGCATGGGGAAGAGAATAGGCAGAAGTAAGTAATTTTGTTTTTAATTTTCTAATGATTTTTTGGCTATTATAAATTTATAAATCTTATTTTAAGCAAGCCCATATTATTGTTATTATTTCCGAATAATTCTAAAATTTAAAATTGTAATATCAAAACACTTAAACGGCTGAACCAATTTTGATTAAATACTTACAGCTAAGAGCCATCTCGATTACGTCAGCTTTAAACAAACAAAAAACCGCAAGCAATCGATCCATCCGTTTAGGAGCTACGATACCACAGACAGACACACATACACACACGTCAAACTTACACCACTCTTTTTAGTCGTAGGTTAAAAAGATCGGTGACTTCTGTAGCACAAGCACCTATAAATTCAGTTTCTAAAAACCGTTATAAAATTTACTGCATCCCATCATGTTTAAGAAGCAGCGCTGCTTAGACAATAGTAGATTCTAAGACAAGTTTACCAAGAAAATTGTATAAAGTATTATTAGGAATTTTAGATATATTAATTTTTCGTCCTTACTACGATGCTCTGATTCTCTGTTCATGAAACGTATCCTAAATGTAAACTATCAATATATAAGGACGATATGCTTTCCGTCATAACAAAGTACCAAAACCGCTTCCACTACACGCTTCAATCAATTCAATCTCTTCAGGTCAAGCACTACGAGCATTTGTTTTCCATTTCCTGACAATTCCCTAACGCTGGAGTAGTCCATAAGGATTTTCTGAGCCATTGAACATGACCCTCAGTGGCCTTAGTAATAACATTATTCAGAACAGATAGGCGTTACGATGAATCGGGGTGTACCAAACGACCTCCTTATTACGACAATGTGATGCCCAAGAGAATTTTCCGCGATTGACATGTTTTTTAAGAAGCGAGGCTTGACTTACTGTAAGCTATAAGATGATAGGTATTGGTAAAAGATGTGGTAGTGTAGCAGTACTGCCTCTGAATCAGCAGTTTCAGAATTTAGTGCCCCTTATGGGCAAAAATTTAAAAAAGAAATGTTTTTCTCGGTTCTGGGCGTTTGTGTCTGTATAATGTTTTTGACCCAAGCGACCACCAAGACTTACCTTAGTGTAGGCCTGGGAGTGTAAAGCATTACATGATTCCGTCTCTCTTTCACTTGTTGTATGACACTTAAATTTATTTTTATACTAGACTAGCTTTCCGCCTGCGGCTCCGCCCGCGTGGACTACAGGTTATATCGTGCCCAACTGTGGGATAAAATGTAGCCTATGTCCTTTCCCAGGCTCTAATCTATCTCTGTACCAAATTTCATCAAAATCAGTTCAGTAGTGTAGGCGTGAAAGACGGACAGACAGTCAGAGTTACTTTCGCATTTATAATATTAGTAAGGATCTATAATAGGGTTTCAGATCATTTGTCATTTGGATATTTTATAGGATCTCACAGGCAGACACCTCTTTCAAGCATCTAAATGAAAAAGCAAATACATTACTAATTTCCAAGACGATGCCAAAACCTCGTGCAAGTTTGTACTAAACCTACAAAATAATAGCAGCAAATAACATAAAATTTCGCAAAGCTACCAACGCGTACTATTTCCATTGTCAATCAATCAGCATGCGAACTTGACAGGGTAGCACGCAAGGTTTGCCTCGTACGGTCACGGATGGGTACCCCTATGTGGGTACTGTAGTCACAATGTGTGAATATGTCACAACAGTGGCACCCCTGCTCGCAGACCGAGACACACGTGCCGTGACATGCAAAATTTGAATACGATTTGTGGATCAAGGTGTTTTTGAATTATGGCTTTAGGTTTATGCAATGCTCTGCGAATTTCCGTAATTTCATTGGCTTACACGACTTGCAATATATCTTATGTCTCCATTTGTCAAGCTTAACATAGTTTTTCTTTGAATTTAGTGTTATTTTTGTTTTTTCTTTATTCGAGAATGTTATTTTTTTTTGTAAACTTTTTTACATTCACTTTTAAGTTGTACTTAATTAACTATTACTGCAATTGGTGTTTACCGTTGTATTAGTTTTAAAAATAAATAAATAAATCATGCCCTAAAGCTCAGTATACTGTGCTATCAAAGTATGTTTGTTTTTTTGAAATAAAGCATTCGATTCATTGATTTGATTAAACATGTGCTAGGGTTATTTGAATTGTTGGAGAGTGACATTATTGAGTTATTTTTTCATACTAAGTCGAGGGTGAAAAGATAAGTTCTGCTTTATGCAAGAAACTACCAGTTTTGGAAGTGGCTTAAACTTCAGTGAATAGGTATCTTTTGTGGGAGCTTGCCTTGCTTCATCCTTGACCAAATTTGCTAATCAATGTCGTTTCAAAGGCTGATGATGATGACAATTTTATTCGCCTGCTATTGTAATTAGACAGTTATTTTCCAGTTACTTTTTCCTGAAGTTTTATTTTAATGTTTTCTAACATCGAGTCTCATTATCTTTTTGTCTTGAAAATTACATTTTGTTCAGAAAATTAAGCATTAAAACTTTTCATTAATACACAATAAAGAACCATAATTTTATCAAGCCTCCGCGTCTGCCCTTAATGAGATTATTGCCTCCTCAGACACGTATTTGTCACCGGTAACAATATCGAAGGAACAAAATTTGTTATTCCCTAGAGCAAACTCGAATAATTGAGGCCCTAAGAAGATAAGTAAGCTATTTTTAGAATATCAATGTTTCACTAAGGTTATATAATTTTCTCGTCAGAGAATATTTTGGGCTTTGAAATTTTCTTTTGCTCGACATAACACACATATAGACCAAACATCTTTATAAAGAAATGAATTAATACTTAATACATCTTATGAAATTAAAATTCATTAATAAATTTTTAATCTCAACATCTTACTATCACTTTTCCTCGTAGATATTTTCCTTACTTTTTACGTTTACTAGCAGTGTTTTCAATTTTTCCACGCCGCTGCAGTGAAAATTAAAAAAAATAGAACATGTCAGCTGCCAATCCTTCCCAAATTATGATAAAATCACAAAATAAACACAAATAGAGAGAAAAAGAGAGATTTAAGAAGGCAATTTAACATAAAATTAGGAAGCAATTAAAATGAAACCGATATAATTTGCTAATCTAACAGATTACAATACCTAATGTTATGGAATATATTAAATTTATGTTAATTTTATGCATGAGCAAATATTTCCAAATCCGTTTTAATTACTTACTTACTTACGACCGGTTAAATGAGAAAACAGACAAAGTTTATAGATCACGCTCTCGTGTTAAGATACATACGTACCTATTATTATGATTTTGAACGTACAGAATTTGTTTTGGTTTGTATATTTTGTGTATACCAAACTTTAGGGTGGGCCTTTGGGTATTTTATATTTATATCAACGTCTATCTTTTTTTACTGATTTAATTTAAAATAAATAAATGAACACACACATGTAAGCCTTCATAAAGGTTTTCCTTTGAATCACTTACAAAAATATACACAAACATACCCAGACCCTAGAAATCTTTTTTCTTCACGTTGCTCCGATCGGGAAATGAACAAATTAACCTTCAATTTAAAAGCACTTTTTCTAACCATACAGAACCAAATCCGAGTTTACTGATTTAAAAAAATATAAAATTAGATCAAGGCTTTAGACCACCCTAGGGGACTCAGCCTCATTAGAAGACTCATAAAAAAATTATGGAGATGATTAATTATTTATTTACGGTAATGATTTATCCTCATTCTGCTTTTTTCATTTTCCTTTTTCTAACATTTTACGCTAAGTTGTAGAAACGCTAAATAAAATGCTGTAACGTCAACAAGTCGGCAAGTGACAGTTACCATTTAAAGTTTCATCCATACTAATATTATAAAGAGGAAAGATTTGATTGTTTGTTTGTTTGCATTGAATAGGCTCCGAAACTACTAGACAGATTTGAAAAATTCTTTCATCATTAGAATTCTACATTATCACCGATGAACATAGGCTACATAATTTTCCCGAATTCCCACAGGGACGAAGTTCCGGGCGGAAAGCTAGTTAACTATAAATGGACGTTTCTACAAATATTTCCCTTAACTAATCTCAACAGAGAATTAAAAAAAACTAGCCACACCTGTATGCTTAATAACTAACGTCGAGCGACCGTTGATAGGCTTAGAAAAGAAATTTATTAACAAATTCGTTAGCAATCATAAATTATCCTTAAACCTTACATCAGGCATTTACGATTTATGGTAGTAAAATAAGAACTTTATTTGAAAGGTTACGATTGTTTCATATAAGTGTTTAGAAATTAAACGAGGAAGTGATAGTAATTAGATAGAAGTATGATAAAATATGTTATTAGTAATAATACTATCTAATTAGCCGCTTTATTATTAGATTTTATTTATAAATGTTTCCGAAATACGAATGTCTTTAATTTTTATTTTATTTTTTATATTTTGAAAAGCGATCATAACTTTTTTGGTTTACTTAATTAGTTTAGTGGTAAAATGCTCATTTTGAGCAATAAAATGCTTGTCATTAGAATTATAGTCAAAAACAAGCCAAATATGAAAAGTGCTTTAATTTCATCCAACACACTCATGTACTTATTCAGCTGTTTTGTAGCTATACAGAGCTTCAATTCCATATTTTTCATCTACACTAATATTATAAAGAGGAAAGATTTGTATTTTTGTATGTAACGAATAAACTTAAAAACTACTGGACCGATTTCAAAAATTATTTCACCATTAGGACGCTACATTATCCCTGAGTAACATTGGCTACATAATTTGCCCGAATTTCCACGGGAAAGAAGTCCCGAACGGATTGCTAGTATTTCAATATGAAAAATGAAGTTTAAGTAAAGTATTTACCGAGTAACTAACAAAATTAAGGTCAGTTTGAAAACAAAAGAAAGATACTGATTTAATTTCCGAATCCGTGCTTCATTGGGCATGGCCTGTGCACTGATGCGCTCTTTTACGATCAAGGATGGGCAGTGAATAGCAATTAGATCTAATACGAGCAGTGGCCGCAGGCTCATTTCTTCAATTGCTACCTCTCGCATAGCACGTCCATCAAATTATATGATAATCGCTCTTGGTTAATTCTATTACGGAGTTGAGGTAAGCTTTTACAATTACAAATTACCAAGTCTAGGCTGTCTAAGTTCCGTGGGAGGACTAGTGGAGGTGTATTCTGTTTTATAATTTAGCCTTAAGAAATAAACAATTATTGTGCAAATAGTAATTCATAGAACACAGGAAGGTTTGAGTTGAAGACAGCTAGCTAGACGTTAAATTACTAGGTTTAAATTCATTTACAAACTATGGTTAAGTTGTTATTAAGATTAACTAATGAAAATGGCGAACAAATTAAATACCTACATAGATAAACTTTTAATATCATTAAATTACTGGAATAAGTGTTTTAAATAAATAAATAAAATAAATGAATTAAAGTCACTATTTCAGCTTTCCCGGCATGGGCAATACACAAACAAGTAGTTAACATTCAGAAACTTAACATTCAGTTGGCGATGGCGCTACTAGTCAAGGTAGCTTCAGCTCTTAGCGCGATAATGAAAAACTCGCGCTCGGCTCACGCTTAAACTTCACTTTGATTGCGCGAGGGTCCCGCGCAAAGGCTTCCTCGCCCTATGGCGTTGTCAATGTTGACATTTTGACATAGGACCGCAGTGTTGTCGCGGCGCTGTCACTATCGTACCCGGCCTGCTGTTATCAAATGTACCTAAAAATATATTTTTTTTAAATTTCGCCACCTGTATGTATACAAAATGGTCACCATCGTCAATCCACTGCCATCAAAACGCTTTTTATTAGCGGAATAGCCGCCCCGATTAGATGTTTTAGGCAATGTTTACATTTCATTAAACACAAAAGTACCTGCCTAGTAAAAACAAAGTGCCTAATGGCATTCGATTATTTAACAAACACACATTAATTCAGTTCGGACACTAATAACATAGATGTGGAGATTGATTGTCTAGGCAAGAGTAATAGAATACGCTGTCACACACGCAACCTGTAAGCTATTATAAAATTGAAGCAGGTTGATAAATTAACTTGTAACGCTATATCGATTTGCATTTTACCGAAAACAGGCTTTACAGAGATGCAAGTCATGAGCAACTATTATTTTAACTAGAGTTCGTATTAAAAAGCATCTAAGCTTTTTTCTCAAAAATTGGCACAGAAGGTAGATTGATAATTTAATTTAAACATAGCAGACAGGTTACTTAATTTACAAATATGACATACTGTAATTTAAAGTAAGTTTACAATAGAATAAAAATTTGATATGCATAATATTTTCAAATTAAACATGAGATACCGTCCTCGCCGGCGAGGACCTTCGTCGCGTATACCCCTTCACCTCCGCCCCGATTCGCGGTACCGGTACGTACCCGGCCGCTTCTCTCCACAAACGTATGTCCGACGGTTCCCTCGCAGTAACGCCCTAAGCCGAGGTTCGAGCCCCACAGGGGGCACTCTTAGGCCTATTACTTAAAATTTTGGGTTGAGAGCCATCTGCGCTCGCCACTTGCTCGGTGAAGCTGTCAAGGCCATCAGCGGCCAACAGCGTAGTCATAAAAAAATAAATAAATAAACATTCAATATTGGGATATGCAAAAACCCTTAAGAAAAAAATGTTATGAAGCATTTTGAATATTAGGACCTTTGCATTTAGAAGAACAAATATTGATTTAGAAAGATTTTTAGATAGGTGACTAGTTGGTTAGCTTAAATGATCAGCTGGTACTCATTGTATTCGTTTGCATCAGTGACACATAAGCCAAAGATGAGTTAGCAAATTTTCATAAGCTGCCTGCCTATATTTAGTAACAACAGCAATAAAAAACGTATGGAAATGAGGTTTGTTTATTAGATAAAGCGTAGTTCGATGTAACGTTACGTGCCCGGACAAATTAGGCCTATCCGTCACAATTGGTCACGGAAGTCTGGCGGCTACGGTGGAAGGCCTTAATCGCAAGGAAGTGTTCATAGTCAATCAAACTGCTTTGCATCTTTTCTATAAAATTTACAATAAAATTAATTTAACATATAATTTATTTAAAATGAATGCTATTTTAATGATAAATTATATGGGAATAGAATCGATTGGGAATTTTTCTTGATTTCCTGTAAATACTTACATAATATGGCTTTTTAAATAGTTTACAGAATAAAATTTACGCTCCATCCATGATATTCTTACACAAAAAACATTGAACCGTCTGAATTATTGTTTATTGTAGAGAAGAAAAGTAAATGGCAGCCTTTCTATCGTATCTGGTATTGCATACTTTTAAAGCCACCCTTAATAAAAATGTACAACATTATTTCAAAGATTCAAAAGAATAAAACTGGTTTTAGCCATATTTGTGTACCTAGTGTTTACACGTTGTTTGTCTGTCATTAAATACGTCGGTATGAACACGTCTTTATACTTTTTTACCGGTCTAATAATATAAAGTAGTGTTAGTATGAAGGGTTACAGTAATGGCTCATTATATTTCACCATTCACCATTGTACCTCCGGAAATACGCTTCGATATGTTCACGGTGAGAAATAGGAGCCCATAAGGGGTGCCAGCGACAAACTAATTTGATGAACTGAACGATAATGTTTTATTTCTTGATACTTTTTAGACTACATATAAAAAAGAAGGGAGTAATATGATAGTTGAAGAGATCACACCATCTGCCGAGCTTAAGATAGAGACACCAAAACTATTTATTACAAATACAACCCATAAACACTAATTTGTCATGAGAAGCAACGTAAAAAAAACTTAAAATAAGGTATGTAGATCTAAATATATGTGTTAAAAATGTAACAGATCTAGGCCCATAAAGCGATTAAAAAATAAATTTTATGGAGTGTCGACGTCGTTAAAAATGCGATTTATACAAAACAAGTGACGCGATGACAGCGCCAGTTTATTTAAAACCTCGGCTTAAAATTAGAAGACTTAGATCGGATCTTGATAGGTGCCAAGTCAGTAAAAAATAATAAATGTTGAAATCAGTTCAGAAACCAAATAAAACTTTAAAAACATATTTAAGAAGAAATCTGTAGGTATTGATTTAGAATCAACATCTTTTAACAGTAGCGCGTATGATGTTATCTGTTTTAATTTACTGTTTCATTTTCTTCCCATACTAATCCATGCAAACAACAAATTTTGTTGAGATTTTTTGACTCAAACAACTTCAAACGTATTTTAAAAAACTCAGCATAATTATTTTCATGAATTAATGATAATACAAACTGACAATCGTAAAATTTTTTCAAAAATACGAAATGTGAAATGCTTTTAAGAACGATACAAATGAAACTATAACTACGGCTATACATGATAGAAAAGTGTATATGCGAGATACGACCGAATCTCGTGTGTCACCTCGTGCATATGGCGCTATAATGGTTTCCGTTTCCTCAAGCGTCCGCGAAACTCACAATAGAGGCACCAGACGAAAATTATAAATACTTTTCGCACGGAACGTATTTTGGAAAAAAAAGTGGTAAAGGAAAATCGTGCTTGTGAGAATTTTGGTACGGTATTTTACCAGGAAAACTGCCGATATAGCATTTACAGAACTAGCTGGAAATCGCACAGGATAAGCCAAGAACAATTATTTATTCGGTGCCAAGAATGCAAAGAAAGGACCGTGCAAAAAAACATGAACAGTGGATTATTATTGGATACGATATCATAATGAGATTATGTTATAATTGTGTTTTACTAGTTACATGTAAGTATTTGAACAAAATTTGATATTGTATTTGATATTGTAAAAAAATATTGTCAGATACCCACACATTTACATCATTCATCATTTACATCATCATCAAACTTTGAAGAAATTAAACTATTTAGTAGTTTCCAAATAAAGCGAAAGAAGCAAAAGAGTTCAGAACATTTGTTTTGCCTTCGATTTCAATTCATCTATAATTTTACAGTAATCTAAGCACGTAGACACGAGCAGGGTTTAGTTCGAGAAAAATAGTGGTAGACAGTCGAAAATTTTCGAAAACGTAAGTGTGAAGTGATTAATCGCCTAGAACAGAACACATGCGACGGGGTGTTATTTCGGAAAGAATGCTTGGAACGTGCTTCCATGCTGACCCCTGGTGGGTAACAAATGCCCTGCTCCGTGGACGAAGGAAACTAGAATGTTGAGTGGGAGTATTGTTTGAAAATAGTCAACTAAAAAAAGATTAAATGTAGTGGCTCCTAAAACTTACTTTCGAAATTGAAAATGCTTTGAAAATGTTTAATAATGATGTTTTGAAATACAATTGCAAGTATAGTTTGTTGTACAACGTGTCCGACTATCGTTTAGAGCATAGAGTTAATCTGTACGTTAGAAACATCCTCGCAGTAATAAAATTCACACAAGGAGAACTTGTTGACAACGTCAATGCTAAAGAAAAGTAGAAGATAATCTTCACAATGATTTAAAAAAGAACTAAGCTGGTCGAAGTTTTTTTTTGTTAAATTTATCCCATGGATCTAATACATCAGGATAGAAATCTTCGAGCTCAAACGCGGGCCGAAGAAGAGATAGAGCAACGAGGCAGAACGTCTCGTTCTAGTAGGGTGACAATGCGATTACTCGTTTTTTTTTTTTGGGAGTGCAAAGTATACGTAACAGACAAATACAGGCTTCCATTTAAGGATAGAAGTTTTCCTGAAATTTTATTTTTATATAACAAACCATCAGCAACATTTACGTTACTACATTTTTGTTATGAAACACCAAATTGTATGATAATATACAAGGAGGACACAGAGTAGTGGACATCGGGAATGTTTTTTATTATTATTATAAGATGGGTTAACTCTTGACCTCAATCTTGACCAAGGTCATAGATGAGGTCGACGATGAAGCGAGTTAACCCAGAAAACGCCTATAAGGCACCGGTACTCCCACGCACCGACGGAACACAGCAAGCTGTTTGGCGTCGGACTTCGGTAGGAGGGTGGTCGTGAACCAGGCGGCCCTTTACAGAGCCTACCACACCGCATGAGACCATAGGACAACACCTCAGATTCATAAAAAAATGAGGTGTTGTTGCCGGAGATGGATTAATAGGAGGCAGGTCTCATTTGTGTTTCCTAAGTCGCCTCTTACGACACCCACGGAAAGAAATGGGGTGGTGTTATTCTAAGCCGATCACCACACGGCACAAAGTTGTGTAGTTAGGTTGCGAAAAAATAAAACAAAAACTCACCTTTCGTCTCATCTTATAATCAAATAATTAAAACATTATTAATTTCAAAACTTTTCCCATGAAAACATTTTCCCCAAGCAATCCATATTGGATTTTTGTAAAATTGGAGTTTTATGCTTAGAATTTGTTTTTTCCTATTTTATCTAATGGACCTTAGTTCCATAGGAGCCCGTTTAGTTCCGTAGGTATATATAAGTTAATTTTGATCTTACGTAATTTTTTATTAGAAACTATTAAATAATAAATTCCCCCTTTCACAGAATAGAATAGAATAGAATAGAAAAAATCTTTATTTTATAGGATATTCAGGATGCCACTTAAAACAAGTCAAGATTACATGAAATACATACAAACAAACATTAAAGGATTTAAATACATACATACGCATTCGTTCTATTGACCCTACTGATTCTACGCCTATTCGCAAAGGTGCAGTCTTCCCCAGAGAAGAACAGGCAAGAAACTCTGAGGGTGTTCTTTTTAATCGCATTACAAATTTTCCTATTTTCTAATTTTAACTAATTCTGAAATAACTCTAAAGCTGAGCAGTCATTCCCATGGCTCCATGTCAGTTAGGTCATCAGAAATTTTGTAATAGCCCTTTTTGTAAAGTTTTTGTTTAATTACTGACTTAAATTTATCCAAAGGTGAATTTTGAATACCTTCGTTCGTGGCCTTGTGGAGACGACTGTCTAGTACTTCCAGTTTATGCTTGGTCCTAGTATTTATATTGTGCCTATCGCTATTTTTCTTAAACAAATGTTCATTTTTCTTCACATATAAAAGATTGTCACATATAATATATTGGGATGCAGAAGTCAGAATATTTATTTCTTTGAATATTTGTCTAAGAGACATTCTAGGTCTCATTTGATAAATCGCGCGAATAGCCCTTTTCTGCAGAACAAAGATCTTATTGATATCCGCAGCATTACTCCACAGTAAAATGCTATATGATATTAGGCTGTGGAAGTGAATATACGGTTCTCGCGGTTTCAACATCCAATAATTGACAGATTAGTTTAACTGCGTAGGCTGCTGAACTGAGTCTGCTCGCTAACTTATCAATATGAGGACCCCATTGAAGCTTTGTATCAAGAGTTATTCCTAAGAATACAGTAGATTCCACAACGTCCAGTTTTATATTCTTGGATACTCTTGGTACAGGACATTGGTATTAACCTGTTTTACATTGGGCAAGGTAAACTTAACACATCGTAAGAGAGATATTTGTTATACATGAGTGCAAAGTTGCTTTTAACCGCGTGCTCAAATTTGATGACCGACCAAGCGAAGGATTCTAAAATTGGATCACAAGCGCAGCGAGTGCTACAACAATTAGAATTCTGAGCGTTAGCGAGAGAATCAAAAGAGCACAAGGTCAAAAATCGTGGCACTCGAGTCTAACACGTAACTTTTAATGAGGTAGTGGAAAATGAGGTAAGCTTCCAAAAAAATCCCATAGATGGTGCTGTTTAAGAACGCTACACATTTTCGTAGTTTTCTTCAAAAATAGAGTATTTTATAAAATATCAACTGAAGTTTAAATTAAAGATCTCCCTGATACTATCATTTGGACATGATTGGAATTTAAAACACTTTGCAATGTTGTATTAAAAACCGATCTTGGATTTTGTTTCGCTCAAAAATCAAAACTAGAAATTGTGACTAGTACTTCTTACCATAGGTCATTCAAATGTCACAAGGTTGAGTTACGATGAAGTTATGTAATAAATATTTTCTTTATCAAGAAAATAGGTAAAGATGAGCCACTGATTCTCTGCCTACCCCCTTAGGAATTACTGACGTGAGCATATATGTATACAGGTTGAAAAAGAACCTCCTAGCTTTAAATGAAAATCCTGAACCAGTACCTATCACTTACTGAACACTTTTTTTTATTTTTTTTTATTTAATTTTGACATGGTGTCGTTCGGCGCTGAGTCTATTATAGTGTTGGGCTCAGGTATACTTTAAAAATATGTTTTACCATATTAGGGATTTAAAAATATACCCGACGTCAACGCGTTTCCGGGGTATATTTTCAAACTGGAAATTCCGTGTTGTGTTATTGCAAAATATATCAAAATATACTTCTAAATTCCTTTATCCCTACTGAAAATTATAAATGTAGGTAGATAAAAGTTGTTTATGAAAAAGCTTAAATTTTCAGTTTAATGGGCCTTTAAGTTTAATGAGACTTTAGTTTAATGGGACTTTAAGTTTAATGGGATTTTAAGTTTAATGTGACTAGTTTAATGGGATTAGTTTAATGAGACTTTAAGTATAATGGGATTTTAGTTTAATAATGGGACTTTAAGTTTAATTAGACTTTAGTTTAATGGAACTATAGTTTGATGAGACTTTAAGTTTAAAAGACTAAGTTTAATGAAACTTAAAGTTTAATGACTCTATTTAACTTTTTACGTACCTAATGAAAATTCGCTACTCGTTGTCAAAATTAAGCGGGCGTTCTGATCTAAATGAGTGAGTGCGTTGCCGTGTTGCGTTCGGGTATGTTTTCAAATACCTACGCGCGCGTTTAGTAATTTTAAAATATACCCGATATCAACGCGCGCCAGTGACGTCACAGTGTTGGGTAAAGGTACATTTAAAAAAAATCTTGCCTTTTTTCGATTCGTTGTGGCTAGGTATATTTTCCAAATATGCGGTTATTCATTAGGTTGTAACATCCTAAACAAGTCAGCAACAAATCAGAACTACCAGATTTAATGCAAGGTCGCTGGGCTTTCAAACTACAAGGTAGGTACAACCTTGTACCTGGCCTAATTATTATTTTTTACATTGTTAAATTACTGTCTTAAATTTCTCTAAAGGTAAACTTTGAATACCATGACGCAACTTTGAAATTTCACTCTCAACGCGCCCAAAGAAGTTTCATTTCAAATACTCCAAGTTTGAAAAGGATGATGATGCTAACTGTACTTGGACGGGGGCGGTTTGGAATGAGGGCGGAATAAACTAACCCTGGATAGTGAGTGGGACCTGTGAGCAGAGGGTCGTGGGTTCGATGCCAGGTTGAGGCCTGTATCACTATACATTCGTCTTTTAATTCGTATTTAATAGTTATCACTTGCTCAGCGGTGAAGGGAAACATCGTGAGGAAACCCGTAACTCTAAAGGTTATTTCCGAAAGACCCACCAACCCGCATTTTAGGCCAGTGTTGTGGACTATGGCCTGAATCCCCCTTTACTGTTCAAGGGAGGCTCGTGCCACTCGGTGGGGACTTTACATTTAAAACTATAACTGTTAAGTAGTATTTTATAGGTCTACAAAGGTGACAGTTGTAGCTAGAAGAACTTGTATTGTAAATAAAGGCGTCACCATGGAAACCGCGGGCCAAAAGATCTTTGTAGACATGTAACGTGTATTTATGGTGTATTGGTGTGCGAATTCAAAAAAATACAATTTCGCAATAGTACATAGTTTTTACCGTGGGAGGAATAGTAGGAATTGCGTTCATTTTAAGTAACTGGCGGGAATTCCCAGCATAAAAGCAAGTTGGCACAAAGTGCCGGCTGCATACAACGGAATTTTTTGTTATCTTTTGTCTAATCTCAACGCTGTTGAGCCATTTTTATCTTTGTTCTGAATCTTTATGTACTCTGCAATAAAATAGCACAGCATTGTTGAGAACCTTTCTCCGCCAAACACAAGAAATCATGGACAACATAGTAATAGATTTATAAGAAATTATTTTAGCTTACTTGTGAAAAGATATGTTACATCCACCATACGATTCACTTGAACAAGTGTGAACACAACATCTTTCTACCATTTTGTCAGTATTTTAATTTAAAAAACTGGTATAATCCTTGCCGTTACGAATTATTTTTATACGATTTAAAGCATGCCGCCATGACATTACGATGACACTTTACGGGATGCCAGTAGTAATAAATGGTTTGAAAAAAAATTTCGTTTTCTTTTGGTAATTTAGGAAAAGATGACGAAGTTATTATGATTACAATTAATTTACATCAATTTGAACTGAAATTCATTTCAAATGCAACGTATTTCTTCGTTATTAACTTCATTGTCAAAGCCGGACTTTTTTGATTAATGAAGTTTTTTTAAATTGGCAAGAAAAGAGAAAGAGACAATCCGCCTCGCACATCGGTGTCCCTTTCAGTTTCAATAGAGGCTGTCGGAGAAGCAGTCGAAAGTGTACCTTATTGCTATGAGGTTAAGTTTCATATTTCTTAATACGATTTTTTTCTAAGTAATCGGTCCTTTAAAAGAGAAAGTACTAAGTCCATGATTTATCCCTTTCGGAAACGGCAAAGGAATCTATGTCCAGTCCATACAGTCATGTCTTCAGTGTTTTTTTCTGAATACGCTTTTACCCAAGGAGATTTGTGTTGAAATGAGACGTCAATTCAGAATAGTTTTTAGGAAAAGGAGTTATATTTATTCCGCGGCTAACCAATTTCGGAACAACCATTTTCTCAATATTGCCTCCAACAAGTGTATCAAGCTCTGGATTCCCCTGCGAACGGGACGGATGTCGGCCATTCGTTACGTACGATCGCTCATTTGAATTTCCAATTGTGTCTCAATTTCGTTTAGTTTTCGGCGTGGGTCACTGAATTTCGGCGTCCATCTCCATTCTGAGGGTCGCTCTAATTGACAGCATCCTGAGACCCTTTTAGTATCGATGTTAGATGGAGATCTGATACCTGGATATTTAAGTGTCTTTAGTGATATAGGGTAGAAACTTACAAGTCTTGCCTAATTAGTAGTTAGTTCTACTCACGAAAAGCTAAAGGAATTCACTAAAGTTGCCATTAATTGCTCATGTGCTAAAATAGATACAACGTTTAGCAACCTATGCATAAATTCAACAACTAAAATTATTATAAAGACTGCCATAATTTACACTCTTTATTCTGTGACGGGTTCAGAATTACAGTGCAATAGGAAAATTAATAGAAAAGAATTATTTTCCCAATGTTTGTTATTTATATTTAGGACACCTTCGACAATCAATGAAATTACATTAAACCACTTACATTAAATGAAACACAAACTAAATACAGCATTAACACATATAGCTGAAATAACAGAAATACTTTACGGTGCGGTGTATACTAAATCTATTCCTTTAAGTGTAAAAGAAATATTCAAATGACCTGTTTTCCGCTAGCTCTAATACTATGTAGCCTAGGCATCCTAGGCCACAGGTACGTGACCAAACAAGCCCAAGCTAGTAATTCTAACAATGGATTTGTAGAAATGGACTAGCCACTTTGTATCGCCTTAACGTCCGCCGTAACTACGTTTACTACCATTTCAATGTTCTACGTTGAATTTATTAAGCCAACAAAGTCACTTTAGACTTAGCAAAGTGCACTTTGTAAAACTCAAAGTAAATTTTTTCGTAGGTATGGGATAACTTAAACGTGAATCAGGTTATTAGGGTACCGTAGTAATAAACTTTAACTTTGAATATTCACAAAATTATGTCATATAGAGGAATATGCTTTTTTTTTTTTCCGACTGTGCAAAGAATTTTAAACCTGGCGGGCCGGGGGTAGGTTATAGGTTTAACTTTACTTTTGTATGTGGATTTGTATCCTGTGACTCTGTGTGTCTGTCCGTAGCATCGTTGATCAGACGGATAGACAGATTTTGACGGATAGTCCATTTATTACATGGTTGAGTATATTTTTTTTCACTTCTAAAGTTTCAACAACTCTCGCCTTTAAAATAGTGAACTGGTTACATCCATTTCTTTTACGAAAGGCTAGCGGATATGCTTGGGAGATATACATTTAATTTCATTAAAAGTAATGATTACCCTCGGACAGATCGAAAACTTTTATTTTAATCAAAAAGATAAAAGCAAGAAGATCCGTATCATCGCAAATAATGAAGGCAACGTAAGCACGAGTAATCAAATCGAGCAGCCATCGGGCGCCGCTCTGTCATTACACAAAAACGAAATTCACCGCAAATGACACTTAAAAACCTTTCAAACGCTTTTTGGGAGCCGAAATGACAAAGGATTCGCATTATGAAGAAACGTTTTATCGTAAGAAAGGCACTAAACGAACACGGCAGACCGATTGCTACCATAAAGATAACAATAATTAGCCGTAATGACGACGTCGTCTGTGGGCCTGGGTTTTTCTTTTTTTTTGTTCAGTGGGCGGCACGGAGCGATCGGGAAGATAGTGCGTCCATCAAATCATATGATAATCGGGCAAGGTTAATTCCATTTCCAATAATAAATGCACGCATTAAATTAGACCCGTTGGATGAGTCGACGGAACGCAGTCCTGCGATCGCTCCCATCACTCGGATTATGATATGAATTATTTATCAGACAAAATAAAGAAACTCGACGTTTATTGTTTTGAACCAACGATGTCTGTGTACCAATTTCTAGATAGATCAACCTGTGGCCAGAATTAAGCAGTTTGCGCACTGTAGAGCGAACGTGATTTTATAGCTTTCAACTAAATATTTAGTATCTACTTACCGCATCTTTTTTCTTGTAAAATAATATGAAATAATGATTTAATAAAAATAATTACCATTTTTAACTTGGCGTTTTTTACTTATGAACATTCAGTCAACACTGACTTATAAAATTGTTACATGTAATATCAAGCAAAAGACCTCATTATCAGCCAAGTCTGCAATGTCTATTACAATGTTTTGAATCTAAAATCAAAATGTTATTTTTTCGTTAGTGGTTAATTTTGAAACATTAATGCTCGTACAGCTTTTATTGATAATCCAGTGAAACATATGGCATGACGTTTTGAACTCCGGCCGTCAAGCGCGATGTGTCGCCGACCATTTCAGATGGTAGTCACGATAGTCTGAGTTGAGAAATAAAATAATTATCATTTCAACCAAGGATGAAGTTAAATTTTATTATATCTCGGAATATTCGAATTCGGATTGTGAATAGATAGCGATCAGCAACTGTCATATAAATTATCACCAAGTGTGTAAAAATGCTCAACGCCACATTATATCTAGACAGAGCAACATGGATAGGTAGACGATAAATAATCTGTGATAAAATCTTAATGCAAAATATGCGCCAAATTAATTGAGACATTGAATTGAAGTGAACAGTGACCATACTAAACACAGATTTTAAAAGGAACTTCTTTCCCGTTACATCAACCTGACGACTGACGATAACATCAAACTAAACGATGTCATAAATACAATAATCTTTTAGGATAGCATGTCACAATATTATTGCTAAATTAGGAATGGCGATGGGAAAGATTATCATTATCACTAATACTAAATAACATATAGAGAATCACTAGACTTAATAGATATGTAGGCAGAATGCCTATATAAAATGTCTGACAAGCAAATAGATCCAAAATAATTTGAAAAGGTGACATGGCTATTATGCATTTAAAAGAAATGGAACTTCTAATTCTTTATACTACTGTCGAGAATAGTAGTTACGTAAAAAAACAAAATAAATACTTGCTCAGAAGTGTCACTCAGAGAACTAAAAGTACCTAACTTGTTCATTATGATGCACAGAAATATTTCGATTGAAAAGTTTCGATACGCCAACGTGATTTGTAAACAAACAACATCGTACATTTAGTCTGCGAAACAAGACGAAAGTTTGGAACTTTCGACAAATGTGATTAATAAAGTCTGTAATATGATTAATAAACTGGATGACTGGAGTTGTTTTGTCGATGTGCCCAACGAAAACGATCAAGTTAATTTTAGTTGAGGTGGAAGCACTTATAGAGGAGAAAGCTTAGCGACTTCATTTAAATTTAAAGAGGTAAGGAGAAGTTTGAAAATACATTTACCAAAGATTATTAGCTGTTTATATTTTTATGCTTTCTCTCAAAAAGAGATTTTTTTCAAGATTTTGAACCTTAGGTAGGTACTACAGTTTGGTAAAATGCTCTTTAACAGTGTTTTTTGTAAGAGCTACTTCAAATATTTACTCGTATACATTCAAAATCTATCTTGGGATTTCTAAGCTGTACCATCATGTGTAACTTTATATACCTTCTTTAATATTTCTATAGGCAGCTAAATTAAATACTTCGTCCTCTCAAAATCCCTGAGCTCAAGCTAAATTTTGTTTCATACTAAACCACTTTGGAGTATCGCTGACTCACGATGATGGTTCAACGAGTCTTTTAAAAAGTCAGCTTCGTACTAATGAAGTATTTTTCTGTTCACGCGTCAATTTTAATTACGATGAAAACGATCCTATTAACTTGACAAGTTGTTTATTTACTCCTGTAGTTTTATAATCCTTTTTGAGATCAAAGTCTGAGTTTTGGTAGGGTTTGCAAGAACGCCATATTCAATTTAGTGTGTGATAAATGGTAAATGTTAGTTTCGTGGGATGATTAACAATCGAATTGGAATGATAAAAAGAGCTTGAAATTGAGTTTGACATGCAGTTGTAAGTATGAGGTCCTTTGGTGTAAACTATCTTTGGTTGTACCATGTACAATTTCTTATTGAAAAGGCAATGTTGCAGTGTTGGGGGAATGACGAATAATAGCTTAAAACTTATAAAAAACAACGATTATGATGAAATCCTGAGCCCGAAAGACTATGGAAAACCGTAGTCCGAAAATATTGTAGACTTTAATATAACTGAACTCTAAATAGAAGTAATTTCCGATGCAAATCGAGAATTTAGATTAAGAATGTCTGATAAATCTAGATAAGTAAAGATAATTGCTATGAATACCAATGAAATGCTGTCTTTACTGACATACGAGTAAATTGATTATTTAGTGGTTAATTAATGCTAAGTTTTAAAATGTATCGATTAGCCGATCAATCGTTATGATTCTCATAACATTTACAAAATAGGATCAGCAAAACAGAACCACTACTGACTGTCATAAAGTTGTCTTTGAAGTAGGGCAACAACGACACTGCACGATCCTATTAGTGAGATCCGATATCTACTTGTTTTGTCGATGCTGATGAATATCAGCCTCTGAATGTGATGTATGTGATAAAAAACCAAGCTATTAGTCTCTCACGAATTTATTCGAGCTGTCGAATTCTCTTTTTTTGACATATGCTTATCAAATAAATGTACGCGGTTTGGCTGAAAAGTTTTTTTACTAAAGAAAGAACGTTACTTAAACGACTTTTCTTATACGTTTCTAAGATCCACTCGTTTAATTAGTCAATTAGTGATATCATACCGCTACAAAGATAACACACATTTTAATAGTCAAAATCGACATTTAGAATGGCCTGTAAATGTTAATACAACGTTGTTTTATTCACCCAACCTAACATTGTTTTAGTCAGTAATAAAAGGGTAAAAATGTTTTCGCTGCAGTACTAAGGGGGAGCATTACAAAGTTATAAGCCTGAGTTTGGGCACGTAAAATTTTTCCATGTAACCACCAGATGTTGCGTAAACTTTTCACATCCTGTTTTGATACGTAGCTAACAAAATGTAGGTACTTTTGTTTTTGCATATTGGAAATCCGACTAAAAATATTTTTTAAACGGAAAACTGACAGATGCTTACCTGTGAAAAGTGTGGGCAGAGGTTAATAAATAATTTGGTGTGGGAGGTCAATTATTTAATTCTTGCTTGCAATTATCATTCTTATTTTTTATTTTTTTGTAGAGGATGGGATCTCTCTTGACCACAATCTAGTCAAGGAGCAAAGATGTGATCGAAGATTTAGCAAGCTCACCCATAAGATATCTACTCACTCGAACTTTAAAGAGATTCGGGTTATATGAGGCCGGAAATACAGACAAGATAGAGAATTCCATTCCTTAGCGGTGCGCAACAAAAAATATGAAAAGAAGCGCTCAGTACGGATCCGAGGTATCTCGGCAAGGTGAGGTGCACTTTGAGGTGCGCCTGGATGCTCGGTAGAAGAAAGAGGTCGGTGGTATGAGCTCGTGTGGCTCATGAGCACACTCCCTGAAGTACCTCTTGTTAAAACACATAGGCAAGCTAGTTGGCGTCCATGAGCTAGGCTTTGGAGTTTAGTTTTACTAGCTTTTTGTCACCAATGAGCCTTTTGGTTCTGCGGTCCACCGGTTTCAGACCTTATAACCGAGTCAGATGCCAATTAGCGGTTTGTCATTTTATTTTTCTTGGGAGTTTTTCGCACTAAGCCTCTCGATTGAGCCATTGTGCGTGGAAGATGCACCTACTGATATAATTTAACTTCCAAGTACATTTTACTTTCTCTTTGTCACAGTTCCTATCACAATGCCGTTTGGTACTAAAGGTGAGTTCACTTAAGACACTACGAGCCTTTAAGTCAGCAGGTAATTTATGGCCAATTAAGTTGCTGTTAAGTAAATAAGTGACACTTCAGACCGGTCTTAGCGAGGCACTGAGTGGAGAGCTCAAGGGAATGCTCCGCAGTATACTGTAAAGTAAATGAGAGTTTGTAATATCTAAGTATGTAAGTTTATTAGTATGTTGGTTGGGAAGTCTCCTACTGTTCCAAATCGAGCACTGAAGTCAAGCAACGTATAGAGCTGTGAACATTGATGAATGACCTTAATAGTAATTTACAAAAAGCGTCACGGTGATTCGGAGGGCACGTTGATCTTCAACCTGTGGACTATCCATACACTCTGTATTGTCACTTCTTGATAGAGCTTCAGCCTACAGTCTACCGTCGCAGCCGCAGAATTTTGGAGAATATTTTGTATTTTTAACTACCTATAGAAAAGTCAAAAGTGTTTTGGTTGGAATGTTTTAAACATGAATCAAGCTTTATTACCATGGCAGCTGGCACATTCTACGTTTTTGTTTCCCCTCGAGGAAGGTTTCAGACTCGTTAACTGTAAAAATTGGTAATATCTGTTTTATTTCCAGACTGGTTTTAGATACAACAAAACAGGATGACTCAGATACACCTACTCTGAAAAGCAAAAACAGGAACTAAAGAGATTTTCTGTGCTGTGGGCGAAGAGCTGAAAACCATAAACCTTATAAGCAACACGGACTTCTGAAGGCCATGTTGCTCTAATCCAAGCAATCAACACTGTATCCATGGTACCTTAAAATGTTTGTCAATGGTGACGCTAAACGGTTTTGTGTTCACCTACATACCCCGAAAAGGAATATAGGAAAGAGCAAGATTTGTGTTATATCTTGACTAAACCCAATATCACTCATCAAAGACTCAATGAACATGCACTATAACGCTCTGCTAGAGATTTCTAACAAAATAATCACGACATAGCGGTGTACGCCCATAATACTTGTTACACAGCATTAGCTATCTCTATATCGGATCTAGACGGGCATAGATTGTCATGATAATGTCGCTTACGCGCCAGATTACTTGGGAATTAATTAACTATACGCGGGAAATAGTAACACCTTTAGAAAGTTTGTTTAGCGCTCAGTGAAATGCGCTTTAATAAGCCTGTGTGTGAATTGAAGTATTAACTTATTAACACCACGAGGGATGCAGGTTTAAATTGGATACTTTTAGAGTTCCGCAGAGAAATCTGAGTCTATACTAATATTATAAAGGGGAAAGATTTATATTTTTGTATGTAACGAATAGGCTCCGAAACTACTGAACTGATTTCAAAAATTCTTTCACTATTAAGATGCTACATTATACCTGAGTAACAGCTACATAATTTTCCCGAATCCCCACGGGAACGAAGTCCCACGCGGGAAGCTAGTATCAAATAAATGCGTAAATTTACGGCCACTACTGCGTCGAAATAATGAAGGTTTCTTAGTGTTCGCATTTAAGTATCTTATTATTTTAATTAGTGAGTAGATTACTTTGACACAATTCAGTCATCGCAGTTCTTTAGTGAAAATAAATATCCCAAAAAATAAAGAAAGTAATTTAAAGGCGCACAAAAATACTAATTCTCACAGGATTGCAGAAGAGTGATAAATACAGTTTATACTTTGATTAACACAGTTTATTTAAGGCGATTACAGCACCCGATAAAGGCAGCACACATAGGAATAGTGCCATCTCCGTCTCTCAATAAGCCTGGGCCGGCAGTGCGAACAGTGTCGATACACGAAGTTTACGGACTATAAAAGCGTGCGTGCGTAAAAATATGTTCGAAAGTTAGAAAAATGAGATTTATGGAAAGGTAACAGCTTAAATCAAAAATGCGTTAACAACTTATCGAGAGTTACATCACGAACATTTTGATAGCAAATTTAAGTTCCTGTGTGCATTTTACTATCGTTTTTACAGCTTAAAAGATACACAATATCGGTATTTAGAGGTGACTTTGTGAGCTTTTTCAATCGATCCAAAAGTGCTGAATCATGTTTTCAGCAAACTACTTATCTAGTTTATGTCCTGAATATTGCCGTAGTATTTTTTTTCTTCGATTTAATGCAGTGCGTCATGCTTATCTACGCATCATAAATCGTAATTTAGGTGCTGTAGTCGCCTTAAGACGTGAAAATAATTTCTTAATACAAAGAAACAACGGACTCTTCATCCAAATGAAGTCGGGCTGGAAAAATTTTTGGTAGCCATAATTTTTTACAGATTGTAAGGCAACAAGACAAAATATTTCCAAATCGACAAAGAAAGTAGCAGAACATCATCAAGATAAAGTTTAAGCGCATTAAAACCATTCACCAAAACCAATATAGCTAATAGTGTACTAAAACATATTACTCATACATATGAATATGTAATAGGTACATTTTAGCCACAAGACAAATAAAGAACCTCGCCGCCTGATTACAATGACCCCGGGCGAACAAAGCCTGATTATTTTCGTTTGATTTATAATGTTTGCTTTTAATAACTAAGAAACATTTACTTAGCGTATATTGTACCAGTTGCCGTTTCATTTTGGGCATGAATATAAAATCAGTACTACCACTATCACATCAAAATTCGTTTGCAAAAACATCAAATATTTTTGTGGAGAGTACAGAAATCGTTAGTTTTGGAATTTTTTGAGACCATTAGTTCTAAAATGGCCATTTTGTTTATGCAATCAGCTTTAATCGTTTCTCTCATAACGTTTTTGGCACAGATCTACAATGTATTATTAAATGAAATGACATAAGCAGGATAAAAATTATTTTACTTACTTAAGATTAAAATTAATAAACGAAATACTCATAACCCCTCACATAGTTGAAGACGTCAAAGGAAAACGTTAGGGTCGTATTTATAAAGGGTACAATAGAGGCCAAAAGTGCTAGGGGCAATGGGGTCCAGATATGGTCGGATTAGCCCTAAATTAGACGAATGAAAAGAATAAAAGGAATCCCCAAGTAATTAAAAAACCAATTTGCGAGTACATCCGGCAACGTAAAAACAGAACAAAGGAAAAATATAATCCTTCATGTAAAATTACTCTTTGCGGCATTCAAAAGCCTCCTATTTATTCAGATCACGGTTGAATAAATAAACACTAACATGAGTTTTGTCACTGTTTGTTCCTCTCATCGTTATTTATTAATAATTATTTTTTTCGGTTGATTTAAGAACCCAAAAATAAATTGCTTTTTGCTCGGGCGATGAACTTTGAGAATTAAAATAAAAGACTCCAAAGAAATAGAAATTTTAATATAAATAAGGATGTTATTAACAATTTTAAATGAAATACCTACTATCAATATCACACATGGTGCAGCCACTACTTAAATAAAGCAATGACTATGATAAATAATCAGTAACCAAAAAAAAGTCTGTTTAGCATACTTGTAAATACAGTTTAACCGTTATTTTTTTTTAGGAATAAATGATTCTCAATTAAACCAAAAGAGTGACTCGTCAATGGTCTATTAGCACGTAGAGGAGATATAATCGGGGCAAGACAATAGGTAGCCACAGGGTGTCTTGTTATTGTTTGTCTTGTCCAACTCGCGCAGCGGGATTCCGAGCCTGTAGGCCGCAGACAAATTGACGAAAATATTATCGGCCCTGTTTTAGATGAACATTTCGTTACGAATAATGTGAAAATATTAATAAAAAATGCAGCTCATTTCAATTCAAATCCCTTTAACATTCGTCATTTGTTTTTTTTTTTTTAAATTCGAATCTACATTTAACTAAGCAGTAGCGAAATATGCAGAGTCTTCTAAAGTTAAGTAAATTTTGTCATTTGAATTTTTTGGTGTCTAGACAGATGTAATGTTTAATTCAGACAGCTGTCGTCTAGTCTAAGTTATTCTACAACTTAGTAACAAACAGCTTGATATAATTGAATTTGAAACTTCGACAACTAATATATTGGGGTAGATACATGATCAGAAGGGAATCAAATCACGCTGTACTTTGAAAAACGTTGGTGTGAAATCGATACCATCGATCTCTCAGGACCCTTTGCCCTAACCGGCTCATTGTGAGGCATAATTAGTTTTTGTCACTTCACTTTGACAAATCCTATTCGAAATCCACGGTTTGATAGCGTTCCCCATCGCTTATGTCACCATCGGCACCGCACAACCGGCTCTTATCAAAGAGAATATTATTTCAAACGCCCCTGTCAACCCCGATGGGCATTTGGAACCCCAAATCCAGTTTGTTATGAATGAAATTACAGAAATCGAATAAGGTAAACACAACTGAGAGCCAACAAAAGCTTGCTCGAAAAAAGCTAAATTGAATTCAAATTGGTTTCGTCGGGTATTAGGGATAGCCGGGGGACTTTTTCAAGACGTACAGAAACGTATAGCGGGGCAATAATTTAAAGTAACTTTTTTGTCAGAGGGCGACAGCCCGTTGAGCCCGATAAAACCTACTGAGGTGATTGAATGAAAACAGAAAACACAATGGAAGGCGACATGAGTTATCCTATCCGTAAACGCTTAATGCAACATTGCGTTCAATGAATACTGTTAGAATTATTTTGACAACGAATGACGTATGCTGATAAAATTATTTAAATTATGATTTGGTTCGTGCCATAAACAATGCTAATTTGATACCGAAAATGTAAAATTATAATCTTACCTACTCTATTGTGTCCTACTGTTAGGCAAATGTCTCCTGCCCGTTATCCTGCAAATATGTTTTGTTGGAGCCGCAACCACCCAGGAACTGTCGAACGCGTTGAGATTATAATGCCAAAATATAAATAAAATCTTTCCTATCTGCGTCGTTAGGCCGTAGGTAACAGCGAAACGAAGCTGTTTATATTTTTTTTTTCATTCTTACAAATGAATTGGAGTCTCTCATAGTATTTATTTAGTTTCTAAATTGTTTTTAAAGATCTCATTGCCCTGGCAAAACATAAGAGTTCCTTCACATCAGAAGCTGATGTATCAAGATGAAAAAACATTTGAAAACATAAATTTGCAAGATAACAGAGGGAAAACACTCTATAGAGGAAGAAAGAAAAAACTAGTATTGTAGAGGATTCTACTAAAAAGTGTCACGAAGGTTTTAAGCATGACATAGCAAGTATCCACTAGCAGCAGATTAAAAAGAGACAAGTATTTTTTATTCTATCATAACAGCCAAGTTCAACAGGTATTGCAGAACTTGCATACGATATGTACCACAATGGTCGCTTTAAAGCTTTCACACAGATTTGAAATATTGGTGAGATTGAAACTGAGTTTAAACATAAACTTTCAAATCCTCGGTTCTCTTCGAGAGCTGTGGTTAACCGCGCAAAACGATTCGACTTTGTTGCCTTCAGCTTATTTTATAACGGTTTGTCGAATTGAATTTTGCGGTTATTTATTTAACTTGAAGTTAGACCGAGGATTATGAAGCTGTGGAAAAAACAGAACCATACTGACCCAATTTCGCGAATTTGTTATAGGCATCTTAGTCATATCTGTCTTGTTGATGTGTCTCTGCCAAAGTTCTTTTTTGCTGTACTTTTTGAACTAATGCCTTTGGTCACAAAGTTCTAAGTGCCTGTTTCGATAAGTATTATTTTACATAGTTGTAACAGCAAAGTTTTTTTGCAGTCTAACCCACATAGCGAACTTTTAGAACAATAACCTTAGCAATTATAAGCATTTATGTGTGAGGTTTGAAAGCAACGTTGAGTTTTAAATTGTAAACATATGGGAAGATTAAGAAAAACTATCTAATTCATTAACAAATCTGTTAGAATCGATACAAACACAGAATTTTTTATCGAATTCATCGATAGACATAAAATAAAAATTATAGTAAAATCGCAATCAAAATAATCTAAAACACTGAAGACAATTTCAAAACATCGCTTCTTAAGTATACAAGTTACATAAAAACGGTTTCGCATGGGATCGGCTTAACGTAACTAACTAAAGGTAACATCTTAATGGCTATAAATTAAACCGTATCTCTTTTATAGTCAATTTCAAGAGCTAAAAGATCGTTAAAACGGAAGATCCATTAACGTAATCATTTGGGAGCCAATAACGTCATACTAACATGCAAGGTGACTATGTCGTGGAAATGTTTGAAAATCAGCAATTACATCAACTGGTTGTTGGATTTAACTAATTATTCTAGGAATGAGAACGGTGCAAGTTATATTATTTAATAAAATATTAGGTGAGTAGAAATAAAATGGATGGAATGAATTCAGCGATAAAACCATTTAGGCATAATTAAAATTACTAAACATAAAAAGTGTAACAGAGGTCAGGGTTTATGCTGATTTAGATACCTACTTAGCTAAATAAGAATAAGAAAAATAATTTATTTGCATGAATACAGTAAATGATAACAATATCTAGATGTAAGTAAACAATATTTCGTCACATTCACATGTATCCAACCTGCATGCGGGTAAAAATTAAGTATCTATCTAAACATTTATTTATATTCAAAAAAAAATTATACTATAAAACATTTCTCTTGCAGACAGCTAGTTATTTTCCCCTTTAAAAATCTTACCGTCTTATGTTTTAATAATTTAAACAATATAGACAGAAACGTTTAGCTGAGCGTATTTAACACAAAGTCCCTCATTTTATAATTTGACTGCAACAAAAGTATCGGCAGACTATTTGGTCACCACTGAGAATAAATAATTACAGTCTGCTACCTATTCGCTACTTATGTTCCATTTGCTTATCAAACTTTCCTGCATTAATTAAACCTTACTTAATAGCATAGATAACATAGTTGAAAACGAGCATTTGTTTTGGATGTTTCGAAAACTTGATATCTTTAGTCATTTATTCAATTTTCAACCGCTCGTTTTTTTTAAACACTTTGAGCGATGTGTGAGCGACGTTTTTTAAAATAGAAATTCTTAGCATTTTGGCATCGATGGCATGTGTTATAAAAGAGTACCTAGTGAAAGAGGTATGCCAAAAGTAAATAAAAACAAAAACTCCTCAATCAGACGTTTCCGGGAAAAATAAATTACTCGTAACAGGGTACCTACCATGATCGTTTAAAAGCATTTCTGTTTAGGATCCAACTTTGAACTGCTTCGCAATTGGAATGTTTTTTTAAATGGTACCATGATGGCGCTGCTTTTGAACTGCTCGGTTGTCTATGGTCCATTTTAAATGTCTACATAAATTGTCGCTGGTCTGCCTTTAAATCGCAACAGCGCCAAAATTGAATCGCTTATAAGCCATCATGGTACGAATAAGCGTTGCAGACTTGTTTAGGTCCTAAATTGGATCGCGCTAAGCGATCATGGTAAACCTCCTGATCATAGTTATGGGTAGATTCCAAAACTTAAGAATTTGCTACGCTTTCCCTTGCACCCTGTATACAGGGTTATTTTTTAATCAGTACACAAATTTTTTGTACGTAAACTTTATGAAAATTTAACAGACCCGTATTGTTTTGTTTTATATCGTTTCATATAAAAATTTCAAGCTAGATCGTCTGAAGCATGAAAATAAATCATTTTTTTTGTATGGAAAAAAAAAATAACTTCGTCCAATTGACTTGAAACTTGGTAATAGTACTCTTCAACACAATTTGAGACACCCGTGTTTCTGCGTTTTACAAAATTCATCCTCTAAGACGTTAAAAAGGGGTATCAAAATATGAAAATTTTGGAAAAAAAAAATTTTTTTCCGTCATATTTACGTTCTATCAACGTTACTGACACCGTAAGAAAAATTTGTGTACTGATTAAAAAGTAACCCTGTATATGAATTGCTTCGTGCAAGAGTTTCATAATAATTTAAAGAATTTGATATTGTTCCTTATGGTTTCTCATTTTCACCAACTCCATTATCATTTTCTCCATTACTATCTATGATTCTATAGTTAGAACTACTGTTTTTGGTTCCCGAACCATTATCACATTAGCCGTTCCAAATAGGGTCTTCACCGCAAATTAGAGGTCTAAACATTGAAACTGATAATATGAATGATTTTCCAAGCCACTGCTCTTTGTGGGAGTCTCAATAACTTCCAACATTGTTCGAGTGATATCATTCAGACAGTTTAACATGAAGATGTCTACATTGGCTATAATTTATCATTTAACAGTAACAACTGTTTAGTTGACAGCAATCATATATTCCCCTTTTTTTAAATGTTGTTGTTTGCGATAACCAGTTTAGTGGGAATACTAAAGCGAATTTGAAAAGTTTATCTTTAATCTCAGCCAAATAAATAGCGGAGCAACCATGTATTTTTTTTCCAAATACGTTTTATTGTTTTACACGGTCATTGACTAACTGCGCCAATTCTAGTAGATATAGTGTAGGCACCTAGGTACGAGTACGTCACTTACATTTGTCGCTCGGAGAACCTAAAGACATCTGCATCTCAATAAGCAGTTACAATTTATATATCTATATATATATATATATAAGCAGTTACAATCTATAGCTTATCGCTTTGAACGATTGAAGTGCGATTATCTATCTTACTCGTACGAAATAAGAACGGTACAATACCTTGGTGTGCTCTGCCTACTGACAATCGGACCATAGCACGTGACGTCACGTCTCGTCGGCAGTTCCATCGGTCTGCCACAACCGCGTCCGGACCAGCTGCTCAGCTAAACAATAATAATTGATGCATTTGCGGTTTATCTCTACATGTATAGTATCTACTTAATGTTCAATTCTCAGAAGATCGATTTCGCAATTGATGAGAAAGAAGAAGAAATTGAACTAGATTAAAATTCATGCAGATTTTTTTTAATCGTGTTGTCAAGTCCAATGGTTAATTAGGGATGTGGAAATAACTGGAATAAAACCACTTGAAATCCCATAATACAGAGTGTTAATGATACATTTTATGGAATGTTTTAAAACTTTTTTTAAGGAAGTACACAATTTTGAGACAATTTTGAGACCGGAGTTGGCCGGTTTGGTCAAGTGTTAGCGGCGCTGCCTCTAGATCAACGGGTCCCGGTTTCGATTCCCGGTCGGGGAAAATATTTGTGTGAAAAGCAGATGTTTGTTCTTGGGTCGTGGGTGTTTGCGTATGTTTCAAGATACCCACGACACAAGCGGAAACCTTAGTGTGGGCTTTTAAGTGTGTAGCGTTTATTTATTTATAACGTTCATGAAATATAATCAAAGTGAAGGATTCCCAAAAAGCTAGGCGTTTATCTATCAAATCAAAGTACTAGAAACATTTTCCTACAGAAAGTTCGTACCTATTCTATCAGGGAAGTCTAAACGACATTGTAGATTTGTGACGATGCAAAAGGAGGTTAAACTAGTACGAAATGCAACCAAACTGCAGTGAATGAATGCGACACGCGACGAAATGGTGCAATTGCAGAACCGTACCTGTGAAGGTGTAATAACTTTGTAATATTATGGTGGTATAGCTGCGAAGGTATTATTTTGGATTGAATCGATACTGTATGGTCTTAGTGATTCCACTGGCTGCTAGGACACAATATTTAAAAATATGCTACTGCGGTGATAGCCCAGTTGGTAATGAACCAGGCTTGTAACCGTAGGGTTGCAGGATTAAGTCCTAGTGCGGGCCTGTACCACTAAATTCGTCTTTTTGAAGTTTTGATTTTATTTATCAAGATAGAGCTCCCTTTTGATGAAATTCAAAAGAAAATTATTTCAAGCTAAAAAGTTAAGCTATGACTGAAGTGGAAAGATAATAAAAATTGAGGTCATATTAAAAATCTTTGTAAAAGAGCACTCTCGTAAGATGCTCGCTAGAAAACATTAATTTATTCAAGACAACTTTAATTTTCAACCTCCAACAGCTCTAGATTTCAAGAGAGTAATTTAAAATCCTTTTTAATTTACATTCCTACACATTTTAAGTGTAAATTCTACCTTGTGAGTAAAATTCAGTTCGGTGTTTGTGCAATTTCATAGTGCGGCAAGGATGCGACTGGCACGCAAAGTTGCGCTAAAATTTAATATTTCAAGCCACTGTTTTAATGGAAAATAATTCTTAAGCAATAAGTTTACAAAGGAGTTACGAGTAACATCGTGTGCCAAACTAATTATGGGCAAGTGGTACTGGCAGCCGATCTGTCAAGCGATTTATACTGGTGGCACTGGCATCTGGTAGGGCTAGTAAGCCCTATTTGAAACCGTCAATTACTTAAATTTTGAAATGTGGGCCTGTCTCAGCGAATCATAAGTTGACGTATACTATGCGTATACTAGGAATCTCTGGTAGGCTTTACTACCACGGTATAAATAAGGCAAATTACTAAGTCTCTGCCTCAAAATCAAATAGTGATATGATAAGAAAACTGATAATTAACAAATATATTTTTTTAATAATACTATTAATGGCAGATCTTTATGTTTATTTTACCGCATGTTTTGGTAACTTATACATACATACGTACATACATACATATGCTCACGCCTATAATGCCAATCTGGGTAGGCAGAGAATTAGTAGTTTTCAAACCTTTTGATGCCACTTTTGACATACATTCAGAGGGTTATAAGATGAAATATGATGTAAGTGATGAGAGGTTGTCAGCCTTTTGCCCACTATACAGAAAAACCCTCGCATTCCACTCACTGACTCTTACAATATGCTTATGTTCTCTTTTTACTGGGAGTAAAAGTAGAAGAAAATAAGCATGGAAGTAAATAAAAAATAAAAAATGAAATAAAAATATTTAATTAAACATCAAAATGTAGACTCCTTGGTTCACAAGCTCCTCTTAAACCATCTGAATTGAAACTGACAACGTTACTATAAAAGATGTTATAGGTAGGTAGGGTTGTGAAACGTCAGATGTCGGAATCCAACATTCCGCTTGCCCGCATCGGTTAACCACAGCAGACCTGTAGGGGACATGCCTTAACAATTCAAGCAATAACAACATAAATATAACAATGTAAATCAAGATTTTCCTGACCACACCAAAGACAATTTCTGCATTTGGTAAGGCCATAAACATGATTAAATTCGCCTAAGTTTGTTTTTTAACAAAGTTTGTTTTTTTCTGTTAAAAGCAGACGTAATCGAGATGTAATGATTCTTAGCTATATTTGATTAAAATTAGTTTAGCCGTTTAAACGTTATAAGCAAAATAACTAGAGGTCTACCGAAAACTCTTACTGGCATTGATAATATACGTTGTTATTCAACATTTTTGAATACATAACTGCGTGTGTGTATTAGGAGACAAAAGGTTGTCAAGGAATTAATTTAGATAACATGTGCATCACACCTTTGTTGTCTTCGTTTGTAATAGTAGGTTTTTGCTGTATAATGGGCGAAAGGCTGACTACCTCTCACCATTATGAAACTTGTTATATCTGATAATCCTCACAATTTGTGTCAAACGTGGCATACTAGATGCCACTGATACTCTGCCTACCCAGTTAGGGATTATGGGCGTGATTGAATATATGTAATAGTATGGCTGTGAAAGATGCTAAGAGTACTTTTCCTCGATCATATTCTTTTCCAAGTTATAGTCAGAACAAAAAATGTTTAAAGTATGAAACGTTGTTATTGTGGTTGGCCCTAATACACTGGTTAATTTTCTGTTTCTTGAATGTCTCTTGAATATATGCATTTGTTGTATTAAACAAAAAATACACTTAATCAGCTCGGAAGAAGATAATTGTAGCAATCCAGTGCTGTAGGTACACTTAAGAGCACGTCAAGCTTGATACTTTTTACCGACCCTGCATTGTATGGCGCGCAGTATAAATCAAAGCTCAGCTTAAACTGGTAGTGTAAAGCGTGACCCGCTCTTGACTATACATTTGTAAATCTACCACAATTACTATTTATTGTGGTATAAAGTAAAAGTATATGTATTCTTTGCTACTGAATTATGTAGGACAACTTTAACAAAAAGAACAGAAGGCAGGTGGGCTATCATTCAAATCTGTGTTTATTTAGTCATTTCCTTTGTTGATATACTGTAGATATCACGACCCACCCTTTATCTCAAATAATAAACTGCCTGAGAGTTCAGTGTGATTGCTTAAGATATAAAGAGCTGGAAAAGCAAACTACTAACGTAACAAATATCATAATAAATTGTCATTCCCCTGCCCTCAAATCGTCTCGAATTTACGCGTCTTAACTTTGTTTTTATTTTGCGTCTGAAATTGTGGACTGTGGGGTTAATTTTAGATCAATTCTAATTTTTATCAACCATGTAGGTACGCATACCATGATCTCAAAGTAGTTACGATCATATGCAGTAGGTAGTTAGGTACTAAGACGCTTGCTTAGTAGATATACCTATATTTTCATTTTTATTGCAATTACCTAGCTACAGAGGCATGAATAGTCACACCAGTTGACCCTTATACCTACTCTATCTACACAAAATTATACAACATTACCATAACAATTTTAGCAAACGTATGTTGTTAGTAAAACTAAGAAAATATATCTTTTGAGGTATTTCTTGTAAAACTTATGGAAAAGAATCCTTTAATCTCGCAAAGGCACCCATCTCCCTTCGAAATGCACATTTATCTGCTTTATATCCACAAATACAACAAAGCGCAACATGGTGTCGCACCATTACCATTATCATTTGCTTCACAATGAAAAGACACGTCCTGATCCGATTCAGAGGAACCCATTTCGGTCCAATAACACTAAACATAAAGAACAGCAGGGAGTATCACTGTCACCCTTTCTTTTCCTTTATGATCATTTCAAAATAAATTTAACTCCATATCAAATGGGTTATTGACTGATTTAATTCTTATTGGACCAAGATTGTTTCCAAAAATAATTAATGTCGTAGAAATTTTCACTGTTATTGTAAATTGGGTAATTTATTTTCTGTTAAAATAATTGGTTGCCTTTGAATTGTTGTCAAACACTAACTCTACGTAACAATTTTGTGAAAACTCTTTTAGATAGCAATAAATAAAGGAGTAATAAATTTGAATATTTATTTTTCAATGAATAACTAGATGGTCACGATCCGTATCTGTTCGAAGAACGTCTAAAACAACAACATAAATAACAGTTAACTGAGACTAGTAATAACGTTGGATCAGTTCCTCCTACAGCTACTATTTGTGGGAGCTCAGACTCCGGGCGTCACCAAATTGCTGTCATTACTGACCAATCTAGGAACTTGGCAATGTAGGAGCTGGTATACGCAGAGATAACGGATATTTTATACCCAAACATATGTTTATTCAAAATGGTTACCCTGAAATGATATTAAGCAAACTCTACGTGAAAGGAGGGAAGCTGTTTATGTTATGAATAATATGAAAGCTTGTATCATCCCCCAAGTAACTAATTAGTAAGGATCACATATCGCGGTTTGTAATACCTAAGTGTAAATACTGTATTTAAAATGAAAGACTTGAGTTAACTCAAAGTAAGGATGATTCTAAAAAACTACAAAATCAAGACTCATGAATGATTTGATAGTATTGAACACTATAAAAAACTTATAAAAAGATTAAATGAAAAAAAATAGCAACTAACTCAAAGTATCATGACTACAGCGCATCACAAAACGGGTAAAACAAGATTGACGAACGCGCGACAAGCTTGAGCTATCAATCATGCGGGCAAAAAATCATATCCAAGGTTACAAATAAATAATTTATAACTAATAAAAAAGCAAACATCAAAATTAGCTTATAAAGGCAACTGGTAATACGTACAGCAAAAACGAGTAATAACCAAGATGCGTAACTCTGGACTATCGAAGAACTTTTTAGCTTATTCCTGACATTAATGATGAGAATGCGGTTCAGACTCTTTTGTTCGGCGTCATTATTATAAAGTACATTTTTATATGATCTATTTAGTTTTTATTCATTGGACTGTAAGCCAGCCAAAGCCTGTTTCTCCGCAAGTTAATGAGCAAAAACTCAGTCACGCAATCATTCTTTTGCAGACTCTAAGATTGAACATGATATGAGTACTAAACTTAAAGAACTTCTGAATTGAACAAGAAACAACTACAAACTCCAATTATTATTCGTAGAACACTGCCTCATTTTATTTGAAACAGTCCAGTACGTTTCAGAAAGGAGATATGGCTTGCTTTGTTATTATTAAGTTCTAATAAATATTCCTAGGCTGGAGGCTTTTCAAATAGAATTCTGATATTCAAATGACTTTGCAACAAACTTTTGAACACAATCGCATCTTTCAGCTAAAAGGGACTTTGTACACAAAAGCATTAATTTATTCAGGGTTTTTAGCAAATTCAAACATTAGGACTCCCTGAAGGATGAAACAAATTTTACATATTTAATATTTCCAAATGCCAAATAGAAATAGGAAATTATTACGATAAAAAACAGGGCTTCTATCAATTAAGAAGCATGTAATTTAATAAACCGTAATATGAAAAACGTCTTAGATCTCAAGACTGGAGCTATAAATTTATTGAAGCAACGATAATAGGTGTAACCGCTAACCATCTTTGCGCATCTGAAGCGGGACGCTAAGAGACGTTTAACAATTATGCAAAGCCTGAGGCTCTCAGAACGAGGGAACTTGATCGAGAACCACTTATTAAGATATCTCGGTCACATCGGCCATTACGCAATGGAAGAGGTTGCCCAGCGATTTCTTTCCCGGGTAATTCCTGCCTGTAAAATCACCGTGACAGTCATCAATAAAGTTTTACCGTTTACTTCAACTTTTTTGAACGAGATTACCTTATCGATGTTTTTAAATTGATTCAGATGAGATAGCTTTTTGGGTCTTAAGCAGACAGCGTTTTGTTTCTTGTTGCAATTTATATTTCGTTTTGTCAGAAAAAGTGTGATGCAAGTACAGTGCTTTGATTTTATTACCATGTCTCAGCAAACAGTGTCTGTCACGTACTTATCATTTAAAAATCAACTTACTTATTCTAAATACGGCCGAACCACAATAAGAAAATAGAAGCACCGTATCAAACACTGTTTCTATCTATTTTCTGGTAAAACAAAATCAAAAAAAAATCCTAGAAGTACCACATCAGATAATGAGCAGTAAAGCACTACCTGTTCCAAAATTTTTAACTACACTAGCGACCTGCCTCCGGCTTTGCACGGTTAACTAGTATGTATTATACGTACATATAAACCTTCCGGAAAAAATACCTACATGATGATGAAGACCGTTTCAAAATCCGTTGCGTGGTTTAGAAGAAGTTAGCGGATACACAAACAGACAGACGTGGAGGTCGACTTCCTTTTGTACTATGTAAAGAAGAGGATTGCCACTTACTCACTACAAATGAGATGTGATGGCAATTCTGCCAGAGTTCCTTCGTCTGAGCTTTTTTACCAGTTACAGTCTGAGCGTTTTCAGTTCAGAGAGGTATCTATTTCTTACGAAAGAAAGAAATAATTGGACCGACTACTTTCCAAGGAGCAGTGACTGAAAAAAAAAACTAAAAGCAAAGTGGAGAAAAAAA
Source organism: Aproaerema taeniolella (assembly GCA_949987775.1). Lineage (NCBI taxonomy): Eukaryota > Metazoa > Arthropoda > Insecta > Lepidoptera > Gelechiidae > Aproaerema > Aproaerema taeniolella. The sequence goes on along the minus strand of OX465259.1, from coordinate 7,041,542 downwards.
GGATAAAAGTCCTGTTAGGATTGTTTCGTGTAAGAATTGGTCTAATTTACAAATTGTCCCAAAACATCAATCACGTCAAAATTAAACTGTAGTTAGGTAATAATTTCATAGTTGACATGTTGCGTGCATGCCCCCGCAGGACGGGGCGGTCAATTTACATCGAATTACATCAAGTGTCATTAACAGACCCGACAATCTTTTCTTTTACATTTCAAAAACGTTAACAAGCACCTTATTGTCTCGAATTTATAAATGAAATTCGGCACTAATGAGCTGCAACAGTAAAGGGGTCAGAGACTGTGTAAAACTAAAAACTGCAACAAAAAGGTGGTCCCACGAAAATGAACGCTACAGATGACACCGAGGTGACTTTAATGACATTTTAATGGCATCGCCTTCTGTCGAGACAGGGAACATATAATCAGCGCAAATGATAAGACATCATTAACTTCAGAATGATGTTTTTGTCGCAACAATTGACTTTTCTAAGAACTTGGGTTAGCTTTTCGTTTGCTGACTATACTTTGTGATTTTGTTGAGATCATTATCTACGATGTTGTTAGGAAACAAACTTGTTATTTTCTGTTTTGTTTACGTATTCCTTGCCGTTCTCTGTTCAACGCTTTTCATACAAATATACTCATTTGTTGACATATAAGACACGCATAGCTATCTTTCCACGATCTTTTGATAGCGGCTCTTTTTAAAATGGTAGGTTAAATTTATGTTTTATATTCACTTCGAGTTCATCTTATTACCATGCAGAAGCTGTCTCTTTAGTATGCGGAGCTGGCTACGACACTTATTAGTCTCAAAAATTCAGAGAATCTTCCCTACTCTTTCCAAGTTCGTAAAATTTTCCAACTCTGGTCAAATTTAAAACTTAGATACCTAATGTTTTATACATGGACGATATTGCGTCTGATAAAGCGGTTTAAAGGAATCTCAAATTTAAAACGCGATCGAATACTTATGTTCTTTGGTTTTGCTTGTGTCGCCATCATAAATATTAACTCAAGGAGTGGAGGCGAAAATGTTTAATTTATCAAAGTGTGAAGAAGAAATACACATTTAATCCTACACAAAAAGATGTTTCTTATAATGGGAGATCATAAACTGTCGTGCCTTTCTTGGCAGTAAAGTACTACGACCGCTTTATAGAAAAACCTGAGGACGTTTCTGCGATCTAGATGTTATCATTGATGCTCAGTAAGCCAGGACATTACAAATTGAAAATGTTTGTTGGAAAATGATTCTTAATGCTTTTTATTTAAGCGCATCAATGTAATTCGATGAAACGTAGTTGGATTGTTGATAATGATTGAAAACTACATGAACATGAAATAAAATTGATTGGCGACGTTATAAGGGCTTTTTATTCCATTGGAGTATTTTTGTTTAAATTTACTACTTTACTTTCACATAGGTATATCCCATTAACCAATAATAATGGCCTAATAGCTTAATCGATAATGATCTAGCCTACTGATCTGAACGCTGTGGTTTCGATTCTCGACCAACACAAATACCTATTTGAAATTCGTATATCCGAGTATTTGGGAGGAGTCTGGATGTTTATGTATAATAAGTATGTATTTAGAAAAAATATATGTAAGTAGTATATTAGTTATCTAGCTTGCTTAGATTTGGGTACGATGGCGCTATGTGAATTGTACAAAAAAAAGAGAACTGATAAGGGACACACCTAAGAGTATAACTGGGTTTTGCCGGTAACAAAGACTTCCTTTCAAAGTACAGTATTTCGGACGAATAAAGTTTGTATCAAATCAAAACAGTCACTTCAAGTCATTGTTCTAAGATGACCTACATGTTACTGACGTGTCTACATCATCGAACACATCGTCTGTTCGTATACCTTGACAGGGAACACAAAATGTTAATACAGTCTTGTCGCATCCATGTTATATGGAAATGTACGTTTTATCTACATATTTTATTCGTGTTGTACATTTGATTGTGAGATGATAGAGCGTTTTGATCGTCATTTGTTTTGTGTTGATGTGCTGGGCTATTTTGATCCGACTTCAAAAAAGGAGGAGGTCTCAACTCGACTAAGTTTTTTTTGTATTTATTTTTGTATGTTTTACAGTTAGTCGTTTTACAGATTTTTGAACAAAATCAAATCCTAAATCAACTAAAATAAAATTTAAAAATAATACCAAATTATTCAACGAAACGCTAAAAAAACATGCAAAATGTTTTATTGCTTTGAACCTTTTAATCGAATAATACATCAATTTGAGCGATAAGGGAGTGAAAATTGCCAATCGGGCCCAAAAATCCTCGCATAATCAGTCAGTAGCTGATACACGGAGGTACTGCAGGCCAATTCTACTACAAAACTGCAACCGCGCGCTTACCGTGACACTGATATTCTTTTATGGCTCGGAAGAACGTGGTCTAGCCATTTATTTCATTTAAAACCAGGATATTTCGAGCTATCAAAAAACTATGTCAAAGAGTTGCTTAATTTGACACAGCTGCCAGTACAGGAGCAGTTTTATAATAGAATTGGTCTGTTGATATGATTGAAATATGATACTTTATCGGAGGCCCTCCACGTTGCTTTGTGGTTGCTGCGAAGTCATCATTTATCATCGATTTATCGAATGATCAGCTCTGCTGCGGGTGGAGGAGTCAATCTTTGGTATTATGTGGGAAGGAGTATCTAGTTCCATCCTTTTGCCATATAATATTACGACGACTTTTCAGTAAAATAAAGATCCGATTACAATGGAAACTGTTTTAAAACTTTTTAAGAACCAACTAAAAAATTGCAGGGATTTTTCCTCACAAATAAATATGTAATAACTAACTGACCGTATTAATTTTTGTGCAGGTACAAACGAGTAAGTTAAATAACTTTAAAATCAAATAAAAAAATTATGACCCCGATATTTAGAGCCTTACCACAAAAAACAAAACTAAAATTTAGAAAAGGTTTAAATGGCTGTATGTACATAGATTCCTTTGCATTTCCCGAAAGAATTAAACAACAATAAAATGAAATAAGTCAGTGTTGTTTTGATGTTTTTTGGTAATACAGTTATTGCTGATAACTTTAAAATGGCTGAACCAATTTTGATCAAAATATAGCTAAGAACCATCTCTGTCATGTCAGTTTCCAAATAAAAAACTGCATCTAAATCAGTACCTTTGTTTAGAAACTCCACAGATAGACACACAGATACGCATCTCAAACTAGTAACACCCTTCTTTTTTGACGACGGTTACAAAATAAAAATGTAAATATGATATGGCAAATCCTACGTTTCAAAATACTAACAACATTTTTTTTAAATACGTTTAGCAATTATGTCCTGTGACTTATTATAAAACATGATTATCATTCTGATTTTGTTAAATAAAACGACTATACGAATTCGCTTTGAGACTCGATTTCGTCAATCACGCTCCAGACGCTGGAGTAAATAAAAATAAATAAAGTCAAATTTTATTGAATCTCCATCTTTTGATCAAAATTAGATATTTCATCGTAAGGTATTTGATTTAGAACGATATATTTAAACGAAATGACTTCTCGAATTCAAAGACGAATACTTTGATCGTGAATGTAACGAAGATATACAGGGTGAAAGAAAAAACCTCCTAGCTGTATTCAAAATCCTGAACCAGTATCACTTAAAGAACACTTTTCATTTTTTTTTTCGGTGGGATTTTTTTTTCCTAAACGTAGACACCACTCGGGTACACCCCCTGAGCGCTACCCGCACCTGCGCGTGCCTGGTGTAGGAGTAATGTCTACGTTAAGGCAAAAAATGAACTATTACCATTGAAAAAAAAAATTAAAAAAAATTAAAAAAAATCATAAATGTGTTCTTTGAGTGATACTGGTTCAGGATTTTGAATATAGCTAGGAGGTTTTTTATCACCGTGTATACATGGGCGCTGTTCGGTACACAAGCGACGTAGCGCGGCGACACGGCGCCCAAAGCCACGTAAAATGAATCTTAATAATAACCGAGCAAAGGTTCTTTTCGTCTTCAGGCGACGGATGTATCTTTGTTGCTCTATTTACGGCAAATTAACCTTTGTTTCATAGCTTTTAAGGTTCATTTTGATTTGATCGTCACGTCACCGCGCCACGTCGCTTGTGTATCATAAGCGCCTAAGGAGCGCCTAAAAAGGATAGTACAGACTTAAATTCGTACTAAACCAAACAAATTGCTGTGTTTTTATGGTACAGCCTGTTCTCTTTATTAATTATGCATGTATCTTATCTGCTGGCGATAAGGTTCAAATTAGAATATTAGAATGAACTCGGGGCATTGAGTATACTTATTCCTGTGTCCATTTGAGCCAGTGATCAAGAAAGGCAGAATTTAAGCTAGATACGTGACGGGGATAGAGAACACTGTATGCTTCGTTTTCTATTCATCATCTATTATACGAAACATAATAAAAATCCTAAACAAGATTTTGTTCCAGCCTCCTACTACAACTACCAACAAAATAAGGCAAGTAAGAATAAAATCCAGCTATTTAAAATCAAGCGCAGAGGTTAAGCGAGAGAGCAGGTCATGTTTCTCTCACTGTAGCGCAGTAAAACAGTAAAAGTCTAGCACTATAAAGCGTAAGTACACAAATACACAATACGTTGTAGTCTTGGCAACCCAGCCTCTTAGCCGCATTAAGTTCCACATTTGTTTCAATAAAAGTTGAAGCAGAGTAGAAGTAAGCTCAGTATGTTATCTTTCTTGAAGTACGAAAGCACTAGGTACCTACGTACCTAGTTATAGAACCTGAAATCCTTTTGTAAAGTAGATGAAGATAGAAAGTGGGTTGTGTTTTGTGTTTTTTTTTGTCTTATTTGAAATGTAATTTATCTTCTTTATAGAAAAATACTTTCAGCAAATTGTGGCTGCAAATTAGGCCTATTTCAAAAATCGAGATACAAAGTTCGATCGTAAATGACGTCGAAGGTCTCAAAAATGCAACTTTTTAATTTTCGAGATAGTGTCATTATTTAATCGTTTCACAAATGACGTAACATGATAACCAGAAACTAGCTAAAAAATTAATACATAAAACAAAATTTTAGAAGAGTGATGGCCACTTTGTTAAAATTTAAAAATTTTGATATTGTGGTCATGGTCAATATCAAAATTTTTTTAATGGTGGTGGACTATGGCCTAAATCCTCTTCGTGTTTCGAAGTGAGGCCCGTGCCCCTCGGTGGGGACGTATATGGGCTGGTAAGATTCCATTTTTTTCAGTAAGTAGGTATACACTTACGGGCATTAAAATCGTCTGGGGCAGTTCAAAGCTCTTAACTCTACAAATTAATATAATATGTTACCGAATTTAAATAATGCTCGCGAGTGATAGACCTATCTAAACAAGTTACCACACTGTTAACAATTTTACTGCAGCAGCAAAAATTTAAAAGTGAAAACGCAGTCGATTGCCACAAAACAATTGAAATCGCTCGGTCGCCCATAAAAACTAATGTCGATGCAATAACAATCGGAGTGTGCGATATTTTGCCAAAACTGTAATTCTACGTCATTTGGAAGCAGTAGAAGGCAATAAGGTCCCGCACGTAGGGCTTTGAAGCGAAAGGCACGTATTTTTCGCATTATCGGCTAAATTATTATAAAAGTAACAGACGTGGTGCAAGTACAGTCGGCAACACAATCCATTTACGAAGAGGAGTTGAGAGGCAATGGTGGTAAAGTATAAACGCTTTTAGGGAAACATACAGCGAAAGTAGTTCGATACAACAGTATCCCACTCGGATATAAACTTATGGCTAAAATAATACAATGTTTTGTATGCTCTTTCAAGCGACAAACACAAGACCTTGTCCCTACATGTGTTTACAATTATTAATAACTAACAATTTTCAAACCCCGACGCAAAAAGAGAGGAGTGTTATAAGTTTAACGTGTCTGTCTGTGTATCTGTCTGTGGTATCGTAGCTCCCAAACAGATGAACCGATTTTCGTTTAGTTTTCTTTTGTGTCATAGATAATTTTATCCCGAGTGTTCTTAGCTATGTTTCATGAAAATCTGTTCAGCTGTTTAAAAGTTATAAGCAATCGAATGTCAAGGGGGGAATCAAAATGTTTAAATTTAGTGTTATCTAAATAACTGTATCCCAACCATTTACAGGACTTGGCTGTGTAACAAGCATATATGAAATAGCTTAACTAAGCACGAACTTACAAGAACTTACAAGAACTTGCTTTCACTTTGGTAAGGCAAATAGTCTTAGTCGGAAGGACCCCGCTAAAATCCCACTGCTACGCCCCTTGTATTTTGAGAAAAAATACTAGCTATAAATCGTTTTGCTCTGCAAGCTTATTGCCAACTATATAATAAGTATCGTAAACAGAGATAACCGACTTGTGTGTAATGAATAATACGAGATTTTCTTCTTCTTATCGTGTAGGAATAGTAAAGTGTGTGGTGAACTTGGTTAATCCTGGTGTCAGAGTTTCCAAACCGGCAATTGGCCACTGACTTGGCTGAAAATACGAGATGCTAGTGCCCATCATTTGACAAGAAAATTCAATAACCTTTTTACGAATTTTGAAAGCTTTATGATTTTACAATAGTTCTATAAGTGCACTTCACTGCAAACTGCGATACAATTTTAACTTCTATATAATCTAACCTAAAATTAATTCTATGGCTGGTTTTGTCGAGTGATAATAGCGTTGCCTCTTGATCAATACCTAAGTCCTGAGTTCAATTCTCAGTTGGGGTAAGTATTTGTGGAAAAAGCAGATATTTTTTCTAAGTTCATGGACGTTCGTGTCTGTCTTTGTGTATGTTCCAAGGGACCCACTACGCAAGGGAAAACATGGGCCTATAAGCGTGTATAAAATTGGTTTGTTTTAAAATAAAAATATTGTGTTGTAGGTAAGTATATTATTTTATGGAATTTAAAATGAACTTGGTTAATATCATTTTAAAAGCTACAAATGAGGGTCATTTTACATGTTCAATGTACAATGTGGGTTTAATTTACTCGAACAGCTTAACGGTTAATTAACTGCCATGCATACAGATAAAAAGTCTCTCGTAATTATATGTACTTAAAATTAATAAACTAGTAATTAGCTATTTTATTTCAAAGAGTGGAATTATACAATGCATCGTGATGAAACTTGCATATTCAAGCGATTGTGGTATGTGTAGATATATCAATAAATCTGTTTAGCTGCTAGCTGTTAAAATTCAAAACATGTGCAATTATATTTTTAATACTCGTATTCAAGATATATTCACGTTCAAAGATCGCACCACAAAATGACAAGGTACAGGACAAGACTAATGCATAAAATATGAATCTGTGCATTGAATTTGTCACATCAATGATACAGAGCAGTTGTAAAGAAACCGCCACACCTCAAACAAACTGGTTTGGATGACAAGATGGATCTACATCGTAGATGTGCTGTTTTGAAATTGGTACCTACAGCAAATGTTACATATTGAATGACTTTAAGTTAGCTAGTGAAAAAAATGTACTCCTTCTTTTTTGAAGTCGATTAAAAATTAAGATGTCAATCAGTACCTATGTCATTGTCAAAGGTCGATAAGTATGCAGTCTCTGTTTTATTAATTACTGGTTTATCCTAGGTTAAGTTAGGTTAGCCTGAGGATTGGTTAGTCAAACCTAGGAGCGCCGGAGCTTTGAGGTTTGACTATAACACTTTCCTAAACTGAACAGCTTTTCCCACGGAACATAGGACGGAATATAAAAAAAAATTCGCCTTTCCATACAACTTGATCGATTAGATCATTGCGTTTTTTTTAGGATTTCATGTGGGTTGCTTGGGAAAGTTGTTCATTTCCATGGGGAGAATCACCTCCTAAAGTTTCGATAAAAAATTTAAAGATACCATTTGCATATACAATACATACAATAATTTGTATGTAGGAACTAATGCTCGCAACTTCGTTTGTGTTACGTATGCTTTTTGAAATTGAATTTTTCATTTTATTTGTGAAATAAACCTCTAAATTATTTTTTTTACCAGCGGCAATTTTTATTTTTTTTTGCCCCTCTGTAAAAATAACCTCTAACTTATTTTTACAGAGGGGCACGGGCCTCCCTTCGAAACATGAAGGGGATTTAGGCCATAGTTCACCACGCTGGCCTAATGCGGGTTGGTGGACCGCTCGTCTTTCGAAAATATTTTTTCTTGGACGGGCGGGTTTCATCACGATGTTTTCTTCACCGTTGAGCAAGTTCTTACTTATTTAAAAACAAAAAGTTTTTGGTGTTTTTAAATAAGTTAGAAGTTGTAGAAAATTTTTGGTTCATGATAGGTATTCTATCCTTGTTGAGAATTCGTTTAAGAACTGCATGCTCCTTTAATTAATCATAAAAAAAACATTTTTTTCATAGTTTGAGTTTACACTTAATAGAACACTGAATTAAAAACGATGCAAAAAACAATGTGTTTTCATTCTTGTTAATATTGAGAATTAATCACTTAAAATCACGTTATGTATCGAGCAATCAGTATTTTAATCGGATTCTTTAAACTATTAAATTGTTGCTTCCAAAACTTTTTTATAACAACTTAAATTCCGAATTTAAATCCACATTTTCGGGCGCAGCCTGCTTTTTGGTATTAACAAATATTTAGTCAAAGAGAAAATTCACAGAACCGCTTACAGTTTCAGTTGAAAATCAAATTATACACGTAAACATCGGTTAGCTGCACCGGCACCGTGTGAAATGGCCTGAAATCAAACTGGCAGTGAAGTGGCTTTGCATTAAATCTCTGTTTATTTACGACCTACATCCAGTCGTATTGTAAATTATTATACGGGAGTTTTAAAACGATAAAATCTTCGTGAAATATAGATCGCCGATTGAACACATAAAAACAGTGAAGTCATTAAAATTAGTCAAGTGGTAAAGGATATCAGCTGACTCAATCTTATGACTGTTCAAAACGGGAGGTGGTATATATTAAATTCTACAGTGTAGGCGGAGAAGATTTTTTTTTTTCCTCTGTATTAATTGTAACGCTTTGTTAATTTTATATAACAATTTTTTAAAACGCTTACCCGCGTGAGGGATATTGATAAATATTTTTTATGGAAAGATGTAATGTGCTTGGTAAGGGAATGAGAAATTTCGCCGCTTGACTTGAAGGCACGATAGCTCAGTTGGTTTGAGCACTAGAAGACTGAATCCTGGGGTCGTGGGTTCAAGTCCCATTTGCGCCGAACATTTTTCTTTCCGTAAAAAATATTTATTAACAAACAAGTTTCAGGAATTAAACACAGTCTTTTCAATTATCTTATATAACGGGCGGCAAGCTAGAATATAACTGTGATGTGATTGACCGCATCTTTGTTTAATTTCTAAGGCACAAGCACAGGGTTTATGGTCCAGTCTCATCGTTAAACCTTCCAATTTATGTAAAACGTCTCCGAGTTTGACGCGTCGTGATTCCTGTCATTCTTTTTATTAATTGTTTTTTATTTTAATACCAACCACCTAATATTTTTAAATTTAAATGGAGAACTAAAGCAATTCTTATTATGATAACGTGTACCCACAGCGGTATACACTTTTTAATATAAAAACTTAGATTATAGTATTAATTTTAGTTTCATCATCAGTGGATTTTTGCGGATTTTTTCAAAACTTACTACAGTGGAATTAAGAATAGTAAGTTCTCTTAATTGGTATTCATCTTAGTTTCTTATACTCTGGTGATAAGATTCAAATTGGAACGAATTTCAATACCAATTTCAATAATTGCCATATTAGAATTTTTCATTTATTCTATGCTAAACCAACCTCTTTTACTGCTTCCAAGTTAGTTATTTCTATAACACACAAGTTCTTTCCAAAAAAATTGTTTTTTTCCACGTTGGACTGGAAGTGAAAGAAAAAGCTTTTATTTTTTTATTTATTTATTTATTTTTAGATTAGAACTTAGAATTTTCCATCTGTTATTTTTTTTATTATTATAAGATTAGATAGCTCTTGACCTCAATCTTGACCAAGGTCATAGATGAGGTCGACGATGGAGCGAGTTAACCCAGAAGATGCCTATAAGGCACTGATTCTTCTACGCACCGACGGAACACAGCAAGCTGTTTGGAGTCGGACTTCGGTAGGAGGGTGGTCGCGAACCAGACGGCCCTTACAGAGCCTGCCACACCGCATGAGACCATAGGACGTAACCTCAGATTCTGAACAAATTGAGGTGTTGTTGCCTGGGGTGGATTAATAGGAGGCAGGTCTCATTTGTGTTTCTTTAGTCGCCTTTTACGACACCCACGTAAAGAAATGGGGTGGTGTTCTTCTCAACCGATCACCACACGGCTTAAAAACTCTTTCCAGACATACTGTAGAAGCCAGTAAGTGGGACGCCAAGGGGTCTACTGTATCGTAGGTGAAATGGTGATAGACCATCACTACACAGATGTTCCATTTAATAACCCTCAGACTGTGTGCCAAATGTAGAGCGTCGGTGGTCTAACGGCTAGCGGGTCAGACTCGTAAGCGAGAGGTACCGAGTTCAAACCCCAGTGCCACCAAGTACCAATGACTAATTTTCTGAGTTATGTACATTAGTTGCACACTAACCGATGCTCTTACGGTGAGGGAAAACATCGTGAGGAAACCTGCAAATTCAGGAGACTGAATGTGTAACCTTGATCTAATCCGGTCAAGTTCCCCTGTTAGCAGGGTCACGGAGGTCAGACGGCAGTCGCTCCACTGTAATGACTTGACCTGCCAAACCCTAGATCATGGTCAAGCGTACCCCGAATGAGAAACGGGAAGAAGAAGACTGTATGTCAAATGTGGCGTCAAGTGCGGTTTTAGAACCACAAGACGTTCTACCTACCCCGAAAGGGATTATAAGCGTAAGCGTATTTATGTATGTATGTGTATGTATGTAAGTTGTTTTCTTGCAAGAATCTGGTTGTCCCACAAGTTGGACCCATTTTTTTTTAACAGCCCATATACGTCCCCACCGAGAGGCACGGGCCTCCCTTCGAAACATGAAGGGGTCATAGTCCATAAATCCCCTTCGTGGACCCATATAATCTGGCTAAATACAAGTGGCAGCAAATCCGATAAATGTGGATATTTTTTTAATGGTAGAGCCATGGGGGTTGAAACTTAAAAATATTAAGTATTCATTTATTATTTATTTATAAATAAGTACCTATCGAAGACTTGTCATTCTGACACTGAATCAACAAAACGAAAAACACTCATTATCATTACTCACATTCATCACATTGTTCTATCTATCAAATAGAATAGCTATTTTACTGATCCGATAACTTTTCAAATTGTGAACGTTTGACATTATGACTTTAATACGAATCGGACACCACAATTCGATTTAAATTATTGCTGAATCAGCTGTTAATTGAATATCGAACGTAATGACCTTCGTTTGTGCATAAAGGTGCGTCCGAAGTCGAGCGGCCGAGTTCTTATTGCTTCACACGTATCACACGGATTATTTAAACGTTGAACATTATTTTGGAAAAATAAAATTGTTTTTCTTTAGAAAACTTATTCTTTAATTAAGAATACATTGACCTTGGTTTAACAGAAAATAGGTACAAGTAAGGCGCTTATTTATACGAGGTATTTTATACACATTATTAGTGAAACAATTCCCAATAATTCCCAATTCATAATCATAAAACTTATAATATTTTTTTTCTTCTTTTATACATATTTGAGAAGATTGAAAGTGAAAATTATCTTAAACATTTTTAAAAAGAATGAAATTAAAGTTTGTCACTTTGAATAGGGTTTTGGAATATCGTTTTTTTGGTGCGAATGGGACTTGAACCCACGACGCCAGGATTAGATCTTTGATCTTTCTAACCAAGTCGTTGCTTTCAAGTCGTTCTTGTTGTGTCCCTTTTTATTTTTTAAATTTTTTACTCAAGCCACGTTTTAATCCCATTAGTAGAAATACCCAAAAAAAAATGAACTTTTTTTATAGAATTAAGATGTATTTTTATCTTAGGTGCTCTTTCCGTAAGTCTCGTATGTCACAGGTGTAAGTAGAGTTTCACGCATCGATTACTATCCAATTTTGTGCTCACCGAATACCTGTCGGCCGATCGTTTGTCGCCGTGTCACGTGCTACTGAAAAAAACACCTTATCCCAACACATTATTGCTTATTTTCCAACCAATCTAAAACGTGCTGCTACATTAATAAAGCTCAACAGAATGCAATCCTTAACGCGCTCATCAAAACTGTTTTGGGGATTGTCTTTAAAAAAACAAATTAAAATGGACTTGGAATTAAAGGAGGAATCCAGGCTACTTTAGGGTTTTCGATTTAACAACATATTTTTTTTAATGCTTGGGAATTATCGAAGGTTTCAAATCGCCTTGTTTGAAATGAAATGAAATGAAATGAAATATCTTTATTGCGGGCAAACACGGTAACAAATTATGGTGAAAAATAAAAGCAAATGTACAAGCGTGTTGCGCCAGAATTGGCATGCAATGCAAATAGAAGGTATTTTAAAATAGAAGGTAATTTAAAAATGTCAAAAATAGTTTTATGTCAACAATATCTAAGTCCTTATATAAATAAATAAATAAATGAGAACGAAAAATGAATTAATATGCCTTACAATAAGGTAAGTACCTACATAATTAACAAGATTTGAGTACCTATTCCTCTGATTTTTTTTTCATTTTTAAAGTAAGTCTATGTGTCTCTATGTCTGTCTGTGGCATCGTAGCTCCTAAACAACTAGTCAGATTTCTTTGGGGTTTTTTTCTTTGAAAGATGACGTAATAGAGATGGTCTTAGCTATATTTGATCAAAATTGGTTCTGCCGTTTAAAAGTTGTAAGCAATCTACTAAAATATTATTCTTTATTGCACAAACACAGTAGGGAAAATTTTACATAAAAAAATAGTGTACAAAGGCGAGCTTATCTCTAGAAGAGATCTCTTCCAGCCAACGTAATCGGTGAGAAATAGTGTACGAGACGGGAAGAGAGAATTGCGCACAACGTAAGAAAATGCCAAATAAGAGAAGGGCTTAAATGTCGGGGGTGATAATTTTTTTTTTAATTTTAGACTTATTGTCTAGTTTATACTTTGTGTTGTCGCTTTTTGTTGGAACTCCATATTATTGCCAATGAAAGACATTATCCTTACTAATATTATAAAAGCGAAAATAACTCTGTCTGTCTGTCCATCTTTCACGCCTATACTACTGAACCGATTTTTATGAAATTTGTTACAGAGATAGATTAGAGCCTGGGGAAGGATATAGGCTACATTTTATCCCACACTTAGGCACGATATAACTTGTAGTCCACGCGGGCGGAGCCGCGGGCGGAAAGCTAGTTTTTACATAAAAAGGGGGGAAATTTAGTTTACACTTAAACACGCCTGAAGATGATGTAATAAGTGGAACTAGTGTAAAAATAATGTCTTTCATTGGCGACTTATTAATCCTTTTACTTCATAAAATAAGCATTCTTGAATATCTGGGGTCTCTCTCTTCTCGAAATTATCATGAAACAGATCTTTCAGGGAGCTTAGAGAGATCCTCCACGTAATATTTGTCGCAAAGCTCATTTCCAGTGAGATAATAACTTCATTTCCAGTATAAACGAAAACGTGTCTACATAACCAACAAATCAAGCTCCCTAAGTAGCGGCCAAATGAACTGTCACTCGGAATATCTAGATTAGATCTAATAACCGATTAAAATTCATATCGTTAAGGTTGGGTGTACACTACTGTTACTACATTTTATTTCAAACAAGAGGCTGCTCGGTGATTCTCGTGGAAATTTATAAAAATCCTTTCTTGTTCTTTGTCTCTGTTATAAAAGACTAGCATCCCGCTCGGAACTTCGTTCCCGTGGGAATTCGGGAAAATTATGTAGCCTATGTTAATCAGGGATAATGTAGCATCATAATGGCGAAAGAATTTTTGGAATCGGTCCAGTAGTTTTTAAGTTTATTCGTTACATACTCGTACATACAAAAATACAAATCTTTCCTCTTTATAATATTATAGTATTAGATAACTTTGTACCAAATTTCAACTTCTTAGATACAAGGGCTTCGGCTGGAAATTGAGGAATCAGTGAATGAGCCCCCCGATCGTTGTAAGCTTGAACGTTTTTACAAAAGCTAAACCGCTTACGTTTCCTTTGTATTCAGCCCAATGGAAACGTAGAATACAATGGTAATCGGGGGCTTTTTTAAATTTAATTTTAAATATTATTAATTTTAAATAGGTATTACTCGAGGATACCCAGATCTTCGTTCCCGAGGGAGCTTTTAAAATTCTTTCCTATTCTTTGCCTATGTTAGAAAAAAAATCTTTGTGCCAAATTTCAACTTTCTGGGTTCTAAGTTTTGGGCTGAGCATTGATAAGGGTTCTCGTATGTAGTTTCCAATGACGTTGAAGTGACGCAAGCTGGGGCTAAAACCTTTCAGCGTAGTACGTCGGAGCGAAAGTCGGTGGGTCAGTACCTTTATTTTTTTAAATTTATCTTCTAACTATATAAAAGGAGAAACTGACTGACTGACTGACTGACTGACTGACTGACTGACTGACATATCAACGCACAGCCTACACGGCTAAACGTAGGCACTTGAAATTTGGAAGGGACGTAGCTTAGGTACCGCAGAGGTGCACTAAGAAAGGAATTCCCGAAATTCCCACGGGAACGGGAATTAGCGGGAAAATCCTTTTGTATGAAAAATCTAAACCGCTTAAGTTAGACGCTTGGCATGCAGGTATCTTAGTAAACTTAAAGCTTAGTTGCAACAGGATATTGCAAAATTCCCACGGAAACGGGAGTTAGCGGGAAAAAACTTTTGTATGTAAAAATCTAAATCACGTAAGATAGATGTTTTCAATCTGTGTACTCCGTACAAAAAAAAAATTAACACGCAAACGAAGTTGCGGGCATCAGCTAGTTTTATATAAAACCGTATCCGTTCAGTAGTTTTTGAGTTTGTCGCGTTCAGACAGACAGACAGAAGCGGTGGGAGACTTTGTTTAATAATATAATATGATATGTGATATGATGTATAATGTAAATGATGCTGAGCACTATGTCACGAATGTAATTAGTAACTAATATTGGTCACTGACTACACATTGTAACCATGAAATATTTTTTACATTTTAATCATCCTGAAATATAAAAAAAATCCCTATCAAAAGTTAAGGGGTCCAAAATCAGTTTTATAATCGTCTGATAACCGTAAAAATTATAACAAAAGGCAACCCCAACGTATAAACCCAGCCTAACATTCATATCGTTAAGGCGACTGTACACCGGGTCTAATTCGATTAATATATGAGAGATTAAGGTCCTGTCAATCATGTTAATAAGCAATTCAAATTTTGTTAATCCCGTGGAACTAGTGCATAATTTGAATATTATAACGTGGGTAGATAGATGTTGTTATGACGTGAACATGTTCCAATTTCAAATATGTAGTGTGAAAGATGGCAGGTTTTACCACACTTGCTTGTTGTGTTAAAACCCACGTAATATTGTTCGCTCTTAAATAATTTGGACTTTACTAATTTAGTAGTGTGACAGTTTGGAATAGTTTTTTCCAGTAGTTGAACTACCTACTGCACTGGTACTGGAAGGACAAGATAAAATAAAGGGAATTTCAATAAAGGGAAGAAATATTTTGATCTAGAAATCTGAAATTTGCCACAAAAGGGTTTCTTATATAACATCAACAAAGAAATTCCTAGCGGGGAGGGATTTTATGAAATTCCTAGACGTTAATATATCTAGGTAACAGTATAAGTGCGATATGGCCATGACAACAGTGGGTCGTAGAGAACATACTAGAATGAAACAATTTTTTTAATGTAAATAAAATAAGCTAAACAAAAAAAAAACGGGTTGCACTCCAGGAGTGCCGGCAGAAATGAAAACTTGAACATTAACGTTGTGCATTAATATGGAAATAAAACAAAATACACAAAAAGAGTCCGTTGTTCTCTCAGGATTCGAACCCTCGACCTGTTGCTTACAATCTTGCAACTTTTCCACTCGACCAAACTATCTACTTTCAAATTAGTAAAATAGTCTATCGGCATTTGCGCACTATGTGCGAATAATCGTTGACATCGTTGACATCTGTCACAGAGATAATTTTACCATAGGGCTGCCATCCGTCCGGGTTCCCACCCATACTTCAAAGTACACAACGCGGCTAAAGAAGTTTTCACTTCAAAAAAGGTGGCAACCCTATCCTACACATCTTCGATCAGGGTCACGTGACATCTGACGATCTGACGCGAGTTCATCGCGAGCTTTTTCCCCATACTAAAAGTGCTCAACGCTGCTAAAGAAGTTTTCACTTCAAAAAATCTATTTTCATAAATAACTATACTGTATTGTATTATGTATATTATCTTTCCGATCGTTATAATATTATCATAGCCTTAGGAGGTCCCTAATAAGCCTTGTAAATAAATGATAATGTAATAAATAATAACGCTGTAATAAGGTTTCCTGGTAACAATCCACCAGAAATGAATATGATCATGTTACACAAATATACCTCATTACCGTATTTGGTAAATTTACTCTGTTTTATTTTATTCAAGACTAGCATTCCGCTTGGGACTTCGTTCCCGTAGGAATTTGGGAAAATTATATAGCCTATGTCCATCGGGAATAATGTAGCTTACTAATTGGCGAAAGAATTTTTCAAATTGGTCTAGTAGTTTCGGAGCCTATTCAATGTAAACAAACAAACAATCAAATCTTTCCTCTTTATAATTTATTATAAGTATAGACTAGCATTCCTCCCGGGACTTCATTCCCGTGGGAATTCGGGAAAATCATGTACCCTATGTTCATCACGGATAATGTAGGATACTAATAGTGAAAGAACTTTTCAAATCGGTTCAGTAGTCTCGGAGCCTATTCAATGCAAACAAACAATCAAATCTTTCCTCTTTATAATATTAGTATAGAAATCATTTGCTGTTTGACATATATCAGTAATAAACTAATAATACTCCACTTTCATCGGGCTTAGAAAAATATGAAATTCGATGAGCTATTTGGCAAGCCTCATCGATGTAGGTATAATGTACACACATCAACGCGGTCTAAGGATATTGCACGATTTTTCATACAAAAGAGGTCTGTTTGAGAAGCATAAAAGCATACTCGAGATACATGGAGGGCTATAATTTTCAGACATTGCAAGTGCTAAACCTGAAATTTAAATTCTAGTCAATAAATTTTGTATTACTTGAAATTTGTGAAAACGTGACGGAATCGAAAACGGAAATGCACTTTTTGCCTGCTTTTTGTATGAAAATAGTCAAATTTACACCATTTTTTTGTTCATTTTCTTTACGTTTTCATAAACTTCAAGTAATACAAAATTTATTGATTAGAATTGAAAATTCAGGCTTAGCACTTGCTCGTCTGAAAATTATAGCGCTCCATGTATCTCGAGTATGTTTTTGTAGCTTCTCAAACAGACCTCTTTTGTATGAAAAATCGTGCAATATCCCTAGACCGTGTTGATGTGTATATTACCATGGACTCTTGTATTAGCAGTTGGTAGGAGTCGCTTAGATCAGCGAGTGCCATTGGGCTTCGAGCGCTGCGATCACGACCCTAATTTGGTTATGATTATACAAGGCCCTGAATTTGGGGGATCCAGTGATTGTAACAATGCAAAAGGCATAATGGGGATCGAAAGTGATACCGCACATAGTGTCGCTGAATTCTTTTCGCAGGAATATAAAAAAGTACACACTTGACCTGCAAATGCATGGATCCTTGGGGTTTCTCGTGTGAATACGACATTATTTAATTTTAACATGCTCTTTATTTTTTTTAAGTACCTATTTTTGTTTTCACATATCTTCATATTTCTTTATTTATATTAAGATATTTTTGTACCACATTTTCAGCATATAAATTTCAATATCATTTTGCATTTTGTATTATTCATTCACTAAATATGAACCTATTTGTTTGCTCTTTTATGTATTCACCTCTGTACATCAAATATAGATCAATAAGTTTTTTTTTTTTTTTGTAGTGGCTTCTTTTACTTCTTACGTATTATAATTGTTAATATTAAAACTATACATTAAAGACTAAATAAATCTCGCACCTAGGCAAACCGAAAAAATCCTATTTTTGGCACAATTAACACACATACCTACGCATAGAATACACACACCTTACTTAGAATCACTCACTTCTAAATTGATACATAACACTTACATGCTCTCTCTCCCACACACTACACACGCACGCACACGCACACTGGTACTGTTAACGATATCAGCTTTGTTAATTTAATTAAGGTTTAGCTATGTAATATTATTTTTTAGTTCAGGGACCAGCTGAAAATCAGCGCCGAGACGACTCATTCGTCTTTGCATTACGCTGAGCTGGACACCCTTTTTGGTGCATAACACCTACATAGAAATAAGGCATAGCAGGCATAAGTTATATTGTATATTGGGTGTATGTTACTGAATAAAAATTTATTCTATTCTATTCTATTCTCTTGTTTAAGGCTCCAACTGATCATTACGCCACTGACGTTTCTCAACAAAAATACAGTCTCATTAAAAAATCTGAAAAATATTTCCCTTGGCAACATTTTTGATAGCAGTTTCAATAAAAAAAGCGTCTACCACAATTATTAGTATACATGGAGTGACTTTAAATTAGTTAGTGAAACTTTAGAGGGTGAGTCTACTCATTAATCTGAACAATTTTTACCAAAGAACCCATATAAAATTCTCAAAAAAAAAACACAGACTATCGAGCACATTGGAAAAATCTACGGAATTGGAAAAAATGTTGTTCTGACTTTTTGACTTTTTTCTAAAAGGATACGCTACAGGGCAAACCCTTAACCCAATCGTCTTTGTTTTAGGCTGAAATTGTAGCTGACTAAATTATCCAGAGGATTTATAAAATATCGAGCGCCAAAATCAAAAATTCGGAAAAAATGTTTTTTTTTTCACTATTTTGTCCATAACTTTTTTCGTTTTTGACTTTCTCGAATAATTATTTTTTTACCTTACAGATCTCGTAAATAGGTGTCTTCTGAGTCTTTTTGAATATCATATCTTCACAACTCTAGAAGGAATAAGGGGATCGCACTTTTTCGTGCAATTGGGGCCTTTACTGGAGCAAACGAAACGACATTTCCATTGTCAAAATGTTGAATTCTTAAGTTGCGTGGAGAGGCGTTTTTTTTTTCATAATTCAACTTATGTTCCTTAGGAAGAGTTGTTCAATTTCGTGAGCTAATTCACATCCTTAATATTCACTAATTAATTGAAAGTTACCCCAATAGAAGCATTTCTACAGGATTATTGTAGGAGTATTTTATTCCGAATATATTTGTTACATTAGTATTAAGCAGTATTAATCACAATAACAAATGTGGTCGCTGGATGCCAATAAATCGTTCAACGTCAATTAAAGGAGCAGCCTTGGTATTTGGGTCGTTAGTATTATTATTGGATAGCTTTTGCCTTTGCTTTCGTTCTAGTTAGGAATGTGAATGGCCAAGATAGTTTGTGGTAGCCCAGTTGGTAATGAGCCAGACTTGTAATCCGAAGGTCGTGAGTTCAAATCCTGGTGCGGGCCTGTACCACTAAATTCGTCTTTTCGGATTTATGTACGGATTTCTAATTATCACTTGCTCAACGGTGAAGGAAAAATATCGTGATAAAACCCGCCCGTCCAAGAAAATTCATTTTCGATGTTCGTGTTCGTGTTTTGAAGGGAGGTTCGTGCCCCTCGGTGGAGACGTATATGAGCTGATAAGAGAAGATAGCTTGTCAATATTTTATTAAAGTACAGTAATGCAAAAATAATTCGCAGTAATCAGGCATTAGATTTTATATCACCACTTCCAACTTTTCTCCTTTAACTATAATGCACATCTAGCTTATGAACCTCAGAATGTACGTCGACTGTGGCGTCATATGACTTTTTAACCATATGATGTCCTGTGCCTTTTAGGCCTGTGTTCACCAAAAATATAACCAACGGTTAAACCGCGGTTAGAAGATAATCAGACAAAATGTCAAAAAAAATGTATGAAAATGACATTGTCAAATATCTGGTTAGCTGCTAATCGTTGGTTAAATTTTTGGTGAACACTGGCCTAAGGCCCGTGTTTACCAAAAATATAACCAACGGTTAAACCGCGGTTAGAAGCTAATCAGACAAAATGTCAATAAAAGTGTATGAAAATGACATTGTCAAATATCTGGTTAGCTGCTAATCGTTGGTTAAATATTTGGTGAACACAGGCCTTAAACAGAGATAATAAACATAAGTGTGTTTTTTTTTAGTATGTGTCTAGATAGTTAGAAAGTATTAAAGTAAATAATTCTGTATTAGAAAACATTCTACACGTGTTCAAACATTTGACAATTTCGAACAACATAATTATAATAAATGAAATGTAAGTATTTCAAGATTAATAAAATCTATTTGCCCATTATTAAAACTTATGTAATGCACTAAGTTGTAACTTCAACTACAAAGTGTTGAATAAACTTAAAGACAAGCAGAATAAACACACCGTAAAATTATTCTAGCTTCAAGTTAGTGTTATTGAAACCGTCAAACAACTCGTTATATTATTCAAAGTCCTCATTCACTGTATTGCCATTAGTCTGAACACGGATTCAATACTATTAGCATTAAAACTTGAATAAATAAACCATCTATAAATCGTACTATGCTAGTAGACGCAAATGTGCGCCTACACATTTTTCACCGCACCGCCTAGCTTCGCCTAGCACAGATGGTATCAATAATTGGCATATCTGTGAACCGGCACACGGTAGATCATTTAATTTTCTTAATAATTTTCTATCGGAGACTGCCCCAGGCGATGTTTGCCGGTCTAGCCTGCTTCGTGTTTTGTACTTTTTAGTAATACAGTATAATCAATCTTGCTGTACGGATGCTTAGGCCTAGATGTAGTATACGCGATAAACGCAGAGCATTTAAATCATTTAAATTAATCAAATGAACCGGAAGGCTTGATGGGAGATAGACAAATTGCGCTGCAGCAAAAACTTTCGAAGTATTTCTTTCGTTAACTGGATTACGTACTGGAGATATAAATAACGATATGTAACAGAAATGGAGCATTAGCTTGTTAGTATATTTGAAATTGTTAGCGATATTTTAAATTAATAAAATAATAAAGTAACATGACCAAGAAAATTTATTTTTTGTACTTACAAGTGAATTAGCTAAAACGAAAAATGTTACACAATAATAAAAAAGCCACACGACATTTTTTGTTCTTTTTTTGCATCTACAGAATAATGTTCTCCATAGGAGCATCATTAAAAAAAATACAGACTATTAAAACTAATACATACTACTCTAAAATATGAAGACTATATTTTTATATATTTAAATATTAATATCTAAGCCAGCGATACTTCAATTAACCAATGTGACACACCTATATTGACCTGCACTGAGGTTTCATCTGTACTGTGGTTCTCTTTGGGCACAACAAACCTTAAGCTTTTATTCAAAATGTTTGCCCCAACAGAGAATGAAACCGGAGACCGAATGTTGCTTTACGGGCAGTATAATAAATGAACCTATGGATCCTTGGTTGTTGTTTCAATACAAGAACAACGAATTTCCCAAACACAAGAGCCGAGAATAGTTAAAGCAAAGCTGGTTCTCAAGTAGCAATCCCAATCAGGCCCGAAAGCATCTCGCCTACCCACCACCTACCAGGGAGACGATTCCACTAATCAATGGCGGTTGAATGACAATGGTCGCCATTTTATCCGTTCAGGTGGTGAAATTGAGAACTATCGAAACCTCATACATATGATGACAGCCACCCCGACCAGAAGCGCCACCACCAACCAAACGTTTTGTTGCAACTTAACATTCAGTTGACGGTGGCGCCACCTGTGAAAGCAGCCGTCATCAAATGTATGAAATATGGATATTTCTCGATTTCGCCACATGAACGGATAAAATGGCGACCATGGTCATTCCACCGCCATTAAGACACGATTTGTTAGTGGAATAGCCGTCCTGTATACTACGGTAATCTGAATCAGTTGCGGAGCAGTGATTTATACGAGGCGGGCAACGTCCTGAGCATTCCTTGTCTCGGCGCAGTAATAAAGGTAATTTTGTAACAAACTACGAAGGTGTAGCATATGTGTTGTCAAACTGGGCGATTTTGGACCACCTGTGGTACTTTTTAACTGTTTATATTTCTGAAATATTTATCTCTAAAATATGCAACAAAGAGTTAGTTTCATAAATAGCGTGTTTAATATTTATAATAAAACTATTGACTAGTTTTATAGTGATTATTAGAAATAAATCAATGTTTTACAAATGTCATTAAAATGTATTGATTAAAATACTACTTTATTCCCATGGAGCTTTTTTATTTCTATAAAATCAGCCTTTTAAGTAGGTGTTCATCTTAATTTATAAAATGTAGGGTCCTGACTCACTCACTGATTAATCAAAGCTTAGTCCAAACCGTCCAAGGGCTAGACAGCTGAAATTTGCAAAAGGGTTTCTTTTACGGCGTAGACAAGAAATTTACTTAATTCCCACGGGAACGAAGTGTCAGGCATCCTCTGATTATAAATGAAATATTTTTTGTAAATATAAAGAGTTAAAAAAAAAAGTTAAAAATGACAAATATGTGAATGATGTAATTTTCATACAAAAATATTAATTTTTCCAGAAGTTTGAGGATCAATGTGGTACAGTCGTTCTATTAGAGTGGACACAAAATGCCTTGTAATACTGAGGTGACACGTATGTTTAAGACCAGTGTGAATTGCCTGTAAGTAGCCCCAAGTTTATTTAATTGTGAGCCCATAAAACCTAGCAGTAGTCAGGACAGTGGTCATTTCAATTACTGATCTTACTTTATATTGTTTTGCGTTTATAGTAAAAGGGGAGGGGACAGATTAAATGCTTTCGCTTGATATGTTTTTTTAACTCAACTTCATAGTAATGCTATCTTTAAATATACAAAAATCTTCGAAGACAATATTGAGAAAATTTAAAAAATAAGGACATTAATTGGGTCTTTTTAATATTCGAACGGCACGGCACGACGGGGCAAAATTTGAATTACCATTGCCCCCTATGTTCCCAGCTTTTAGTATCACTAGTATAAAGGAGGCAATGGTAATACAATTTTGCCGTGCCGTTTTAGAATTATATAAAAAGGCCCATTATGTCCAAGAATTTAAGCAATGGAACATATAATTATATACTTGTGGTAACGCCTAACTAAAATTTATTGTATTAAACACTAGCTTTCCGCTCGGGACTTCGTTCCAGTGGGAATTCGGGAAAATCATGTACCCTATGTCCATCGATTCTAATGGTGAAAGAATTTTTCAAATCGGTCCAGTAGTTTCGGAGCCTATTCAATGCAAACAAAAAAACAATCAAATCTTTCCTCTTTATAATATGATGACATGACATGACATGACATAGAAGATATCTATCTTCTACAATACAATAATCTATATCTATAGATTATATCTATCTATAGATCTATCTACATCTATAGATTATTTTGTTGTATTATTTAATGTTGTAACTCAATAACATGGAACGCATTGTTTTATAAAATTAACTATTTCGTTCATCCATTAATTGTTAAAAAAACCGCTTATTGGGTGACTTTATAACAATAAGCAAAAATTAAGGATGTAAATCAGCACACAAAACCGAAGTTTTGATTCGCGTTTATTCACTCGTCTTCCCCAAAACATAACACCATATTTATGAAATTTGGTGTTCAGGCGTCCGGCTATGGTTCTACTAATGTAAAACAATAAATGTCATATATATTCCTTGGGGAAGGTTGTTGAATTACATGGGAAGATCACACCCTAAAGTTTCAGTAACTAATTTAAATTCCCCATAAACGTGGCGTACATAAAAGAGCTGTTTTCTGTCGTACACCGAACAAGCGTTCTTTATTGACCTATGTTTTAAGGAGGTTAAACCTTAGCGTAGGCCTTTGAGTTTTAGCGTTAAATTTTTACATTTAAATTCACTCTACGTTAAAAGCTTTTTTGAAACTTTTTCTATAAATGAGCGATAACTTTTACATCTTTATTATAATCACGTACAAAAATAGTTGGCCACTATCAAAAGAAACTCCACCTTTTATGACGCACTTAATATTCTGTCCACTCGAAATGCAAAGCGATTATTCTAAAAAGTTTGAATAATAGCGCAGGAGTACCAACATTAGTTTTAAACAAACGTCTAGCCGTTCTTGGTCACGCTCGACTAGCACGAAAAACGTACGCGCAAAGAAAACCAAGTGGGCTATGGTAGAATGCCGATTGTTTACGCGATACCTTTTTTCTGTACTTTTTATTTGATGGTTTCTTCTGACAAGGATGTGGGGAAGAATTGAAATGATTCTGAGGAGAGTAGACACGCCGTATACTCGTACATGGATAAATTTAACAATAAAAGTTTTTATATTAGTCCATCTTTTGTTAGTGTCCCTGCTTTACGCGCTACAATACAGTAGCACACGGTATACATGTGTTAAATAGAAAAACATCAACTCAATTTAATTAAGTTACAGTGTACGTACATACTTCACGTCCGTCAAAATAGCGTAAGTAACGTAATATAAGAGGTGACTATAAATTTGCTAGCGAAACTCAGAGAAATCAGAAGTGATTTTCCCCATGAAACTGAACAACTTTCCCGAAAAATATATGAAATTCTCAAAAAAAAAAACGAAATTTGTCCAGTTTTGTGGGCAATGGGCCTTTTTTATAATTCGAACGGCACGGCACGGCAAGACAGCATTTGTATTTACCATTGCCTTCTATGTTCCCAGCTTCTAGTATCACTAGTGCATAGGAGGCAATGGTAATACAATTTTTCCGTGGCGTTTTCTTATTATAAAAAGGGCCCAATAAATAAATATGTAATTATAAATAAACACTACACATTCAAAGACCCACACTAAGGTTTTTCCTTGTGTCTTGAGTCCCTTGGAATATCCTTAGACTCACATAACGAGGACAAACATAAAAACCCATTTTATAATTATACTAGCTGATGCCCGCAACTTCGTTTGCGTGTTAATTTTTTCTTAATTTGAACAGATTAGATTTAGTTTAAGATTTAGATTTTTACATACAAAAGTTTTTTCCCGCTAACTCCCGTTCCCGTGGGAATTTTGCAATATCCTGTTGCAACAAAAAAGCTTAGTTGATTAAAGATGTACAATTTCAAGTGCCTACGTTTAGCCGTTTAGGCTGTGCGTTGATATGTCAGTCAGTCAGTTTCTCCTTTTATATATTTAGATAAAAAACAGCTTTAGTACAAATATTTTCCCCGACCGGGAAACGAACCCAGAATCCATCGATCAAGATGGCAGCGTCACTACAACTCGACCAAACTAAACCGTCCGACCGTCGTACGTCGAACTAATTAATAGTAACCGAATATTGTAGTGTACTTTTTTTAAAACAACATCTAGGTATATTACTGGATTAATGCATTTTGTGAGATAGAAAATCAGCAGTGTAAGCGTAAATCGCAGAAATGTTATTGTTCACATAAAATCAGTCTCATAACAATTGCTTTCTGTAAGTATTCGTGTCTTTCTCACATTACATGTCCATTCTCATGGCACTTCAGTTTTAATCACTGGTTCTCAAGACACTTTGGTACTAATACTCAATGGTTTTATTTGGTCATAAAAAGGCATTAAACCAGAGCAAGTGGCATTATAAAATAAAGGGAAGAGACCTATCAGATATAATCTTTATTGTCGTATTGATTACTGTAATGCATAAGGTTTACTATGCGAATATCAAGCGAATAATTTTGTTTGCATTATTCTGTAAATTGATTTGGGTGACTTTAAATTACTAAACCAAAATTATGGATGTCAATCAGCTCATGAAACTGAACAACTTTTCCCAAGAAATAAAGGTCGAAATTAGAAAAAAAAAACCTGTCCATAAAACTTTAGTGATGAACTGATTGTCTTATTATGAAACAGTAGCCTATACCTCCATACCAAATTTTACTAAAATAAGTCCAGCCGTTTTAGCGTTAAGAAATCACAAATATGCATATACAGATACACACACACACACACATACTCACAAAGTTTCGCCGTTATAATATTAGTGTGATTAGTGTGATGATTTTCGTGTATCCATGAATTATCTATGTATTATTCTTTTTTGAATAATTTACGCTGCAATATAATATATGATATTTGACGCTTCTCATGCTCTAGCCAAATATGCTTTAGTCGTCATACCACAACCATAAGAAAAGCCAATATCTCATAGACATAAATACCAAACCGACTATAGCCCAGATCAAGATCATTCCTTGATTTCTATTACATATCGTCTATCGATTACCTTCTCTCATCGATTGTAAGCTGCGATAAGACACAAACTTGACCTTTGCCACCTGCTTAAGGATGTTATTCAAAACTTCAGTCATAATAAAAGCCAACCTGTCACAGACATATCATAGGCGCTTTGCTGTGTTATTCTCGAGTCGCCGAAAAGCGACCACGCCTTGGACGCGCCGGCGCCGCCCACTACGCCCCTTCACTAATTATTATAACCGGTTGTTTGTACCGTAATTAACCGCTTAACTGGTTACTAGAGCGCCACCTGTTGGACACTTCCGACTATTTTTGCTAAGAAAGTCTGATCAGCGACTTAAGTACTACATTTTTTCTCCCGACGACATTGTCACATTGCAAGATGAGTAATTGGAATCTCTACTACTACCATGAATATAAAGAACTACTGATTTTATTTTTCAGAAATGACAACATTTAAATCTTACTTAAACCCTCGCGCGATGTTGGCACACCCGTGTGTGCAGGATTTGTGTCGTAAACAAGCGCGCTACGGGTGAATACCAAGCAAACCAGTCATCAAAACCAAAGCCTATAATTAAATATATAACATTTTCTAGTGCTCAACTTCGCTAACAGCATACCTAGCATGGCACGCATCTTAATCCGATGACAGTAAACTTAACTTTCATTGCACGAGGACAATGCTCAAAGGCTTGCTCGCCCTTTGGTTTTGTCATTTCAACACATTTTTTACGTTTGACCGCATTCTTTTCACATTGTGCTCGAGCCGCTGGAAAGATAAAATCATCCACATCCCACGCCATTGATTTGCGGTAAAGTCAACCTTGACTAATTCAACTATTCCATGAACAGCAAGCACAATAATCACTAGATAAAGGAGCTTACGAATAATTAAATGTATGCCGAACGAAACACAATGTAGAGTTCAAAAGTCTCAGATTAAAATAGTATTTCTATAATTCGTAATAAACATTAAGAAATACCAGGAAAATGATGTCGAAAATAGATTTATAAACTTTCCACCCAAAAATATCTGTGTGTAGGAGGCATCGTATTGAAATCTGAATATTCATTTTAGGACAGCAGTACCTATTACAATGTTTTATTTAACACTGAGTTTGTGTTACAGAAAATTCTGGGGCATTTCGTGAATTATAAAACATTAAAAAGAGGAAACGAAATATTCACATCAAAAACATTTTTTTAGGTTAAACTAAATCTGATTTCGAATTCTTTTTTTCATGCTGAATAAGGTTTGGAATTATTTTTTTAGCAATATTAAAAAAAACATTCATGGCCTGAGTGCAAGTACTAATTCAATTCAGTCAAATGTTTAATACATAGATTACATACTCAAAGGCATACACTTGTGGGTCGCTTGGAACACATATTAAAACAGACACGAACATCCATGACCCGAGAACAAACATAGAAACTAAAAGTCATTCGGGAATCAAAAAAAAAATGTTAAATTTCATCAAATCTGAGTGATCAGGTCAATTTAAATAAGTCAAATATTATAACTAAATAAACTCCACAAACTTGTACAAACACACACATCCACAGAAGATCAGTTTGTCCCTGAGTGGAGGCCTAGTGCCAACTCTTTTGTAATGAGTAAGGTTCAGTTTAGTTATTTTTTTATGTATAAGTAAGTATTGAGTTGTATTAACAAACAAATTTTCTTTTTTCTTCTTCAAATGTTTGCATTGACGTCACTATTATCTCGTTTGTAAAAGACGTGACACTTTTTCTAGAGCAGCTGTAACCCTACCGTGTTGTTGTTTGTACAATGCATAAGCAAATTATCTTCCTGCCAATATTTAATCTACAGGGTGTATAATTCTGTGTCTAGATGGCTGAATGCTTGTGAGATACTTAATGCTCTACTTCCTACGTAGATTATTGATTACTAGACGGCTAAACGGGTTGCATTTGATATGGCTAAGGGCACTTGCGCACTAGCAGACTAGTACATATTCTGTACAAGACCACTGAATTCAAAATAACTACATATTTTTGAAGTGAAAACTTATTTAGCGGCGTTGTGCACTTTGAAGTATGGGTAAAAAATATTATACTCGCGTCAGGGTCACTTGCCTGTCACGTGACCCTGATCGAAAATCCGTAAGTCGGAGGGGTGTTTAATAAATATAGGAAATTAAAACTATTTTTTTTGGGTGCTTGTCATCATTTTCCTAGTTCACTTTTTATGACGGATTACCGTCTTCTCAACATTTACTTCTTTTTTACTCGCATGTCTTTAAAATATAATATGTATTTGTTATGGCTAAAGCTTAATAATTATTCTAAGGGCTAAAGATAGGTGTGAACATAAACTTAAGATTGGGTTTTATAATTCCAACGGTACGGCATGGCATGACAGAATTTGTATTACCATTGCCTTCTATGTTCCCGGATTCTAGTATCACTAGTACATAGGAGGCAATGGTAATACAAATTTTGCCGTTTTTGTATTATAAAAAGGCCCATTACCCGGCTAAACTTAGGTTAGGTTATGTTATATTTAGCCGTATAATCTTAAGTTTTTAGATGGCAAGAACTAGCTGTAACCGCACTTCACCAGTCTCGCTCATTAGGTGTTTACTTGCCTATATTTATACTTATACACTTATAGTTTATTCCTTGCATTGAAGAAAGTAATAAACATTACAACCTGCTTCAACATTACCCATACTCATTTATTTTGTGTTGGTTCTCTCACATTTCCAAACTTGCGAAATTACTTACCTTACAGTCAAAAGAAACATGAATGTTGCTAAAGTCACTAAGTATGTAGTACCAAGTATGCGATGACTTTTGAACTCATTAGCAGAGTATGCCGAACATGTTTCTAACATTTAAGAGCTTGAGTTAACCTACTTTTTGTTTTTTAATATTTTAATGCTTTTAATGCTTTTCCACCATATTTGGTGATTTTAAATTACTTGTTAGTTTGTGAATCAGTCCCATGGACTAAATAAATCAACACTCTGCCCGGATTTGAAAAAAGGTCGCATTTTGATCAACTGATACGTTGGTATGAAAAGTAGAAATTTTCCTTCCCAAAATTTAATATGTGTTCTTGGGTGCAAGTGCTTTAGTTTCAATGACAACCACCCGTCACCCTATTATATTCGTAGACAACCTTCTTTGTTCTCTTTGCTCACTAAAAATTAGACCAAAACATTTTTTTCTATTTTGTTTTTCTTATTAATTAAGTACTGTCGTAGTAATTTACTAAACTACAAAAGTATCGAAAGATTTCAGTTTGTGTATAATATTTAAAACATCAAACAAAACAAAGGCTGTCCATAGCCAGTAATATTCCATTTCTTCAGAATTTCTTTTCACACCTCCCGCAGTCGGTCATTGATTAATAACAGTAATTATTCTAAGACAAACATTTACTGAACTTACTTACAAAGTGATGTTTAGCCGATCGCCCACGCGATGACAGGCAACCATTAGGATGCGTCGGCGCAACTTCGAAGGAAGATCCTTGTACATTTGAATTTAAATACAAAAGTAAATCTCTTTTTGTATTAAAACATTGAAACACTTTTTAATAATGTCATCTATCATCAAAAAATCTAGGCCACGTAGTCAAATTACAATAAGTTCCTTTGTTATTAATTTTGTAAGTGAAAAACTCTTTTTGTTTACTCATCGACTCTACCCTTTCCTGTGATTATTCCTTAAAATATTTTTGAAGTGAGAACTTCTTTAGCGGCGTTGAGCACTTTTAGTATGGGGAAAAAATGTTAAACTCGCGATGAACTCGCGTCAGATCATCAGATGTCACGTGACCGTGATCGAAAATGCGTAGGATAGGGTTGCCACCTTTTTTGAAGTGAAAACTTCTTTAGCAGCGTTGTGTACTTTGAAGTATGGGTGGAAACCCCGACGGATGGCAGCCCTATGGTAAAAATATCTCTGTGACAGATATCAACGATGTCAACGATTATTTGCACATAGTATTTTACTTAATTGAAAGTAGACAGTTTGGTCGAGTGGAAAAGTTGCCAGATTGTAAGCAACAAGTCGAGGGTTCGAATCCTGAGAGAATAACGGACTCTTTTTGTGTATTTTGTTTTATTTCCATATTAATGCACAACGTTAATGTTCAAGTTTTCACTTCTGCCGGCACTCCCGGAGTGCAACCCGTTGTTTTTTTGTGACTGTCTTATCACCATTCATCATCATCATCATCTTTAGCCCATTTTCTTTGTAGCGCCAATCGTCACGGTCCTGTGCTAACCTTACCCATCGAGATCACGTCAATCTGACGATATCGTCTGACCATCGGGCTAGTGGTCTGCCCACTGGCCTTTGTCGCTCCCTTTGGTCCCTGTTCTGTGACTGCCTTAGTACAGCGACCAAGTTCCCTCGTAGACAAGTGTCCTACTCATGAGCTGCATCTCTACCGTATTCTAATGACAGGTGTATTTTATTCCTATCACTAAGTAATAAGTAAATATATGTTAAGCCTATTAATACGGTCTCTGAACTCAGAATGCAGTCGCTCCAAAGTAGTTAGGTAGCTGATCTACCAAATCCTGGATCACAGCCAAATCTACACGTTATGTTTAAGCTACCGCTGAGGAGTCTTATGTATGGCGGAGGCACAGGGTTCAAACTTGGATTCTTAAACTAGAATATAACGTATTAAAGATAATAGGCAACGAAAACTGCAATAATACTTTAATTTACAAACTATGACCTTGGACTAGAGTTCGAATATTGGAGTAAAGTCCTGCCTGAAGAAGTATGTAAATGTATGACTGTATGTAAATCCTTTATTGTACAACAAAATTAAAAAATCTGACACTGATTAAAAAACAAAGCGACGTTTGGTACAAAGACTGACTTATCCCACAAGGAGATCTCTTCCAGTACTACCAGACATTTTCAAACAAGACCAAAAAAGTAAGAGACCTTATAGTGATAAATTCACAGGTGTAAAAGGCTCTCAACTTCTCTGATAATGATAAATGTAGACTCGCCGTTCAGATAAGCAGACATCCTCCGAGGCCTAGCTCAGTGATAATTGCGTAACATGAGTTTCCTGAGCTATATCTGAATTAATAGTGGGTGTCTTGGTAAGTATACATACAGTTATAGGTTAGTTTTAGAGTAATGTGGAGGAAAATCATACTGCAAGGCTATAAAAAACAATAAAAACAAAAAACACGTTCTCGAAATGCATAATTATTCTTCATAAAAAAGTGTGTGTAAGGAAAACTGTAGGATTTTATGTGACTGAGTTCAGTATTTTGCTTTGCAATGTTATCAATTTCTAAATTTAAAGAAATGATGGGATTTAATTGTTAAAGTACTATTTTGTTTTCCATTTTTTTTTCTAAATTAATAAATAAAATACTCTTATTGTACTTTATATTATATACCTGTGAGGAATATGGACAGATGTTATATTTTTCATTACTTTCGTGACTATAGCTGAGTGTATCTATTTACCGACACAGTATTATTCTTGTCGAATGAAATCTAAGTTTCCAGGTACTGCTTTTGTGCGAGGCTTAAATTAGACCCAAGAGAGCAATATAGATACTCTGTAAACTGTACTCCATATAAATGATTGAGTTAGAGAAACTGTATTTGTTTGAGATTTTTTTGTCAGTCGTGGTATTGAGTCACATTCTAGCGATTTCTAAGATCGATAGTTCTGAATTGTATGGATTTGTGAGTTTTCTATTGTGCTTCAAAACTGTCTTCCTCGCCTGAAAGCGGTGCACCGTGCTGATCAACGGACGAGACTCTGGTGAATATAACCCTTAGATTAGAGGGATACTATCGCCAATTTCAAGTAAAGTAACTAATTACTTGAAATTGGTGATTTCACCATTCTCTATTTTAATAGTTATTAAAATACTTTTACATTGGCAAAATCGTCAGCGCCATCTTATCAAGAATTTTTCGTTTTTGAGAATGTGACATTGTAACTTTTTTTATCACCAACCAAAATTTTTCTTACGATGTCAGTAATGTTGATAGAACGTAAATAAGAAGGAAATTTTTTTTTCAATATTTTCAGATTTTGATTCCCCTTTTTAACGTCTTAGAGGATAAATTTTGTAAAACGCAGAAACAAGGGTGGCACAAATTGTATTGAAGAGTACTATTACCAAGTTTCAAGTCAATTGGACGATGTTATTTTTATTCCATACAAAGATTTTGATTTATTTTCATGCTTCAGACGATTTAGCTTGAAATTTTTATATTAAAAGATATAAAACAAAAAAATACGGGTCTGTTAAATTTTTATAAAATTAACGTACAAAAAGTTTGGATGGTGATAAAAAAAATTCCTGTATGTCATTGTACTTATTCTATTGTTGGCAAAGTGTTTAAAAAAAAAGTTTCGGAAAAAAAATCATTTTAAACAAAATACTAACTTCTTGATATAAATTTATCTAAGGATATACTTACTAATCAAACCACTCGACAACATCCCAAAACATTGACGTAGACCTTCAGTGGAAAGTGAACGCACATATTTATTAAGCATTTTGAGCAAGTTCCCAATCAAATGAACATACTCACAAAAGTTTTCAACATATCTTGAGAACGCTTTTGAGATGCCATATACATATATTCACGATCTTAAAAATTATGCTAAGCATAAAATCTAAACCTCGAAAAACATGCTCCTGAAAATGTCGTGGATCACTAATAAAAACAGATAGAGACATCTTTTCGCTTTCCAATATGAAAACAACTCCATTACCTTTGTGAATCGCTAACATAAAGTATATTTTTGATAGAATCAATTGAGTGAAATTGACCATAATAATTTATTTATCTCTTAAGAAACGCAAGAAAATCAAAGGAAAAAACGTCTACATTTAGGGACCATCGGATTGGAAGGCACATAAGGAATAAGTAATGTGCTCAAGTTCTGTAATAAATCTTAAAAGAATGCTTTGGCCGCTCCCAAAAGGATACTCGTGGAAGCGTTCACCTTCTATTTTCCCGTTATTTATGAGCCCATGCTTTATACTAGAACCGCGGGCCAAGAATAAAATGGTTAACTAAAATAAATGGCCGTATGTTCCCATAATCATAGATTCCGAAACTGAACGCTTGATGAAAATTAATGAGGAAACTGGAAGTCAAATCGAAACTGTCCTATTAATAGATACGAAAGAATATAAAGACACAACTTTAACGATGGAAAAGAGACAAAAAGACATTCTTATCTTTATGTGATTTATGGATGATATGCCAACGTATCTATTACAGTTTAAAATTTACTTCTGACTTCTGTACACGTAACTTACATTAAGAAATTTCGACATTTGCATGGAGAAGTAACCTTTTCATAATTATCACGGGTGGCTTCCAACTTTTAAGATTAGACTTAATGGATTTTTCGATTTAATGAATCCCCAAATCTTGATAATTGACTTTTAAAAAGATAGGGCCGAATTAACGATCTCTTCCTCTCAAGTTCATGCCGACTTCTTAATACTTCTCTTTTCATTTCGTTTACATGCCGAATTTGTTGAATTTGTTTGTTTTAAAATAACAAGAGTTATTTTAAAAGGTTTTCGCTACAAGCATTTAAGCTCGCGCGCTTGGTTGGAAGACAATAATCAAAATGAAGGGTTTCAGGGCACTCTGTGATGCACAAATCGTTTTGTTTGATCAGGCGTCTGTTGACAACAAATTCGTTGACGTTAATCCCTACACAATAGTACCGTTTTATCCCGGATAGGGCCAAATGACGGTCCGACCAACGGTATCCTTTATAAGCAATATTTAAGTCTGTACGTTAATATTTACTCAAAAGCTTTCTATGGAATCTCTGACGTGTTCTCTCATCCATTTATTTAAAAGCAAGTTAGGAATGATAAAAAATTATGGATTTCTTTAGAGCTAATGTAAAAAGTACATTCTGTAAGGATTAAAATTAAAGTTTTTTTTTCACGTATGGTAAGCTTTAGTTAACACTGTATTCAATAAAAACAATAATTGTTAAACAGCACAGGCCGAGACGTAAAATGCTTGGAATTTGACGAAAAAGCAAAGCGATCTCGCCCGAGGTGCCAGCGCTGTTCGTTAGCCCTCATTCCTCTCCACACCTTTGTAAATTACACAAATTACAAAGATATTTAGCTTTTTACATCTTTCGGTCACTTTAACATCTATAAAAGGCTCAGAATCTCAGCAATAAAATTAAAGAACAGCGAAACAAAATAAAAACACATACTTAATTTGGCAGACATATTTATTTATACTTTTTAAAGTTCAGCTCCGTCGTTAGCAAGTAATCCATATTTACAGAGTCAAGTAAAGGTACGAAAATAATCACAAACAATAAATAACTTTAATTAGGCTCCTAACTTACACGCTATTTTAATTTTGGTCACTAAAAAAACCAAAATATTTTTGTTTCGAGCCCAAAAGTAATTTTGGCTTTTTTGTCTTTTTACTACGAAACAAACTTAAATTTTATTAAGTACAATGTTTAAAGCTAACATCAACTTTAAACAAGAATGACTACTCGTGATTTAATAGTAGGTAAGTAGGTAATTACAACAAAGTTTAATCAAGAATCTGATCTACTATCTATCCGAAGAGCAGTCACGTAGGAAAACTTTCTCATGGTCGCTAAGAATAACTGCTTGTGTGAAAAAAAAAACAATAAACCGGTATCTGAGCTAATTACTGAGAATAAGTCTTTTTTGCAACCGTAAGATTATCCCATACAAATCTATCAGCAAACAACTTCTTATAAACTATTCATCGACTTTAAGTAGGTATATTGTATCCTACATAATTTCGACGGCCAAGAAAAATATATTTCTGATGTTTACAATAAATATTTAAATATTTACAAATACGTACAATTATTTATTGCTGAAGAAGACAATGTAATTAATATACAAGCACAATATTTTTTTTAGTCAATTTACCAATTCTGATATTATTCTGATGGTAATGAGAGATATTTTGCAGCAACATTAGTTTTTTAACTTATGTTGCTGCAAAATATCTCATATTACCATGATTAACTAAACATTATAAAGGACTAGTTGTAAAAATATATTTTTACTGATAATTCTATCAAACATGGCTCTATTTACCGAGACATCCCACCAAGATCCAAAAGAAGACATCCAACATTTAATTAATGATTAATTAATACACGTATTTTCAGTTCACTATTTACAAGCCATTATAAGTCCACCCATTATTTTAGAAAATTATCTTTAACTATTTCCTTCTTAACATATTTACACTTCTAATGTTTCTGGTGTTAACCTTACTGTGATTCATCATAAATATATTTATATGTGTATATTTTATTAATTTACAATCGCCTAAATCTACATACAAAATTCACAAGTAATTTTATTACAACAGCTTTACATTCATAGTTTTTTAGAGTTCTTCGGAATAACTTAAATCACAAAAAATCGATTTGCACTTTTTAAACAATCATTTTACTTGTTCGATTATTCACATAGTATCACACTTGCCACTCAATCCTTTGCAGATCGACACTTTTTACATTTTGCGAAAATTTCGTCCAATTATTTTTATTTAGGAACTGAAGGCGTGGTCGTCTACAAACAGCATGTCAAAGCTATGTCGTCACACAACAACATCTCGCGACGCTGTCTCTTTTGTAGGGGTAGCTGGGGCTAGAACCGGCTGGAAACAATGAGCCGCTGGAGTAAAGTCTTCCACTAGCTTCCTCTTGAGAACGGAAGATGATCCAACGTATACATTGGTCCCGGGAAATGTGCCTCGTCGTCTGCGTCTCCATACAATTGCTGCCATCACAGCCAATCCGAAGGCAATCATTGCTGACAAACAGCCTAATACTAATTCAGAATCTGGGACTCTTTCTGGCACACGGTCCCCTCGCATTGAGCTTACAAGTACTGACATAAGCCGATCTCCATCGCTTACTTGAACATCTTGGACGCTTTCGGTTGACACACGCTGAGCTCGACTTGTGTCAATTGTCATTGTTTCTGATCGTTCATTATCAACGCCCGGAGTACGAGACACTAGTTCCACTTGAATATGGTACACAGTGTCAGGCCAAAGCGATAGAGTAACTCGAGTTGAATCTGTAAACAGATTTCCTTTTAGCCCTCCGCCATCAACCTCCCACGTTACGAGGTAAACACCGCGTGCTATTCTTGGTTCCCAGGCAATTTCGCCGATGACGAGTACTTTTTGATGTATCAGTGATATCTCTTTCAGAGTCCATTTGTGTTCATCGTGATTGGAGGTATTGGTGTCGTGAGCTACCCAAGTTTCATCTGGGCTGTAGATGGTGACAAGACCTTGTGGGTCTACGACTAGGACGCGAAGTAGTGCCCCCTCATTGTTCGATGGGACTCTGGTGGCTAGAGCCTGGGTTTGAATGATTTGCCGCCAAGGCCCGTCTGCAGCTCGACGCATGACGACGTATACGAGAGGTGCTGGACGGGAGGCGGCGCGGGGTGCGGGAGGAGGCCAGCGGGCAAGTGCTCCGCTAACCCGCATCACCCCCTCTCCTTTTGTGTGGATGACGGGCTGCGTCTGCGCCGCCCGCGCTGCTTCGGAGTGGAACTCGCATGCAACTTTGCATCCAGGGAACTGCAAAGAAGAAATAAATTTTATTTCGGACACTCTTCGAATAGAAAATGTATTTCGAAAAACGAAAAATTTTAAACTTACGCAAATATCTTTCTCGTCGCACACTGCACCCCATATTTGGTAGTTTGATTGGAGAAGTTCACAGTTCTCCCAACACTGCAACAAGAACATCAGGTCAAAGTCTGTAGCAATCAAATGTGGTGCTATCTCCATAACTTGTCTCAATTAGGTGAGTAATTTAAGCCACTTGATTTATTACAGAAAAGGTGATTACACTGTAGCCGACATTAACAAATTTAGACGGTGTGTGTATCAAAATATTGGTTCTCAAAGTTGTCCTTACTATAGATAATAATATTATAAACTCGAAAGTTTGTACATAAATGGATGTTTGGATGTTTGTTCCTCTTTCACGCTCAAACGGCTGGACCAATTTTGATAAAAGGTATGGAGGTAGCTGATAACCGGGATTAACACATAGGCTACATAATTTTCCCAAATTTTTACTGTAACGAAGTCCCGGGCGGAAATCTAGTTTTAAGTACGATTTCAAATCACACCGTGGTATTGTTATCAAGCAGTATACATGTTTCTCAGTTTGAGCACCTGTTGCTTGAGTAGTGTTTTAATAACATCTCTTCTCGTACTACCTATTTCTAAATGACTCTTTCACATTAGGCGATAATGTGTGTGGAGGAAATGGTTCGTCATTATTTCTCGAAACTAGGTCACGCTGGTTATTTGTAACTACATACTTATAAAGTAATGTTAGAGTACAATAATAAAAGAAGTTGACATAATATCTTTGAGTTGATTAATGAGTCATACCTAAATCAACTGAAAGATATCACACTAATGATATCAACAGCTGTTTCTTTTCCTTAAATTCGTAGCAGAAACGTTCATTAAAGTTGAAGCTTCTTTAAATGTAATGTGGTCCTTGTTTAAGTCAATTAGACGGAAAGTGACAGTACGATGCTTGAAGTAGCATTAACTTCAATAGCCGTTTCTGCAACAAGATATTGGATTTTTTTTAACAGAATTTTAAAATATTTTATACTTTTTTGTCATATTGATTTTTTCGGTAATTCCACAGTGTCTAATTAAGAGTAACAATTATATAATTTTTTTATTATTATTATAAGATGGGTTAACTCTTGACCTCAATCTTGACCATAAAGGTCAAAGATGAGGTCGACGATGGAGCGAGTTAAACCTGAAAATGCCTATAAAGGCACTGGTATTCCCACGCACCGACGGAACACAGCAAGCTGTTTGGCGTCGGACTTCGGTAGGAGGGTGGTCGCGAACCAGACGGCCGTTTACAGAGCCTACCACTCCGCATGAGACCATGGGACGACATCTCAGATTCAGAAAAAAAAATGATGGTTTGTTGCCTGGGATGGATTACTAGGAGGCAGGTCTCATTTGTGTTTCCTCAGTCGCCTCTTACTTGTTATTTTTGAATCTTTATAAAATTGAAACTAAGAGAAAGGTAATAATAATGAGATTATAATCATGGGTTCATAAATGGTGCAGTATTTTTTGACATATCCTGTTGTACTATCAATATAACTATTTAAGTAATATTAAGGTACTGCCTTACAAATAACACTTTCAATTAAATAATCCAGACCCCGCTTAGTTTGTAACCCAAAACTAACTTGATACAGAATTGGAACCTTTGGGCTTAATGAGGTCAACCAATATGAATAGAATTAGTACATCTCATTGATGAAATATTCACGTCTCAGTTGAGTTCTTAGAACTAGAAAGTAATCATTTAGCGGCTAAAAGACTTTTTTAAACCGACTTTCATAAAGGAGGGGGTTCTATATTCGACTTAATGTATTTTTTTTAAATGTATGTTCACTGATTTCTCCGCCATTTGAGGATCGATTTTCAAAATTCTTTTTTTGTTTGAAAGAATATACTTCAGAGGTGGCCCCATTGACACCATGTCGGGATCTGATGATGGAATCTCATGAAAATCGAGGGAAACCCTTGAACTAAATAGGCACTTACAATGTTTCTCATGTTCTTTGTATTATTTACACTAATAATTTTCCACGTTAACAAAACGTATGAGTCACCGACTTCAATCCCAACAACAGTTCGCACAAAGTAGATAACTAGTATTTTTTGCAGACAACAATGCCTATTAGCAGATAGCCACAAACGAAAATGTTACTCATTTATTTAGATGATGTTCGGGTTTGTAGTATTTTTTTGATTTTGTTGATTTTTTTAAAAGCGCTGAATCATTTTCGATAAAATTTATATGGGACCACCTCTGGATTATTTTGAAAATCGGTCCATAATTGGCGGAGAAACCGGTGAACATACATAAAAAAAATACATACAGTCGAACATAGAACCTCTCCTTTTTTGGCGTCAGTTAAAATGGAAAAAGAAATGAACTTTTTAAGAAAAAAAATTAAACCGACTTCAAAAAACCGAGAAATAAAAACAAAATCATTTAATGTTCTACGTAGTACCTACTGATCTGTTTGAAGTCGGTGCCAAGCAAAAAAAGCTTGATAGGCCGAATTCGCACCGACTTCAGACAGATCAGTAGGTACTACGTAGGACATTAAATGATTTGTCTTTATTTTTCGGTTTTTTGAAGTTGGTTTATTTTTTTTAATAAGCCTATAAACCACTACTAGAATAAGCACTTTTAAACCTCTAATTAAAATAAAGCGATTGACCTAAACTAGTAGTAGAGGGCATTTCAGGGACTAACTAACCTTTACAATGATTTCAGGCACGTTTAAACTTCAAAGTAGGCTAACTGTAAAATGTAATCACTGAATATTGCTTGTTTTTTTTTACCAGCCCTCTTATACGTCCCCACCGAGGAGCACGGGCCTCCCTTCGAAACACGAAGAGGATTTAGGCCATAGTCCACGCTGGCCCAATGCGGGTTGGTGGACCACTCGTCTTTCGAAATGAATTTTCTTCGACGGGCGGGTTTCATCACGATATTTTCCTTCACCGTTGAGCAAGTGATAATTAGAAATCCGTACATAAATCCGAAAGGACGAATTTAGTGGTACAGGCCCGCACCAGGATTTGAACCCGCGACCTTCGGATTATAAGTCTGGCTCATTACCAACTGGGCTATCACCGCTTTAAAATAAATTAATTTGAATATCGTATCGGTATTTGTCTTAATAGTTAAGATATTAGTTATTATGTTAGAGAATAAGTAAAATGAATCCTTTAACAATTAATTGAATATCAGAAAGTAGCATTATGAGACCAACATCCTAGTTACTGTCATTTCTATAAGTAATACTTTCAGTATCAGTTGCAGAGACGTACAACTTTAAATATTATTTTGTCACTGTCCGTCTTGTTGACGTAAACAAGGATGGCATAATATTTAAAAAGCTTTAAAATAAAGGGGGTGTGTGAGGTTATAACATCATAGTGACCCAAAATCGTCACCCTGCGATCAACGGACGAGTTTCTGACGTATTAACAACCCGTGAGGGGTTTCTCTACTTGACATTGCCAACTTCGCCATTCTATGTTTAAATTTTGATTAGAATACTTATACATTGGCAAAATCATGATTGTAGACGCCATTATTTAAAGAATTGAACTTTAATGAACTTTCTGCAACTGAGCGTTATGACTAATTAGGCAGTATCCTTGTAATTTCAAATAGCATTATATCATAAGAATAATACGCTAACCTGTCCATAATACGATAGTTATCTTTACCATAAAACGGCGTTGTGTAATTAGAAGTCACATTTTTATGACTTTATTGTTATAGTTATGTTGTTTTTATGCCTAGAATTAAAAATACAATTGTAAAGGCATCTGTACAAACACAAAACGTGTTTTCTTAATGAGTTCGAAGCTTTAAAATATAGACCTCAGAACACTTAAGCTGATCACCCGCTGTTATTTTATTGGCATTAACATTGAGTCAAAATTCACAAAATCGGGGTCAAAGATTTCATTTAAAAGGCAATCTTTATTTGCTTTAATTTTGACAACTACTTACTTTATACAGCGTGAAAGCGAAGTTTCATTTTATGTTCGTGAGATTTTGAGTAGGTATATAAAATTATAAAATTACAGCCCTGGGTAAAAAAAGATTCCTGTTTAAAGTAATTTAAACAATACCTAATCCAGGGGCACTATTTTTGAATTGCTAGTCCGGAATGATGTCGGTTGAATTCAAGATAGGTTAGACCGCTTAGACCCGTTCTTCGACGTGTAGTGATAAAAAATTTCTTAATTCAAAAAATCCGTGCATATCGATAAAAGATACACTAGCGATTTAAAAATAGTGCCCCAGGATGGCTATTCAACTAATCAATAGGGTCTCAATTCAATGGCGGTTCAGGTGGCGAAATTGAGAACTATCGAAATACGTCTCATGACGGCTGCTTTGACTTGACTAGTGGCGCCACCGCCAAATGAATTTTAGGTTGCTAGGTAGTTAGCAACTTTAATATCGGTTGGCGGTGGCGCTGTTGGTCGAGGTGGCTGTCAGAAAGTATTTGAAAATTAAATAGTCCTCAATTTCGAAACCTGGACAGATAAAATGTTCAACCGCCATCGTGACGCCACTGACCAGTGGAATAGCTCTCCAGGTCTAAAGCCATGGTTCAAACGCATAATCACCCTGTATTCTACTTACCATAAAGCAGTCAGGGCCTTGTAGACACGACGACTCCCCACCGGGTCGCGGCGCCGCAAACTGCAGACAAACACACAAAATGTCAGTCAAAACACGCCAATCTCAAACTTACAAGTCGAACTCAATTGATATGCCACAAGTCACGGGTTAAATTATTGAGCAAGTTGTTATAACGCCTTGTCAAAATAAATCAGTTAGGTGCAAATTGGAACAGTAATTTTAATTTTGGTCAGTGGTCAATTCTTGCGCTGAATTTTGAGCACTTTTTTTAACCCTCGACAAAAAAGATGAGTGTTATAAGTTTGACGAATATGTTTATCTGTGTTTGGCTGTGGAACCATAGCTCCTTATCAAGCAGATAGTCCGATTTTGATGCGGTTTTCTTTTGTTTACAAGCTGACGTATAATCGAGATGGTTCTTAGATATTTTAAATCTTTGGTTTAGTCGTTTCAGCCTTTAGTTATTTTTAAGCAATTAATTTCGGTGGTGATACACAATTTTTGTTATCGTAAACAAAAACGGCATCACATTTTCAGAAGTTTTCACTTTAATATAAGTTGCTGCAACTGAATTAGTCGATCGAACTAAAGCCATCTGCTCTAATTACCCAAATACTTTCCCCAACTGACTCACCCTGTCAAAAGTGCTATCAAAACGTGCCATTGACACAAAACCATTTGACATTTATACCAGCTGTGCCTACCAATGGCGTATCTGGCTATTAAAGCGGCGTGCCGACGGTAAGCAGACGCCTGTCAGTATTATCAAATACATTAAACTGGTTACTCGATTTCAACATTTATTTTCTTATTCGTTTTTTCGTTTGGATATAAAACCCTCTCTGAGTGGAGATAACGAGTAACGTATTGGTGCTCCAGGAATAATTAAAAGAACCTTTTTATACTCGACCTCCTCTGCCCGAGTGCAATGTTAAAGCGTTAATTAAGGTTAACTTTTGATGTTATTGTTACTGAATTGGATATTTCGGCCGCAATAAAACTTGGGGTCCTTTTCGTAAGATTTATCTTAAGGCAATTCTAGGGATTTTGGTCGGATTACATGTTTGTTTTATCTTGAGGTCTTTTTGCTATAAAACGGCGACATGGCCCACTCAAGCTAAATTGGTGAGTCAATATTTAATGAAATTAGAATCGACAAGTTACAGTCGAGGTCATCTTAATTAACTTTATTGTTAAGTTTTTAAACTTTCGGTAGACAGACAAACAGACAAAGAATTAATTAATTGCTTTAATTAAAACATACAAAACAACCAAACAGCAACAACCATGTAATTACTAGAGACAAAAGACAAAAAATAATAATAAGCAAGAAACTTATATCGATAAAAGGTTCGTCGCTCAGTGGCGCTTGCTGTGCTGAACCGATCAGCAAGGGTAAGCAACGTACATAGGGATAGGGAACCTGATGGGTGACCATGGTGATAATTTAACCCGAGTATTTTTGTGTTTCGGAGGATATGTTGACTAAAACCGTCGTTAAACCAAGTCAAGGGCTATATGGCGGTTTTAAAACTTTGACACCAGGTTTATTCATGTTTGCCACGTGCTGTAAGAAGAAGAACAGACTTCATTTTTGTAGTAAAGATTTTAAAAATATTTAAGATTTTTTTTTAACACAGATCAACACAGATATATAGACTTGAAGTCCGTACAATATCGTATCACCCACCCCATCAGAGCCGGAGTCCCGCAGGGCTCCGTCCTCTCTCCTCTCTTATATACCCTATTCACTAGCGACTTTCCTAAGTTTGAGTACTCACCTCAAACGGCTCTATTCGCGGACGACACAGCAGTGTACTGTTCGTCTCGCAGCCTCCGCCCAATCGTCCGAATCCTGCAGCGCGCAGCCGATACTATCGGTGAGTGGTTCAGGAAATGGCGTATTGAGGTAAACCCTGCTAAGAGCGCCGCGGTGCTCTTTGGCAGGCAACAACCCATGCCAACCATTCATATCACCATGTTTGGTCAACCCATCCCTTGGGAAAGGAAAGTCCGCTATCTGGGCGTCACCCTTGACAAGGCAATCACGTTCTACCCTCACATCAAAACAGTGCGGAGCAGAGCTGCGTTCGCGCTCGGCCGCCTTCACTGTCTCCTCAACAAGCACAGTAAATTGTCCCTTAGAAATAAGGTGAGGATTTACACAGCTTGTATACGCCCTATCATGACGTATGCCGGCGTTGTCTTCGCACACGCGGCACCTAGTCATATCCATCTCCTCCAAATAATCCAGAACAAGTTCATGCGCAAGGCTACGGGTTCCCCGTGGTTTGTGCGCAATGAGAACTTGCATATAGACTTAGGACTGCCGACCATCTCGCAGTACCTTAAGCAATCCTCCACCCGCTTCTTTGATTCTGCCCCGCACCACCCCAATCCCCTGGTGGTGGCTGCGGCCACTTACGACCCCGTCCCCAACAACCCCGGCAAACGCCGTCCGAGGAACGTCCTCAACGACCCGGACGATCCCATCACCCTCGCTATTCAGGCCGACCAACAACGCGCAAAGTCCCGTACACCAAACAGACCGAGATACCGTCCTCGCCGGCGAGGACCTTCGTCGCGTATACCTCCTCACCTCCGCCCCGATTCGCGGTACCGGTACGTACCCGGCCGCTTCTCTCCACAAACGTATGTCCGACGGTTCCCTCGCAGTAACGCCCTAAGCCGAGGTTCGAGCCCCACAGGGGGCACCCTTAGGCCTGTTACTTAAAATTTTGGGTTGAGAGCCATCTGCGCTCACCACTTGCTCGGTGAAGCTGTCAAGGCCATCAGCGGCCAACAGCGTAGTCATTCCAAAAAAAAAAAAAAAACAAAAAAAAAAAAAAAACAAAAAAAAAATATA
Source organism: Aproaerema taeniolella (assembly GCA_949987775.1). NCBI lineage: Eukaryota > Metazoa > Arthropoda > Insecta > Lepidoptera > Gelechiidae > Aproaerema > Aproaerema taeniolella. The sequence goes on along the minus strand of OX465259.1, from coordinate 6,996,952 downwards.
TCGTATCATACATAAGCCGACATGTATTTTTAAATGTCGTTTGGTGACTATAAATTAGTTAGCGAAAATTAAAGATGTGAATCAACCCACGAAACTAAACAACTCTTCCTAAGGAACATAGGTTTAAATTTTAGCCTCTTCATGTTGTAAAATCAGCGGATTTGCTTTTGTATGGGGAGTCGAATTTTTATTTTTAGACTTTTTTTTTAGATTTCTTGGGGAAACTTGTTCAGTTTCATGGGGAGAATTACCCCCTTAAGTTTCGCTAATTAATTTAAAGTCACTCCATATACCGACGACAATATTAATGGCTTTATATTTAAATAAGTTTATTAGCTAAAGTTATAATTTCTCATGTTTATACTTAAGAATCCAGTGGAACCAGGTATTAAAGACATTTTATCTTTATTGTGCCCGTATAACTTCTATAAAGGAAGTAGCTAAGTGCTTTATAATTAATATGAGAATAAATAATACGACATAATCCTCTTATTATTTTGATATTACTGACAACGTTTATTAGTTCAGTTTTAAATTAGTTTGCTAAATGTCATGGGAAATAATTATGGTTATGATTTTTTTTGTTTTCATTTTCTTTTTATTAAATACTTGCGAAAATTGTTTATGTTGGATACTATTAGATAAACAATTATGTTACAACATAACCCTAAGATTAAAAACTTTGTGTCACCTCCGATATTCATCACTTATTTATAACTATTTTGATCAAATAACTTCAGATTTCATACAAAAAATTGGTCCATATCGAAAGTATACCATTCGTTTAGGAGTACGATGCCACAGACAGACACATATATTTACTATACATACGTCAAATTTATACACAGTTAAAAAACTCTTTAAAGTTCGAGTGAATAGGCTTCTTCTGGGTGAGCTTGCTACATCCTCGACCGCATTATGCCCTTGGGCTAGATTGTGGTCAAGAGCAAACCCTTTATTAAAAATAAAAAAAACGTTCAAACTCTTAGTACTTCATATCGTTTTATATTCAGGATACGTTTGGCCATGATCCAGGATTAGGCAGATCGGGTAATTACAGTAAAGCGACTGCCATCTGACCTTGGTGACCTCATATGACCTTCCTGCTAATAGTGAAAGCCTTCGGATTGGATCGTGGTATCCTACACATCCAGTTATTCAGTTATCTGATTTTGCAGGTTTCCGCGAGAAGTTCATTTTTTAAAACCATACTGTACGTCTTCGTTTCTTCCAAAACGGGTTATATTTTACAGAAAACATTCATATAAGTATACATTATAAAGTAAAATAACACTGAGCCCAAAGCAAGATAAAAAGCAGAAAAAAACCTATAATAAATTATTGCTAATTTACATTAATTAAAGTTTAATCACACACCAGCTGCTTCATTAAGGGATTATTAAAAAGAAAAAAGTTTTTGAATATAGTTTTACTTTTTAGTTTGAAAAAATAAGCAGAATGTTTCTTGTGCTATGTAGTAATTTGACAGACAGACAGACGAATCATTCATTCATTTCATATCATTTGTATTCGTCATTTAATCGTGTAATTTATTTATATTTACAAAATTTAAAGCATATTATGTTCCGTCTACATTTGTTTTTTTTTTTTTTGAAGTGAAAACTTCTTTAAGTGCACTTTTTGGGATGAGTAAAAAATGTTGAATTCGCGTCAGGACATGTGATCTGATCTAAAATTCGTAAGACGGAGGGAGAGTAGACCGCAAGGAAGTAATATATGTTTAAGTTTTTACTTCTGCTGGCATTTCCGGAGTGCAACCCGTTGTTTTTTTTTCGTACATTACATACGCTAAGGCCTGTCATTCCATAAGGGGTAGGCAGAACATCAGTGGTTCAGAACCACTTAATGCCTCGTTTGACATAAATTCTGAGGGTTACTAGATGAAACATGACGTTATAGTATTGAGAGGCTGTCAGCCTTTCGCCTACAATACAGCAAAACCTTCGCGTCCCTACTACTTACTTTTACAGTATGCCTGAGAAGAGTTTGCAGCTGGCATATTCTAAGAAAAACATAATGGCTCAACAATATCAATACCTGGACAGGTGTCGCCATGGTTTACAAAACGGAATACTTCATAAAGTATTCCATTTGGTAAAACAAAGAAGTTAATTAAGCTTATGCTGCTGACCTCTAGTAGTAGAGACAAATAACGCATAACTCAAGAAAGAATAACGCAGAAACGCTTAACTTAAGAAAGAATAACGTTGAGCTTTCATCTTCGCTGATGTCTCTCTCACATGCATGTAGGGCCCTGACGGACGCAAAGTCGCGTGACCGTGACGTCATCAAAGAGACACCGAGCTATTATTGTATAGTACCACAAAGATACCTTACATAAACAAAGAGTAGCAAAGAAAACAAAATTACTCTTTTAGGTCACTATCATTGCGGCTAATGATGCCAATCTGTGGCATCCATCTAACGTTCCGTCCGTCCGTCCACCGGTTATTACATGTAATCATCGTACCTAATTTTTCACACAATTTATTTTTTCTCCAACCGCGATACTACGAAGTGTTATTTCATGTCAACTAATGACAACAAAAAGTGTCAGTCACACGACAAGACAAAAGTCACGTCAATTGGTCTGCACGATTTTTATTTTTTTGACTTGTAAACTAATTTTGTTCTAGTTTTCATACTTTGACGGATTCAATAGAAAATTCAATAATCGAAGGAAACGTAATTATGTCTCTTTTTAATGAGATGGACAAAATTACAGAATTTCGAAGTGACATTAAAACCATAAAAGGCTTTAATTTCGAAAATACTGTAACTTAAGTATTTAAAAAGAAAACATGGATGCATAACAACAAATTATAAATACTGCAAAACAAACTAAAGGAACGAAATTAACTTTCGCTAGTCTAAAGAATCTTATTATAAACTTTACCAATTCAATTATTAGAAGTATTGAACCGCACGTTCGTTTCAAAGTCGAAATATGAAAGTTAAACAAAACAAAAAGGTCTTCGGCAACTGCAAAGGAAGTGAGTGAATAATGATGAATGACGGTGATTGAAAACACAGCCAGTCGAGTGGCCTCGAATTTATGTAAGATGCCGCCGCAGATTACCCTTTTGTTAATCAAACAACGTTTATTGAATAATATTCAATTAATCTTTCGTATTTGACTTTCCATATTCAATAGAAACCGAGGGAGAGAACCCATAACTACGATTACGAAGTAGCGATACTACATTTGAATCCGATAAATGCCATTATAGAGGAAGTAGATGAAAAAAATGAAGGTATAAACGTTATAACGCGTTTCATTCGTGTTAGTTTCTGAGGCAAATGTTAGCTTGAATAGATAATTGGAGTGTTCGATCCTTTTTTTTTGAAGGATCGAGGATCAGGCATTCCAATACTTAAGAGTTTACAAAATCCATTAAAGATAATCGTCCATAAGTCAGGCCCGCGGGTGCGCCGGGGCAGGAACTAATCGATCGATGCGCACACACATGGTCGTTTACAATCAATCCATCAGCGTTTATGTAACGGGCAACTACCGATGATCTTCATTTATCATTTTGTTTTGTGGGTAGCGAGCATCGCACTTGGGGGTCAAACGATAGCTGTACAAAATAAATACCACGATCTTAAGAAATATGATTTGTAAACAACTTTTTTACTAGTTTTATCATACTAGAACAACAGTGTAGAGACTACTTTGCATATAAATAAGATAGGCAAAGTGCAGAAGACAATAAAAACTGTGTTTACATTTCTGCAGTTGAGATAAAGCGAAGCGTAGCAGAAATGAAACCAAAACGAGTACCTGGCTACTAGAAAGCGAGCAATTCCCATCAATTAAATGCTATCAAAAATTGCCATCTTATCGACTACAATAAACAATGGTGAGTGCGACATTTACATGTAACAGATAGAGAAGGAAGCAAAAACATTAAACACCTAACAACCTCCTTCAGTGTAAGGAGCAAAAACAGCATGAATTATGATTTCGCATAAAGATAAAATACAATCTAAGCTAGCGCGCCAAATGGCGAAGAAAAAATGTAATTTCTTGAGAGAACAGAGACCGCGGGGTCGGAAACCGAGACAAGAAATAGGACAGTGCATGTGAGGGTTATTATCAAATGCTCATATTATGGAGAGATTTCATAACTTTGCTGGTTATATTAAAAATCCTTCTTTGTAGCAAATTGCTTATGGCTACGCTCATAGCTGATGTTCTTAAGATCTATTTTAAGGTAACCTTTGGTCGGCAATAGAACTACTCTTATTATAAGCACTAGTGAGGATCTTAGGTTTCCACGAATGTTACTATTCATGATAAGCTTCTCGTAACACCGAAAGCGGAGAGAGGTTTCATACAGAGAGGTTTACACATAGTCCTCAAGCTTAGAAGATATCCTGTAAATTAAAACTTAACTACAAAATTTAGTTGATAGTAGAATGTGACGAACATATTGGCGGGGGCGTATATGAGAAAACAAATAAAACACGCATTTACTGTTTTCATCTGTTTTTATCTTCGATCAAGTATCGAAGATTTTTATAACATTTATTTTTTACAATCATAGTTTTAAATACATTACATCGGGTTCTTACCAGGGCTTTTGATTTAAAACTAGTGAAAATGGCTTCGAGAATGTTAAACAATATATTTATTACAATTGTGTCCGAACTCATAATAAACGATTAATGAAAAATACGTCCAGTCGGAAATAAAAGATGGCATCGACATCATTAGGTCCAAGAACATGATGAATATTTCATGAAATATGGTCTCTTATAGCTCAAGTTTATTACAAGAGACCCAACGTATATTATTTTCAACGATTCTTTGTTCGCGTTTTTGTACATCAGCGGTTACAACAATTTTATCCACTTTGAGAGCAAGTCTATAAAATGTCTTTTAGTTATCGAAACGTGAGCCTGAATTCGTTATGATACCTGTTCTGTTTGATCGAAACAATTAATACGTTATTTAATTTATTTTTATATATCTGCATTCTGCAAGCTTGTGTTGTGAAGAATAAGAAATCCCATCAAAAACAATGCTTGTCAAAAAAACCAAGTCTCGCAACTCAGTTGTTCTGCGGTAAAAAGTTGTGAGATCCATGTAATACCAAGTCGGTTATTAATTTATTCAGTCTCTACTTAAGCGACTTTCTGTCTTAATACGTCCAGTCTCTAATACCACGATCGTGGTCCATAACAATTGAAAATCAATTGTGTCTGGAATCTCCGTACTCGAAGCATTAAGTTGTTACGTAATAATTAACAGCATCTTATAGTGACGCATATCAATATTAAAATTCTTTAATGTTTTATATAAATATATCGAGACTTGGCCATCGCACTAAATAATTGAATTTACATGTGTTTTCAGGCGATTGAATTTACACGTGTTTTCAGGCGATGGCCAAGTCTCAATATATTTATATAAAACATTAAAGAATTTTAATATTGATATGCGTCACTATAAGATGCTGTTAATTATTACGTAACAACTTAATGCTTCGAGTACGGAGATTCCAGACACAATTGATTTTCAATTGTTATGGACCACGATCGTGGTATTAGAGACTGGACGTATTAAGACAGAAAGTCGCTTAAGTAGAGACTGAATAAATTAATAACCGACTTGGTATTACATGGATCTCACAACTTTTTACCGCAGAACAACTGAGTTGCGAGACTTGGTTTTTTTGACAAGCATTGTTTTTGATGGGATCTCATTTCTTTTTGTATTTTTTAGAAAAGCAATTGAAATTATCAATGAAAATCGCAAACTTATAGGTAAGAATTCTGGGCACATCCGAACAGCATTGGGTTGCTCGCGCGTATGAGCGCGGCTGCTGCTCGCTCGGCGACATTCACCTTTCCGCGCGCCCCGCCACTGTCCCCGCCCCGCACCCTCGCGCTAGCACCGCGCAGCGCGTAGTAACGGCCCGCGCTCACTCGCTAGCATCGCAGCGCATGGTATAATAATTAATTTACAACCTTACGCACTCGTTATAAGTACGAATACGCACGTAGGTACGTTTTTTGCACTAAATAATTTAATTTACACGTGTTTTCATGACGGGAATACCCATTTTTTGCTCGATTTGGCAGGGGCACTACCATGCGCCTATATTTATATGGGACTAGCTTAAACCCGCGGCTTCGCACGCAATAATAATAACTGCCGTAAAACATCGTTACGAATAAAGCCAATATTGAAAAATTTAACTGAAGACTTGGCTGTATGTGCTTAATTTTTTTTGTGGTATTTTCTAGATTTTTTAGTTTTTCCTTGATTCATACACCAAATACTACTTATATTCCAAATTTGAAGCTTCTAGGTCTGCTAGAAGTGCCTTAGAATTTTGATGATCGGTGAGTCAGTGAGTGACAAAATTAAGAAATTTGACCCGTTATAATTCTTAAAATACTGGTTCAAATTGAATGAAATTTGAAATATACCGTGTCTTTACAATGCCTGCATGGTTACTGAAATTTCAGTCTTCTAGTTTTATCCACAACGAAGTTACAGGGGGTCGAAAATGGTCTGAATTGCTTCGAGAAAAGGATGGTAGGATGGTACGGCCGTGACGCTTTTTTGCTCGACTTGGTGGGGGCACTGCCGTGCCCCCAGATAAAAAGGACCGTAACGAAACCTTTAAAATAACATGGAACTATTCTATCTCCTTCAACTATTTTAGTAACACGAGTATTTTGGTAGTTGAATATTTCAGAACATGTTTTATTTCTAATTGACAATCCTGAGGAAAAATTAAAAAAAATATTATTCCAAAATTAAATAGCAAAGTCAGCTGCAGTAATGCAACCCTGCATGAATTTATAGTTTCCAAGTTATCCACAGTTGATCAGCAGGGTGCATAGGTATAGAAAGATAAAATGAGAAATATTGGAGCATTACGATGTTACGACCTAACAACACTTAAAATTAAGTTTATTGGTCTTAGTTTGCTAATATAATGCACCATTGGGGTAGGAAGAGTGGATATTGCCATTGCTCTAATACAAGATTCAATTCAAAGGGAAATCATAAGACGAATAAAACAAATTCAAGATCCAAAAAATTTGCTATAAAATAATTGGTTTTGTGTGTGGCAGAATGAGAGATTTGTTAATTAAACCTTTAACATTACAGATAATTTCCTATTTATTAAAAACAACTCTGGGATTTAGTAAAATAATGAACGCCTTTTAAGAACGTAAACCAAGATAAACGTTGACCCATTTACTTATTAAAGAACGCATCCTGCCAATTTGCTTTATTGATGTTATATTATAGCATCATTAACTTTTTTTATAGCCATCGCCTTTCTGACGGACCGCCTATAATTATGATACCAAGCTATAGTCCTTAAACTATTTTTAAATTATTATACTGCTACGCTCTAAAAATCTTCAACAACAGGATAATACGTGTTACGAGCAAAACCCTATTCTTGATTAGTACTTTCCCGATGTCATAAATTAAAATATAAACTTTATAAAATAGCCACGTTAATGTAAAATGAAAATATTTTCATTATGGAAATTAGCTCTTTCATAAAGAAATCATGCTTTAAGGAACGAATAATTGTAGTGTTTTTCTTTTGTAGCCTACGGGAGCTATTGCCGCTGAGACCAAGGGCTCCTTTGGGTCCTTTGGGGGAGCCAAAGCACGTGGAGTACAAATCCTTTAACTGCCGTGGCTAAAAAGGAAGGTTATCTACTGTGTTGGATTCAAACTTAAAAATATGCTATAAATCTTATTGCCTAGAATTTCTTGATTCTAAAATTAAGAAACAGAGAGTTGCTGACGTGAACATTTAAATAGGGATATTGTCACCCATTTTGGTTTCCAAGTGACCATGCGAACGTTGAATTAAATCAAGCTGCCACATCCAATGATATGAATGGTCACAAGCACGCACCAAATTTGATCATGCGGCGAATAAATTAAATGGGAACACAATCAAGGATTAAATTACTGCTTCATTCTACCTCCCACACAAGCTGGGTTGCAACACATATGCGACACTTTGCTCGCCCTGCTACAACGCTATGTATGTAGGTGCCTGAACATATAATATTGTGGCACATTGTGCGGCTTGGCGACCGCATATAAATGCGCCGAGAGCAAATAAAACGGTGCTATAATTTCAAATCATACGGACAGAGAATGGGTGTGGACGGCGCTCTCATTGTGTGGAAATGATGTAACCGCTATTAAAAGTGTGGGCTGTATCCCTTGAATATTTCTTACAGACGTAGGGTCATATCGGTATTTTATATCTCACTGGAGACAATAGCTCGCATTTACAACAAGAAAACTGGCTCCGACTCTGTACGTTAAGTAGTACAACCAACATTCCTATATTCCCCAACTATAACATAGACTAAAGATTATGCCATTATCAATAAAGCACGCAATAAATTAATAATCTATTACCAAAAAATCGCGTCAAAAATATTTTACGACAGAAAATAATGACTCACACATTTAAAATATAATTTTGAATAAATTAATCGTTTGAGAATCCAAAAGTTATTTTCATATGTGACAGCCGCACATAATATGTCACAGACAAAACAACGGCTATAAATTAGAAAACTTTAACGTAAAATAAAACGGCTCTTTTATAGCATAATAAAACGTTTTGGAATTAGTAGTGTACAAAAACAATATTTCGTCTTTACTATAAAATTTTCAATTTATTTCGTTTCCAATTTATTACGATTTTATTCTGGTACAAAATGGTGTCATTAATCAAATATAAATGACTTGGACATAAAAAATCTCGGATGATTAATCTATGAACTCATTTGTTCACCATTTGATAGCTAACTAGACGGTCTTGGTATGTTTAGAATCAAGTTGGAATCAAGTTACTCAGCAACTAATTCTAGAAAGCTTCAAAATTTGTTATCTTTCGAGAATTACCATCACGGTCACGAGAATTTAAAATCCCAGTCATAAATCTGTTCCCCTTTCGTAAAGATATTTAAAGGATTATCAGATACTATTCCGTTCCTTTCGGTTCGACAAAACTGAAAAACTTTTGTTTTTCGACAAGGATTTCTTTCCAAATTTGGAACGCTAATCCGTAAACAATGTCATAAAATTTGTCTACAATTAAATTTTGACGGAAACGTGCCATTAATATTGAATCAGGATTATAAATTAACAAAACAGAAGGCCTCCGAATCCGTTGACAAAATCGTTTATGACATCTCATCAATTCGGCTTAGAGCATTTTTTGTAAACCACAAATTTTCATCAAAATCCGTCAAACATGTAGGACGTGGTATCCGCTTGGGATAATTTTATTCAACTTTGTCTCTTTCTGGTTTATGATGGGTTGTGTATATTTGTCTCTCTCTGGGTAGGCCTTGTCAGTTTTTGTGAGTCTCACAAGTTCCGTGGAGCATGCGACAGATGCGCGCTTGGTTGAGGTTGGTAACGAACCATGTATCAATTGGGATAATCAATCAAATCTCGATTGTTTGATCATCGATAGGAATACAACTTTAAATATCTATCCTAGGTTTTTATTTCTCATTGAACTGGTGACGTAACTAATCTGTTATATTGTCTCGAAATCCAGTATCTTAAACACTGTAGCATCATCATCCTTAATCAACATATTGTTCCGACCTAACATAAGATGGGTATAGTGGAAAATGTTTTCAAGTTTCACTGGCAGTAAAATCTTTAGTCATTTTTACCGTTTATTTTTATTTTTTTTATTATAAGATGGGTTAACTCTTGACCTCAATCTTGACCATAAAGGTTTTTTTTATTATTACAAGATCGGTTAACTCTTGACCTCAATCTTGACCATAAAGGTCTAGATGAGGTCGACGATGGAGCGAGTTAACCCAGAAAATGCCTATAAAGGCACTGGTACTCCCACGCACCGACGGAACACAGCAAGCTGTTTGGCGTCGGACTTCGGTAGGAGGGTGGTCGCGAACCAGACGGCCCTTTACAGAGCCTACCACACCGCATGAGACCATAGGACGACACCTCAGATTCAGAAAAAAAATGAAGTGTCGTTGCCTGGGATGGATTACTAGGAGGCAGGTCTCATTTGTGTTTCCTTAGTCGCCTCTTACGACACCCACGGAGGGAGATGGGGTGGTGTTATTCTCAACCGATCACCACACGGCAAAAAGATGAGTTCGACGATGGAGCGAGATAACCCAGAAAATGCCTATAAAGAAAGTGTCTATACATACCTTATTTTATTATTAAAGATTTGCGCACTAATTTAACTATTTTTAAACTTAGAATTCATTATTAAAACATGTTATATCGTATACTCATATAAAATAACAACCGTGGTAAGCAAGATGAAAATAAACTTACTGATTTGTAAAAGATCAAAACTATGAGCAGACATTATTAAATAACCGGTGTGAATAGCTGAACACAAAAACAATCAGATCCAATTAGAAACTGAGATAAAATTAGCGAAGAAGGTATTCAAGGAGCGACTTCACAAACATGGAGTTTCAAGATAAGCTCAATCGCGATGCAAGAGGTAATGTGTAGAATGCAGTCGATTCGATGCAAGGACCGTTACTGAACGATATCGACACCGAATCCGATTGGTGCAATGCGAAAATTATCCGCAACTGGAATACCTCCGTTCTACGTGTATGCGAAGTTAGTACAGGCGTGAACACGACTTTAGAATAAATAAGTTTAGGAAAGCTTGTTCTGTTAGAGTTTTTTTTGGTTTCTTGAATTTATATTTTATTTCGACATAACGACTTTTTTATGTTGTAATTAGTTACAACCCTTTAAATTTTTCTATTACATTAAAATCGGTCCAGTTGAGTTTATTTGGTACAAACATTCAACTCTTTATTGTTTATAATAATGGGCCTTTACCTATGAAATTGCCGATTTTTTCTGAACCTTTATTTTGTTCATAACATTTAATTGAACAGCTGTTAATAAAATGGCCACATAACGGATATTATGAGTTAAATTAATGCATATTTACTTTGGATTTATTTACTGAAAACGAAGCTCAAATATAACTCGTTTCTTCTGTTACCCGTTTCATTGTTTATTTTTGTTGTACCTTTGTTACAATTACCATTTTCAATAAACTAAGTATGATGAAAATTAAATTAATGTTGTCCAAACCTTCCCACAAAATTTTGTTAAATTTGGAATTCGTATTCCCGAGAAAAACCCAAAAAAAAATAGTATGAAAAATTCAGTTTTTCAAAAAATATTGTATGAAAAACTGAAATTTCATAGGTAAATACTTATTATTAGTGTAGATCAGTGTAAATGTAAATTTCTGTGATGTGGAAAAAAAAACCTGATAAACTACGAGTATTACAATTACAATTTGTTTGATGCAATAAATGCCCCTCTGAACAATCGTTGGCTGGTCCTACGAACACTTAATACCTTACCCAATTAGGAACATGTATGAGTGATGAATATAATTTCTAGCTCACTCTCAATAAGGACTCCATATCAGCAATTTAAAACATATTCCACTTGTTTGATTTCCCACAGAACTGTAAAATTAAATCAGAAGCGAAATGTGTGTCTGTAACAAACCCCGTTATAGGAAGTCCACAGTTGAGAAAATGGCTACGTTTTGCTATGTATCTGATTTAGCCCATGACGTGTCGTTTATACCGCTTACTGTTCGCTTCAGCTTATTCTCTTTATGGTTATTGAATGTAAAATATTATTCTACTTGGATTGTATCTGCGAGCTCAAAATATTATCGACAGAACGTATAAACATTCTGTTAAGCATATCTTTATATGGAAAACGGATTTTGGAGTCGAGTTGTACCTATCTAACTTTACAGTCGGGGAGAAGTGAAAATTTAGTCATTTTATTACACCTCTAGCAACCGTCTACTTTATACGACTAGCAAAATTTTATACGAGATTGCGTTTGTTAGCTTTAGTTTGAAAATCTTGAAATTTTTGTTTCCTTACCTATGAACATAATTCGTAATCAGCCCATATACATCCTTGCAAAGGGGGGCTTCCCTTAAAAAGTGAAAAGACTTCAAACCATAGTCCACGTCTCTGCACTGGCCCACTGCGGGTATAATTACGATTCTAGCTAAAAAATACTAGGTAAAATAATACTAATATTGTACATTGCTATAGCACAACTTTTGTTTTATACCAGGGTTAATAAGAAGAAATATATTATAGTGATAATAGGATATTGTATCCTAGTAGTAACGAAATTATATAACAAAATCAAGTATCAAACCTTAAATGAAAATATTCTGACAAAGAAAATCTCAAAAGAATTTTGCTCGTGGCTGTACTACAGATCAGAAGCGTGAACAATGGCGATATCATTAGGCTGACCCAAAATTATAGACACGAAACACTCTCTGATCTCATGATGTAAAGACATTCCCTAGATAGAGGCTTCTGATGAGAAACTGAGTGACTTTGATACGTGAATTTGTTTCTAAGCTATTAGTAATAATGTATGAAAGTGTATTGAATATGATGGAGCAAAACAACGGGGCTTTTGATTTTTGTGGACATCAAAAATCAAAAGCTTGTTGCTTCTGTAGAAAGTGATTTTGCAGAAGCAACGACGACCAATCGACATTCAATGACAACATCGGGGCTACCCTTCCTTAATCCTTTTAAACGTAGACTGCGTTTAGTTGGTTTAGATAGGTAGCATATTAAGTAAGACCGGAATCCGATAAATATAATATTTTTTTAAGGCATTAGAAGTATTAAGACCAACCAACATGATAACGTGGCTACCCCAACGGAGATATTGGGCGTAAGTGTATGTAGGTATGTATTAAAAAAATATCATTTTTAAAACATGAACTAACGTAAACTACCTATGCAAATCTTCGATGAATCAGAGACTGAAAATTGGCATCGTAAGAAAAGTACCTTTACTAAGTTTTAAATTACCTCAATTTTATTACAAAGTAAACAGAAAATTAATAATCACAAAATAATTTGTATCTCACAAAAACGTTTATAATTGCAAGTAACAAAAAGTTGCCTCTGCATACTTTCTTCTTGCATACTTATTTCTTGTATCGGTGAGCCCTAATTTCTTCAACATGGGTGTAATTTTAAGTTAAAACCAAGTCTGAGACTATTTGATTGCAAAATCAACTTTATCTCGGCTACATAGAGCTTATTAACTGTTGGACTAGTTGACTTTTTACAAAGAAAAGCGTCAAGAAATTAATTTCTTACTGGTTTTTGAAACGTGCATACCCACCCTGTTTACTTTAAATGGTAAGTAAGTAGCTACGTTTTTATTTTGGAACTAATCTAGGGCGTATTTTTATGAGTGCGTTTACGACTGCGGCGAGCTTTAGTTTATCAAAGCCATATTTCAAAAGCATAAAATAAGAAGAGCAATTAAAGGGTTCATAACCGAGAAAGTAAATGGCCGCATTCTCTTACAAATATTTATATAGGCGGGTGAGCAAACAGTAGCGTAAAAGCAAAGACATGCGTTTAATCCAAGACAAACAGGCTGAAAGAATTACACGGGAGGGGACACAAACACCATAAAGGGGCCTCTCTCCCTGACAGCTGCGGTTCTCAATCTGTGAGCTTAGTTCCACTACTGGTACATATTGAATTTAAAATGATTGTTGCTACTAACCAAGGAGACTTATTTCACTGTCGGCAACTTTTTTTAAGAAGGTGGTAAACTTTCAAACCCTGACGTCATTCCATCAACGACAAAATGTTGCTGAAGTGTGTTTGTCAAATAGAGAAAAGTTGTTCAGTGGTTTAATTTCCAGTTTATTTAATTTAAATATCAAAAAAAGGTTTTGAAATCATATGAAGTGTAGTAAGAAGTCCTGACTCGCTTATTTTCTGACTCATCAACGCCCTTGAACTTAAAAACTAACTATATTGGACTGAGTGAGTCCAACAGTTAGTATGGTACAAGGGCTAGCGCAAAAGGTTACCCCATTTTCATATAAAAAATCGTTCTTTTATCAAAATAGCATAGAGTGCACGCGTGTGGTAGCCTGATGTGCGGACCTCTGTACCTTGGACGGGTTCAACTGAAATGTTGGATAATATAGAAATCAGAACAAAGTTAGGAAAAGGCGTGAGCAATAAAACTACTCAGTAAACAACTGAACACAAAGAGTTCTAAGCCCAAGATTATAGTAGAGTGGTGGATCTAAAACAATGTTTGAAAATCACTGCCATAGGGTAAACAGGAGCATAGTACGTAAGTGAGGTAATCCTGCCTATAGTCGGCACTAGTCCTCTTAAGGCACAGTTCGTCAGTTCAAAATGTAAATGGCTTACTTAGAAACACTCTTGGATTAAGATGCAATCTGCATATGCATGACAGGATATTATTAAGCCGTTAGTGAAATTACGCTTACAGATGATTCATTAAAGTACACTTTGAATTGGAGATCAGTCATGATTATCAATACTTGTAAATTCAAACATTACGTTGAGAGGTTAAATGTTCGCTATTCTACTGATATGATATTTGAAAGCTTTGTAACAAAAGTAGGTGTCTAGGTGACACAATTGAGTAAGTATCTATTTGTTTTAAGTACACATACACATCAACACGGTCTATTTGTTTTAACTTGCACGATTTTTCATACAAAAGAGGTCTAAAATAAAATAAAATAATCTAGTTACACGGAGGGTTATAATTTTCAGACGAGCAAGTGCTAAAACTGAATTTTTAATTCTAGTCAATAAATCTTGTTATACTTGAAATTGGTGAAAACGTTACGAAAATGAAAAACAAATTGCGTGAATTCTACCATTTTCATACAAAAAGCAGGCAAAAAGTGCATTTTCGTTTTCGTTTCCGTCACGTTTTCACAAATTTCAAGTAAAACTTAATTTAACTAGAATTTTTATTTTTTTTATTTTAAGGATAACAACAGCTTACAGATTTATCTTAAATTCGAAACTTACACACTAATAGCCAATTAAAGTTATCGAAAGATTAAAAAAAAAATAAGACACCGAGCAGACCAGTCCAGGGAAGGATTTGTAAATAAATACATTTATTTAAAAGTACAAAAATTAGGATAAACTAAATAGACAACAATAAATATCCATGTAAAATAATAAATAAATATATGTTCCATAAATGTAAAGATAGACGTATAAGAAAGTGTGATAGTGTGTGAGTATGTGTGTTGAATGGTATGACGAGTATGTAGATCGGGTAAATTATTGTAAATAGTAGTTTTAAGAAAAAGTATGTAAGTGCTATGTGAGATAAAAGTTATAATAGCTATTCAATCTATCCCACCAGTACTTTGTCGTTCTCGGATTTTTAACTTTACTTTATTTTTGAATGACTCCTTAGATTCGACGAAAATGTCAAAGTCTTCAAAGTTTTTATTATAAGCGTCAGTTAATCGCGTTAGTACTGAGTTTTTGCCATAATTAGTGGAGGAAAATGGTACACTGAAGAGGGAAGTGTGTCTGGTTCGTCTAGATGGTACGCAAAAGTTTATATTTGATAAAAGTTCCGGGGAATCAAGACGTCCACGGACCACATCATACAAGAAGCCCATGTCAAGCATTAGCTTGCGCTCTTCGAGAGTCAAGAGGTCATACGTACCTATATTATGTACCTACTTACTATTATAATATGTATCATGTTTTCGGACTAATAATATAAGTTATTGAACGTGAATTTTTGTAGTTTATAAATAAGTATGTTATAGAGTGACTTTTTTTTATTACTTAGCTAAACTTTAAGGAGTAATTCTCCCCGTAAAACCGAACAACTTTCCTTGAAAAACCTTTAAATTCAAACTTAGTATTTTGAAAACGCTTATCCGCCTGAGGGATGTTCAAATATAAGATTTTCAAGTCATACTCTATTAAAAACTTCTCCTTAACAAACTAGCGTCACATTTTGTACTGGAGCTGCATCAAACAGTGGGCGTAGATCACAAGCACTTCGCTTAGCCTTCCGCTAATTGTGACTCCTCCTTAGTATCTAAATCGTAACCATACTGGCAACACTGGGGTAACTGGAGGGGTAAAACTATACACTCCCGACTAGGGTAAGTGTGCCCTAGAGCACACTCGCAACTTGGATTTACCTTGAATCCACCGTACCATCTGTATTTTATAAATTATTTCTAGTATTTACAACTATTGTGTAGGTAATTTCTGTTTTCATATGAATTGATAAACAAATATTGAGATTAGGTTGAAAAACAGTCGTGTCACGAATAACACCACCCTACCTTTCATGCGGACGTCATATGTTAACTACGAAGAAAAAGTACTTAAAATTGAGCAAGTTTAATCCATTTTCCTTTCTTAAATTTAAAAAAATATATAGGTAATGTAAGGAATTATTAAAAACTAGTAATAGTTTTATCATACTCATTTCAGATAAGGACAACCGTATGAAATACGCAATCTATGAATTTAACTTTGCAAGTGTACATTTACAGCCTACACAGCAGGACATAAACCACCTCTGGTTACAAGACTCTAAGGTGGAAAACTTTACACAGATGAACGATTGTTGTCCCCTACGCACTTTGTATCTAAGTCTATAAGCTGCGATAGGGAAGGAAAGAGAAAATAGTCATTTTTTGAATAGAGCTGATTTGCTGAAGTGTTAGTTGCGACTTGCGAATCTCAAAGGGAGGGAAAGGGTTGACAATGGTATATGCCAGGGGTGGCCAACCGGTCGATCGCGATCGACCGGTCGATCGCGACTGTTAGTCCAGTCGATCGTGGCAAGGCAAAAAAAAATATTTCAGATTTAAGTTTTTTCTCTTAATATAATAAATAATAAACTTAATTTTTCACATTTTCTCTTGATACACCCTTGTCCACTTCAACTGCCTCTCCCTCTCACATAAGTTAGCTGGAAGAAAACTCATTTCTTGAGTTAAGCTCGCCGTTGTATATGTCCTTTCTCTTCTGTAATCTGTATGTATATGTGTGTACAATAAATAAATAAAAAATACTACATGATTGTGTACTGAACTACGCTGTTTCATTTAAGATTTCAAGAAGTATGAAATTGGTAGATCGCACAGGGTTTCGTTAGTAAACAGGAGATCTTGGGTGTAATCAAGTTGGCCACACCTGGTATATGCTGACATGAAAATTACATAGGTATGTATTGTTAAAGATTCTTAAAATATACACGGATTTGTAATGGCGCGCCGCGCTGCCTCCCCAAGCATATTTTAACCATAACAACAACATCAATAGTATTAAAAGTATGCACTTATTTTTGCAGTGTATCCGAAACGTACTTTGTATTGGCACTTATTTGAACGTTTTCTACCAGATTTTATTTTTTCATAGATTAATTTTCCACATCTTCTAGACATCGCTTCTTTAAGTCTGAACGCACGATAAGTCGGAACATCGGATGTTTGACAACTGTCACTGTCATTTATATAGCAGTAGAAATAAGTATTGAAATCCGATGCTCTGAAAGCTCAGGTATTGTTTTGTTGACTACATTTATTGTTCTCAGCATATCTTGTCTTATTCTCGTATGAATAAGCAATTTATTCGAGTCGCAACAAACTGGAGATTCAGAGTATCTCAAATCTAGACCAACGATAGACGACTACGCTTCCCAGGACCATAAATCTTAACATTTTCTTCGTACCAACAGATTTAACAAGAAAGCGTATCGTCGGTTACTAGCTCACTTCACATCCGTTTAATTTATAGCCAATTAAGTTAGTGTTAAGCTAAATAAACTGACATGGAGATACCAAGGAACGGTAGTAGAGTGAGTATAGCTACAGCATCTGTACAGATATAAAGTGGACGGTTTAAGTGGGCGCGAGCAAATACGAAAGGCTTGTAACCGAGTGAACATTTTAAATAACCAGGTTTATCTACGCTGTTGCAGCTCGATGACAAGTACACGAGGATTTGATTTATTCTCCCAACTACCAAGCTCGAAAGTGCCCTTTAGAATTATAGCGCTGCGTGGTCTAGACCCATGACTTTAATTTCGCTTATTGAACCGACAACCAAATGAGGAGTAATAAGGATTTATATTTCAAGCTCTCTGTAAATAGCATTTATACACGAAAGTACTAAGTATGCAGCTCAAGATAAGTACCATTGAACTGTCAGGTCGATTCACTTCAAACTTTAATATACTGCTGAAGCATGAAAGAGACATAAAACTTCAGGTGTGGTCAACCAAAGACAATCTCGGAGTTAAAATGATTCTGTCGGTAAAGTTTAAAATGACAAAGTTCTTGAAACGGGCAACTAAAAAGTGAACAGAGCCCAGATGCTGCAGACAGTTGGAAACAACTGGCTCGAGTTCTTATAAAAAGTTAGCTTTAAAACCCCTCGCTATAAATCAATAGAGAAAAGTTCAGAAGAAGTGAACGGGTAAAGGCGTGTTTAGATTATGTTCCGGAAATCCCGGCAAAATTGCCCTGTCACACATTTTTATGAATCGTGTAACTTTTACTCGCGTTTTACATAATAACTCTTACTCATATGGAGAAACGGAAAGTGCAAGTTTAAGAGAATGTTTTATTTCACTTTTTAATAGTATTTTGTGTTCAGTTTCATAAAATTCCAGTGATTTAATCATGAAATAAGCTTATCTTGCTTTTGAGATATAAATACCTTATATCTCAAAAGCAAAAATATCTTATATCTTATATCTCCAAAGCATTTATAAATAATAAAAATTTGTCTCCCCGTATAAATAGCTCAGTAACTACTGTACAAATGTATGTAAATATACATTGAAGGCTTAAATATTTACGTACCATGTTTCAACGTAAGCCAACATAATGCTTTTGGAATTGACTAGAATGGACACTAAAGCATTGTTACAATGCCATTGTTTCCGTTTTCCAAGCTCTGCGATTTGAAAGAGTGTTCCAATACGAACACACCTTTAGTAGAGTATTTACGGTGATGGTGCACTCGGAGTTTGCGATAAATCTTCGAATTCAGTACGCTCTGTACTTCACTTTATGGAAGTGCTAATCACTAGGGTACCATGAAACGCGCCGCTGAGTTATAGCGCTGAAAACCAGACTGACCCAGAAATCTTGCCGCGATTTGTCTTAAACTCAACACTCGTACAAAACAGACTCGCCCTTTCACTGATGATAGATGAACGCAAGTTACAAAGTTCAAAACAGCTTTAAACGAATATAATAAAAAACATTATTTGATTTGCTATAGCTCATAAAAGCAACTTTTTTTTTTAAAGTTAGCAACTAGAAGATAAAAGCGATACCAAAAGCGATTCGTGGCCGCCGCTCGATTTCTTACGATCATAATATTGTTCTACCAACCAAGCGGACGACCGAAACCGGTCTATTGTACTCGAAGATTACGTAAAATATCAAAGAAAGGGTTTGGTAGGATTTTTTGTGAGATGACATCGTCACGCTTCGATTGATATCCAATTTAGTTGGCGGAGGCCGGTGTTCAGGCTACCGGTACCTGCTTTGTCGCGTGGTCACGCTCGCATCATCCGCCTTCGTTTGTACACGTAATAGCTTCTTATTTGTGTACTTTCTAATTAAAATATTCTTTGGATGACAAAAAAGACTCCAATGAGAATAAATTAGGCTGAGCGAGAGACCTTTAAATCGTGATAACTCCAGCTCAAACTATCTCGTGTTTCAAAATGAACTCTTAAAGCGGACGAAAAAGTCTTAATTGATTAAAATGAAGTAATTAAATCGAGATCGCAATTAATTTCAGCAAAAAATGAACGAAAAGTTGTTATTGAAATTGTGCGGGAACATTAGAAAAACATGGAGAAGAAAAAACGCATTATCTTTACGACTCAGACTAGCCAGTTTGAACGTAAACGCTACTTAATTCAGCAAAAACAAAAGGAGGGTAAGTAGAGTTAGCTTCTACTGCCGGGCACTTGTGCTTATATTATGTACTGGAATAGTTATCCATGTACGCGATGTAGCAGGTTAGTTCTTAGCTAGATTTCCTTAGTGTCGAGAAGTAATCTTGTGGATAAAGTTTCTTTCACAAGTTATTGGAGGATGAACGCGTATAAAAGCATCTAGAGAATGCTATTATATCCATAGAATGCTGAGTGTGTGCTGCTACCACAATACCTAGAAATGTCTGCATACAATGCAGGTATAATTCCTCTATAATGAAAGAGTTCCAAGCAAAGTGGGTCAAATGCATCAGATTGTTTCAAACTAAGTGAAAAGCATAGTTGCAGCACTTCAACTTATATATCTATTCACAACCAAATGTACCGCTGTTAGTAGTACAATGTTCGTGAAAGATTATTTATCTGAATAAAAGCGATAACCATTTCAATCTCATTAGAATATTTGATTTTGTGCAATTTTTATAAAGATCATGTAGATTGCATTCTCCCACCGTGCATAGTCAGAAATATAGCTAACAAAAGCAGCAGTAATCAATAAAGTTGCAATAAAGCAACAGCACTGAAGTCCCGCAATGTCATATAGTGAAGGATATTCTATGATCCGATCCGGTAAAGCCAGGCTTCAGATAAGACTGTTCAATGCAGCGGCGCTCAGCCTGACAAATGGTCGTGTCTTGTGACGTCATTCTACATAATGTATCTTGATATTGTGCATTACTTTCCGCTTTATACCATGTCTCTTTATAGAGCAGAGTTGTGTTAGGTTAGGTAATAACTCACACCATTTACTGACTATCTATGCTAATTGACTACTGATAGAAACCGATTTTTTTATCAAAAATAAAGAAACAAAGAAGACGTTATTATCAATTATTGGTGAAAAACTTTATTATGTGGCCCTTGGGACACAAACAAACATAGACAGGAAGTAAGTTAGCTACAAAATTATTGAATTAAAGTATGTATTTTGCCACTATAATCACTACAAAGGACTAACCATGAAATTTTGAACATTTCGATGATTTTAAGGCAATGTTCATGATGACCTGAACTGCAAAAGTTTAAATTTTAACGTGTATTTTTTTTGTAATTTCCTGATAGCCAAATTAAGCAGAATTTCTAACATATTTTTCTCATATTCAATTTGAATTTAAATTAAGCTTTAAAGAGTGTGACAACTGATAAAATAGGTACTAAACTAGTGAAAAATTTACGATTCGTATTCAGGAGACATTTAATTTCTCGTTAACATTCAACTTTGTCACGCAACTAAAGAGCTGATAGAGCTTTTAAATATAGTTCACAAATGGTAATAAAAATCTAATAAACGATTTAACGATCGACCCGCTAGGAGGTCCATAGCGCGTAGATAGTAAAAATAACACCAGTTTGTTTAGAGCTCTCGAGAAAACATCAGTACTTGATTCTTGGTGGGGTATACTTTCAAAAAGGCTCCTGTTATACTGGTGCGGTACGCAGTGTATCGGTTTTGGTATCAAATGCAGATGGGCCGAAAGATAACGTCTATCACGGCGTAAGAAATATCCCTGGGAATTAATTACTTACAAACTTAATGCGATTACTTATCACCCATTCTCGCGGTAGCCATTGTTATCTGCCACTTAACTTGTATATAGCAGATTATAAATATATGAGAACTGCGGCTTATTCGCTTCGGTGCTTTTAATAAAACTTGTACTTTTTGCGGTTTGTTGAATATTTTCTGCTCTTGTAAGTTACAGTCCAGTTCATTTATTTAATTATACCTACTAAGCAGTCAATTTATACTCTCAAATGTAACACTAATGCGTACACTTTATACCAAGAAATAGTATACTTAACCAGGTGCTAAGCCTAGCGAAAAGGTGTCACTTTATTTGTGGTTTCGTGCCTTTTGTCATAGCCTTTGCCAATTCCTATTCAAAAGCTGAATAGTGCAAGCCTATTGCGGTAATCCCAGTATCACTATCACGCACACCTACGGAATTAGCTTTTTGTTGACAGCGTTTAGATTTGTAGTGAAACGTTGGATTGGGATTGGCAATCATCATATAGGGCTATCGTTTGATTGCTTTCACATTGATGATGGCTTTTTAAACTGAACCACGATTGAAGTTAGTTTGATCTATTTTAGCATTGGTTTTAGCTTGGTAAGATTAATTTTCGGAAAAATAGTTATATAGTGTCAATAAGCAAATGACGCAATACGATCTACTTAAGTTGATTGTAGTTTTTCAACGTAACATTAATTTAATAACTGAGCTTATCAAAATACCTACGTATTTAACTATGCAAGCAGAAACTGACAACGGTTTTAGTTTTAAAATTCAACACAATCACATATTTTAATCACTAATAGCACTCACATAACCACTACTCACTATCAGTAGCAGGTGATTGCTTATCATAGCTCAGCCGTGAGCTTATATCGCCAATTAGAAAGAAACCCTGTACCTAATGGAAGAGGCACAATAGGCAGCGGGCGCTGGTCGCGTTTCATTCTCGCTCACAATACACAAATTATAAACAGTCCACTTGCTTCAATACCCGCTCGCAACGCTTCCTGTGCCACCCATTGTCAGTTTTCAATACAATAACTTTTATTGAAATGATCCGACAACGTGCCGTCGTGAGTAGAACGATTGAATGGAAAGGTTGATGCATTATTTTTGTAGGTCCCAGCGACATTGTGGAGCGAGCCAATTTCAATTAGAACGATTTCCTTCCTGTATAAAGGAATGTTTGAAATGCTCGCCAGTTACACAAAGACGGTCTTTTGTGACGGGTTCACATCTTTCACGACAAATTTGATGTCAAATTTGGAAGTAGACGGCTGCGACCGTTTAGCGGTTACAATAAGCTTACCAAACAATGACAATGATGGAAGTCATCCTTCCTATTATTGACATTTACCTGCAACAAAGAATTAAACACATTAGTATACTGCGGATGTGGGAATACGCGTGTTATTGGCATCCGGTGATTGTTACTTGCTAATGTACTGATTTCTTTCTTGAAAATCGGTCATTCAGATGACAAAACGTTCAATATAAAATGTTAATTAAAGAAATTAACAAAGCAAAATCTGACGAAGTAGAGGTGAAATGAAAACAAAAATGAAAACAAAAATGAAAACTGAAGGTAATAAAAAATGTAACAGTTCAACAGGTGAGCACAGAAACTAACCACCAGTAAGATCTAGAAATACATACAAAAACTCATCGTCTAGCCGTTGGGAAACTTCATTTAGTAATTGCAGACTTAGTCTATTATTAGATTATTATGTTCACGTAACCACAGGTATCGCATACGGGACGCATAATAAATACAGTCGTGTCGCTACTTAGGAAGTCGTTGGTAGATAGCCAGACTATGTTATTAAACATGTTATAAAATAATGTAGTAAGCGTATACATGCAACATGTAACGTGTCAGAGATTAGACGGTGAAAGATAGGGGCGTGTTTCTAATCAAGTTCCAAAACAACTTTTTCCTGGGCAGCCGTAAATTAGGCAAGTCGTATTTTCATATTTTGATTAATATTTTAAACGGAACTTTGATTATTTTATCAATAGTTTTAGAAGTTTTAATACAGAAACGAATCAGGTTTTTATTCTAGTCAAGTTTATCCGTTGGTAAAAAGTTTTGGTCCCAGCGTAATCCCTTATTTACGACACCGCAGCTAACACTTAATATTATTGTTATTATTTGCATGACAGTTTGTATTTTAATACAGCTTAAACACATTTATTTGGGTTTTCGGACAAAGTTAGCCAACCAAGAGCCAATAGTGTGATCGCTATGACATAAAATCAAACAAGTGTTCCATTTTCCGGTTCTTAAAGACCAAAATCAAATTCCGTGATCAAAGCAGGTATATCCAAAGCTACATATCATGTTTAATAAGAACTACTTACTACTAATTTACAGCAATGATCGGGACAAGGGTTAATGCCCCTCTTAACCGTTATCTTAGGTCGAGGGACACTCTGTCCTAATCATTGATCTGATGGTACTGGAAAGGGCGCTTAAAATAATTTATCAACTTTATGACCTAGAGGATTCCAGGTTTTGAAACGTTCTTTTTAAGTCTGCGTAAAGAAATCTTTGTGGGTTCTTCTTACATAACCTAATAGGTGGGTATTATTTAGGTAGGTGTGTTAGGTATTTGATATCAGTTAGTAGTTAGGTATTAGCTATAATAGATATTTAAGTTGCATGATTTTGGTTAATTTTAATGGCATTTGTAAGGTTTTGTATTGTATGAAAGTTGGGTTTGCCCATCACTGGGTAGCACTAGCAATACATGTATTCGTTTTAAACAACATTAATTTTAAAACTTTTTATAGATTTAGGTTAGCAACTCTTGTCATAAAATCTGGAAGAGAATAAAGTGCATGCAAGTTTGCAAATAAAATATCTCGGTTTTAATTGTGACTCCAGCCCCTGTGCTTCCTCTAGGTATCTACAGCCCACTGCCACCACTGAGACCAGGATATGGTTTTTGACCTCTACATATTGTATTTGTTTCAAATTCAAAATAGATTTAAGTATTCTGTAGAATATTGAGGATTTAAAAAAAAACAAGACAAGAAAAAGTTGTGAATTACAATAGTTCGTTTAATGTTTTGAGAATAAAAATATACATACTACGTAATCTTAGTTAAGTAAACTTAATAGTAACTTAAACTCCTCGTAAAGAGCGGGAAACTTCATCAAGGATGTAATGTTCAAGTGTGATGTGACCACTAAGAAGCTTAGAGTACTTGTTACTTTGACTAAGGATGGATTCTCGATAATGTTCTTAGGACTAGAATTACGGGCTTATAAGACATTTGAAACCTTTTGAAATAAGGTCATAATAATTTAAGCCTTCAATGTTAGTACGTTTATTGTCACGTATAATTTCTACAAAGACAAAAACTTTTATTTAAAACGGATATTGGACACTTGGATAGGGCATTTAATTGTCTGGCTTACTAATTAATTCCTTACTAACACGCTGTTGTCACTTTAATGACGTTAATTTGGCTCAGTTAGTAGGAGTAATAACAATACTAGATAGAGACGTTTAAAAATGTGCTAGATAAGTCATCGATCCTTATCTGTTTATACATTACAATGATTACAAAAAAGGTAACAGAAAGTAGTCTATTAGTTAACAAGCCGCGTGCGCCGTGCGGGACCGCGCGCGTGACCCTGAATATAGCGCTCATTGTATCACAATGTTACCTACACTGCCCGCCATGTAAGGACCCTTAATATAGAGTCAATGACTTCATCATTATTAGTATTACACCCATACACAACGCATAATTATGCAAATTTAAATGCACAGCCAACATAAAATACCCCTTCACATCCCTCTAATTACAACAAAACCAGCTTTCTTAATTTATGCAACCTTGCGCAAAGACTGCATGCGGCAACAATAAGAATACCTCATTCCAAACTTAACGTCACATAAAGTTGTGGGCGAGGGGACAGCGGAATAAAAACAAAATCCTTTTTTAATTTAAAGCGAAGACAATGAGCAAACACAGCTGGCGGAATGCAAAACGAAACGGAGTAAAGAACAAGCCCACAAGAGCCGTGACGCCAGCCAGCGAACCTCAGTAGCCGAGCACCGAGTAATTTATGTGGAAACAAAGTGTCAGGGATAAAAGAATTGTCACGTCACGTGCGATAAACGAGGCCCCGGTCAGAGGAAGAATGAGTCGGGTATTCGAGGCAAAGGCCGCGCGACGATCGGCGGAAAAGCTTTTTATTTAGTGTGCAGATAAGTTGGAACGGGACAACGGATGTCTGACGCAGCCCGATAGCCCTACCGATACTCGTTACGACATCAGATAAACTTCGAAAGCGTCCTCGAGCGACTGAGAAAGGAAACAACCGCTCAAGACGTTATTGTTGCGACTATTGCCCGCCATAAAGTTTATCCAGGAATCCTAATTAACAAGAAACGGAACTGTATCTCGCCGCTTATTGGATACCTGCAAAGATGGCTCACTTAGGGGTGCACATTCGAGGTTTGGAGCAATAAATACGTCGGATTAACGTGATTCACGACGAAAACAACGATATTTAGGAGTCAATTAAGAATAAACATGTTGGGCGGCTGCGTGGAGTGGAGTTAATGGTTGTTTTGAAGGAAGGTTGAAACAGCAGGCAACCGTGTCGAAGACCCGGGCATTTCCACTCTCTCCGCGGGTGCGCCGCTCTATCGTGTTTACGACACTTTGCCTGTTCTTACTGATTGAATTCCCCACAAATTAAATTCTTTATGACCAAACTCTTTAATTTTGACTATAATACTTTACAATTCTCATGACATTGACTGTTTTAGAAGACTCAAGTTGAAAATTAGAAACAAAATGAATATTTTATTTATTTCATTGTATTTATTAGTTTGTAGATGTAATCATCACAAGACAATAAAATCAAACGAAACGTGAACATGATACTTTAAGCAAAAAGTAAAAAACGAAACGGGTAGTAAAGAAGTCTGAGCAGTGTAATGAGGCGAAGGAAAACAGAATTCTTAATAACAAGACAATAGTAGCTATTGTGTAATGCGATATCTTTTTACGACTTATGAAGCCTTATGAGCTCGACTGACGGAGCATTGAGGTGTCAATTTTAAAAGTGCAAGCCATACGTTAAACCTTTCGCAGCTCCGGCAACTCGCCCGTAATAACCGGAATAATTACACGTGATTTATATCCAACTTTATGATAAAATTCTCTTGTAATCTCATTCAACTTGCTCCAACTGTAGTGACTTTAAATTACATCATTAGAAGTTCAGAAACAAAATTTTGGAGAGTTAAAATTGTCAGTCGAGAGTTGACCTTTCTACTTCTTACAATCGTTTACATATTTAAATAGCTAAAGTATCTTAAAGAATGTGAAGAGTACCCAAGACACCGACTCGGCTCCGTAAGTGTACCATTGAGTAAATCAAGGAAATGAAGAAGAGAAAAAACAGCTACAAAACATATAAAATTCGCCTCGTAAATATTTAAAAAGACTCAAAAGACGTGTCAAATCGTCGAGCCGGAGCTCCCTTCAAAGCCTGTCTCGAACACGTCAATTTGTTTACGAATTACGCATAAATTCGTCCCCAAAGACAAGACATCTCGTTCGGCGATCGCTGTTGCGACATTTCAATAAAATTTACGATTGTGACTTAAATGGCGTGGACGATGAAAAAAAATGCTTCAACATGTTCCTCTTTTATTTTAGACGTACCTTCAGTTCGTTAAAATTTCTTGCTTGTGATAATAAAACTGTCTGTGCATAGTGTTACTAAACACGGCAATGAAATCGATGAATTATTGCTCGGGAAAACTAGCGGTTTGATTGCGACAAGATTTAACATTTTTACTTTCTTACAACATTTGGAGTGATTTTGTTGCACCAAGTTCTATAGAATCATTGCTTATAGTTTTCGTTGGAAATAAATACAATACTTTGTCGATGCTTTCCAAAATTAGAGTGTTCCGAGTGGCATAGCCAAATGCATGCTACATTGATGCATGTTATTGGCCGTGACAGGCGACTGTGCGCCGCACATCGTTACGCACCCTATTGGTATTTTTGTCAACGAAGAAGCTGTCCACCAATCGTTCATGTTTACTCAGATGAGTCGAAACTGTAAAATTAGAGTAATATAAATGCTTCCATTTATAAAAATAACGAAGATGTGATTTGTGTGAGACTACAATAAATCAGAATAAATTCGAATTCGCTCCAGAAAATATTTTTCGATGTTAACTCTGAATGTGTACATCATTTTGTGAATGAACGATAAAAGCAAATAAAAGATTCTTATCTATTCATGTCTGTTGAGAACGATCGACATATTCAGGACATGTTCAGTGATAAGGAGCTATTTGTAAGAATTATTCGAAATCTTGTCACGTAGATCTAAAGGAGTTCGGAGTAAGGAAGGTCTTTCCTACCGACTTAAAAAAGATACGAACTGACAGGCGTTCCATATCTCTACTAAAAGCTTCCTTTACATAAAGTAAGCTTGTGAATAATAAACCAGTTTAATTTAAGAACGTAAGAAAAAATCATGCAAATTATTGGGAAGGCAGTAATTTGTTGTAGTAAGTCCAAAACAACTTTATGCAACCTGTTAAATTAAAAATTGAAAATTGTAGCAGCAGTGTTTGGATCTTAAATTTACTGTTCACTGCGGGTTGTATATTTAAACACAACACTTGAAAACTCTCAGCATTTTACATAAAAAACGCTGTAAAAAGGCATATTTCATTATTTTTTACCTCTAAAACAACGGGGTGCCGCGTGTTTTTGTAGAGAGAATACCAACTGTGTTGCACTGCGCTGCGACCCACGCAGCTTGGTGATCGGTTCACACTTTACTGGCAGCTCACTAGATAATACTCCAGCTATTTTTAACTCACCTAGAAAGCTCACAGTATTACTCGAGCGAGTCATTCCAGAACCATTGTTTATCGTTCGTCGCTTTATTGGACAGGCGGATGAATAAGCAAAAATTGCCTTCGAACTCTCTATGTGAATTTCTATACAATTATTATTTCTGAATACTAAATAGCCCTTAGTTTTTAAAACGGTTTGTTGATATTCTAAAAAATAAGTTATAATAAATTTCCATAACAATCTCTTTGATCTATAGCATACTTTTACCTTGTATCGACACCTCTAGGAATTTTGATCGCCGTACGAAGATTTGAGATCCAGATAACTGACGGTCCCTCCATCAATTTCGTACAAAATATTTAGTAAGATCCAAAGATTCGTTTTTATGGGTTTTAAAAGATTAATGCGGAGATAAAGAGATTTGGTTCGCTTAGTTGGAGTGGAGTTTGGGGACATCATCAATTTTGGTAACCGTCCTTTTCTTGCAATGAAACAATGCTTTATTTGTTTAATGCGGCAGTGGGTAGGCATATGTGCTTTTCACACAAGCGTCGTCAGTGAAACAATTTAATGAAATGAAGTAATCGCTTTCCCCTCTCCCTTGTTTCCCCCACCCTTTAGCGCATGTGTTTAGTTGCGTACGCGCAAAAGGTTGGCCCCGCCCATTGCGGACATCCTACTGTGCTTTGTTTTAAAAATACAAGCTCCTTGAAGCGTAAAGCATTTGAATTCATAATTATTTCTAAGTTCATAATTCTGTAAAAATAACTCATTTTTTCGACGTTGATTATACTTGACATGCTTTGCTGTTTCATTGTTTAAAATTGTCTTTTAATTTATTTTACCTTCTTCACGTCGATACGTCTTATCGATATATAATATTGTCACAGATAGGTATTTAAAATTCTGGAAACTTGCTAACAAATGCAAATGAACCATTATCGTATCTATATGATGGAAGTACTTAGACTGGACCATTTTAGTTTAGAAACTTTAGCAAACACCGCGCCGAAAACGATTAGTAGATCGGAGCGCAGCGGCGGAAATTTACGAGTATTAAAACTATCTCCGTTTCATCGCTAGCTCCGGGCTCGAGGCTAAACTCCTTCTCTATGAGGGCAGCTGCTACTTATCGAAACCCAATCAACTCCAAAGTTCACCAAAACATTAAAATATCAAAACTACCGCCACAGCTTTAGACCTGATATACTGTTTCATAATTTCAAATGTTTACAATTACAACCTGTAAGTCCGGATTATTTATCTTGCGGCTAAGCAGCTTATTAATCGGATTTTTGATGATACAGATAGTTAAACGAAGTGGATAGTACCGGTCTCGGACCAGTTATCAAAAATTTGTCTACCGGTGAATTGATGTCGTACTCATTTGTAAAGATCGGTATGTAATTAAAAGAACGATTTTGGAAACCACGAGGAACCTATAAAGTCATGTTTATAATTTTATTGACTTTTGAAATGTTCTTCTGCTTCTCGTTGCTTACCACTTTCAAAAGTTTTTTCTTTCGCTAAACGATATAGTTCTTTAAACATAGGGACGCCTACCAACCCAGTCTCCAGTATTTGAAGCCATCACGTCTTAGGTCTACTAAAATGACTTTCTTTCGTAGTGTTATTAAATTTATTAAAGAAAATATTTTCCTGTGAAAATTTTTAAGTATTAATAAACTAAAAAGGAAAAAGAGATTGGCGACCATTTTAGTTATTGAATTATTTGGTATTAAGTGTTAAGCTTGAATACAAGTGAAACAAGAAAGTACAAGAACAAACGGATTGATAGTAAACAAAACTAGAGAGAAAAGGGCCATTAATTCGTGATTTATTTAGACCACGGATGTGTAGGTGTTCGTGTGGAGGAAGAAAACGGTCGATGTCAAAAATCCGACGGCGACACAATGGTGGTGGGGGATTAAAAGCGAAGCGGTGTAGCAGTAGCGGACATGTCATTTATCAGAACCAGACTGTCTTTTCCGTGCGCTTTAACACTAAACTCACAGACCATAGCAGTATAGACGGAGCAGATGGTTCAGCTGCAATGTGAGTAGCTTCAATCAACACTATGCAGCTTCAATCAACACTATGCAACGGGCCACGTAATAAGTCAAAGCTAAACGCTGTCCGCGTGAATAGTTTTTAAAACAGATTTTTGTTCAACCTAATTTCAACCTTGGCACCTTGCTATAAATTCACAAATAAGAAACTAAATAAGAGCTCATGTCTCAAGTACACTATTATTGTACTATTATTATTACACTATTATTGAAGGTGCACAGTGAAAGAATCTAATTTAATGACACAATATGAGCAAAAACGACTTGGAAAATAAATATTTAATCATTAAAAGGAATCCGTACAAAAATTAAGGGAACTCCTGGAGCATTGTAGGCATACATGTAGCAATTTTGGTGTTTCAAGCAACAATTGACATTATCCTCAAAGGTAGAGGATAATGTCAATTGACATTATCCAAAATATATTATGGGGGGTGATAAGATACTTAGCGAGATATAAATCAGTGTCTTTAATGTTTTTAGCGTTGATAATTATGTAACTATTGTAACAAATCTAACAAAGGTGGATTTTCAGATAGTACCAAATTCCTAGAGGCAATTTGAGTGCCATTGTGTCTGTATTCTATCATCTATGTAATCAAAGACCCACAAGGAAAAATATATAGACACGATCAAATTAAAAGGCATTTGTTGTCGGAATCCGAAGAGTAAAATAGGAAAGATTAAGGAATGAAAGGTTAAAAGCCGTCGCTTTTTATGTTCTAATTAAAAGCATTCCTCCTTTATCTTTATGCATTCTAGGTTTAGTGATGATTAAAGTCGGAATTAATGTTTTATCAGATAGTTTTATGGGCGTTTCTTCGTATAAAGACTACTTAATTGAGGCGACATTTCGCATTGAATGGAAAATAAAAACCATTAATTAATCATTATCGCCTTTGCTGTTCTCGGTGTTCTTTATTCGATTAACCCATTAGTAGAGTATCAACTTCGAAATGAAACTAGGTTGTTTACCACATTCAATATTTCAAAAGAAGATACTTAAGTAGCTAAATTTGTTAAAGTATTGTTACGTCCAAGTAATGTTGCTTTATTTACTTTATTATAGGTTACCAACAGTTACACTAAACACATTTAAATATAGCAAACTCAATGCCACTCCAATTACAGGTAACTTACGGCAAGCTTAAAATTAAGTTATTAGAACCGTGTGGTGATCGGTTGAGAATTAAGTACACCACCCCATCTCTTTCCGTTTGAGTCGTAAGAGGCGACTAAGGAAACATCAATGAGACCTGCCTCCTAGTAATCCATCCCAGGCAACGACACTTCATTTTTTTATGAATCTGAAGTGTCGTCCTATGGTCTCATGCGGTATGGTAGACTCTGTAAAGGGCCGTCTGGTTCGTGACCACCCTCCTACCGAAGTCCGACGCCAAACAGCTTGCTGTGTTCCGTCGGTGCGTGGGAGTACCAGTGCCTTTATAGGCATTTTCTGGGTTAACTCGCTCCATAGTCGACTTCATCTTTGACCTTATGGTCAAGATTTAACCTATCTTATAATAAAAAATAAAAAAAAGGACCATACTATACCTTATGCAATAATTATTTTTTTCATAGTTAAATTAAGTTTAAAGATTGAGAAAAATAAGATGAGAAGAGGCAAACATCCAAACTAGAACCACGCAAATAGCCATAATAAAGACCTGCTACTAATATAGAATAATAATAAAAATGTTATTTTTTGTGAGTGGAAATCAGACCAAGAATTGCTTTTTTTAAAATTACTAAGCCTAAGCTTCTGTTTCAAGTCATAAAACAATATTGGAAGCTCATTTTGTAGCAGCCACAAGCAACTATTTTATTCTTAAACTACTTCGTATTGTTAAGTTTATTCAAGTAATGCATCACGATAAGATATCGCCGAGTCACCCGCAGTATCAATCTGTTTTTGTCTTCAAACCCAGTCCGTCCACATTTTCCTTACTTGAGCGTTTATCGTCGGATCGCGTGACAAGAGGTTCTATATCAAGTTTAGAACTAACGGAATGTCATGTAATTTCCAGTAACGACGTGTTTCTTTTATTGTCATATGGCACCAAGCAATTATCGGGTGACGGCTCACACGGGCCATATTGATGTCATATTTTGAATAAGAATCATATTTCTCAATAGTTCTCAAATTAATCTTCCAAGAATGCCATTGGCTCTATTAAAACAAATCATCTCATATTTTTCATAAAACGCTGCTTCGAAGTAAAAACGGGTTTTAACTTTGCAATCAACACCGACAAAAGCCAATATAAAGGTGTACAAGCTCACACTAAAGCCGATTGTAACATCAGCTTATTGCTATTGAACAAACAAATACCTTGAACCTTATCTAGAATCTTTAAGAGAAACCCGAAACCGTAAACATGCACGCTGAGCACATAGTGTTAACTATTCATTCGGTGTCTCTGGAGAATATATTGAACAAAAGACGGGCTCAGCATCCGACTACACTATTTCTCACTACATCGGTGCGATGTAATCAGAGAAGACGACGTGTCGCGCTTATTTATGTATGAGCGGGGCGCGGGCGAGGGTGGGCCAACGCGGGATACAAACAGAATAATATTGATGACACTGCGCTCCGAGGGGTCATGAATCATTAATCGTCTGCTCTCCTCTACGGCTCTATTACGACTGCCTTGCCGGATAAGCCTCCCTTCACGAGGTGAGGCCATATGAAGGAGTCCGTGTCGCGGCCCGCGATACCTTTTTTTCATAACCATACAATATCATATTCCGTTTGCATCCGCCTGATACAATCTTTCCATTTGCCGGCAAAACCCAACTTTTGTTGAAAAACGGCAATTTGCAAAAACTCTTCTTTGTGAATGGTGAATGAAACAAACGCTTCAAAGATTTCTATTTTTATTTTAATGAAAGCTAACACACCATGAAATGTTTTGTTTGCACAATTGAAGCTTCCAATTACGAATAACGGCTCCTTCCTAAACCTGTTCAGCGCCAAAAATGTGATTATATCCACCAAGAGTTGAAATACCGTATCTTTTTTCAATTACACCAACCGCCTTTAAAATTACAGCCACAAAAGAAACATAAAGTAATCTCTTAAACACAAAAAGCGAAGGCAATTTAAGTTAATTCAGTAAGCAACAGACATGGCTACTTCCAAATGAACTCAAACGTAACAAAAACGAAAACAAATCGTGGACAAAAACGCAGGTCATTTCGGCGTGGACTTTCTCGTTTATTTTTTCTAAGCGGAGCCAGTACCTCGCCTGAGGACGTGCATCCGAAACCTTGAGGTTTTTTTCGATTTTTAGACGAACAAAAATTTTATTCTGCCTCTTGTGCATGGCTGAGCAGCGATAAAATAATAATGCTCACGTCAGAGTAGCTGCCTCGAAAAGGGACCGTAAGGGAAGGCCAGAACGCTCCTAAATTTCTAATCGAGATTTTATTTTGCGATCAACTGCCTTGTTCTTTATGGACCCCTTTTTGCAATGTTTAGGTCTCAAGGTGAAGTAAAGAACTATTTTTCTGAAATTCCTTAAACATGTTTTGGGGTTTAGGAAATCGTAATGAAATATTGTTATTTTGTTCATTACAATTATTATTCTAAACACGACATTTAGTGTTGGATAGGTAAAACAAAAGTGTAAAGAGACGCTTTAGTTTGATTTACATGACAAGTCAACCACATCTCTTAATGTAGCAATTACCATATCTATATCTCAGTTCTAAAGGTGTTTCTTAAAATTCATCACGTGCCTGTCCCAAGTCTGCTTTCCTTCGAGGGAGGCACGCTTCAACAAAAAGCTTTCCAAAAAAGTTAAGAAGAAACGGAAAAAACACAAGCCAATATATTTTAAAAGGTCCGCATTTTAAACAGACATAATAGAATAATAGTTTCTGGCGACACTGTGGGGGCAGCGGCTAATGTTTGGGACTACTATTTTTTATTTAGTACAACCTTGTTTTGTTAGGATACGTAATGAGTTCCCATTGAAACTGCTTGCTTGTAACAATATTTACCGTTCTAATTCTGTTGTTAGAATTCCAGGAATGAAATATTTGCAATTGACTTTTCTTACGTTTCAATTCAGCTGTAAAAGCCACTTGAGGTATTCAAGGAGAATCAATTGAGGGAAAGCCGTTATAATATTTCATTGCCCCTTCGAGGATTCAACAGATTTATTGAAAGCAGCCATTAGGTGCACTTGTCGACATCATATTTAATGGAATATTTATTCAAATTGCAATCGCATTACAAATGTTGCTAATATTATCAACCTGATAGTATTTAAATTTAAAAGGAAAGCCTTTGCCTAACAATTGTTGGAAAATAATATGATAATTTACTCAAGATATGTCTCGCATATACAAAACTAAAACATAAATCCGTCAACTAAAAATATTGTCATCGACGCATCGACAGACTGTCAAGCTCATGTCATAGACAAATTGAAAAACAACCCAATTGTTTTTTTTGAGTCGTAATAATGCGTAGGTACGTCAATGACAATATCTGCTCTATATTGTAATATATTTGGAAACATAAAATAAGCTACAAAAAAGATTTTTTACGATGTTTTACTCCGTAAGTTTGGCGTGGAAAAGTAGCTTAAATAATACTTATTATTGTAATACTGTGCGAGCGTTTTCATTTTGTTCTTCTTATATAGTTTCGAGGCTTTTTGAGATTGGAATCTAAACAA
The DNA here is from genome assembly GCA_949987775.1 of Aproaerema taeniolella. NCBI lineage: Eukaryota > Metazoa > Arthropoda > Insecta > Lepidoptera > Gelechiidae > Aproaerema > Aproaerema taeniolella. The sequence goes on along the minus strand of OX465259.1, from coordinate 6,961,896 downwards.
AAAAATCGAAGTTATAACACCTCAGATAAAAATATTGATTATACCCAATTCATGCTATTATAGGATTGGAGTAATTTGCGCATTTCCTCACGATACCCAAATAATGTGAACAAAGAAACGGAGGCCAACTACTTATCCTTCCGCCCTTGGAAACGTCACGCACATCCCTTTGCAAACAGAATAAAAAAGCTAATATCGGGCAGCTCATTGTGACTCCGCAGGTAAAATTCTGAAAAAAGTCCGTCCTAAAAGCAAAATATCACGCAAAAAATCAGACGAATCGTGATCGCAGCAAATATTCCGGATTATCAACAGATGTCGATTTTGAGATGACGCTGATGGCTGATGTTCATGATATGGGTGCTGTTTTTGCACCGGGTCCCTACCTGGGTTTTGATCTATAGATAAATACAGACAAATACGATGCTAAATAAAATAGACCACATTTCTTCATACTATTTTGATTACACGCTCGAAAATATTCATCCATTATAATTTATCAGCACATAATTATTACTGGCTAAAGCTTCTCGTATTTGTAATGTAACCGACTGAATAATAGTCGTTTAAATTGACTTAATGGTTAATAGATTTGATAAACTAATATACGGTTCCATTCAGTTTCGGTGTCAAGGACTTATCTATGCCATTCCTTAGTAGGGAAGGGATTTAATTGGTCGATTTAATGTATGCAATCATAAATCTATAAAGCACTGGCGTCTGACGTATTTAATAAAAAACGTTAACTATGCTTAACTCATACTTACACCTATTTCCCTTAACGTCAGTGCTTAAAAGGTTTGAAACAGCTAAGATAAAACTAAAATAAAACATCAGTTTTACACATATGAGTAGGTAGCCGAGGAATCGATACATAGACTATCCAAAGTTAATAAAAGTATAAGCAGAGAGCTAATTAATATCCGAAAAGATTTACTGGTTAATCTCACAGTCGGAGCTGAAACAAATAAGTTTATTCCAATTTAAAAGGGATAGCCGATACAAATTACATTTATGGAGCTATGGTCCCGATACCGATAACCAGCAGGCAACCTGTTCCATTGGTTCAAATAAATAACGAACCTGTTTAGATAAATTCTATCTGTAAATATTGGTCGATATAAATCCTACTTATCTTTTTGGAGAGCGACGATAAACATTTCCAGCTTAGAGCAACTTAGCTAGGTACATAATTGCATTGCACGTCAAGTCCATAGATAATAATATATTAAAGTAGTACTCGGTTTGTATGCTCAATTTCGAAGTGGAATCGAATAACGTTATCAAGATAACTTTTTTACCTTTTTGAATTACTTTGTGTACGTTTTGTGTAGCGACAATTTCAGGACTTAGCCTGATTGTCAGATGATAACACTTTTAATCATATTTGTTTTGGATTTATGAATATTAAAACGAACATGCAAATATTTACTTTCGACGGAGCATTGTAATCCTAATGAATTTTGGTAATTAGGTTACAATCATTAAATTTATCTGTGAGAAGGTAGAGAATCTAAAGAAATTAAGTTTTAGTTATGTAAGTCAATTATTCTTAAAGAAGTTAGAAAAAATCTTGCTCTGCCCTACTCTATTTATTTGTCGTAATATCTATTACCACATTTGGTTTTGTAAAATGGTTTACTTCCAAGAACTAGGCTAATATTCTCACTAACATGACAACACGATAAATTCCACTTGGTACAATATTTGCTGACCCAATCAACTTTGACAGTAAATATTTAAGTAAGTTCCTTATAACAATAACCCAAGGGCCAAATTATACACAATGCCTGTAACGAACCGTCCAGTTCGGACGCGAGGCCGCCGCCGGTCCTGGTTTGATTGATTAAGGGACAAATGAACAAAGCGGGGGTAGTCACATCTATTATAAATTCACATTCCAAATTCAGAGTATAATCTCGTTTGACAGTTTCTCTCTTCAATTGACAATTAATGATGATGATGTGGAAATGCTTTAATGACAGTTCTGCATCAGGAATTTAAATGAGCTGTTGGTAATGTGTCACTTGTTTGCTGCTATGGTTTGTGTGTATGGTTTGTGTCTTTTTGTGATTTGAATTATATTTTTTCTGTACAGTTTTTTTCTTTAAAATTCATTCTTTCTGTTATTTACTTTTTTGCCTTGTTGAACAGCTTCTTTGATTCTACTTACTTATGGTGAAAAATGTTCATGTTCCGAAATCATTCTAACGCAGTAAGCAGTGCCGAATAAAATTACAATGCTCTACAAAAAGCGTAATCTGACCGTTATTAAATATCCATTACTTTAATGTCTGGGTTGAGAAGCTCTTCGTGACTCACTTTTTTAACTTAATGCTTATTTTGAACGAAAAAATCTTATGTAAAAGCTCACCTTTTGTAAACATGTTGCTCTGCACTGCGCTACTCGCAGCGGCGATGACACTTCTTCTTCAGCAACCACTCCAATCCATGATATTACAATAGAAAACAAGGAGAAACTATACATTATCATTTTGGCACACATTTTCTTTGGTATCCCTCCTCTATCAAAGTCTCGTCAAAAATCCTCGCTTATCATAACCGACACATAAGTCCAATTTCTGATGCTAATATCATATTATCGTTCGTAATGTCAAAATTACTTTTTTCTTTTCTTTTTATTTCATCACAGTAACATTTCTCCGGTTTTTCTACGACGCTGAATATCCTTATCCAGTAATTAGCAAGTACTAGGGCATGACTGTGAAACAGAATATCAACACAATTTCAGTCGTATGTAAACGCACAATTTTCACAACTTGAGTCGAACACTGACTCGTTTTCCGAAGGCCGACGCTGCCTCGAGCGCGGTCGAATGCGGACTAACCACCCCGCTTGAAGAAGCTCGGCTCCTCTCCCCTCTGTTAGTTAATTTTATTCCTTTCTCACTCGCACGCGAGGGTTTCCCTCATCTCTTTCCTTCCTATTACAAAGTATACGAGCTTACTACTACGTATGCCGCTCTCTCTGTCCTCTCTACTAGTGCATATATTTTATTCTATCTCGTTTCATCTCGGTTGGTTTCACGTTGTTTTTCCTTGATGCAGTTTAACGGATGGGAATGTAGTGCTTATTGTTAGACAAAGACGGTGGTAGTAGAATTTAGGGTTGTTCAAAAGGGGTGACAAAGAATCGAGCTAATTCAGGGCTTGCGTTTTTATGGGAGCTCGGGCGGTAAAAAGTATCCCGCCTCTCTCGTTTGTTCAAGTTTATGGTCCTCGCGTCGTGAAGCCATATTAACATTATTAATGGCTGCCGTATCAACTATAATGCTATTTTTTATAAATAAAGGGGTTCATGTGGTCTTAACTTTATGATCCATTTAATGCGCAACTACGGCTTTACGTAGCTCAGTAAAAATAAATAAGAAACGTTATATGTCCAACGAAAATACACTTTAGAAATTTGTACGAGTAAGCACAATGGTGCTCGTATGAATTTTCAGTTGGAAGAACATCATGGCAGTCATTAAAAGTCAGAACAAGGAATGTATTTTTTGCTAGAGGCAAAACTCAAAAGCCAGTTCACAAAACGTCGTTGCAAAAAGATTAAATAAGAATACAGTGTACGTGACAGCGTACAAGCCTTTCTACGTAAAGGCATTTTTCGTTTTCTTTCTCCAGTAACTCAAGGCTGGTTCTATTCATCTCGCTGTCTTTAATCTTCCAGTCTATGCCCAGACTTTGTCTAGACAGAGCCCATCTGCACAGAATTTCGATACGGCCGCCGGTCGACCGCGGCCTGCAACATTGATCATAAAACCGTTTTATGCATTGTTGTCTTATTAAGTCCAATTGGGATACTAGCAATAGCTATTTTAAATTTTGAACTCTCACCAATGCCTATAAAACTGATGATGCACCAAACACACCAAACTGATGTGACACTGTTTTTTTTTTTAATTTTACACAAAAGCTTGTTGTTACATTCACCAAAACTGTAATACTTATACAGCACTATTTAATTTCACTATAGATAGAAACATTGTAGCTAGTAAAAGGTATGTACGCAACCCATATTTTACAAGGTAATATAATTATGATGGAAGTGAAATAAATTCTTCAATGGACCGATCGAAAAGCAAAACACAAAAATTTGAATCAAATTCAAATTTTAGTCCAATGCAGTGCAAAATAAAGGGTCGAATCTAAAGGATCTCCCCAAGTTTATACTGTTGACAAATGTGATCTCGGCAGTTTACGAGTAGAGTGACAGGCAGGCGCATTGTCGACTCTGATGGGATGACCAGGGGTTTTGTGTAATTCAGGAAAAGAAAAAGGTTGAACTACGATCTTGCCTTCATTAACTTTAACGGCATTTCCTTATAAATCCAATGAGATTTGTTTTCTACGTGAGGAATTGTCTTTTTAAGTTAGGTTACTTTAATACCTTATCTAAGTGAGAAGCTTGTCTATACTAGACTATCATTTCGCTAGGAAACTTAACTTTAGTTTAGTAATATCTGAGGGTTTTTATGCCTCTTGCATTCACCTTGAAAGTTTTTAAATTTAAAAAAATATATTTAAAATCCAACATTAAACAGCATCAAAAGCTGAGTAACGTACAAAAAGAAATTGCTTGTTCATCGCAGGATTAAAATTTTGTTTCTTTGACTCTTCGTATGAAATAGGTTCTCTTACTCCTTTTCTTATAGTGACATCATCGTGACATTTGTGACCCGTGACGTATTATCACCTCAGAGAGTACGATACTGACTTTTGTACTTTAAACTGTACTACGTTTTCGTAGGCTACTGAGTAAATTGTGCTTACGTGATTTGTTTGGTTGTACTTTTGTGTATTCTTACTACGCTGTCCATAAACTATACCCACATTTTGCAGATTATTCATTTACCTGGGATGTTACAATTTATACTTCAATGCAAAATTTTACATGTTTCAGCTCCTGCATAACAGGTGTTCCCTGTCCGCTTTTGTAACACTGCCAAGAGGCAAATCCTTGTTACCCTACAGCACTGAAAGGTTTACTGTCGTCGTAAACCTCGCTTTCGGGGGGTCAGAGTTCGGACCGATTGTAAATACGGAACCCTAAAAACGTCAAAGAACACTTTTAGTATCAATAAGAGTTATAAAAGTGAGTTTAAAATTTGCAAGTCAATGGTCATCTTGTCTGTTGCGGCTTGATGGGAAATTGATGGGTTATTGATGGCAAATGTTGTATGTTTCGATGTCACTGCATTTATTGTATCATGCTGTTTCATTAGTTTTGAAATATTAGATACCTAAGTTATTACTTTCAAATATTTAAATAATCACCCACCTAAAATATCTATGCCTTAACTTTGTTGTTTTGTTATCTAAACCACTTTTCTGAGGATCGATGTACCTACGAAAAAAAATAGATTCTCCATCGAACTTGGTGCGATCCATTGATTCGTATTACGGTAAATAGTTTTTTCGGTGATTTCGTGATAGATTTATGACTTCGTTATGGGGAAAATTGGATAAAGAAAAATGGTCAAACATACGACGTAAAGTTATCGAACTAATAAAAACTCAAATGTACACATCATAGCCAAATCACATATGAAAACCGAAAAACTGGCAAATATATATTTTAAACGCGACAAAATTCAACAATGTCATAACGTTCAGCACCATTTTCAGACAACCAATCACTGAGCTCAACTAAAGCATTTTCACATATTTGCGGAGGGAATGCCGCGTGAACTCCCAAGTAGCCGTAAGCCCGGTGTTAGTTACTTGCCATCTCTTACGAGGTCTAATTAGTTCCCTTGTTCACTGAGTGGAATTACCGTTCATGTTCCAACGCGAGGCGAATAGGCACAATTTTTCTTTTGGGGTTTTGTCTTTCAACTCAGGACTCAGTCTCTTTTGATTTGATTGGAACAGGGTTTTACCACTAATAGATTTGACAATACTCTTCCATTTCTATTTATAAGTATGTTAGCTTTCAACTCGTATGCCTATGTTATTATAAAAATAAAAATAAATGTTATTCTCCAGCCTTTAAGTACAAATGTGCAAAAAATTAACTCGATTCGTTGACTCGTTATATCAAACATAGTTTTACATTTACATAAGGAAGTTAGAATTCTTTCATTTGTTTCGACTTTTCAAACGCTTGTGGAATTAGAGTCTGACCATCGAAAGCTGTCCACTAGAAATACTCAATACTCAATATTTGCATTTCCATATTGTGTACAGTGTCTTACTAATATAATACAAGTTTCAAATATGAAACCGTGAGGGAACAGCAAATATTTTTCACATTTTAATACAATTTGACTTAAACATAATCTATCTACTATTATTATTTACACTATTACTAAACTAAACTTATTTATTAATAAAATAAACTAAATGGGATCGGTATGTGGCTGTTATTTAATCACTTGTATAAATTTCACTGTAGGAATTTATCAATCACTAGCTTTTCGCCCGGGACTTCGTTCCCGTGGGAATTTTCCCATCAATTTTCCAATGTTTTTAATAGTTATTCTGCTATTCGGGAAGGAGAGAAATACAACAAATCAAAAACCATGGAAATCGTTCCAGCCGATCTTGAGTTATAAGTGGTGTAACTAACACGACTTTGTTTTATATATTTAGATGTACTCATTAATAGTGTAGTAGCTTATTTAAAAGTTCTTTTAGTGATATTAAAAATTTCTTATCTGATGTTTCGTTTTTTATATTCTCTGGTAATTTGTTATATATTTTAGCTGATATAGCTAACGGTCCGGATGAATGTAATTTTAGCCTAGAGGAAACGGCGGCAGATTTAAAAATTCGTCTTCTGAAAACACTGAATAAACTGAGTTAACACTATTTTATTTTCTTCTAATTTGATTTGATTGTTTTCTTATTGTAAGGTTCATAAAAGTGTGGATTTATTTGTAGAAAACAGGTTTCGAAAGACGAATTTTTAAATCTGCCGCCTCTTCTTCTTCTTATCGTGTAGGTATAGTCAAGTGTGTGGTGAACTTGGCTTACCCTGGTGTCAGAGTTTTCAAACCGCACAATGGCCTCTGACTTGGTTTTAACGACTGTAGTCAATCGACAACAGCCGGGACCGACAGCTTAACGTGCTCTCCGAAGCACGGAAACGCTCGTGATAAATTGCCACTTTGGTCACCCATCAGGTTCCCTGCCTCTGTGTACGTTGCTTGACTTCACTGACCGGTTGAGATCAGCGAGCGCCACTGGGCTATACGTATCTGCCGCCGTTTCTAGAGGACAGCTTTCGATGGCAAGACTCTATATTTTTATCAATCTGCCTTTGTTCAAAGTGTGTTTTTATCAATCTGCCTTTGTTCAAAGTGTGATGGGTGATGTTGTCCCGTATAAATATTTTTTTTTATATTATGAGATGGGTTAACTCTTGACCTCAATCTTGACCATTAAGGTCAAAGATGAGGTCGACGATGGAGCGAGTTAACCCAGAAAATGCCTATAAAGGCACTGGTACTTCCTCGCACCGACGGAACACAACAGCTTGTTTGGCGTAGGACTTCAGTAGGAGGGTGGTCGCGAACCAGACGGCCCTTTACAGAGCCTACCACACCGCATGAGACCATAGGACGACACCTCAGATTCATAAAAAAAAGAAGTTTCATTGCCTGGGATGGATTACTAGGAGGCAGGTCTCATTTGTGTTTCCTTAGTCGCCTCTTACGACACCCACGGAAAGAGATGGGTTGGTGTTATCCTCAACCGATCACCACACGGCAGTAAATGTCTTCATGGACCAAATGAGTTTTAAAATCTAAACCGGCCACAGGGGGCCTATTAACAGATATACAAACCTGAAACGGCATCTCAAAAATATAAAAAAACACTTCATATTTTTAACCATCAAGGAAGATGTTTTGTTTCGAATCCATGGAGACATTCTTTGTGTTATGTTCATCGGGCGTTTTCCGCACTTATCCTTTCCATTGGGTCATTTATGCGTAATATTTTTGGCGTAGCCCTGTCCTGAGAAGGTTCAAATTAGAATAAACTTGGTCCTTTAACTTGGGCTTTACACGTTTTTGCATACCTTTGGCAGGGATTCCGGGCTACGCAGGATCTGTGCCAGTTGTGCTTCGACACTGTGGCTTTCTAGTATAGTAACATGCGCTGGAGTTTCTTCTTTATCCATGTAACCGCGGTATAGGGAGTCCCGTCAGTCTGTGACAGTCGTCTGTGATGCCTTTATTACACAAATTGTTATTGAAATGGTCAACTCTTACGTTTTTAACGTGGACAATAGAGAATATGCATGTAATTCAAATAAATATATATATTTTTTTTAAATAATCTTTAGCACTTCACGATTATTATGTCTATTTGAATATTTTTGATTATAATCTATTTTTAAGTACCAAAAATTAATATTTCAAAAGTGCAGAAAAACTGCGGAAAATTTAAATATCCGAAACGTGTCGCTGCTGTCAGAATAATGACGTCACAAGTATATGTCAACAAAATCACTCACATGAATTGAATTTTTCTTTAGACCGTTCTACATATAGATGGAATGTTGTTCCATGACGAATTAGGTGAAACTTTAGTGGAAATACATTAAAAACAGTGAAATTAAACCAAAATCTGTGTCGAAAAAGTGTAATGTGACGTCACGCTAACGCGCTAAAATGGTGGCCGTTTAAAGTTCTCATTTCAGTTAGCTACTTTTAAATACTTTAATTACTTTTCATCGTAGTTTTTCTAACGATTATATAGCGATGCAAGTTATTTAAAAAAATCTTTTTAAAAATACATGCATATTCCCTATAATTATTTCGATACTTATTAAAGTACTTATTAACACGAAACGATAATTTTCTTTACTGTCAAACCGTCTTGCTATTTGCCTATGAGTACGCAATACGAATCAAAACGAAACCAATGTCTCTAAATACGAATCGAAAGATCAAACATGAATCCTAAAATAAATACCATTTAGAAAACTTTCAAGTTATTTGCGCATCGTTGGTGTATTTTCGGGAGAAAATGTGAAACGATTTAAAATCGTACGTATAATATTTGCAGAATATTCGTGGTTTGGAGAAAGAGTTAAAACTCAACAATTGTGTTTGCAGTATCATCTAGTGAACATAAAACCTGAGGGGATGGGAGGGCTTTTCGTCTTTTTCATTGATTTTGTGAAGACTACGAAAGCGTTTGAGTTATTGTTGCGACTAAAAATTGTAGCGCTTGGGAGAATCTGATTTTTAACCTTTTATAAACAAAAAAATATATCCATATTTCAGTCTCTGCCATCATATTTAATAATTTTGCAGATTAAACCACTGATGCTCCGCCTACTACATTTTATCCCAAAGTTGGGCACGATAACCTGTGGTCCACGCGGGTTATATCGGGTATATGTCACATTTGAATTCATAAAATACACACATCAAAAAAAGTTTGCGATCACTTGGAAAAGTGCTAATATTTTTTATTGTAGAAGAATAAAACTTAATCACTTTTTATCTTTTGATTCCTTATTTAAAAATATGAAATTTAAATATAAAATAATTTCGTAATTCAAATGTTTTTTCATTTAAAAAGTCAATCAACCCTTGCTTGCTTTCATTCAGAAATCTGACATAGTCGCAACTTATCAATATTTTCAATTTATTCAAAAAAAATTAAGTTGGTAACGATGCCGAGAGGATTAACTGCAGTTTTACGAGCCAGAATTCTAACTTTAAGTGGAGAAGGCTATTCCACGAGGGAAATATCACGCAGAGTTCATGTATCCCAATCCTGCGTGGTGACCACGTTGGAGAGGTATCAGGGCATGGAAGATTTAGCTGATCGACCTCGCAGTGGTCGCCCAACTGTTCTTACTGCAATTCAGAAGCGATATATCAGATTACTGGCTGCCCGTGACCCAACAATGAACGCTACTAAAATGAAAGCAGAGCTGGGAGCTGCCACCGGCCGCGAAGTTAGCACCCAAACGATTAGAAATTGCTTACACCAAGCTGGATTACGAGCAAGGATATCTTGGCGAGCACCTCTGGACTCACAGCAACGGAAGCGGCGCAGATTGCAATGGGCTAGGCTCCGTCAAAATGAAGAAATTGAGGACGAAAGCATCTGTCAGAACTGCTTCTTCGTTGACGAAACGCGGATCAGTACACATCCAGATAACCGACGTGTCCGTGTCTGGAGAAGACCTGGCGACTCTGAAAGGCAGAGAACTGCCACTGGAACCGTTCAGCAGTGGCGGGAAATCAGTGTCCTTTTGGGCCGGGATAATGATTGGGGCTAGGACGCCCTTAATCCCGTATCAAGGCACCATGACCGGAGCCATGTACAAAACGATTGCAATCGATGGATACGTCAGACCATTCCGCATCAACCACGGGCGCCAATTCATAATGGTAGATGATAATGCGCCCGCACATCGAAACGGACGTGTTGATGCTGCTCTCCAGCAATACGACATCACCAGGTTAGACTGGCCTGCCGGCTCGCCTGACTTAAACCCGATCGAGCATGCGTGGGATGCTCTTAAGCGAGCTGTTTGGAACCGTCAGCCACCTCCGCGAACAGTGTCAGAAATCAGGGCAGCTGCTATTGAAGAGTGGGACAGGTTACCACAAGAAATGCTAGATAACTTAATTCTTAGCATGCCCAGAAGGGTTTCCGCATGTGTGCGAGCCAGGGGAGGAGTCATTTTATACTAACTATTAATTTTTTCGTAATAAATTTTGTTTGTTTTTTCATTTATTAAAATTTTTCATTACATTACATTTAAGCCAAAATTGCATTTCCTAGCTTTTGTTAATAAAAAGTAAATAATTAATAATGATTCTTTTATTTACTTAGTGCATTTTCATTATAAAATCATAAAACGTAAACAGTTTCTTTAAATAATTTATATTTTAAAGAATACACCTGATTTTGCTACTGATCGTAAACTTTTTTTGATGTGTGTGTAATGTTATTTTATGAAAAATAAAATAAATAACTCCACACATACATTTTTGTAACACTTTCTCGTGAACCGATCTACTCGATTCAGCAGCCACGATAACGACAAACTCGCGCTCAGCTCACGCTGAAACTTCACTTTTAGGTTCCCGCGCAAAGGCTTGCTCGCCCTATGGCGTTGTCAATGTTGACATTTTGACATAGGACCGCAGTGTTGTCGCGTCAGTTTCGTGGGATGATTCACATTTTTATAAAAGACTCGCATAATAAATCATAGTATTAAAAGTATCAATAGTTCTGCATCCAGTCGTACGAATTGCGGTTTGTCATAATTGATCACATGAAGAGAATTTTTAATTGGTGTTCGCAACTCGTTTATAACATTTTAAATTAACTTAATGTAAGTAGGTCAGTAATATTACTTGTACAATCAAAACAAAAATTCATTTATGAAAGTCTACTCCACAGACGCCAGCCTAAAATCTTCATTATATTAATGCATACTTTCGTTTATTTTCTTCAGTCACAACATTTTTATTTCTCTCGTACCCTATGGACGCCTTGTGCTATATTCCACAGACACATAAAACCGCAGAGGTGCATCATTTTAAAACAATTTGCGTGAAACTCTACAATTACGTTTTTAATTTTATTCCTTTAAATGACAGACTCTTTCGCTAGTTTGAAATTATCTTTGTCGTTAAAGTAATGCACAGTTTTATTTTATTAATATGGCCGTTAATCAAGGTTTTTAAATGAAGTTATTTATCATTAAGGTTGATGTTCAAACCATGTAAACCATAAGCTGTGGTTTTGTAATTGATAATGTTTTTCTTTAGTAAAGAATAGATAGATTGATCTTGATAATATTTTCAATTGCGATAAAAAATTACGTAGGTAGACTTTTACAAAAACAAAAAAAAATTATAATGTCTAGGTTCCTCAGATCCTTAATGAGCGTTTTTGTTCATCTTTAATACTGGGCACAGCTAAGGAATGAAATTCTCTGCCTGCGTCTGTGTTTCCGGGTATAAATCGAATATTTTTAAAGTTCCAGTTTGCTACAACTTCGACCGAATTTTCGCCCCTGTGGTCAAGAGGAAACCCAATCTCTGTAAAAAAAGCCGAATAAACCATTTCAAAAATATCGTGGTTATTATAAAACTTTCATTTGAATTGTTGGCATAATTCAAACTTACCGTATATATCGTAAACTAAAATTCCATGAAATTTTCGGGCATCGCGAAAATTAGTCCCTAAAAGAAACTCATGTTTCAAAAGTTCCCCGAGTTCTATCCCATTCTTTGAAGATATAAAAGAGTTTTTGGTCTCAAAGGAGATGAGCGCACGTCGTCGTTACTTTGATTAGAAGTTCTGGCTACTTATTGTGTTAAGTTCAGAAGTCAGAAGGGATTCCTGCGATCCGGGAAGTTGCTTAGTTTAGGATTTCCAGCGAGATATATTGTTCGAATTTCATGCTTGGCAGTTTTGCTTGATTACATATTGGAAACTTACTCTATGAAAGTTTTTACTGCAGAATTTTAAATTTATTTACTTCAATGCTGAGCTAGAAGTTTAGTACCTAAAGACTAAAACGATGGATATACTCTTAAACGTCAGAAAGGGGGAATCAAGAATTTATTTCACAAGTTTAGAAATAAAAACAAAATTGACAAACCAATGAAACGGTGCGTGCGCGGGTGTGTCCTTGTATGTATATGTGTGTATAGCATGGCTTTATATCGAGCGATTTTAAATTAGTTAGCAATAAATGAGCGACCTTAAATTAGTTAGCGAAAATAAAGGATGAAGGATGTGAATCATGCCACGAAACTGACTAACTTTCTCCAAGAAACATATCTTGAAATATTATTTTAAAAATTCGCCTCTCCATACAATTTGTGCGATTTGTCTTTGTATGGGAAGTTTACATTTTTTAAAGAATTTATTTTAGGTTCCTTGGGGAAGGTCATTTAGTATCACGGGAAGAGTTTCCCCCTAAAGTTTTGTTAGCCAATTTAATGTCATCCCATAAAAATATAGTTTGGTTCCATGGTGTTTACAGTGTTTCTGAAGCGAAGTAGGTAAGAGTCGAACAAGACAAATCCACAAAACAACAATACTAGAAGGGAACTAACTCTACTTACATCGCAAACTAAGTACACCTAATTTAGAGTTTAGATCACTTCTCACAGAGAGAGTGACCTAAGTCCTAAGTTCAGTCTAGGTTACGTTAGGTTACTACATAGGTATCGATCTACCTAACTCCCTAACTTCCTTGTCCAGTCTTGTTCAACTTCCTAAATTACCTTGCCGTGTCTTATCCGAGTTTAATGAAGTTTCTGAACCCCACAATACTTTAAAGTCTTGGTCTTTTAATATTGAGTTTTGTTGTTATTTTGTTGGCGATCTTGTGACGTTGCTAAAACTGGCTTGTAACTCAGAAATACTCAAAATATACAAAACATTAATAAATAAATAAATAAACTTAATATATTTTTTTTTAATATTTTTTTTTTAAATTTTAATAAAAAAAATATTGGGAAACCAACAGTTAATAACAGTTTTTGACTTAAATTTAATTACTAGATTCTAATTAACCAATTATAGGTATCCACTGCTGCATTCAAGGGACAAGCGTGTTACAATTATGTACAATACTTTAATTAAGATAATTTAAAGACAAGATGAAAGATGAGTTACGGCCTCACTAATAATACCCACACATTGCGTAGTATAAGCTTATAACGACCAAAAACATTAGAAAAACAGTGTTTTGCGCATGATATACGCTGTGCATGATTTATTAATAGTAAGAACGTTAATATTTGAGTTTCACAATTGTTGAGTGCTAATCCGAAATTTTATTTATTGACCTTTTAAACTGAGATAATGAAAGGTTGAATAAGTCGAGATCAGTGTGTTTCTCATTATAAATCGTGAGTGCTCTGTGTAACATTATTTTCGTTTTTTACTTTTGTTTTTTCAAACAAATAATATTTCATTCAATTTTTTCGTATTTAAAATATATAACTAACAATGTTTTTAAAACACTATCAAATCTTGTAAAAATTTCCATATGCAACCGAGATATATCTATTCCTTCATCCTGTCTAGTAGCTAACTTTACCTGTATGTTTACGAAAAACAAATATGTATGTCTAACTTATACTCACGTCTTTCCTTAAACATCCTTTTCTAAATGAAGCCGTAACTGCACCGCCATCATTTTCTCGAAACCAACTTTTCCAGGTTTCAAGTTTCACCCTCTATATCGGACATAATGCGGAAATGCAATTTCCATAAATTTTACACACTGTGAGCAAAGTCCCCATCCAAAAGATTGGATGTGACCACACGATATGATGGGGACGCCTACTTGACAACCACTTTGATTTATAGACGGTATTTTTCGGTAAAATATATTAAACCTATCTCTTGTTGTAAGGGTGTATTGTTTGCAATATTTATAGCTTTTTCCCAAATAACTCTATGATATAAAGATGCCTGATATAACGGCTTTATCCTTGCTTTATCATATTTTTGCAGACAATTTTTAATAAATAATAAAATTGCCTAAACCTTTTGCCATGCCTTTTGGTGGGGGTGCATATGGGCTGATAAGGAATAAAATCTTGCATTTAATTAACCTACACCATATTTTCATACAAAACTCACAATCTAGCACATTTTTTTAGACACAGCAAACAAAACGGAGTTACTATTATTCATTTAGCGAGCACAAACACCCTCAAATCGGACCATGATGTCTTATTTAATAATATGAACATGCAATTTCTTTGGTGACGATTTTTGTCATTGTAAGAGTAATAAAATTGTCATTCCGAGACACCTATTGGTACAGTACTGCTGCAATCGTGGTACATCATGTACTTGCCAGCAGAGTTAAATAAGACTACCCTCAGTCTCAGTGAGACAATGTCCAATTTCACAAGTACAAAGAAAAGAAAACCTCTCCAAAGTCTAAAAGAAAAGTTTCATCAAACGACTGCTAAGTAAAACTTTATTTACTTAAAGGTCTTCGACAGTGGATATGTTGTAAAATCATTATAGTATAAATTTGCCATCACAAAATAATTTTGAATGTTCCAGTAATATCTATTAGAGCCCTGTGCCCAGCAGTTGGTAACTAGAGACTAATCAGATGATTTATTTTTAATTATAAGATGGGTTAACTCTTGACCTCAATCTTGACCATAAGGTCAAAGATGAGGTCGACGATGGAGCGAATTAACCCAGAACTGGTACTCCCACGCACCAACGGAACACAGCAAGCTGTTTGGCGTCGGACTTCGGTAGGAGGGTGGTCGCGAACCAGACGGCCCTTTACAGAGCCTACCACACCGCATGAGACCATAGGACGCCACCTCAGATTCAGAAAAAAATGAAGTGTCGTTGCCTGGGATGGATTACTAGGAGACAGGTCTCATTTGTGTTTCCTTAGTCGCCTCTTACGACACCCACGGAAAGAGATGGAGTGGTTTTATTCTCAACCGATCACCACATGGATAAGATTATAAAATTATATATTCCTAAAATTATAATTGTTTACTACCTATTTCTGAACTCCAGATACCAGCGAGATATGAAACACGTTCATATTACGCTTTATGTTACAAATACCCAGCTTTTCTCATTCTTCAACAATGCTTACAATAAAATATTCAAGAAAGAAAAGCACAAACACATGGGGTGGCCGTAACAAACGGTATAAATTATAAAAAGAGATCTCCGCAAGGCGACAAGGCTTTCCCGAACAAGTCGTAAATTTAACGGTCGAAGGATTCCTTATTTCCCTGGACTATTCACGTGGTCTCTCTTGCTAAAACTATCTCTCTTTATGAGCACTAGAAATCCTGTCCGTAGTTTAGTTTTAACTGTTTAGACTATTTTCCGTATTTACGTAGATTACTTTGCTTCTACATTGAAAGTGAAAAATTATTCAGACGAAGAGATAATTTAATAGGTATTCAGTATACTTGTAAAAGAAAGATTTTAAAGAAACGTACTGGGTTTAATGTAAAAGTATATTTGTTTTTGTCCCACTCCAGCCTAGCTGATTTCAGGCCTTATATAATTTTGGGTGACTTTAATTTAGTAAGGAAGCAAATATTAAGGATTTGAATCAGCCTACGAACAAAATAACATTCCCTGGTGAACAAATTGAAAGATGAATTTAAAAAATCGCATCTTCATATCAATTTGCGGGATCAGCTGATTTTCCTTTGTATAGGAATTCAGTTTTTTTTTGAGAATTAAGTATATACTTACGTTCCTTGGAAAAAGTTTTTCAGTTTCATGAGGACAATGTAAAATCACTGCCTTAAGTGTAAGCTAAAGACTGACCGACCTATTGTGACATAATTTTCTTGATAATCCATTTTCGTCGTCTTATGACTTTGAATCGTTCCACATTCGGAGTATGCTTGAGCATGTTCCAAGAGTTTTAAAGACATAGATTTTATAAATCTGTCTTGTGTATAAATCTATATGATTTTAATTCATATAATATCCATCCATACCAGGGTATATGAAAATAAATGGTTAAAAATTAGCATCTTTATAATTCTAACGGCACGGCACGGAAGGCAAAATTTGTACTACTTTTGCCCTCTATGTTCCTACCTTCTAGTATCACTTGTGCATAGCAGGCAATGGAAATACAATTTTGCAAGAATGGACGAAATATGCCTTGAACACCTGGCCCCATTGCTGAAGTAGCTAAATTAAGCCGCGAAAAAGTTTACGCAGAACTCTACGCTCAATAATGAAGCTTTTTGAGCTCGATATTACAATCGGTATTATACCAAAACCAACCATTGTTTTAAAATATGTTTTTTTCTTCACAAACCTTGATCCCGAATGTTCCATTAAAAACATTTCTGTGTGTAACTGCGTTAATTAACGCAGTCTATCTCCCATTCGCCTCAGAAATGGCTCCATTGTACAAAATTTGTAACGTAGTAAAATTCTTCGAGCGCATCAGTATTACCAGGGAATTATGTGAATAATTTAATTAAGACATAACAGCACCTTTAATACCAATTAGTCACACGATCTGTAGTTTGGGCGTGCTGGGTAATTTGATAACTTAATGCGTTTACTGTTTTTATAAACCTCCTACTCGGCGCTGACCAATCAAAAACTTGGTTTCTCTCTTCCAAGGCTTCAGTCGTAGAGTAACAAGACTGGAGGTGGTTAGATGGCCATTTTATTACGCGATGTAACTCTCTACCTATTTATTTATTTACTTAAGGTACACTTACAGCAGTACATATTTTATATAATTAGAAATATACACATACAGCATTTATTTATATTATAAGACTACAATGAAAGAAAATATATATTATATTTTCTTTGCATCCCGTGTCCAGGTTTTCATATTTATCAGGCGATTTACCAACTTAATATTTGAAAATTTTAGCTACATTATGCAACGTAATGCACAATGAACAGACAGCCGCAAATTAAGTTACCCTTGCGTGCACTCTGTGCTGTTGCGATAAGAAAGGTTTTTCAATGAATTGGCGTAATCTGTACAATACCACAGTTTTTTAATATTATTTTTAGCATCTACAAACTTTAGATGCATGTTATTAATTAGATTCAATTTTCTTATTAATTCTTGCTTTACAATGATAATACTATAATCTCCAGTTTTATTATGTTTAAATAAGTATATTTAAATGTATATATCTAATCTAAACTAGTGACGGTTCTTCGCTTTTGTATCAAGACAAGATCTCAAGGCATCAATAACAACTGTGCCTCATCTTTTGGTCGCCATTTGCTATCGTTGTAAAATTAGTTTTTAGTCAGTTTTAAACGACACGTTTCTCTTCCTATTTATCTGAGGCTTCAATCAGAGTATAATAATTAACACTTGTATTGATTCCTCAGTAAATTCATTTATTAGTCTAGAACATTTGCTGTTCAATTAATGTCAGGCTGTTAAACTGTAATGATCGTCCATCATTCCGTATAAATGGGCTCTATGTAGATATAATATACAAGGTGATAAAAAACCTCCTAGCTATATTCAAAATCCTGAACCAGTATCATTCAAAGAACACATTTATGAAAAAAAAACTTTTTTTAAATATTTTTTCAATGGGAATAGGTAGTTCATTTTTTTCCTAAACGTAGACATTACTCCTACACCAGGCACGCGAGGGGTGCGGGTAGCGCTCGGGGGGTGCACCCGAGTAGTGTCTACGTTTGGGAAAAAAAAAATCCCGCCGAAAAATAAAATAAAAAATAAAAACAAAAGTATTTTGTAAGTGATACTAATTCTATCTAGGAGGTTTTTTATTACCTTGTATAGCTTTAATCTGATTTCATAACGATTTTTCATCTATCAGTCTCTTGAGGTAATGTAAGTAACTTTTTGAGGGCCATAACTATGGCATGATTTGTTCAAATTCAAAATAGCTTTTTTCATAGAACATTCACTATGTTACTTAAAATAAGTATTCGGTTCTATAAAAATATGATTATTTTTTACAACTCAAGCAGTGAAATAATAAAAAAATACAGGTGGTACTAAATTTGTTGACTGATTTTCACGTAATTGCGGAGAAATGCGCCGCGGTCGAATGTTAAAAAGTGTCAAAATGACAACACCAGAGGGCAAGCAAGCCTCGCGCAATCAAAGTGAAGTTTCATCGTCATCTGAGTGGCGTGACGCGCGAGTTTGTCGCGGGCCATGCTTGCTATCAGGTTTTCCACTCTAAACGGATCAACTATAAATTGTTCAACTATTTAATTTGTAATAAGTAATGGTCAAAAGGCCTTGAGAGTTACTTAAGAGTTACTTGAGAGTTGCCGGCGTCTGTATTTCCGAGTTCATACAACCCAAATATCTTTAAAGTACGAGTGAATAGGCTTCTTCTGGGTGAGCTCGCTACATCCTCGACCACATCTTTGCCCTAAGCTAGATTGTGGTCAAGAGCGAACCCATCTTTAATATAAAAAAAAACTTTTCCGTCGATTTCAAAAAATGTATGAACTCGATATAAGACCGCTTCAGCTATTTTAAACAATAGGAACCCCATAAGACGTCTCGGCATGCTAATAAGCTTCTTACGTCAGTTGTCTTAAAGCTAGAATTATTTTTCTTGCAGATAGCATTGCGGGGGTTTTCAATGTAATTGCCCTGGTTCCCTCAAGAAGCTGACAGCTCAAAGGGCAGCCACTGACGGCCTCATTGTCGGGACGCCCACGTTTACCTTATTCAAAGTATGCAAGATTTTTTTCTCGTAATATCCACAAGTCAGCGGTATTGGAACACTCTGTATAACCGCGTTTTGTTTGCACGCTGTAATTGTACAGTATGTTTTGATTTACTGTGCAAGTATCTATGTTTGTACTAACTTTCCACCTGGGACTTCGTTCCCATGGGAATTCGAAAAAAATATGTGTTCTATGTGTTAATCCAGGGAGTCAGCTACATCCAGACCAAATAATATCAAAATTGGTCCAGCCGTCTGAGCGTGAAAGAGTAACAAACATCCATACATACATCTATACAAACTTTCGCGTTTATAAAGTTTATAATATTTGCAAGGATTTAAACCGCTCAAATTTTAGTGTGTATCCTGGGTTCTCAAGGTTATTCAATAAATTAATTTTACCAAAACAAAACCTGTTTTTTGCCGAAAAATTTTTATTACAAAAAATTATTGGATACCATAATAATTTCTTTATGACTACTCGGTCCCAAGTTTCAGTTCTCCGACAGAAAAAGTTCTAACAGCCATAAAACTAAATTGTAGCTGTAAAATCTCGTAATTAGTGAAACTAATGGCAGTAATCGACTTCCATACGAAAGTCAAAATCATAAACATTTTGAAACCATTAACTTTTTAACGATTTTATTAATTGGTTTAATATTTTTCTTCGAAAAGATTTATTGGTTGGATTATCTACTCCGCTAGCATCTGCATGAGTAATTAGTATATTATTTTATTATCTTGATCTTTTAACCTTCGCTTTGACATTTCCTTGGTAGAACGGAAAGCAAAATTTACAAAAGAAGCAAGAAACAAGCCCATTCTTTCCTCTTGAGTAACCCGATATTGCTCATTCAGTTGTTTTCTGGCTGTTTGGGTATAAGATTACAACCAATTTATTTCATATGGCAATCGAATTTACGAACAGACCCTCGGATTGTTCAAGCAGAGCATTTTATAGTCGGCAATAATTTATTTTGTTTATAATGCGTTTTACAGGAGGTAGCTCTTGAAATGTCTTAAGCGACAGTTATACTCATTATAAACGTTTTCCAGTTTTTTTTTTTCTAAAAGGAGTGCGAGTACTTTAGTTTAAGTTATGATTATGGTTTCTATAAGTAACTTGGTTTTTGTGTAGGTACGTGTAGGTTATTTTAGAGTTAATTAAAGTTAGCTAGCCTAAAGAAATCAATTGGGCCTTTCATCTGACATCAGCACCCAACCCGCATTGGGCCAGCATGGTGAACTATGACCTTCACTGTTTCTATATAAAGACGACGACTGAAATAATTTATCTTTTAAACAAGAAACAATGCATTAGTCTGATTTATTCTCAATTTATTTGTAAAACCCGGAATATGGTTCTGGGACCGTTACTAAACGATTTAAAAGCTGAACATTATTAATTAAACGGAAAGAGTATTTGAATCGAAGCAGTAGAAAAAGTAGAGGTGTTTATTTTGCCATATTTAGTCAGCACAATGTTCCTACATTCCCACAAAACGATACTAATCGGAAATACAAATAAAACGAATAATAAGGGACTGGTTGTTTACATAATCAGTTAATATGATTAAAGATGGTTTCCTTTATCCGGTCTTGGATTTCGAATTAGGCATTAAGAAGGTTTTTTTTGGTATACAGTTGGAAGCCATTTGTTCGAGTCTTCAGAAATGTACTACTTGTATGGTTTCCTAGTTAAATGAAGCATTGTAGACTAAATATTTTGAGTGCCTCGTTGCTTCCTCTAAAGGTCCTCCCAAAAATCAAATGCTTTGAAGTGTTTCTTTTGCCTTTTTAATTTATGATAATTTTGCATCGATACAATAAATATGTTTGTGTAAAAATTTTAAGAAGTAGGTATAATACTATTTATTGTATTTAATAGAATAGATTCAAATGCTTAATGTTACTTTTAAATTTATCTATAATGGTAGGTAATGCACACGTTATTGCATTGTAGCTCCGCACCACATTTGTATCTCTCTTACTATCCCTAAGGTAGACTGAAAGAGATCCCTTTAGGGATAAGTCCGCCTTTACAAACAGCTTTGTTTCTTTTGTATTAGTCTGTAAGAGTTTACAATGAAGAGTTTACATACATACATTATTATACTTAATAATTAAATTATAAACCAATATTAACATTTCATGGGGATAAAGCAATGAATACCAACTACCTTTAAAAATGCGATAAATAATCGTCGAGCAATTTTGTTTTCCCTTGCAGAGACGTATCCATTGCATGATTACATAAAAAGAACCTCCCAGACAAGGACTGGAATAATTCTGATGACTTAATAAGACCAATGTCCAAGCTAACGAGAAAATTGCAGTCGCAAAACGTTTCTTATATCGTGGTTGCATCTTGTTGCAGTACTCTGGTTGAAGAACCAGTAGAGTAACATAAAAACGGTTTACACCAGGTCTTACAATATCTCTTTCTTACTCGCTCGAACGTTTTGTCCTACTCTTACACATGTTATTGTCATGCTCACGCCACCGATGCACAATTTCTATAATATGCGAATCGTTGTGGGCACAATAAAAAAAGTAAATGATTTGAACGACAGAAGTAAAGTAACAATTTGTTAGAGCTACCCTTGTTCGATTTATACCGATTTCAAAAAAGGAGGAGGTTCTATGTTCGTGTGCGTTTTTTTTATGTATGGTCACCGATTTCCCCGCCAATTATGGACCGATTTTCAAATTTCTTTTTTTATTCGAAAGAGTGTAAAAATCCAGAGGTAGTCCCATAAAAATAAAATCGAAAATATTTCAACACTTTAAAAAAAAACAAAAAATACTTCAAACCAGAACATCATTTAAATAAATAAGTGACATTTTCTTTTGTGGAAAAATGAACCATCCATAAACTAAAATTACATTTATTTTTTTACACAATTAGCCTTAATGAACTTATTATTACCTTGTTAATTTTGTATCATTACTTCTTCTACTTATTTTATCTGTGACAGAGGCAAAACTAGTTGGAATTCCTCATTAAAAATGTGAATTGAATGACAATCATTTCAAGTTCTTATTTAGTTTATAAAATAGCTCTACATGATGTGTGGTCTCATACAAAGTTTTTTATTTGTATTTATTTTGCTTTTATACTGGAAGAAGATATATACTGGGTGTAAAGGACAGCTTAGCAAATACCTACTTAAATGGTGGAATCTAACCATAACTACGATCAGCTACAAGTAATTATTTTTTCCCGGAAATATCAAGTTTAGGAGATTTCGTTACTTGCCTACTTTGGCGCTACGCAACGTACTGCATAACCGCGCCCCGCGCGCGCTCCCTCCACTCCGCGCCACTATCGGAATGCGATATACATTGCTGGTTTTCGTGTTTTACGCTGTTATTGTTGTTTTTTAATGCAGAATGGATTGTATTCGAATAAATAATTTAATTTTGAAGCAGAAAATAGTAAAATACTTGAAAAAAATTCGAAAATTCCACTGGAAAATCATTTAGAATGATGGTCTGAATTCAAGGTTTCAGTTTATGCTAAGCTGTCCTTTACACCCTGTATATCAACTACCTATAAGAATGTTATATTATTCTGAACTTTCTATAAGTTCTCATGCTTTTAAGAAAACTGAAATATCTACAAGAATTGGTGAAATAGTTCGTACAATATCCGGCACTCCTGCTCAAAATCACCCAACTCGCGATTCTAATTCTTCCTGCTTGTATTGATCATGTATGGCGTCTGAACAAACAGAATCTCGTAATTATTTTATGTAGTGCAATTTTGCTTCACGACCGGCCGGTTATGGACGTAAATTGCACTTGAAAAACTTGTACAACAAAAGTTTTTGGGAAATCCGCAGAACGCTGTGATTGAGCTGTCAATATTTTAGTTTATTTCAGTAATTTGTAAGTTTGTTTATCCGTTTCTGACATTTAATGATATACAGTTACTGTGAAAGTTGAGAAAGTTTATGAAAGAATTGAAGTTCCTGTGGGAATGTTATAAAGTCTTCTCTCAATCTTATGTTACAAAAAATATAATATAAAAATAAGGTACTCTTAAATTATCAGTCATAAATAGGTATTAAATCACCTAAATAATCGCAAGGCATAAAATTGACAACAAACATGAATTAGCTAAAATTTGCTAGAATTGTCGAGGAATTGAGAATAGATTTATTTCGGAAATTCCAAGAGTGATTTATTGAAATGAGATCGTTTATGCTAATTAAGGTGTAGGACGTATTTAGAGCGGTTTTTATAAGAAGCAATTGACACCCACGTTTCTAACCCAGTTACATTGATTTTGCCATAAATGGCTTCGACAGGATTTATATATTAAGGAACTTAATTTATTAATCAACTTAACTACGGTAAATGAGTAATTCGTTTGATTTATTATGATTTTCTTATTGTCACTATTATTATTTCTTGTTTTATCGTTTTTGAGTATAAAATTACATTTATGTTAATGTAATCTCGAGTCGTTTTATGCTACTGTAATGCAATACAAAAAATTACTTCCTTCTATGAATTATTTTATGGCTTTGGCAGATTTTACAAAGAATGTTTGTTTTTTTTTTTGTTTTTAGTTTAGGTGGGAACTTATTGTTCACTATTTTAGCCATGTTTGCTTGAAAATATAATAAAATCTATTAATATTTCACGAAAGTCGCACAAATCTCAGATAGTTACATATTTTCGAGTTTAAGGCTAATGGATTCAGTCTGAATAAATACTTAATCATTTATACCGTTCAAGTCTATACATTTCTAACCGACCGAGTTACAGTGTTATTAATATTATTCAACGTTTCAGTGATTTGTCGTCGTCTTCAATTTATCCGTATAATTATTTTCTTCCGCTTAACTAGCGCTGAACAAAGACACAGATGGATGTTTCTCCGCTGAAGCGTTGTTCCATGAAATTGACAGATGTTTGAAATAATAACAGAAAGTCACAGTTGAACGATAACAAAAGACCTAATTGGGTCGCCGTTGACGGATTTAAATTATATTTGATACAAATTACAATTCGATTACATCGCCTTACCCGCAGAAAAGCTTTAGAAAGCAATGTGAACTCTGAACGAAATTATTATTTATTTAGTTCGAGTGAATAATGCTTCTTCAGGGTGAGCTTGCTATATCCTCGACCATGTATTGCCTCAAGCAAGATTGTAGTCAAGAGCGAACCCACCACCTGTACCGACTTCGCACGGTTTATATGCACTAAAACTAAATATATATAAACGGATAAAATATCTACATGATAGTGAAAACCGTTTCAAAATCCGTGTTGTGGTTTAGAAGGAGTTAGCGAATGAACAAACGGGGCGCGTTCTTTTAAACTATTTGATAATTTCAAAACAACTGAGCCTCCTCAGGTAACAAAGTTCATTCGTATGTGCGTTATTGCAACTACTGTTCTTACATTAGGTTATTTTCATCGCATTGAGATGTAGCAGAGTGGCGCAGTGGAAGCGTGCTGGGCCCATAACCCAGAGGTCCGTGGATCGAAACCACGCTCTGCTATCTTACATTTTACTTTTTGTTTTTCGCCTGTGGAATTTGTTATTTCATTAATTAAATTATTTTAGTTTATTTCTACTCTTTTTTAATTTACAAAATTAAATACATTTATTTTTATTTAAATACTAGTCTCCTGCTATTAAAAAAGTTTTCATTTAGTTTTGAGACAAGTCAAAAATTATTAAAACAATAAATGTAATAAAAAACATTTTAAATTCAAATATTCATAGTTTTTACGTACATTCCGTAATATGTCAGATAAAAAAATCATTTAAAATAAGATAAGATATTGCTTTCTAGCAATGGGGCCGTCTTTTGTACTTTTGTACCTTATCTTTCTTACCTGTTTTAACATGATATAACTTTTACTTTGTACCTACTTTTTTCTACTATGTTGGAGTGCAATAAAGTATATGGTATGGTATTGTATTGTAAAAAACACTAATTTTTTACCGACTTCAAAAAAAAGGAGGAGGTTCTCAATTCGGATGAATTTTTTATTTTAATTTTTTATGTTTGTTACCTCAAAACTCCGTCATTTGTAGACCGATTTCAAAAAAAAACTTATTAGTTCGGTAGCATCTACTTCCAGATTGGTCCCATAAATTTTTTATCAAAATCGCTTCAGTAGTTTAGGTCAAAAATAAAAAAAACTGAAATTTACGGTCATATATGTGGATGATAATAGGTCATCAATGTAAACGAAGCAAAAGTGAAGTTGTTCCCTGAGACTTTTAAGTTTTTTTTAGGGCTCCTTTGTGTCCTGGGGCTACCTACTCTACCGGTCACCGTTTAGTGACGTCAAAAAAAACATTCCTCTATATTTACCGTATTCCGCTATGATCACCTATTTGATGTTTTACCCGTAACCACTACTTACTCGTGAACATAGCTTTAAAAAAATATTTCACCCTTTTTGAAGGCGGGTCAATTTTTTGTCAAAAATATTTTTTAAGGCTTATTTCAGCTTAACATTTCAACAAACAGATTTGACCGAGTTTTTCAATTACCATTCGCAATAAAACGTCTTGCGTGCTAGGTAAACTCAAATACTTTTGCCGTCTTATTTAGTAAAACATTTGGTGTTTTATTACTTTAGGTAGACGTTTTTTTGTGTACCAAGCAAATAAAAAGGCTTTACGACCATCCCTATTCGCTCCGATTTAAAAAGATTTTCTGCTGACATGTTTCGGCCTACCTGTGCTTAGTCATCGGTATTTTTATTAGTGGTAACTTTAATAACATTTTATGATTTTGGACCTATTTGTATAGGATTGCGTAACCAAAATTCAGAGAAGTAGAGTAGAGATATGTTATTGTATTCTAAGTTCCTATTGTGATCATTCCCGCAATGGGTTATTCTCACTTGCCCAAAAAACGTTCTGTCTAAAGGACGCCAAGCAAGACGTGCAGAAATGTCACAAAAAAATAGAAAATTTAATGTTTTTAAAATCTGTCCATTGACTTTATTCCTTACAAACATACAAATCTTTCCTCTTAATAATAATAAGAAAATGGGGTGATTCGTAATTTTTGCCAATGTCTTATTTTTAAAGTAACAACATATCCCATATGTGACTATTGTGTTTTTATAGGTATCATCAATGAAATAATTGAAAATTTTTTAGGAAGAATAAATTTAGTATCAATGGGAACATACCAATTCCCGCAATCCAGTTTTTGCGGGTTTGTCTGTGATGCCGCCTGATTGCCTCGGAATGGGTATCATTACTGAAATGTTTGCGACCACCCGTGACATACGGCAGAGATGATTGACGAACGAAATAACTGGGTCACAATTTGCATTTGTTAGATTTTCCATTCGGATAATCAGATGACGCTCATCTGTTTGCGCATCATATCACGAGGTTTTGTTTATTAATCTGGAAAGGAAAAAAAATTTTTTTACTTTTTAACATTATCTTTTAACATTTCATCGTTCGAGAAATAAATAGTTCTTAGATTGAGTAGCTTAGAGGTTTCATTTGCCTTTGGTTCCACATTATCTTAAGTACCTGCTTTAAAAACGGTCACTGTTACTACCAATAAGTATAAGGGACACGTTAAGGCGGTCATGCCGTCTGATGCTCTATTCCTTGAGATTTTCAGGTGAATAGGTATGCTAAAAGTCCCTGAGGGTGAAAGACGAGCCGGCGGTGGGGAAGGGGGGAAGCTACTTTTCTTAGATAATAAGCTCACATATTTTTTTAGAGACCACAGATTGCTACTACGAACGTTTTGGACGTTTTTATGTGATTTTTATTATTGACATTAATTAATGATTACTTATTTTGAGATTATGAATTGTTTTTATTATGAATGCTTTACTGTAAATTGATACCCGTAGTGTTTAGGATTTTTATTAAATAAATAAATATTAAATATTAATAAATTTAACAATGTTGTAAATAAATTTAGTATAAATTAATAAAATTCTAGCGCATATTAAGTCGCCTTTGCCTTGAATTGGATCTTCTTCAGGGCACTCAGCTAGATTAAAATGTAGAAAAATGCCCTCATAGTAACTTTATCGTCACTTTTTAAATGTCCTTGTAAATTCAGTCTTAGCCTTATTTCTTATCAGCATAGCAAGAGTCCAGTATTAAAAGCTCATTATGAGCAAGAAATACCCTCATGGCTGCATCGTTGGGGGTAAGAATTAGAGAGTTCGCGTCGGCTTGCAGACTTGACCCTCAAAGTAGTAAAATAGAGAAGGTAAACGAGATATGGGCCTTTTTATAATTCGAAAAGGGCACAGCAAAATTGTATTACCATTGCCTCCTATTTACTAGTGATACTAGAAGCTAAGAAAATTTGGGGCAACGGTAATTCAAATTTTGGCGTGCCGTGCCGTGCCGTTTGAATTATAAAGTCTGGTAAGAGAGTGTTACATTACAGCGTCAGACCCCTATCTACTTTTTCAACAGAAAAAATATCTCTTTCTTTTTTATAAAACTTATTAAGTGTTGAACTTTTGTTTATACAGAAACTACTTTTTCAGTTCTGATATGATGGCATTTATCACTTAAATAAATCTTTATTTTTCTATGTTATTTGTTTATCACACACCCGATTTTTCAGTTTAGTTTCAATAATAACTTTTTGATAGGTTTGAGTCGAAAAGCAGACATTTGTGGAGGTGTAATTATCTAAAAAAAGAGAGGTGTCATAAGTTTAACGTGTGTATCTGTAAACGCATGAACCGACTTCGAAGCGGTTTTTTTGTTTGGAAGCAGAAGTCATTGAAATGGTTCTTAGCTATATTTAATCAAAATTGGTGCAGCCATATAAAAGTTATAAGCAATCGAATGTCGGGGGTGAGAGGATATTTTTTTTTAGTTGTTATAAGTTAGTAAATATGTATAAATTCCTACAGGATCTAAGCTATTTAGCATACAATTGTTGTAGAGTCCAGTATAAGCGGTCCATCTGAAAATCTCACTTTAATCTTGCAGTGCGGTTCTCATCGTTCGTTGGTGGCCGCATCGGGGCTATTCCAAATATTTCACAAATTGCCGGCGCGTTGTCGCCGGCGTCACGACAAAGCGAGTAGATCCATGATCAGTTCTTCGGAGAATCGATTCGTTTCGCGAAAGTTTGCTTCCGAGAGCCTAGGATGATATCTAAGAATTTCTGCACGTGACAAGCTTTGTTTTGATGCTGATCAAAAATCTTTGTTTTGCCATTTTAACGATCCATTTTTTAAATGATTAATTGTTCTTTGCATGAAAGTTTTTTCAATATGCCGCCATAATGACACTTGTTCCACATACACCCACTGAATATACCTCTAAAATTACTGCAATTCTGTGGACAAAAAATGCTGTAATTTTCTGATAATATTATGTTTCATAGTCATTCAAATTACATTCACTCAATCGTCCGAAATTTATGAAATACTAGCTAGCTAATCCCCGCGACTTCGTTCCCGTTTTATTTTACCTTCTTGAGATATAAACATTTGCGGGCTATGCATAAAAACGCACCAAAGTTTCATCATAATCGGATGAATGGTTTAGGAGTATACATGGTAGGGCACACTCTAACATTGATTTTTGTTAAAAAGATTTTTAGGAGCAGTGAAAAATCTCGCGAAAAGAATTTTCAAAACTTCAATCCTACAAGATTTACAGTCATATAAATTAACACGGGGCAATGCGAACGAAAGCAAAATACTTTAATGACAAATGGTTTTATCCTCTCTAAGCTTCCTTGATAAATTTGCAAAGAATTTATTTAATTTTCTCGACACAGACGAGGTAACGACGTTTTCTTTGAAATATGGTCCTGTCAAAATTTCTCGGGAATAATTGCTACGAATTTTTCAGAGATCACGTTCCAAGAGATCTTTGGCAAAGTGTCTAATTACTGTTTGTTGGAAATTAGAACATATTTTGAGGCATTTCTGTGTAATTTTATTTGCCTTGAAACTGTTCCAGGTTTTTCGGCACGGTCTAACTTTAATTCAAATGCGAAGCGAATTGTACATTATTCGTTTTTGAAAGCTTACAATTCTTCATCTTTCTTCTAGCGCTTCGTTTGTTTCTCATTCGGGATATAGTGGAAAATCGTCAAAACCTCGGAACCCAGTTCCACTGAATGGATTTTCGTGAAACTTTTTTTATTACACTATTGGACGTATACATAATAAAAATTACCCCTCATGCCGATCTCAATTATATCTGGTATTTAGGAATTCCCATACAAAAGAAGAGTCGGATTTTTTTACCTACTGACAAGATTTCTATGCAAAATCAAAACTATTTTAGCTGTAAGTTTGAAATTTTGCAAAGATGATCTTCAGATATTTTGAAAGCTTGCCTAAAAGATATTACACGGAGTTCCCATGGGAACAAATTATAGAACGTACGCTAGTTGATATGAACTCCGTGTAATCTCTTTTAGATAAACCTGAAGATCATCTATGCACAAACTTACTGCTGCAATAGTTTTGATTTAGCGTGGAAATCTTTGTAAGTGGGTGAAAGAATCCGATGATTTTTTTGTATGGGAATTCCTAAATATCGGTATAATTGAGATCGGCAAATTTTAAGGGGTAAACTTTATCATGTATGTATACCTCCAACAATGTTCCGGCCAAGTGCGAGTTGGACTCGCGCATTGTAGGGTTCCGTAGCTGCATGGTTCAAATATGCAGCTGGTTTCTTAATTCTACGAGCATATTGACGGTCAAATCGGTAATAATGTCAAAAAAAAACGAGGTCACTAAGAAAGAAGGTAACTAAAGGAGAATTATAAAATCCAGCGCCACAAGGACAATGAAAAAAAATCATCTGTTTAAGAACCACCTCGCGTGGATGTAAACGTTGTATAAAAATCGTTTACATTACGTACTTATTTAAAACTGGTGTACTATCGTTACGGTCATAGTAAGAGATGAAAGAGACTGTCTTTTAAGGCTTATTAAAAAGACTCGCCTCCATCTTACAGGACTTGAGTCTAAAATTAAGACTGAAAGTTCGAGTTTTTATTAATAAGACTTAGTCGTTTTATTAAAAGATTAAAAACTGAAACGACTCGAGTTATTTTCAAAAGACTGAAAGACTTAACCAACTCCAGCTGATTTTAAAAGACTTAAAGACTTAACCAACTCCAGCTGATTTTAAAAGACTTAAACGACTATAGTTATTTAATGTAAAAGGGCTCGCACCGCAGTTTGTGTGTGATATTGAATATTTCTCTTGTAACCTATCAACCAAAAGGAATAATTTACGCCTAAACCACTAAATACATTTTGATGAAATTTAACAAGGGGATAAAATTAGATATTTACATTCTATCAACACATACTTTACGACTGTCGACTTCCCAGACAATGAGTTGCCAGCCTTTAAAGTCCTTTAAGCTGTTTAAGTAACAGCTCAGTTTTAAAAAAGCTAGTCTTATGACTAAAGGTTGGGAACTAAAAGACTGAGTCAGTCGTGAGGCGTCAGAAATAAGGCGAGTCTTTATTAAAATCCTTAAAAGACTGAGTCTCTTTCATCACTAGTCATAGTCGATGTCAAAATCTTTTTTTGTTTTTTGTTTTTTTTTGTTATGTTTTTTTTGCGACAATATTATTGTTAGAAATAATATCAACCTGCTGCTAAAATAATTTTGATGTTATTTTCGTAATTAACACATCCAAAAGCCTATTTGACAACACCTAAAATGTCAATATGTTACAGCTTGGCTTTCGACCTCGCCTCATTTTTAGCGTGGAACTTTGTAAACATATTCTTATTAATCCCAAAAACGTTAGGCACTTGGTCGACTATTACTCGCAAACTTGAAGGGCCAACTTATGTGTGATAGTTTTTCTTTTAATTTCGTCGTATATTCTATAACCGTGAATTTCTTCACACTTTTAGAAACAACCGTTTAGCTGGTAGTGTCCCCCCGGACACTTGTTTTTAACAAAAAAATTCACTTTAAAAATATTTTTTTCGCAAACGGACTGCTGAATCGAGAAACGTTCTTGGTAAACCCGTTTTATCTTTAAAAAGCTATCCTATGACATTCCATTCGATGGTATCGACGAGAAAAAAAAATCCATCGCCTTTTCACGTGTATGGAAAATACCCGAAAAATTTTTTTTCCCAAAATTTTATGGTTTAAATCTGTCGGCAAATTAATATCTATGACAATGCCAAATTTCAGCTCTGTAGTACCAAGGATCTAATATTAGTTAATATTTCTTATTAATCCCAACAGTGTTTGGCACTTGGTCGACTATTACTCGCAAACTTGAAGAACCAACTTATGTGTGATAGTTTTCCTTTTAATTTCATTGTATATTCTACCAACATGAATTTTTCCACATTTTTAGAAACAACCGTTAGCTGGACGCTTGTGTTTGACAAAAATTTTCACTTTAAAAAATTATATTTCGCAAACGGAGTGCTGAATCGAAAAACGTTTTTAGTAAATCCCTTCTATCTTTTAAAATGCTATCCTACGACATGCCATTCAATGATATTGGCGAGAAAAAAAAAACATTGCCCTTTCACGTCTATGGGAGACACCCGCAGACAGACGGACAGACGGACAGACGGACAGACGGACATGGCGAAACTATAAGGGTTCGTAGATTACTACGGAACCCTAAAAAAAGCTAACCTAATATCTTGAGAACTGACTAGACATTGATTCTATCTTAAAGACGCCTAGACACAGCTTCATTACTGGACTGCTAAAAAAAGCTGCTGATGGTAGTTTTCAATAGCAGCTCGGATAAATCAAATAGCTTTGCTGGATACGCTGTCGTTGGCAAATGTGACTTCATTCATGATGCCCATTCCGCCAACGGAAACTATGGAGATGCAAGTTTAACATTTTTTTCCCAATTTTTCATAAAGACTTTATAACGGAGCTTTCGAAGATAAAATTTCGAAATTTGAAAAGTCAAGACACGGAAAGAAAAGATTTTGAGAGCCTTTGACGGACTTTTTGAAGACCACCATAAAAAGCAAAATTGAGAGAAAAAGAGGTAGGTACACGAAGATCCAAATTTACTTTGATCAAATTGTAGCAAAACTTTAAATTGATGTAACATCAAGACGTTAAAAAAGGTTCATAGGTATAGCAAAGACAGACGAGAATATTGAATAAAGTATGAAATAAATCGTCAATAGAAATTGGAAATAAAACGAAACATTGAAGATACATAACAAAAAAACAATTTAAAAATACATTAAATTACAGAGGCCTTAAAAAAATAGAGGAAATTTTACCAGAAAGTTTGTTATAATTATAAGCGAGTTTCCGCTGACCTAATTTAGGATTGTAAACAAACTTTGTAAACTCCAAATTTCAGGAGTAAACTGTTTACCAACCTTGAATATTGATTGCCAATGAATTTCCAAGCTTTGGGCTTATAATTAAAAGTACTTGTTACTTGAGTAGATACAACCTTCGAACTTGAAAAACCATTTTGTTTTATTTTTAAGTAAGAAATTGATGGTAGGCAAATTATGGTTGATGAGCATTTTTGAGAAAAACTGATATGATAAGAAAAACAACAGCACATCGCCTTGCGCTCAAGCGTTACAAAAATGTTTTAAAAAGTCGAGTGGCTTTTCGCACAGCAGTTGGTCGCAATAAGCTTACACAAAAATATAACTATTACTGACGTAGACCCACAGATCACAGAAACGTAGATCTCAGGTAAAAATCTCTACGACTGTGAGATAATACAAATAAAATCAAATTAATAATTATTAATAATGCTGTTATATCAAAAAAAAATTGATAAATAAATAACTAATGTATGATTATACTTTCGAAAGATGCAAAAATGAGATAAAGAAACTGTGGGTAAATTGACACGGCTGTTAGCTCAAGGGGAGATGCGGGAATAGCTTGTAGTTATCGGTTCAGTCGCCGTCCAATCTGTGAGAATTATCGTTCTACTTCAAAACAATGACAACTATGTAAGACTCCTAATTAGGAAGTATCTTGTTGAAAAAAAAATGGGTTAGGTAAAATTCAAACACAAAAATAAAACACACACTACGTAGCAAAAGCTTGTTACAACGAAACCTCTCCATGACCATTTTAAAGTGACAGACACAGACAGGTTTGAGCAAAAATAGTCGCAGCTCGATCGGTAGGTACGGACGGACAATGCATTCATTATTGAGATGCACAGCAGCCCATACACCCGGCGCGCAGCACAGATGCGCGGATGCACCCAGCTGAAAACTAGACGCAGTAAAACTCCCCGGCTTTTGATTCCGATGCAAGTAAAATTTTTGAAACGGACGGTGGGTTAAATTTTGCCGCACGTGTGAACTGGGCTTTATTCAACGCATATTTTATTCGCTGGCATGTTTTAGAATTATTACTCGCTTCTATTGAAATAGATTTTATGTAAAGTTCTTTTATAAAATGTTGCCGCGACCGCAATTAAGTAAATATGACTAGAGAGTTGTAAGACAACGCTTTAAGAGACTTTTTCTTTTGCTGTGTCGAAACTTGTTAATCTTTAAGCCCACAATACCTACGTGAAAGGTATTGTTTCACTTAGAGTGAAATTAATGTACAAAGACAAACCCATCGTAAATTGAATAGGTGCTGTATGAAACTAGAAACGGAAAGCTATAAAAATCCAACGAACGGGAAGAGGCCGCAGTTTATAGGTGCCACAAGAAACAATACGTGGAAAATACAATATTTTACAGCGACCATAAATAGCTGTATTTCATTGTACAGTTCTAACATATCTTACCTAGATACGTGTCATTATCATCAGATATTCTTCAGTTCTCTATTGCGAAATCATTAGCAAATAATGATGTGAATATTGTTTAAGAACAAAGCCTAAATATTACGAGAATTTGACAATGTCTTCATGCGAAATTCTAATTTCCGATTCTTCATCATTTCCGCCTTTTGAGTTTAATGTTATTGTATTCATATTCGATTCTTTAGATGAATTGTGTCACGTTTATTCGTTTTCTGAAAATTAAATAAAGTTCATTGTCTTACAAGATATTTACGAGGTGGTTGATAAAATTCTGTTAATATTAACGCAAACTTATATTTTTTTAAACACATTTTGATTCACACCGTAACCTCAGTCTGAAATTGACAAGTAAAAGAACTTTTGCTACGACTGAAGTCAAGTGGGTATCCGTACGAATTGATTTTTCGTACGAATTGGTATCTGTACGTTGTGTTTGCATGTTATCAAATGGCGATGGCGTATCAAAGAGTAAGTTCCATTAACAACTTTATTATCATTACTAGCATTCCGCCCGAGACTTCGTTCCCGAGGGAATCCGGGAAAATTATGTAGCTTACGTCCATCCTATTCAATGCAAACAAACAATCAAATCTTTTCTCTGTATAATATTAGTATAGATAGTTTTATAGATGACTGTATTTCAAGTGATTCATCGAGCATTACACAAAATGCCGTTTGGTCTAAATTATAATCCAAATCAATGGACGGATGGTCATGACCTTTTATGCTTTTAACTTATTAAGTTTCTATTTAGCTTGTTTAGGTACTTTAAGGCACAGTAAGGTAAAATATATTTTTAAGCATGCCGCCGTTACTTGATGTTTATTAAATGATTCCACATACAATTTTATGACAGAGACCTAACTGCTTCACATGAAGTAGCAGCAGTCCAAAGTTTGTATTATTATAAACCCATTCTACCGCCACGCGCGCGGTCGAAAAACAAAATAATAGTCAAAGATCAGCGTTCACAGACCAAAATAGTGTTGGACTCTATTCAAAACTCTTTGGAATTACTATGCTATTTGTTGCGATCGCCCATTCAGTAACTCAACGCGTCTTGTAATTTGTTAGCTGAGGCATTCGACAGATATTAGTTGAGCATAAATTTTGAGACAGACGGCAAAGTGACTGTTTACATATATTTCTCTTGAGAATGCTGACAATTTTTGGCAACTTTACTTGGATTTTTTTTTTAACTACTTTTCTTTAGCCTGGAAGATAAATTTTGAATAGCATTAAAGTTATATTTTATTATGAAATATTGGAAAATTATTGACTTTAAATCTATTAACGAAAGAGGATGTGAATCAGCCCACGAAACTGAACAAATTTCCCCACGGTTGAAATATGGAAAAAAAATTTCGCCTCACAAGTTTTATGATCAGCTGATTTGCCTGTTGTATGTTACTTCGAAATTCATTGCGTGAATTTTATCTAAGTTTTCTAGAGGGGGAGAATCACCCCCTAAAGTTTCGCTAATTAAGCTAGAGATATAGATATAACCCCATATCAAAAAGGTATCACCTAAGATAGCTTAAAACAAGAATCACTGATCTGTAAGATGACGCAAGAATAAAAGAAGTTATTAAGGACCAGCTTTCCGCCCGGGACTTCGTTCCCGTGGGAACAAATAATCATGTACCCTTTGTTCATCACGGATAATATAGGATTCTAATGGTGAAATAATTTTTCCAATCGGTCCAGTAGTTTCGGAGCCTATTCAATGCAAACAAACAAACAATCAAATCTTTTCTATACAGTTATTAGTATAGATTCCGTACAAAGACGAAATTAAATTCAGAGTGGCATTTTTTCAATTATTTGACTATTCAATTTTGCCTGTTATATGTTCATCTAAGGATTCTAAGGAAAGGTTTAAGCGTAGATAGAATACGTCTTTACAGAAGCAAGGAAGCGATATTACACGGCGAGTCGAGTTTTTATAGGGACTTCTCTTATTTTATGTGGCGCACGTGTCTTGGCGTACGCTTGCCTCAGGAAATAAAGTTACAATGAGCTAATATCACTTCTACTGTACTAACGTCTCCGTGACGCTTGTTGCTAGGGGGATCGTGTTGTACTTTTGAAAACTTCTTGTAGGTAGTAAGTTTCCTTATATAGCATTTATAGCTACAATTAAAACCAATACAACGTCACCGTAAAAGAGAGAAAAAAAACTTGTACAATATTAATACTAGCATCTAGTAAGCGGCTTTTTCGAGTAGAATAGTAAAATGTTTCTGTCCAAACTACTTTACCAAAAAATGTTTTTGTTGATCTGAAAATTAACATGATTACGTTGGGTATATCCATCATTTGGTAGATCCAATTTTTCCATGACTTTTAAATTTATTATTTTCGAAGTCTCATATGAATCCCTTGGGTAACTCTACAAAAAAAAATGTTGATAAAAACAAAAAAGAAATTACAAAAGTCTTTTCCAAATACAGGGTAGGGCGTGAGGGACAGATTTGCAAATATTTAAATTGTGGAATCTACCTATAACTACCCTAAGGTTGCCTGGAAGAGATTGCTGCCTAGCAATAAGGCCGCCTTTTAGTATCACAATGCTTATATGTATGTGTTTCTTGGACTTATGTATTTTTTGTGTGCATATAAAGAGTTATGTATTGTATTGTGTTGTGTAACTATGATCGGCTTCGAGTTTTTTTTTCCCGGAAATGTCAAGTTAATGAGTATTCGTTTCATACTTACGACTACTGTAGCGCTACTAGAATGCGATTTGATTACTAGTTTTTGTGTTTTGTGTTTTATGTGTATATTTTTATTCATGGATTAATTTAAGCAATCATAGCAATTATCAAACTACATATTACGCAGCAATACAATACATGGAGGTAAGGCAATGGGTAAGCAATCCACCACTTTATTAAGCAACTACAACATTTGACAAAAAAACAGTTAGCGTGATTCTAGAGAAAAACAAAACAACGTGTAGTACCTATTTATACGTAGTACTTAATTTTTTTCTAGTATTAATGACTCTTAAACAGTGAACAACAATTCTCAATTCCAGTAATGGTCCAGTTGCTCGTAGTCTCTCATCGTGGTCATCCAATGGGCGATGTCGATCGAGAGTATCGAACCACGACACGCATGGGATAGAGCAATGAATCCCAGAGGCTTCAGCCAATTTGCTAGGTCCAACTCTAACTTGTACGTTCATTGATACTGTATTTTAAACCCCTGACAAAAAAGTTGTAAGTTTGACGAATGTACTGTGTAACTGTATATCTGTGGCATTACATCTCCAGGATGGACCGATTTTTTCGTTTGAAAACTGTCTTGGTCGAAATAGTTCTTAGCTATAATTATGAGCATTGAATATCGGGGGTACATATCAAAAATATTTAGAGTTACAACACAATGTGAGTTGAATATTTTGAGTGTTGATTGCCAGTTTAAATATTTTCATTGTTATACTATTTATATTTGTTTCCTTTTTATTTTGAGACTTTTTTTAACTCGGTTTATCATTACACGCGTCCAACATATAATAGCCTTATGCCTATTCTGATAGAAAAAAGAAAACTACTACTTCTAGTTCTTATGTTTTTCTTTCCTAGATCTTATTCATTTGTCTTTACATTTTCCAACTCTGCCCTATGTTTTCTCAAATTGCATATTGGACGAAAATTTTATTATTATCTTGACTCAAGATACAAGCATCAAACATCAAATTGATTTGATTTAATTCATTCAATTCATGATTCAATTTGATTCATGCATCTAAATAAAGATGAGAAGGCTTAAAACATTTGCTATTTTCGTTTCACATCATTATGTGTGACAACGATTCCTTTGTAGCAATCAGCACCAGTTCAGACATGGAAACAAAAGCTCATTCAGGGCAAACCATTCCCATAATGTCGTATTATTAACTTCTCTGATGTGATATTCATTACCTCTTTTGTTCCTTGCAGTCATCAATGAACCTAAGCGGGGTTTACACATAACTTGCTTAGCGCACCTCAATTAGGCACGTGGCTCTGCATATTGTTGCAGTGCCATTGTAGTCTCTGAATTCACAATTAGTCTGTACGTTACCAGCGCGCTTCGCAAAGTTCATCAGATAATGAGTACATTTGTTGCGTGTGAAACTAGAATTCCATTTTGCACGAACTAAGTTTCGCGTAAGCATCAAAGGGCGAGCAAGCTCTTAAACTCGGCTCGGACTCGATAAATCATTTTCGTTTAAAACATTCTAACGCTTCATTTTGCAGATTCAGCTAGCGATGCCGTCTTCGGAGTAAAGTACTTTCTTAACAGCTCTTTTGCAATAAATTGCAGGGAATGTTACGTTACGACTGCAATAATACGAATCAGATTAGCCGGAATGTATATTACTTAGTACGAGCCTTTTGTTTAGTACTAGCGGTTTTCCTTTTCTACGTAATTAATGTGTAAAATGTCAGTTGTTTTGTGCTGCACGTGAAGGTAAATGTGAGTTAGAATGGCGTGCAAAAGCTGACTATTATAACGTCGTCCCTTTGCTATTTTCTCTGAATAAGCTCTTTAACAAGTCGGGCTGGACTAGAAGGTAATTGTGTCGCATTATTAAAAGAGAGTTCTTCCGTAAAAGGACTGAAATGTTTGTTAGTTATCTGAAAATATTATTATAAGAATGAAGAGCTGACTAGTGACAATTTTTTACCTTTTAAATGGCAGGTACAGTAAGTTGACTAAAAAAATTATGAACTATGCATTACAAGGGTAATTTGTCAAAAAATCAAAAAAGGACCTATGGACTATGCCGGGAAAACGCTAAAAATAAATAGAAGATTAATTTTGAAACTGATAAAATACCAGTGTCGATACACCTTTTGAATACGTTCTGTAAATATTAACGCGTCTTAATGGCTTATTTCAACAAGAGATACGATCAGAAACAAAAGACCCGGAATAATAGCCTCCATTACTAAGTATAAGGAATCCATATAAAATTCGTTGTCATCGTCACCAGCCTATATACGTCCCCACCAAGAAGCATACGGGCCTCTCATCGAAACTCGGACTACCAGTGCACTACGCTGGCACAGTGCGTGTTGATAGACCGCGGGCCTTCCGAAAACTATAACCATTAAAACATTAGATCCTGCAAGAAGTTGCTGCTGAATGAAGGTGGTATAGAATAGAACCGATCAATGCGGAGATCTTTTG
This sequence comes from Aproaerema taeniolella, assembly GCA_949987775.1. NCBI lineage: Eukaryota > Metazoa > Arthropoda > Insecta > Lepidoptera > Gelechiidae > Aproaerema > Aproaerema taeniolella. Next base: position 6,922,760 of record OX465259.1, on the reverse strand, counting down.
GAAGGCCTATGTCCATTTGTCTAATTTCCATGGCCCTTTCGCATTACATTTCTATGAAAAAATGCAAAATCTATATGGAATAAAATACTGTCTAGCAATTGACAACCCAGTTTTTCCGTTCTGATGTCTACTCCGGAAATGTAACGTAAAGTTTTCCATTTCTGAAGCTACTGCTCTTTGAAAGCCAGTTGACCCGTTTGTGTTTTGCTAAAAATTAAAATGCAAAAGTTATCAACTTCTGAAAGTTTTACTACAAAATCTAATTTGCATTAGTAGCGAAGCTTTCGTGCAGAATATTTGTGTAGCTCGTTAGTCATTAAGTGGCTATTAAAATTGCTTTTGTGAGAAAGGCAAAAAAGGAAAATTTCCTAAAGATTTAGCTAAGCACGCTTGAGGGCATTAAGAATTAGATCGGGAGCGAAACTCTGAAAAGTTATAATGATGTTGAGTTGAACAGAACATGCACTTTGGGTAGAAATTATGCAGAATTACGAAAATTAGCTCAAATTACCGTTTGGGATGGTTACTGGATGCCCAAGAGAAGCAGTTAAGGTCGCCTGCGGGTGATTCGGTCGCGTGACAGAAGCGAAATATTAATAATTATGATAAAAGTAATTACGCTCGATCAGAATATTCAGTCAGCGACCCTGTTTGTGGAAATATCTCTCAGATATTAAAATAATATTAAAGTTGATTTAAGCGCTCCCGTACACAAGCATTTTTTAAGTATAAGTAGTCATTGAATGTAAATAACTTTTGCTAAGTTAGTTAGTTATTTTTAATTCCAAAGAGATGTTTCGAATTTTTTGGTAAAAAGAAGTTCGAACGAGAAAAAATATTTTTTTATAAACATGAATTTCAATACGTTTTTTGTATTTCACGAAAAGCTTATTCTATAATAAATGTAAATGAATACAGCCATTGACACAATGTATTCTATGAAACGAACAATACCTTGAATATTTTGATAGAGATAGCGGAAAATAATATCCTCACTAACTCATGCCACTTGAAATATGAATCCCTGGTTACACAGAACGAAAACAAATTTACCGTAATCAATGCTTACCTTTGAAACATTATCTATTTCCAATTAGTATTTTGATCTATGATGTTTTTTTTTGTATTTTTGTGTGGTCGACACGTCATGGAACGGGGATTCTCTTACAAGTGCCGGCCGTATGGGATTATGGACCCGGCTCAAGTTTTTAAAGAGAAAAAGTTTAATGTAAAGATCACTGACAAATTTGTAACAGAACAATGAATCTGATATTAAAGTATCTCCTTTCATGACACGGACGAGCGGATGGGATAGTTAGGCTGTGCTCATAGTGAAGAGTAAGCGGGTTTCATTCTGTTCAAGTAAATTATAAAACCTTCAACTTCTTCCCGTTTAGAAAAAAACGCAGTGAATAATAGAAAAATCAATTTAATTCATGCCTTCGTTACTGTATGAAAAACCGGCCAAGAGCGTGTCGGGCCACGCGCATTGTAGGGTTCCGTAGCAGCATGGTTCAAATACGCAGCTGGTTTCTTAATTCTACGAGCATATTGTCATAGTCGATGTTAAAATCCCCAAATACTATAGTATTAAAAAGTTTGTAGTTTCAGAAATAATTGTAGTTTTGGTCTAAATATAACAGAATGGGAAGTATTTAATGCGCGAGCGAAGCGAGCGCGAATTTTTTTTTTGTTTTTTTAAATAGTCTTTTTAGTTTTTTTTGGTTTTTTATTTTTTTATTTTTTTGCGATAACATTATTGTTAGGGATAATATAATAATATCGAGTTGCTGCTAAAGCAGGTCGCATGGTGATCTTGTATAGATTTGATATCATTTTCGTACTTAGCACCCCCAAAAACCTATTAAACGACACCTGAAATGTCAATATGTTACAGCTTGGCTTTCGGCTCGCCTCACTTTAAGCGTGGAACCTTGTATGGCGGCCATTTTGGATTAGTGTACACTTCGAGTAGCATCTCTCGTGAATTATTCCACATTTTATTTTTATAAAAATTAATGTTTCCCAAACGGATTGCTGAATCGAAAAACGTTCGTAGTAAACCCCATCTATCTTGAAAAAAGCTATCCTATGATAACCCACTCGATGATATCGGCGAGAAAAAAAAATCACTCGCGCTTTCACGTGTATGGAAAACACCCGAAAATCAATTTTTTTCCACCATTTTATTTTTTAGATCTGTCGGCGCAATCAATATTACGACCATGCCAAATTTTAACTCTGTAGTACCAAGGATCTAATATTAGTAAATATATTTTTATTAATCCCAACAACGTTTGGCACTTGGTCGATTATTACTCACAAGCTTGAAGGGCCAACTTATGTGTGATAGTTTTCCTTTTAATTTTGTTGTATATTCTATCACCGTGAATTTTTCCACATTTTTAGAAACAATCGTTTTGCTTGTAGTGGGGGACACTTGTTTTTAATGAAAAATTTCACTTTAAAAATTAATTTTTCGCAAAGGGAATGCTGAATCGAAAGACGTTCTTAGTAAACCTTTTCTATCTTTTAAAAAGCTATCTTATGACATCTCATTCGATGATATCGGCGAGAAAAAAAAATGAAATAAATATAATGAAATTTTTTTTTGTTTTTTTTTTGTTTTTGTTTTTTTTTATTTTTTTGCGATAATATTATTGTTAGGCACAATATAATAATATCGAGCTGCTGCTAAAGCAGGTCGCGTGGTGATCGTGTATAATTTTGATGTAATTTTCGTAATTAGCACCCCCAAAAACCTATTAAACGACACCTGAAATGTCAATATGTTACAGCTTGGCTTTCGGCTCGCCTCACTTTTAGCGTGGAACCTTGTATGGCAGCCATTTTGGATTGGGGTACACTTCGTCGTAAATGCTACCCTCGTGAATTATTCCACATTTTTTTCATTATAAAAATTAATGTTTCTCAAACGGATTGCTGAATCGAAAAACGTTCATAGTAAACCCCTTCTATCTTTTAAAAAGCTATCCTATGATAACCTACTCGATGATATCGGCGAGAAAAAAAAATCCATCGCCCTTTCACGTGTATGGGAAACACCCGAAAAACAATTTTTTTTTCCACTATTTTATTTTGTAGATCTGTCAGGGCAATCATTATGTATGACCATGCCAAATTTTAGCTCTGTAGTACCAAAGATCTAATATTAGTGAATATATTCTTATTAATCCCAACAACGTTTAGCACTTGGTCGACTATTACTCACAAGCTTGAAGGGCCAACTTATGTGTGATAGTCTTACTTTTAATTTTGTTGTATATTCTATCACCGTGAATTTTCCCACATTTTAAAAACAATCGTTTTGCTTGTAGTGGGGGACACTTGTTTTTAATAAAAAAAATCACTTTAAAAATTAATTTTTCGCAAAGGGAATGCTGAATCGAAAAACGTTCTTATTAAACCCCTTCTATCTTTTAAAAAGCTATCCTATGACATCTCATTCGATGATATCGGCGAGAAAAAAAAAACCATTGCCCTTTCACGTGTATGGGAAACATCCGAAAAATTGATTTTTTCCAAAATTTTATTTTTTCAATCTGTTGGCGCAATCAATATGTATGACCATGCCAAATTTCAGCTCTGTAGTACCAAGGATCTAATATTAGTAAACATATTCTTATTAATCCCAAATAAGTTTGGCGCTTGGTCGACTATTACTCGCAAACTTGAAGAGCCACCTTATGTGTGATAGTTTTCCTTATAATTTCATTGTACACACTACCACCATGATTTTTTTTACATTTTTAGAATCAATCGTTTAGCTGGCAGAGGGGGGGGACACTTGTGTTTGACAAAAATTTTCACTTTAAAAATTTATATTAGGCAAACAAAGTGCTGAATCGAAAAACGTTCTTAGTAAACCCCTTCTGTCTTTTAAAAAGCTGTCTTATGACACCCCATTTAATGATATTGGCTAGAAAAAAAAAATTCATCGCCCTTTCACGTCTATGGGAGACACCCGAAAAAATTTTTTTTTCTAAGATTTCCCTCTACAGTTCTGACGGCGTAATTAATATTTATGACCATGCCAAATTTCAGCTCTGTAGTACCAAGGGTTTCTTTAGAAACCCGCGGACAGACGGACAGACGGACAGACGGACAGACGGACAGACGGACATGGCGAAACTATAAGGGTTCGTAGATTACTACGGAACCCTAAAAATGTGTTCATTGACTTAGATTCCACAATTGACAATACCTAAATCAGCTGAAAACGGGCACCAAAGTCGAACAAGTGTACCTATTATGAAGTAAGTAAATAGTATCAATACATTTGTGGCTTCAGCAAAATCGGGGCTGACTGTTATCAGTTCGTGCACAAGTGAGAAGTCTTATTATAACTAAATTTTATAAGGCTCACATCAACCCAAAACACGATCCATAGAATTTCACTTTAATACAGTCCTATATTAAACAAGATGAAGCATCTTAAAGCTCAGAAAATTAGCAAACCTAACGAATGATATTCCTAGCTGCGTGCTAGTAAGCAGTCTAGTAGCCTTCTCTCCTAGATTACACTCGCGACAACACATTCAAAAACTATTAAAGGAAATCTAAAGTTGTATTTAACCGGCATCGCTCATCGCTACGCTAATGCCTTCCACACACGCGACTCCTCTGCCGGTGTTAATGTATCCACTGGTTGTATCAGGTTACTATCAAAGGCGTGGGCATTGACATGTCCAAGTTGTTTTGTTCTTTCAACCAATGTTCGGTCCCAGTGGTCCTTGTGCTCATCGAGGTGACGTCCCGCCTGACTTACGTTAAACTTTATAGCAGACGCTTGTCAAATGTCAACTCAAAGCCGTTACAAAGTCTCCTACAATAGATTCGGTGTTGGGAAAATAGGCTACATTTTTAGAGCTAGCTTTTGTTGCCTTTGTATCGGATTTTACTGTATCAAGTTTCGCTAAATTTGAAATCTGTAAGAATATGAAGACGTGTCTGACAGTTGACCGCGACAAATTGTCAGGGTTGTTTTAAGGTGTCATTTTATACTTAGATTCATTTTTCTTTTTATATTTTGAACTGTCTATGATTATGTTTTTATTAACACATGAGTGCTTCATTCTTTTACATAAACTGCTTGAAATATTTTTTAACGCATGTAGTCTTACCTTATAAGTATGTAGTCTTAGTCTGACTTTCTAACTTGTCGCTCTTGTTTCTTAAAAAACTTGTCGTCCTTGTTTCTCCAAGAGTCACTTTCAGGTGACGCTGTGGGAGAAAAGTCCAAACGCCATCATCAATTATCATCAATCTGTTTCTAGATGGTCAGGTGCAATGAATCTGACAATTCTTTTAAACCGACTTCAAAAAAGTGAAAACTAAAGACAACATCATTTAATGTGCTACGTAAATTGTAGCACTTACTGATTTATTTGAAATTGGTTCCAAGCCAAACAAATTTGATAAGCCGCCATCGCACTGACATTTTTATATTTTTAAATTTTTGCTTTTTTCAAGTCGTTTTGATTTTTTTCCGATAGTTTATTTATTTTTTCATTTTTTGTGTAAGTAAATAATAAAAAGTACATGAGAAACGATGTAAGTGCCTATTAAAGTCGAAGGTTGCCCTCGATTTCCCTGGGATTCCATCATCAGATCCTGACAATTGAACCACCTCTAGAGTCTACTCTTTCGAACAAAAAAAGTATTTTGAAAATCGTTCCACAAATACAAAAAAATACCTACAGTCGAGCATAGAACCTCCTCCTTTTTTGAAGTCGGTCAATAAAAACAAATTTTCACCCACAGCCCCCTCAAACTACTCAAATCCTTTGTCATGCAACGTTTTGTTTTTAATTTATTCGCGCGTTCGAATTAATGCAGTCGTAATTTTTAATGCGCACGTCCGAATGTTTCCACGTAAAATGTCACTGGGTTGAAAAATAATGACAGCGAGTTGGAAGAACGTCATGCTGGGTCTACATGACCCGTCATCGGATTATTAAGATGTTAGAGCAAAGCATTCAGCGGGTTGTCTCTCATTGTTGGCTGAGCAGAGATAATGCCAACCGATAATCGGAACATCCGAACTTGGACGACTCATTTAATGCTTGTCGGTTCGAATAATCCGCGTAACCGATGGTTATAATTAATTTTGCGGAGTCTTGTTCCCAATGACTTGTATGAGTTATCGTACTTTTACCTTGTACGATTTGGATTTTAATTTTGCTTGTAAATTTTGTTTGTTTTGATAATTTATAAAGATGTTCCCAATAAAACCAACGATGCGAACGCTGTTTGTCTTTAAAATGATTGAAATGAAATGTTGGGAGTTGGGATCATTTATTTGGAAATTAGTAAACCTTATAAACTAGGGTTTCAGAAGGGGCGTTACGTCAGCAAGACGGGGTAGTTTTTATTTTTTAAAGTTGTCAGTTGACAATAGTGGGCAACTCTTTGGTTAGGTGATTACTTCAAAGTTACGTGTTGTATTAATATTTTGTAAAGGTCACCTTCGTGTGTTTTTGTCACAACTAAGTACTGTATCAATGCCAATAGCAGTATGAGTATTTACACTAGGTTTTAATAAGATGATTTTACAATGACACCATATAAATAAAAACTACCAAAGTGAAAATGTTGATAGGTAATGTAGTTAAAAACCTGCTTTACATAGGATAAAAAAAATATATACTCATACCAATTTTAAATGTTTCTTTCTTAATTAAACGAGACCTGTATGTACCCCTCGGCAGGTACCTATCTTTTAGTAACATAATAGCACTCCTTTTTTTAAAGAATGGGTTCACTCTTGACCACAATCTATCTCAGAGCAAAGACGTGGTCGAGGACGTAGCGAGCTCACCCAGAAGAAGCTATTATTCCAAGTTTTATTCGAAAGATTTGTTATTTTATTCAACTTTACGATTGTAACTAGCAATACTCGGCAATGCAATTCATACCTCGTCCATTATTCATAGTATGTAGTATCACACCACATCACTGAGTATTATTTTATAACAACATCAGATAGAAAACTATTTTATGACGTAATAAAGAAAATAATCATGTTTTTACTTCCATGCATCATTTATGAGGTGATAAGGGCAAAGAACTTTGAGAAATTATAGTTTGTTCATGCCACCACCACATGGCGCCGAGCGTGAGAGCATTCTATTATCTACAAATTTAACTTCACACTTCTCTTCAACCTTATCAAAATGAATTTACGAGCTATAATCCCTAAAAAAGTATTCATTTTAACACCAAATAAACACTAGGTTATGAGAATACATATTTGTGTATTATGCAGATCTTAAGACAACATACCTAGTTAGAACCAATCCATGATGTGTCTAGAAAAGTAAATGATGCAACCTTTTTCAAATTCAAGTCATGTGATTTGAACGACACTGTACCGGTACTTAGCTATAATAAAACATTTTTAACAAAAATTGACCCGCCTTCAAAAAGGGTGAAATAATTTTTTAAAGCTGTGTTCACGAGTAAGTAGTGGTTACGGGATTCCCACAAAGGAGCCCCTAAAAACAACTTAAAAGTCTCAGGGAACTACTTTTTTTTGCTTCGTTTACATTGATGACCTATTATCATCCACATATATGACCGTTAATTTCAGTTTTTTTTTATTTATGACCTAAACTACTGAAGCGATTTCGATAAAAAATTTATGGGACCAATCTGGAAGTAGATTCTTCCGAACTAAACAAAATTTTTGAATTTGGTTTACAAATGACGGAGTTTTGAGGTAACAAACATAAAAAATAAAAAAAAAATAAAAAAATAACCTCCTCCTTTTTTTGAAGTCGGTTAAAAATTATCCTTTTGGAGTAGCCAGAGCTTCATGTTGCTCTAGAGCTATGAAAATTATTTCTTAATCATTGTGTTCTCAGGTTAATGGATCGTAAAATATTAAACTTTGGTTTTCCTATGATTTAATAATTGCCATTTAGATTAGAATATAAAGATAACATAGTACTAGATTACGGTCACTTTACTGTTGTAAAATAAATATGTATAAGTGATGAGTTATCTGCCGTATTTCGAATTGTTAGCAAATATAAAACTTAGGTACTGAAAACTTTTCCTGTTATTTACCAACCTAGGGTGACTTGCAGCAATCAATCTCGATTTGGTAGAATTTAAACTAAATTTTAGCATAAACCCATCCCTATAAATACTGTATACAGGGCCTTAGGTATCTCTCTTTCAACCTCTCGGGTGGTTAATCTGTCCATGAAACTGAACAACTTCCCCAAGGAACATAGATCAAAATACGAAAAAAAATTTTGTTCTCCCATACAAAATGCGCTATATGCTGATGAAGTTTGTATGGGATTAACCACCCGAGAGGTTGAAATTGTATAAACCCGATATAACCCCACACCATCGAATAAGCTTAAACCAGTTTAAGCTTTACATTAAACGTCAAAAAATATTACAGTTATATTTAGAGCTAAATATAGGTTTAATAAAGTTGAGATTTTCCTAATTTTGTTACAAGTTTGCCCTAGGCCCTAGTCAGACAATACATATTCAAAATATATACCTTTATTGTTTTATTAAATAACCGTTGCAAGAGTGTCTTTACAAAACCCTGCTTATTTATTCAATAAGCGTTTACCATGTGGGAGCGAAATATAACCCACTTTATTCTGAAGAAACTACAGCTATTTGTCAATGTGCATCCGTATTCTGGGACTTTATAGTCCAGACAGAAGCTCGGATTGTCAGGACACAGGGAATTCACTGGAGAGGTAACTTTGCAAGCCATTATTCTGTGTTAAAGTGAAGTAGAGTGATTTGAGTTTAGGACTTATCACGTAATTCACTTATTTTGCCCAATCTAGAAACTTATAGGCCAAATTTTACGTTCGTCAAGTAGATGTTTGTTCTCGGGTCATGGATGTTTGTGTTTGTCTTTATGGACCTACGACACAAGGGAAAACCTTAGTGTGGGCCTTTGAGTGTGTGGCGTTTATTTGTTATTTATTTATTAAATGGTATTTTATCTGACTCGTATTTTGTTTTTTATCGTTTCACACAAATATGCAAGCTAGATCGTCCGAAAAATGTAAATAAGTTGGAAATTTTGTATTGTAAAAAATTAAAATCGTTATTAAAAAAACAATTTATTTTAATTTATTTTATTTTTAATTTATGTTCTATGGCCAGTGATTAAAAAGTAAGCCTGTTACTACACCAGAAACAGAAATTCCTCTTAGTGGAATTTAGAAAGGTCGAGGTTTTTCGTAGGGAATATGACGTCAAACGTAACCCAATTTCTGTAACGGAACAACGCACAGGACAACAGGTTAACGATTTAATCACCACAAATGATGGCTCAATCAGTCACTGTCTAACTACTTAGAATTGCAAAACTAGACATAACGTGGTTTTTTAAAGATTTCGTAATATTTTTTTTTTGTAAGAGCTCAAAAGCTATTAATATGATATGACTACGACTTTTTACTAACCTACTAAACCTAAATTACTAAACTAAAAACCTAAATTAGAATTATTTATGATATTTAAGTAGAGCATAAATATTAGACGACGCTACATATCGACCAGACCAAACGTTCGATTAGACGAAACAAGATAATTTACAATAACTACGACAATTTTTAGATAAGACCTTACAATTGAATATTAATCTATGCATTTTAAGTCATACATTTTTAAATAAATATCCATCAAAATTCATAAAACAAAATGAAACTTTACATTTTCCAAAACCATATGGTTAAAATAGAGACTAACGAATGTACTGTGTCATTCCCACAATTTTATTTGTGCCAACAAAAAGAGAACAAGCACATAACATTTGCTCTGAAAACAAAAATAATATTCAAATGCCGACAGTTGGTACAGTCAGGTTGACAAATCCCTGCGATCATAACTCTGCTTACTACTAAAAGAGGCATCTAAATTCTTCACTAATGCCGGTTTTCACAAACAAATTCTTTCTATTCGCAAAACAATTTCACGCCTTATTTTACCAACGAATTTTCTAGCAAACAATTTTGTACCTACGTGTCCTTGTCCTTCTTTCGTATGTGGATTTTTTATACCGCACTATTTTACTGTTTCTGTGAACAAATGACGTTCATTCTTTATTCAATTTAGCGTCGTAGCTGCACAAAGAAATTGAAAAATTAAGAGGAAAAGAATTGTGAAAATTTGTGGTACAATAGTTTCTATTTATCCTATTTATAAAGCCTTTTATCCAAGTCTTATATTTCTTCGAGTAGCATTTACGCTTACTTGTTAAGAATATAGCGTTTTCCGAGCATCATCATTTCGAAATCAATAAACATTTGTTCTCGAGATATGATGCTAATAAGGCCAGCGTGAATAAGATCACATAGTTGATCGTTGCAATAAGAATCGATACGTATCAATAATGGTGTTGAATCCAACGCTTCTAGCTTCATTTTATTCCGAAGTGCTCTCAGAATAACGAAGTGGTAGAAGGTTTCGGCATTGAAAATTTAACGCGCACAAATTGACTTATGTCATCGTCAACATACGCCCTTATGTTATGACCAAATTCCTGTAAAATCTGTTACAGTGCTAAACAAAAACTGTTACTGTTTGGTAATATTTTAATGCCTCAAAAATTAGTTCGTTGAGGCAAACGTTAGCAATAATGATACAATAATATCAGTAGAGGCAGTCAGTGTTAGCCGAATGGGCCTTTTTATAATTCGAACGGCACGGCACGGCAATTAAAATTTGAATTTCAGTTGCCTCCTATATTTTTAGCTTCTAGTATTACTATTACATAGGAGGCAATGGTATTACAATTTTGCCGTGCCGTTTTCGAATTATAAAAAGGCCCAATGACTAATAAAAATTTTCTTGGTTCCTAAGTGATAAAACCATTCGGCAGACGTCACTTGCAGGGCCTTTTTATGATTCGAACGGTGCGGCACAGAATTTGTATTACCATTGCCTCTTATGTTCCCAGCTTCGCTTTTAATATCACTAGTACATGCAAAAGTATCTAGCTGGATACTGAATTTAAAACCTTCATTTTCCTTACACGTTACGGGTAAAAAAGCACTTCAACCGCCCAGCAGCGTAGCTATTCACAAACAGAATCAGACATTAAGATGTATAGCTGCAGATCATCAAACACCATCCAGGCTTACCCATCTGGGGTTTATTAACGAGTGAGTGTCCAGTACAACCATTCTGTAGCTTCTTATTTTGTGTGCCCAGTGAGCGGTAGATGCGCTCCGCAGGGCGCCACTCTGCGGCTAAGTGATTTTATTTGTGCCACATTCCAATGTGTATCGAATTACGCAGCCCTGGGACCAGCTGCTTGATCGATCGTCCACGGCGTTGCTAAAAGCACAATATTGACTCAAATAATTAACTCTGCTGGGCGCTGTAAGAAGATATTGTCTTTCTTTAAGGGGTCATCCTTATACTTGATACTTTCTCTATCTTTATTTCGGTCATCAATTTCTACTGGCTGAAGTTCTAGTGTAGTTAGAAACGCTACTATGTAATTACTGACAGTAATTGTTGGACATTGTCGACCCCTACCCATTGAATACAATTAGATAGTGATTGATTGATCGCTATCTCGTGCGTCAACAGCAGATGTATGGGCTATAAAGCATTTATGTTTCGTTTAGAAAGGTCAAGGTTTTTTTTTTGAATGTATAAGTAAATGAATTAAATATTGCTCTTTCTTACTTTCTTCTAGATTTAAATACAACGTTTACTATGATTACTGTAATACCAAGTTGTGTAGGAAAGTGATTACAATCATGTCTTTCAACCTCTGTTTTTTACCGACTTCAAAAAAGAAGGAGGTTCTATGTTCGACTGTATGTATTTCTTTTTATGTATGTTCACCGATTTCTCCGCCAATTACGGACCGATTTTCAAAATTATTTTTTTGTTCGAAAGAGGTGGTCTCGTATAAATTTTATCGAAAATTATTCAGAGCTTTTAAAAAAATCAACAAAAACAAAAATATATCTACAAACCAGAACATCATCTAAATAATTTTCGTTTGTGGTTATCTGCTAATAGGCATTGTAGTCTGCAAAAAATATTAGTTGTCTACTTCGTGCGAACTGTTGTTGGGATTGAAGTCGGTGACTCATACGTTTTTAACGTGGAAAATTTTTAAGAAAATGTTTCTAAGAGAACCTGATACACATTGTTCAATCGACGTTCGAACATAAGAATCAGCAATCAACTATCGCGCGTTTTACCTAAATTAGACGAAACAGCAAGAAGATGCTGTGTTATTAGTGTTGATAGATGTAAGCAATACAAAATACGTAGTCATGTTTTATACCAATAAACCAGATTTAACAACACATCAAGAGTGTTTTAGTCTCCTCGGTCATCGCTATCAGCGGGAGTAATTCATTTGCACCTGAATCGCTGACAGCGTACACACATTCTTAATTTTCATCAACTTATTTAAAATAACCACCCAGCCGTGGTTTTAATAAACATTAGTTGCTATATTCTAATTATTTCCCATCACGAGCTTCAACCGTACCTTTTATGTTGAAGTAGTTTAAGGCTTTCGCCTTTCGTAAGCAGATGATTAGTTGTGTAACCTTGTTCCCATTTATATTCGCTACCTTATAAGCACACGTTGTAATCCCTATCAGCGGGATTAAGGAGTCTCACTTCATCAAACTCCATTGTTTTCGGTCTCGTAAGATTAATGCTGCGATCACGACTGGATGTAATAAAGCTAGATGACTGATTATGAACATCAAAAACTTTCTTTTTAGGTCGAAGATTTAAGAAGGCAGGATCTTTTGATGTTTCTAATTTTAAGTAGACTTTATCAAAAGGTTTAGATTGGAATCACGCTAGTTCAATTTTGTAGTATTTTATTAGTGTTTTTTTATCTTTATAAATCCTTTTGGTGTTAAACGTATAATATCAGCCAGAAGATATAAAATATGGATATATGTATAGGCCTTTAACAGGTATCTAAAGTGAACGATTACTTAATTCCTTTGTTTTACGTACGCTATTGATCACACAAGTCAAAAAATCTGTATTTTTTTTTAAATAGAACTTTGAAGTTTATATCCTAAGTTCATTCCAAAATTAAGTCATGAATATTGAGTAGCCTTAATTAACTAGCTATAATTAATGACAGAAAATGAAATTCTACATAAGTGCGCCCCAAAATCAATATATTAGGGGTCTTTTATCATAATTTGTAATTTAACTTTCACTACAAGAACATTATGAAGTGTAAAACTGATAAAACTTTTGACAAAATGGTAACCCACCCTCAAAACGGCCTCGGTGTGTTAAATGACACGAATCGGTATACAATAAAACTGTTGCGGGCGGCATAATGTTAACATTTGACATTTTTATAACCATTTCACGCGAACAAAAGGTCGATATTCGGGTGGTCTCGTTTTGTAGTTGTAGTTTGATGAAAGTAAGCATAAATAAACTTTTAGCTTATTCAAGCGTTTCCCCTTGTGTCATTGGTGCTTTGAAACTTTAGAACTTTAAGAGTGCCTAAATCTTTCTGTAACTCATCTTAGACAAATTCCATGAAATTCGAATATTTTCAATTAGATATTTTTATGTTGGTACTTATAGCTTATTTTCTTCCTCAAAATCAACTCCGAAGGTAAAGACTAAACTTTAAAATAACTATAACGTCATATATACAATTATGTGATCTCTTTTAATGTCAAATCATGGGTAGGTATTTCTAACAAATTCAGTTTGAATCCGAAAATGTAGAAATCTTCGTATGTAGACATCTTCGTAAAACGAGATGCACCAGGTTTATATCTATACATTCAGATAGGGAATTCTTTATGTAAATGCAGAGCCGCGGGTGAACCCCATCCACGAGTGTCACCCTCAGCTTCGAATCGATTTGGAAGTTTATTTGGCCTGACAACGCGTGAAGCGGCTGAGCGGGAATCTATTCCACTCTCTACCTTAAGCCGTGTCTCAACAGTGAACATGTATAAAGCTGAATTCACTAAAACGAATATTTTATTAAACCACAAACTTTAAAAAAAAATGAATAATGGGTTTGCTCTTGACCACAATCTAGCACAAGGGCGAAGATGCGGTCGAGGATGAAGCAAGCTCACCCAAAAAATGCCTTTCCGCTCGCGTATATCTATATTATCGTGCCCAGCTGTGGGATAAAATGTAACCTACGTCCTTTTCCAAGGTGTAATCTTTCTCTGTACCAAATTTCATCAAAATCGGTTAGGCGTGAAACCGTAACAAACAGACAGGCAGAGTTACTTTCACATTTATAATATTAGTAGGGATAGGGTTAGTAGGGATTTACATCCACTACACACATAGTGAATCATAGCCTGAGTCCCTTTCACTGTTTTGAAGGGAGGTTCGTGCTTCTTGGGCTCGAACCTCCCTTGACAATGACACATATATGCATAGACATCCACGTGTACTCCATCATCATCATTGGTCTCGTGAGTCTTTTTGAAGACTATTTAACAATGTTTGGGAAACAACTGTATAAATGGTGTAGCCATAATTATCTTTCCACAAAGAAAAAGAAGTACATAATTATTAGAGTTCTTCTTTTGTAGCAACAATAATAAACCATTTTGCTATTTATTGAAGAATTTCTATATCTTATACCTATTCCGAATTCTAGTAATCCTAATACATGCTCAGTCAGGGCTAGGATTTCCAGTAGATCTGCTATATCTGTACTGATGCATTTGGCATGCTATTTTACGTTCCAAAAGTTACTTGTTAACAGCAACATAAGTTAATTCAAAGTTGAAATTGAAAAATAAGGAGTATACCTATGAAAAAAGATTCTGGTGTTGGTTTCAAATTTTAAACATTTTGAATTAGCTTTTCGAAGAACAAAATAGTATCATATAGGGATGAAACCCATATGCCATAAACAAACAACGTCTTTTGGGTTCTTGGTTTTACAAAATATTCTAGGACTTTATGCAGCTAATAGTTTTTTTATTTTTTTTTATTACAAGATGGGTTAACTCTTGACCTCAATCTTGACAAAGGTCATAGATGAGGTCGACGATGGAGCGAATTAACCCGGAAAATGCCTACAAGAACTCCTACGCACCGACGGAACACAGCAAGCTGAACCAGACGGCCCTTCACAAAGCCTACCACACCGCATGAGACCATAGGACGCCACCTGCGATTCAGAACAAATTGAGATGTCGTTTTAGTACTAACTCGCCAAATAGTTTTCATTCAACAATTTGTACACAAACCTTTAAAGCAGGGTGGAATTTATTCCATTCTGTGCCTATAAGCTCCCCCGAACACACATTACCGTTCACGACGATTCGGAAAATAGGACGCAATCGCGCGTTCTAAATAAAATCCGCCAAAAAATATTGCATTCGCATCGCTTGGTAACTAGACGTGATCGTCGTTCAATGTTTCCTTTTATCCATTTTAAAGGATAGCTTCGAGTCCTCAAATACGTCTTTTTGAAGTGTTTTCATTGCTTTCTTATGTTGTGATTAAAAAAAAAGTTGTAAGCAAAATTGCTGCATTGCATCGAATATTGATTTGGAAGAAAAGGTGTGATATAAATTTGACGAGTGTATCTAAGTATGTACCTGGTGTAGCTGTACGTCTATATATATGTGTATCTGTCTGTGGCATCGTAGGTCCTAAATGTATGGACCGATTTCGATGCGGTTTTTTGCTTGAAAGCTGACGTCATTGAGATGGTTCTTAGTTATATTTTATCAAAATTAGTTCAGACTTTTAAAAGTTATAGACAATCGAACGTCGGGGGTGATAAAACATTTTTAATTTTAGAATTATGACTTGATGGCTTCAACAATTTGAGTTCTTTAATTATTATTTCAGAAGCTGTCTAAAAGTGACTATTCACAAAACTCTAAATTGAAACGGGTTGTGGTTTCAAATCGCCTAACGTTAATATCTTTGCTGATGTTGTACATTTAAATAAGTCTGTAGACGTTGGTTAGATAGCATCCAAATTTATGTGGCAGGGTTGAAAATGGTGTCTGCTTAGAATTGGTAGTGACAGACAACGCTCCGCTTCCCAGAACCATTCCCTTGGAAACTGATGCTTGAAGCAGGAATATTTGTATAAAACAAACGAGACTGTCACTTGCATAAATCCTTTTCGAAACGATTATTTGGTTCGTATTTGTTGGATCTAATGGAAATTGAAATTGTTGTCAAAAGATTTAGCGCAGACCCAGTTTGTTACAGTCCATCAAATAAGCTTTGATTGAAATTATTTGGGTGGATTTATGTTTCAAATTAATATTCATTGACTCATTCTGCGATAGGTTGCTTACTAAAACTTCAATATTAAAATTAATAACCAAGATAATTATTTTCATTTCATCTGTTTCATTTTCCGTAGGTTTGTATAAAATAAAGTGACTTTAAATTAGCTAGCGAAACTTTAGGGGGTGATTTTTCTCATGAAACTGAACAACTATCCCCTAAGTACCCACATGAAATTCTAAAAAAAAATTTTGACTCCTCGTACTAAGACAATCAGCTGATCGCACATGCTGTATGAAGAGGCGAAAATGTTTTTTTCTTAATTCGATTTTCCCCAATGAACCTATAAGAAATTCGCTTAAAAAGTTTCGACTTCTCATATATAGGCAATGATTGCTTAAGTTGTATGGGAGTTGGGAATAGTTGTTCAGTTTAGTAGGCTGAATCACATCCTTAATTTTTGTTAACTAATTTAAAGTCACTTAATAGACAAGTTTACTCGTAGTAACAATAACCACAAATTATTTCAATTTTCTGTACAGAAATGAAATTACATATTGCCTTTTTATTACACGACAATAAAACAAGTATTACAAACAGTACAGAAACCGGCGCATTAGGTCTATTTTTGTTGTAAAATCATTCTTATCGCTACAGCGTAGAGTCTAGACATAATGGTAGCATGGTTTGCAGGCCACTGTACTGGACTATCATCTCTGTCGCTCATGTGCAACATTGTTGCCCTGGATGCATCGAAACCGTGTCTTCGTTACATTCAACATGTTGTTTTTAATATGACTTCACCACAAACCATGTCCAACTGATATGTTTATTGGATATAAATTACACGTTGGTTTTTTTAGATGTTTTATTTTGGTTAGTAAAGACGCTTTAAACTCCAAATGTGGTTTTACATTTTTTTAAATAATTCTTTACTGATGTATTGTACCTGTAACTCGGTCATAGTAAAGGGTTAGTCAAGTTCGCCACATATTTGATTATTTCTACTTATTAAGGAGTGTCTTCCACGCTAGACTGGGAGAGAAAAAAAAACTTTGAATGTGTCAGCTGCCAACTCTTCCCAGGCATACTGTCGAAACCAGTGGACGCGAGAGTTTTGTTGTATCGTGGGCGAAAGGCCGACAACCTACCACCACTAAACTCATATTCCATCAAATAACTCTCTGAATGAGTATCAAATGGTGTCAAGTGCGTTTAGATCCACATGACGTTCTGCCTACCCCAAAAGGGATTATAGGCGTGGGAAAGGGACCAGTAACGAAATGGAAGAAAAATTAATGGTGACCTTTTTCAAGTTTTTTCTGCTCCGTGTTCAGTCAAGTTTATTTTGTAATATAATGCCCAGGGAACCAATTCTTCAAGCACTACGTAAGATTTTACAAAACAGTTTAAGTATTTATTCAAACAAGACTGTTTCCTGATTTAAGTCAGCTGTGCTCATTACCCACTAAGGAGCTCATCTGGGTGGGCCTCAGTCAACGGCGGAGTTATTGACGATTGTTAGAATATATTTAGTGAAGAGCATTTGTCTACGAATGACTGAAGGACAGGTAATTGTTGCCAACTGTCTTTGTGAGTGCTTAGTGACAAATAGAGCTTACTATTTTTAACCGACTTCAAAAAAAGAAGGAGGTTTTCAATTCGATTTTTTATGTATGTTTGTTTTCGCGTAACATGCGCGAAGCATTTTTTAAAGCGCTGAATTTTGTTTTCGATATTAATTCAGCGCTTTAAAAAAAACAAGGAAATCAAAAAAAGTACGTATTCTTTTTTGATGAGGTTTTGGTTTGTGTCTATCTATCAGTAGATAGCCTACTGATCGATAGACATTGTTTGGATTGAAGTCGGTCGACTCATACGTTTTTACTCAAGTGCGGATCTTGTTGGATATAATGAAATATGTTATCACATCTTACAATGATGAATATTATTGTATTTGGGATAAAGTTTTTTCAAGAAATCTTTATTACGGAGTAGGAGGAGTTAAAGAAATGACTTACGGTATCATGGTGGTTTTATATTATATCATGGTGGTTAAAATATACTTAACGGGTATCGTTATTTATAAGTAACTAACAATGTTAATATGTTGATTAATGCAAAGGTTGTGCGGATAGTAAGTGTGCAAGTAGGGGCATATATATATTTGGAGAGATCTTTAGTCAGTAGTTAACTATCATAATGAAAAAATAAAATAAAGGACATGAGGGTTAGATTTAGAAAAAATACGACGTTAATTAATGTTGTTCCCCGGAGCGCTCTTCAATTTACAATCTTTAAAACTTAGATTTGTGTATAATTTTGTCGTTATCGATAAACTATTAAGATAGCAGCTGTTAATCTAATTGCCTAACATTTTGAAATCTCTAAAATTATGATAATCAGGGACCTTATTCTCTAAGTGCGATAGTGATAATCAAGCTGTATCGCAATCTTATCGCAATCAATTACTGTCAAAACAATTATAGATGGAACAGGAAATGGCCAACTTCATGTTATACTGTCCGAATTCTCAAGCTGTTATAACTGGAACAAAGACAGAGAATGACATTTTGAATGATATTGAATGAATGTAATTGTCAATTTGTCAATTATTATCATGTTATTTGAAAATTTCTTATGAAATGTTTTGTAATTATTCAAAAATACTAATGTTATTTAACAAGAAAAAGTAATTTGGGAGATACTGCTCTCTTAAAAATTAATGAGGTAAATAGAAATAGCCATATTGGGAAGTATTGACATGCTTTTAACCAGAAAAAGGGATTGTTTTATATTGTTCTGGTGTTTGTTTACTTCTGAGAAATACTATTATTATGTTATTTTTCTCGTGTGATTGATAAAAAACATGATTATTGTTACGCAATTATAGCAAAGTAAACGTATGTATACGTACTTGTGGGTACTTTTGAATTTGTTGAGGGAATAATGATGCATCTTACGAGTAAATATGCTTCCACCACGGCGGGCTGTATATAAAAAAGTGCAAACATTTTGCAAAAGATCGTCAAGCTGTACCATTTTTATAAATAAATAAACGCTACACACTTAGAGGCCCACACTAAGGTTTTCCCTTGTGTCGTGGGTCCCTTGGAAAACACAAAGACAAACACAAACACCCATGACCCGAGAACAAACATCTACTTTTTACACAAATGTTTGCCCCGGCTGGGGATCGAATCCAGGACCCGCCGATCAAGAGGCAGCGTCACTACCACTTGACCAAACCGGCTACATTATACATTATACCCCTGATTATGGATCATATTAAAACCCTAAGTATTTTTGATTGCTTGACGCTCTGCCAACCCAAGTGTTAGTACGTATATGTCCAATACAGGCGGTCGTCTCGTATGCCACTTAATTTTTAACGTTCTCAAATCATGATTTTTTTAAATAATGTATTAAAATCATTATTTAACACCATTTTCCAGATATTCAATGTTCATCATATCAAACGTCTGGACATGCAAATAAAATAACATATTTTACATTTTGACAATGTCTGAACTTCCTAACGTGAATCCTTTCTTTGGAAATCGAAGTTTTAACTGCAAAACGATGACGAGATGAAGTAAGAAGTGTTTCCCAAATTATGATATTTACGTCTTAACACACTTCTTCTTATCATGTAGGTATAGTCAAGTGTGAAGTGTGTTTACCCACTGAAGATTCCAAAAAGAAGTTCGGTTGAGCTTGTCCAGTCCAACAGTGGGTTCACATAGTACTTATCAAACAAAAAAAACCCTGTGAATCAAGAACTAATAGCGTATTTTCTTAAACCTTTACGTAGCCTCTGAGTTAGTTTTATCTGTAAATATAAATCCCATTACACATTGCAGAAATGTGAACTGAGAGCCATTTTTAATATTGTGATATATGCCTTGGTTGTTGACTTCAACGAAAAAAGAAGTAATATCTAAATGGGTGCCTTTAATTTTGAAGTCGGTAAACATTTTTATAAAAATTTTATTTATTGTATGTTTGTTTGTAACGAATAAACACAAAAACTACTGGACGGATTTTAAAAAATCTTTCACTATTAGAGTGCTACATTATCCACGAGTAACATAGGCTAGGATATCATTTTTCTAAATTCCCAGGGAAACGAAGTCCCGCGTCGGAATCTATCATGAATAAAGTTTGATAAGGTACTTACATTACAGGCACTTTAAGTAAGCGTTCCTAATAAAATCAATAAATTGAAAAATTATAATGACAAACATATTACTCGTATTTGAAGTCTTTACCTTCCTTACAGCATTAACGTAAGTATTGAGCATAGAAAAGCATTTTTCTTACTTATATTATCAAGAGCACGCTAAGCTTGACACTTTATAATATACTTATTAGGGCATATGTATTTATGTTTATTATTATTTATGTTTAGTTTCGTAAGTATAATGTTTATAATTTAATATTTTATCTTTCACCTCGGATAATGTGTGGCTACCACTCACTCTCACCAATCACCCTCAGGTAAACTGGTAGATAATGCCATTGGGCATTAAGTCCGCCCTTGTACTTTTAGTGCATTAAGTTAAGTAAATAAATAAAATAAAAACTACATTCCTGTGAAGTTGTCTAAAAATCCCTTGAATTGTTTTTTTTTTGTGAAGGTTTAACAAAACTCCGTCCGTCTCAAACTTTTACGTTTATAGTACATATACATATGCTCATCCCTATAATCCCTATCAGGGTAGGCAGAGCATCAGTGGTTTTAAAACCACTTGATGCCACGTTTGACATATATTCAAGAGGGTTTTAAGATGAAAAATGATGTAAGTGGTGAGAGGTTGTCAGCCTTTTGCCCACAATACAGCAAAACCCTCGCGTCTCACTTACTGACTTTTACAGTATGCCTGGGAATAGTAGGCAGCTGGCACATTCTATGTTTTTCTATTACTCCCAGTCCAGTATGGAAGCTACTGTAGCTTCCATGCTTCCACGTTTATAGCAGGGTAGGGTCATAATTATTCTAAACTCATTATTATTATTTTGTGAAACAAACTAGGTACATTGAATAGGTAAACAATCGGACGCACTCGCGTTAATAATAAAAGTAAAATATATCAAACATATATAAGCTTGTGCTTATATCTTAGAATGCATATGATAAGTTAATTTAAAAATTGTTTCTTTTTTACAGATTTTCTCCAAGCACAAAAATCAAAATTCAATTTAGTTCATGTATTTTATTTTAATATAAAAGAGCATTAAAGTTATTCAAGTGTGGTCATTTTACATCTTTGTTACTTATTTTCAAGAGCTGATATCCTCTCTTGAACTTCCACGTTTCAAAACTTCATAATATTTCATGTCACTCATTTGTACCAACTTCGACGGCAATTGGATGATGTCTCGATAACTGAAATACAATAAAACTTTGTAAAGTAAAAGATAACTACTTTTTATCTATACTAATATTTAATTAAAGAGGGAAAATTTGTAGTTTTAAACGACTTCAAAAAACGAGAAGGTTGTTCGACTGTATGTATGTTTTTTTTAATGTATGTTCACCGATTTATCCACCATTTATGGACCGATTTCAAAAATTATTTCACCATTAAAATGCTGATTTATCCCTGAGTGACATAGGCTAGGTACTACATCATTTTTCAAAATTCCCACGGGAACGAAGTCGCGCGCGAAAAGCTATCATGAAAATAGTTTGATAAGGTACATCATTATACTCAGCCCACATCAACCCACTGCTGGGTATGGGCTTCTTCTCTGTAGCAATAATCGTCACGGTTCTGTGCTAACCTCATCGATACAGGTCCCGTCATTTTGACGATATCTTCTGACCATCGGGCTGGTTGGTCTGCTCATTGGCCTTGTTGCTCCCATTGGCCACCATTCGAGACAGCCTTGGCCCACTGTCTGTCGTTCCTCGTATATATAAGATACATACTTGAGGTATTTACAAATGTTTGATCTTGAATTTGTAACTTCGCATTTTCGTGGTTTTGTGTGGATGAAGTTAGAGTGTAGACGTCATTTTCTATCAATTACCCTGCAAACAGATTTATTAATGAAAATTATGCAAAATACCTTTGATGTTGTAAATATAATAGACTAGCTTTTACCCGCGGCTACGCTCTCGCGCAAAGAACTATTTTAGTCACCCATTTCATTATTGACACCTTGATTTTCGAAAAATCCGGAAACACTCGTCCCTTTATTAGCCTTAAGGTTAATCTTGACGAAGTTTCGAGTTAAAATGTCCAAAAAAATTGTTTTCTCCATACAAACTCTGAACCCCCATTTCATCACCCCAGGGGTTGAATTTCGAAAAATCCTTTCTTAGTACTTACAACCTTTACAAAAGACACCTTTCTGCTAAATTTTAGTTTTCTAGGTCTGAGGGTTTGGGCTGGGTGTTGATGAGTCAGTGAATCAGGACGTCCAATTTTATATATAAGAAATTGTATATATAAGAAGAGCTTGATTTTAAAACGATATTGAGTGGCTTGTGCCTGAAGTTGTGGTTTCAAAACCCTGCGCACGTTTGCCATTCTTTACAAAATAGTTTTTTTGCAATATTTTTTTTTTGCTTTCTGTTGTAGGTATAACATAGATGTATTATCGTACTACTAATGTAAAAAACCTGTTATAAAACCTGCCTGCTATAACATAACCATTTAAATATCATATTTACAAATAAAATACTTACTTCTACAAGGACTGACGTTGACAAATTTTGACACTTTTGATAAACATAGAGTAATTATAGTAAAAAGATAAAATGAACAATAGACACCTCTTTCATAGAAAAATAAAAAAAGTTTTATGTGTTTTAGAGTTCTGTACTCAAAGGGATCCATTTGATTTGGCAGTAAAACACGAAAAAGAAAATAATAATAATCAATTTTTATTATTTATTACGTAATCTCTACAATCCAATTACAGTAGTAGGAGGAAGAAGAAGACCCAGGTTTTGTTATTGAAGTTTTGTAGAATGACGAGTTCTTTTAATTATGAGAGACCTGAGAGGAGCAAGTTATTAACTTATTACTGATCTTGGAAAAATGTTATTGAACAAGAAATGTCTTAGCCTTGTTTTCTAGAGCCCGGCCTTTCCCGAAACACGGCAATAGGCCCGGTAGTACCACATTGGTACCGAGGCAAAGGTCGCAGTCTTATGTGGAACGCTACATGCGCCTGCACCATTACACAACACAAGCAAATAGTGCTATGCTATTTGTCTTTATTTTGTATTATTTTGACTAATGAATGGTTTAGTGAAATTAATGGAAAGAAAAACATAAATTTACTACGTTTCGGATGGCTAGATAACTCATTTTGGCTTTGAGTTTCAGTAAAATTTTATTGAAACATATATATACACTGAAGCCTAAATCCCTGACGGAGTAAGCAGAACATCATAATGGTTGTAAAACAATTACATACCTAACCTACATTTTGACGGTCATAATATAAGATAGAACATGAATATTGTTTTTAATAGGTTGTCAGTTTTTCAGCCACAGCAAAACCCACTAACTGGCTTTTAAAGTATCCCAGAAAAGAGTTGGCAGCTGGCACAATATAAGTTTCTCGTAATTATAATCTAGCATTTAAGTAATTATTGCCATCAATATTTAGTTATTGACCTCAGGTATACAGAGCAATATCCTTTTTTAACGTTTTAGTATTTAACGAATTACTTATAACATATGTAGGTATGTACTGAACCTAATTCAAATGTGAAGATTTTTTTATCTAAAAGTTTAAAAGATGGGATCATGAAAAGAAGATGATAATATTGGTTACAAAGCTTGTTTTCAGGTCAGTGTATTGGTTGCTACGTGCTGTCTCACTTTAATTCACTTTAGTTACAACCCCATCTCTCTTTAACTTATTTTTACTGTACATGTCATTTAGTTGATCACCGTGTAGAATGAATGTATTGAAAATCGCAAACTTCAGACAGGAAGTACTAAATGAACGAGAAAGCGAGACGAATATACAAGAGACAAATATATTAAATTAGTTACAGACACGAAAGAATTTGGTAGTTTGGCAATTTATCAGCCAATGAAAACCTGTCATACCTATATCATTCAGTGGTAAAATATCATTCATTTTCAACATCCACTTTTGCTATTGCATTCAGTATCACTATCACATTGAATTATCGCAATCACTATCATTATCTCTATCGCAGTTAGGGAATAAGCTTCCTGATGCGAAATTTTATAAAAATCTATAATTTGCATCGATAAGTAGTAGAAGGGATGTTTCCTTTCAAATAGATAATTACATTAATTTTAATAATAATTTACATTATTTTCTTTCATATTTTTAGGTTGCAGCTGTCAAAATGTTTATGTTAATAACAACTAAGACAAAAACTAATGAAAAAATAAAAACAGATTATGCAGACTAGCGGAGTTGGTAATGAGCCAGACTTGCCGAAGGTCGCGGGTTCAAATCCTGGTGCGGGCCTGTACCACTAAATTCGTATTTTCGGATTTATGTACGGATTTCTAATTATCACTTGCTCAACGGTGAAGGAAAACATCGTGATGAAACCCGCCCGTCCAAGAAAATCATTTTTGAAAGACGAGCTGTCCACCAACCCGCATTGGGCCAGCGTGGTGGACCATGGCCTAAATCCCCTTCGTGTTTTGAAGGAAGGCCCGTGCCCCTCGGTGGGGACGTATATATGGGCTGGTAAAAAAAATGCACGTTTTAGAGAAGTAGCCTACAAAAGCTAACAAAAAATAATCGGATTTGTTAAATAAAAAAAAAAGCCAATGTCTAAATAAAAATAGGTACCTGTCGCTTTCATCTCGCAGATACGTAATCTGACTACCTATCTTATATATAAAATTGAAACTCCTGAGCCAAGTTGAAATTCGGCACAACGGTTCCTTTTATAATAGAGATTAGGTATGGTTTAACGAAATTCTCACGGGAACGAAGTCCTCACGGGAACGAAGTCCTGGGCAACCTCTAGTTTACTTACTGGATGTATAGTAGGAGCACATCATCAAAATTAAGGTGATATAGCACCTAAGAAAACATACTTCCAAGAAATCCGACATGAGACCTATCACCATGTAACCATAGTCGACATTTTAAAGCCTCGCCCATCCGGCGTAAGCCATTCAGCTTGAAGCCGATTGGCCGATCCAGCTCGGCTTTTGGCTTGTATAAGGTTTCAGTACACGTGAATCACAATGGTGTAATTCTATAACGCTTGCGACAAAGCTGTTTTTAAGCTGCTTTTGGGGTGACCCATTTCGGCTTTTGTTTATCCCTCCGCTATGGTTTCTGGTTTTGTTTTTTGGTAATATGCTTACGCTTTTTTAAAAATTTATATGTACTTTCATGTTTTGGTTTCTAGAGTTTGTGTGACTGAATCGTCAATCCTAAAATGAATTTCACAGATTTTAAAGACGTCTGTTTTGTCGTACAGTGCTTTTATTTCGTTAATGTCTCTCGGCCATCAGTGTTTGTTTCGATCTTGTCTTTTGAAAATTGATTTATTGATTTATTCGAAATGCGAAATTTACCGAACCACAATAGGAAATTAGAAGCACTGTAAGTACTTACAGCAAGATTTGTGGTTTATTTTAATCTTTCAGAGCTGTTTTTCCAACGATTAATTAAGGAACAACACAACAGTATGAATTGTACAACAATTAAAAGTGATCTCTGTTGCTAAATAAATCCTACAAACAATCAAAATAAGAATCCCCACCTGACCGAGAGCAAGCCAATAATAAAAATAGCACTCTCATTTTCTCTCACGTCGTCGTGACCAAATTCAAAAATACTCTACCAAGTCATAACAAAGATAAGGAGCAAACTTTAAATTTACGACGCCCACGTGTTTATCTCGCGTCAAAAACACATCCCTTCAAAACAAGAACAATAAAACCCGACCAATAATCGCATCTTCGGATTACTTTGGCAAAGTTCGTAACCTTATAGCCAATTGACATCCAGACATGAATCCTCGGTCGTGATCGAAGGAAAGAAAGACTCTTTATTTGTGAGCCGGCGTTGGGCCATAAACGTTATCACTAACTAGCGATCGGGGCGGATCGATCCCTTGATTCGCCTCACGAAATTAAGGAAATCGCTCATGGGGATATTATTCTCGTCATCTGATACCATCTGCTCTGGATATGGGAGATTTACGCTATACTATTCCTTTTTTCCAACTATTGGGTGGATGGTAGTTTTTCTTTGTGACATTTTCTGTAACACTTCGTTGATCGTACGTTCGGAGTTTTTTGTGTTTATCTGCCATTGACCTTGGTCTTTGAGATTTACTTATTTGTTGATAGGAATGAATTCATTGTATGTATTGCGTAAAATAGTTTCCCGGGAAGTAATTTAACAACAACTGGGGGATCTCATTGTTTGAAAGAATATAAACCATAATGTATACATTATGGTTTATACTATGATACTTAACATACGTTTCCATAACAATAGCTACTAATTCTTTACTTTAATTAAGTAGTTAACAAAAATCACTACGTATTATTATATGTCAGTAATTCAGTATATTTTTTTTATTACAAGCAATCCTTACGCCTTATCTTTACCTTACAACAACATAAATAACTTTAGAAAACAAACAAAAAACTACACACACTGAAATTAACAACTGAATAGGTCATAAAATCACAGGTGCAAATCCTCTCCATTTCAATAAACTGCTTAGCATTAAATCAGGATTTATAGAGGCTATATCAAAATAGCGAAGGTTGAGAGCACACTAAACTGATTAATATGCATTTATTATCCTCATAGCGCGAGTGGAGAATCCCTTGAGTAATTTCCTTCAAATTCACGATGCATTATTTATATGTAAATGGAAATGTGTTACAGTCCATAGAGAATCATCATTGTTGCGTAATTGAGAAATTCATGAAGTTCAATTTGTGCAGCAGCTGGCGGTCCTTTAACTTTTGATCCTGTTTAATATCAAGTTTTTAAATTACAATAAATATTTATGGAAAAAGTCATAATATTATGCCGCTTGGGCACTTGCTGTTATGATTTAAAACGACTACATCAACTATATATCAAAGCATGTTGTTGATAGTTGTGTAAATTTCTAGGAATTTCTTGCAGCCTATTCTAGAAAAATTAAGAATTGAGTTTGGTAGCCTATCTCGTATTGCAAATTACGTTTTTGTTCATTTGTTCATTTTTGTTCATGTGCCGTGTGGTGATCGGTTAAGAATAACACCTCCCCATCTCTTTCCGTGGGTGTCGTAAGAGGCGACTAAGGAAACACAAATGAGACCTGCCTCCTAGTGATCCATCCCAGGCAACGACACTTCATTTTTGTCTGAATTTGAGGTGTCGTCCTATGGTCTCATGCGGTGTGGTAGGCTCTGTAAAGGGCCATCTGGTTCGCGACCACCCTCCTACCGAAGTCCGACGCCAAACAGCTTGCTATGTTCCGTCGGTGCGTGGGAGTACCAGTGCCTTTATAGGCGTTTTCTGGGTTAACTCGCTCCATCGTCGACCTCATCTTTGACCTTTATGGTCAAGATTGAGGTCAAGAGTTAACCCATCTTATAATAAAATAAATATAATAAAATTTAAAGACCGTTAATTAGTGTGCAAGTACAATATACTTACACAGACGTTTCAATTTGCTTCTTAATATTTTGACCGACGATCATTACATCACCCACGCTTTTATCTGGTCCAAATATAAACATGTAACTAATTAAAAAATAGACCCACCAATCATTTTTAAGCTCGATTGGGCAGATCTTTGCCCAAATGAAGAACGATGTTTTTTCCTATGACTGTGGTGGTCATTGATCAAAATGAGTGCGTTATCTTTTCCTGTCACAGTCCGATTTGTCACCAGCTTTGGGCAAGAGGGCAATTAGTGGGACCACCCAGTATCTCCCGTCAAACGTTGGTTATGGTGATAGATCATAGAGAATAGATACTATCTGCACGAAAACGATCACTCTATGGATCAAACGAAAAGGTAGTTTTTGTTATTTTCTCTGCAAATTGATTTCCTTCAATGATTTCCTTCAGTTGAAACAATTTTAGTTTCAAACAAGCTCTTACTTTTTCGTTCGAAAACGAACAGTTGTGTCTAAAAATTTGAAAGTAGATCTGAAAATGAGCATAAATAAAATAGCTTCTAGGCCAACTATATTTTCTATAAAGCAACTCACTGCTTTTTATTCTTTAGTAATAATTACAACCAGACCCAATTTTTGTAAAATTGTATTACAGAAAGTATTAAACTACACTTTACATGAGTAAAAAAGCTTTCATTATTTTTTATGTTTATGATCACCTATCTTTTCCTACTTACTTTTCATTTCCTCTTTTTCATTTCCTTTTTCTTATTTTAACGCTATACTGGTCGTCTTTTAATTAGTTAGAGAGAACTGAAGAATGTTAGTTAACACACGAAACTGAATAACTTTCCCCAAAAAACATTATTTATTTATTTATTTTAAGATGGGTTAACTCTTGACCTTAATCTTGACCATAAGGTCAAAGATGAGGTCGACGATGGAGCGAGTTAACCCAGAAAATGCCTATAAAGGCACTGGTACTCCCACGC
This sequence comes from Aproaerema taeniolella, assembly GCA_949987775.1. Lineage (NCBI taxonomy): Eukaryota > Metazoa > Arthropoda > Insecta > Lepidoptera > Gelechiidae > Aproaerema > Aproaerema taeniolella. Next base: position 6,893,911 of record OX465259.1, on the reverse strand, counting down.
ACCGACGGAACACAGCAAGCTGTTTGGCGTCGGACTTCGGTAGGAGGGTGGTCGCGAACCAGACGGCCCTTTACAGAGCCTACCACACCGCATGAGACCATAGGACGACACCTCAGGTTCAGAAAAAAATTAAGTGTCGTTGCCTGGGATGGATTAATAGGAGGCAGGTCTCATTTGTGTCTTCTTAGTCGCCTCTTACGACACCCATGGAAAGAGATGGGGTGGTGTTATTCTCAACCGATCACCACACGGATAGGTCGACATATGAAAAAAAACCCCTATCCGTACTACTTGTGCGATAAGCTGATTTTTCCTTGTAGGAACTTGACAACTTTTTTTGAGAACTACGTAAAGGTTCCTTGGGGAAAGTCGTTTAGTTTTTTGGAGAGAATCACCTCTTAAAGTTTCGCTAACTAATTTAAAATAACCCCAGATACTTACTACACTTCTTATTTGATCTTCAGTAGTTATTATGAAGTAAAACTACGTCCATACTACATTGATCTGGGTTTGTTTGCGTTGGGTGAGCATTGTCAGCTAGTCAGCCAAAACAATTTGTTACCACACTGCGAGAAAAAAAGATGATTCCACAACTGTTTTTGGAAGGCGTTATTTGAGTTACAGTTTAGTGTTACATGGTTTTTATGGCAATGGAATGTGTTATGAACAATGACACTAACTACTCATCACAGAACAATAAGTAATTTGATTATTCAATATCATCTTTACTTGATATAATAACTGAGACAGTAATTCTAGTCACAATAAAGCCACTCACAACGAAAAACAATGTTTTTGTATTTTGAAAGAGCTGTTATATGTATTTTGTTGTCTAGTTATTGTCATTGTAACTTATGAATAATTTGACTAATAATGATTAACCACGAAGTAATTCTAAAACAAAATCAAGCCACGAAAAAATAAAAGCTGCGGACTTCGATTAAGTGTCACATTTTTTTTATTTACTGCTGATCTTTTATAAAAGCCTTCTGGCACGTCAAAAATAGCATAATGTCAAGTGATGATGATAATTACAATTTTAAAGTCATCTGTAGGTATATCGCTTCTGGGCATAAGCCCTTACAGTTTAATTGCAACAAAAAAAGTCAAGCACGAAGTAAATAAATAAAAATAAAACTCTATATCTGTCGTCTTTGAATCGCGCCATTATTCCAAGAACAGACAACAGTGATGTGATAGGGGTCGGCGTTTGGTTTTCTCGATAAAATGGGGCACAAAGCTGTCATTATCATTTAGAAACACATGTTGTGTCTCCTTGGTGGCGTACAGCTGGCTGCACGTAAATAGTAGAGTTCGGATTATTTAGAAATGATTGTTAAGCAAAGATATTTCACCACAGCCTAAAATACTTACCAATAGCAAACAGTAAAATTGCTTTTCTTGGCGTGGAACGACAAAAACTGACTTTAATTATTTTTTTTGACATTTTGTAACGCTATTTCTAAGAACCTTTGCAATTATAATAGCGCCAACGTGAGCTACCAAGTTTTATGGTAACATACATAAATACTCTCACGCCCATAACCCCTAACGGGGTAGGCAAAGCATCAGTTGGTTCTAGAACCACTAGATGCCGCGTTTGACACAAATTGTGTGGGTTATCAGACGGAACAATTTGCATAAGTTGTATATGGTAACCCTTTGCTGTTTATTTATCTTTCTTTAATTAAAATAATAGTAATTTTATCGTTGTCTCTGTTACTGTACATCTGGCTCCGTCTGTAATACAGTCAACAATTATTTTCTTCTGGAGAGAAGAGTTGGAGTTTTCAGAACAGATACTGATCGCGACTTTAATTGTACGTGGCGCTAACGCAACGTTTCATCTACTTGGTTTGATGTGAGGTTACATGGTGACAGTTGAATGGTGAATTTTTAAGAATTCTTTTTGAACTGTACCTTTAAAGAAAATTCTGTGGTAAAAGGGTTTCTAATATTTTTTTGTATTTAAAGATTTGTAGTGTTTTATAGTTAGAATCGGAATATTGATTAGGCGTTTGTTTTCGATGTAGCATTTACAGCATTTACTCAAAAGTATTTTATGGGGAAGGTTTTCTCACAGTGGGACTTTTAGAGCTAATAGAATAATTAAAACTAATAGGAATGTTGACAATTTTTTTTATTGTTTATCTTAAAAAGGAACTGAATCCAAAACCCAAAACTGAAATAATTTTTGAAAACTATTGAGGAATAAAAAAGTTACAAGCTATTAAATTTCAATAGAGGGGGAAACTGTCAAACAACGAAAAAGAAATGCACTTACAGGCATGTGACGTCACCGCCATTTGTTTGCGTAGGTAAAAACGAGATAGCTAACTCTCCCCACAAAACGAAATATAAATGCTAAAAACATGTTCATTTATAAACCAATTTTAACGCTGTTTTCGGATATTAATATATTTCTAGCATTATTTTTTGTTTCACATACAATCCCTACTATAATATTATAAATGCGAAAGTAACTCTGTCTGTCTGTCTGTCTGTCTGTTACCTTTTCACGCCTAAACCGCTGAACCGATTTTGATGAATTTTGGTACAGAGATAGATTAGAGCCTGGGAAAGGACATAGGCTACATTTTATCCCACAGTTGGGCACGATATAACCTGTAGTCCACGCGGGCGGAGCCGCGGGCGGAAAGCTAGTAATTCATAAAATCAAACACTGTCAACATCCCAATTGAAAGTTTTAACAGACTCAACTTCTGGTAGACCTAGATTCTAAAGGAAGTTATTATTATTCAAACATATGCAACAGCATTTAAAAAATAAATAAAAAACAAAATAACGATCTTCCTAACTATAAATTTACTTTCCATAATCTAGGTAAGTACATTTAAATTTTGCATTTCATAAGCTCAAAAACGAACCAAATCCGAATAAAACTAAAGCAATGAAGACAGAGTCTCAAACGTTTATAGGCTTCTCACAACAATTTACCGAAATAGATAACCAAATTGGTACAACTAAACACTATTAATATAGCTCGATTAACCCTTTAGTATTTTAATCATGAAGATAAATAAGCAGAATGTGTAGAAAAATGTCCTTAACTACAGTTTTACGATGTACCGTCACGGGTGATTTGATAGAGAAATAAATTTGGGAGGGAGTGTCTATTTTCATTGTTATCGAGTGACTCGATCTGAATGCTCATAATTTGTCGAGTGTCTTTGTTTGTTTAATACATTCTATTAGCTTTCCCACCGGATCTTCTGTCGCCTGTTTAAAAGCTATCTATTTGTCTATTCAGATAGTCAATTCAACTGCAATTTTTTTCAATGACCATCTATATAAAGTGTTTGATTATGGCACCTATACTACCACATATTTATTTATCGGTTTCTTTGATACTATCGGTATCTATCAAAACTTTTTCTTCCCAAGTGATGAGGACATAATATTCTGCAAGTCTACGACTGAGGTATGACCACCACTTTAAACTACCTGTCACGGTATTGTAAGTATTTCAAAGGGATATATCTTCAGACCTTGCTTGGAAGAACCGTACTACAGTAATTTTGACACATTGTCACCAAGACGATTGCCATTAAAATAAAGAAGTCAAATCGAGATCGATACTTCTCGCAATTGTCACAACGTGTCATTTGATTGTCATAAGCTAACTGAGACAAATATAATAATTGAAAAAGCACTCAGTGACATAATGGGCTGGATGACATGGAACAATTTGAAAATCAACATTGACAAAAAGAAAATGTTACAATTTTTCTCATATAATTTGTAAGCCCTACAACTGGACATTAAATATAAAGATATAAATATTGAAGAAGTCAGTAAGTTTAATTTTTTAGGAATTACATACGTTGGATAGCCATCTCAACTGGAAGTACCACATCGATATGATTTGCAAAAAATTAGATAGGTATGTCTTTGTTCTAAAGAGATTAAGAGGAACTGTGTATGTAGATGCTGCACTTGTGGCATATCACGGATATGTGTCATCAGTTTTAGGCTACGGGATATTACTTTGGGGTAATTCTGTTGATTTTAATAGGGCTTTTATTTTACAAAAGAAGTGTATGAGAGCGATATGTAATGCATGGTACCTGGATAGTTGCAGGCCACTTTTTCAACAGCATCGTGTTCTTCCACTGCCCTGTATGTATATACGAGATGTCTGTGTTTTTGTTAAAGCACATCCAGCCTATTTTAAATCGCAGGTTGAAGTTAGTCGAAGACAGATTAGGAGCCAATATATTAACTTGTTTTACCATCCACCTTGTAATGCTTATATTTATAAAAATAACGTTTTTAATATGTGCATAACGGTCTATAATAAACTCCCTGACAACTTAAAAATGTTAGACTGTCGTAATTTTAAGACTCAATTAGTTGCATGGCTCATGGAACACACATATTATAGTGTCAAGGAGTTTATGGAATGTGTATAATGATTTAAATTGACTTATTATTTTATTTTGGCATTCGGTTTTGGATTCGATTATTTTTGACATTAAGTATAATTTATGAATTACAATAATAATTTCGACATCTTATGGATTGTTAGCTGGATATTTTTGACATGTTTTTATTGTATTTCTAATTGTTGATTATGTATTTTTAAGTTAACATTTGCACACCTTGCCGGTTGAATGCACAGATCACCTATTTTGTTTAAAATCAATCGTACTGTATTCTTGCAAATAAATGAATTTATTTATTTATCTGTGCAGCGCAAATGTAGTAACATCATACTCTAAAGTGTCGGTCATAAACTTATATTTAAAATGTGTAAATTAAGCACAAAAGAGCTTCTAAGTATCGCTAGTACTTAAAAATTTGGGTTTCTTATTTTGCCTATCGAGTAAACTAATGAATGAATAACATCATCCCTATCTTTTAATGTTTATATGTCGGGTCAAAGGATTAGCAAAAACGTTATTCTCAGTGCCACCGTCACCAATATCTATCAAGCGTAGAACTTGTGACAGTTTCAGAGAAAACTTTGAGAGAGGCCGTCAACCTAAGGAAGAATTTCTAGTATACTATATAAAACAGCGCAAATTAGAAATATACATTTTAAGTCTTTCAAATATCGTTATTAAATTGACAGTCTGAGTTATGCCAAGCCCATTACTTCGTGCTTGATACTTTTCCCTCAACCCTAATGACAAATTGCGTCACTCAAAATATAATATGCAACATCGTCCACTGCCACCGAAATTTATCTTTATGGGCAATTATTTAGTCGTTTTCTGATAAAATATGTATAAAATTTACCGTTATAATTATCATAATGCCGGTCTTCTTCGGCATGTAAGACTACCGCGGCGTCTAATTTCGGCTGGGTTGATTTTGTCGTTTTCTCATTATGGCGAAAGCTGGGTGGCCAACGATTGAAGAGAGGAAATTGTCTCCTAAGATAATGTGAATTTTAACTCGTAAACTGGCACACATTAATATTGCTTATGACCTCAATTTGTTACATGCAGGCGTAAATGAAACTTCGACTTATTTATATCAACGTCTCGACGACTTCACTGAATATAAGTAATTTTATTACGATAAAATTTAACTGATTGCTCCTCATATTTGAAATTTCCAGTTTTGCGAACTAATCTCAATTTTGAGAATTAATTCATAAGTACACAAAACAAATGATTTACTATCGCTCAGAGTTCTACATTATATTCTAATAAGATTAAGACAAAGAAATAACTTTATTTACTGAAACAATACATTACACAAACATAAAAACAATAAACAAAATTAAATAAAACGGGCAAGTGCGAGTCGGACTCGCGCACGAAGGGTTCCGTACCATTACCTGTAATACCAGCCAAGTGCGAGTTGGACTCTATAAAAACCATTATCTCTATAAAAAACGGCAAAAAAATCACGTTTGTTGTATGGGAGCCCCCTTATAGTTATTAACGATGCTAGTGTCGTAGGTAATGTTTAACGTGAGCCCATTTGAAACACGAGCGAAGCGAGTGTTTTATAGGGCTCCAGTTACAAATGTACCAGTCTGGTTTCAGATCTGGTCATAGCACTGTGACAGCGCTGCTGAAAGTTACAGATGATATCCGGTTTGCAATGGAAAACAAGCTACTCACTGTTCTTGTACTTCTGGACTTTAGCAGTGCTTTCAACTCAGTTGACTTCGACATCTTATTGGCTATGCTCGAGTCATGTAACTTCTCTTCCCCGGTGACAGCCTGGTTCAACTCTTATCTTCGCGGCCGCTCCCAGCGGGTTCGCGTCAATGAGATTATGTCTGATTGGTGCGAGCTGGCTGCTGGCGTGCCGCAGGGTGGCGTCCTCTCTCCTCTTCTTTTTTCATTATTTATTAATTCTGTTACTTCGCTAATATCATCCAGCTTCCATCTCTACGCAGACGACTTGCAGCTATATCTTCACTTTAATGTCAGTGATATTAAGGTTGCCATCCATAACATCAACGATGATCTCAATCGGATCTGTTCTTGGGCTGATTCCTTTGGGTTGCTTGTAAACCCTAAAAAATCACAGGCAATGTTAATTGGTAGTAGGTATATGTTAGGCCAAGTTGTTTTGGATAGTGTGCCCTTGATTACCTATAGAGGATCTCCTATTGAGTTTACCAACACTGCGAAAAATCTTGGTCTTATGCTTGAATCCAATCTCTCTTGGTCAGCGCATGTTGCTGGACTCAGTAGGAGAGTTCACTTTTCAATTCACTCCCTCAAACGCCTCCAAAACTTTTTACCTTTAAAAACCAAGATCACTCTCGCTCAATCCCTTATCCTCCCCCTCATTGACTATGCTGATTCCTGTTTCCTTGATGCCACTGAGGAGCTCGTGAATAAACTTGAGCGTCTGCAGAACCTCTGCATTCGCTTTATCTTTGGACTTCGTAAGTTCGACCACATCTCTCGATATCGCGAGCAACTCAAGTGGCTCCCTATTCGTCTGAGAAGAAATCTTCACCTCCTTTCTCTTCTTTTCAATGTCCTTCATAATCCTTCTTATCCTAATTACCTTCGCGAGCGCTTCTCTTTTTCAAAACCTGTTGACCAGCCCTCTCGTCCTTCCGTTAGGTCACTCCTCTGTATCCCTTCCCATCACTCTGACTTCTACTCCTATTCCTTTTCCGTTCATGCAGCCCGACTGTGGAACTCACTGCCTTACCCCATCCGCAATTCCGAGACACTTCCGATATTTAGAAATAAATTAAAGGAACATTATGTATCTGTTGCTTTTCCTTCAGTATAATGAACATAATATTATATGTATTGCTTATGTATGTATAAAATACTTATATGTCTGTGTATTTATATAAATTATTTATATATTATATATATGTGTAGTTGTATTTTTATGTAGTTTATATTAGTATTTAGATTTCAGTGGTTAATTGTGCACGTCTGTCTTTATTTATTTTACGCCTCTCACTGTCCCAGGTCTGCTGGAAGAAATTTCTTAAAGAAATAAGCTGTGCCTTTTGTGTTCGTTTTTCTATTTGTCTGTAACATTTGTGATTTTTCCTGTGTACAATAAACTGTTAAATAAATAAATAAATGTTTTTTTAAATGTTCAACGTTTTACAATGCAGTAGCCGAGGAAACGAAACTAAAAATAGTGTTGTCAAAAACTTACATCGTATAGGTACACCCAAAGTTCTTAAAAGATTTCCAATCAACATTTACTGGAAACGTGTTATAATTGAACAATGTGCACTAATATTTTACAATTAAACACAAAAAATTAAGGAATTAACATTTTTAGAACACAAAAATGATTTTGTTGAACAAATTATTTCAAATGGCGGGCGAAACAATGGCGACCAAAATATTTTTCCACAATTATGGGGCAAAGGCTAAGTAAATAAAATTTGTTAAAAATCAGATTTGTTTTATTGAAAAAGTAAAATAAATAATTTACTTTTATATTTTATTTCACTGAAAATCAAGATTTTCATCAGAAATAATGATTTTTTTTGGCATAAAAAACTCTTTGATGTCATTCTATACAGCCAGTATGAAGCTTTATGAAAAAAGTAATACTCTCACTTGTCAAAAGGGTCACTGAATTATAAAATCAGCTACTCTTTATTGCGTCATACATTTTTGTCAGTATTTTATTCACTTTTTGCGTACTTTTTAGGGTTCCGTTCCCAAAGGGAAAAAACGGGACCCTATCGGGACTAAAGCTCCGGAGGCCGTCCGTCCGTCCGTCCGTCCGTCCGTCCGTCCGTCCGTCTGTCACCAGGCTGTATCTCATGAACCGTGATAGGTAGACAGTTGAAATTTTCACAGATGAGGTATTTCTTTGTGCCCTATAACAACAACAAATACTAAAAACTAGAATAAAAAAAATATATAAGGGGCTTCCATACAAAAAACGTGATTTTTTTGCTCGTTTTTATAGAAAGTCTGCTGAGGCTGTATCTCATGAACCGTGATAGTTAGACAGTTGAAATTTTCACAGATGATGCATTTCAGTTTCTGCAATAACATCAAATACTAAAAAGTAGAATAAATTAAATGTTTAAGGGGGCTCCCATATGTACAACAAACGTGATTTTTTTAACAAGTCATTTACTAATTTTATTACATTGACATCTAATCAACAACCGTAGCGTAGCAACACGTCACAGACAAATATTTAATTTATTCTTTCTTTTTAGAATTTTATTTGTTGTTGTAGCAGCAACCGAAATACATCATCTGTGAAAATGTCAACTGTGTAACTATCACGGTACATGAGATACAGCCTCGGACAGACTTATATGTAAAAACGACCAAAAATCACGTTTTTTGCATGGGAGCTCCCTTAAATATTTATTTTATTCTGGTTTTTACCCGACAGCGCGACGCAAAGGAGGGTAATGTGTTTACCAGCCTATGTATGTACGTATGTATATATGTATGTATGTGGGTTTGTACCATTGTGGCCCTATTTAGACCAAACGCGTGGGCGAATTTTGATAAATGATACGTCGTTTGATTCGTCATAACGGCGTGAGTGTCATAGAAAGTATAAAAATTTTGGATGTCATAATGTGAAAAAGAAAAAAATGAAAATCGACAAACTATGTCAACTGTCAAGTGGGGTATCGTTAAAAAGGTATTTAAAAATCATTTATAGGTTTCTCATATCGTTTTTAATCAGAATTACCGTTTAGGATCTATAACGATTTAAAGTTGGTAAGTATCGATTTCCACTTAAATATAGGGAAATTGTTCAATTTTTATGCAAGTTATATTATATAAAACTAACGAGAAAATAAATAAACAAATATAAATATCTGACCCTAACTAAAAAGTGTAAAATAAATTAAATTACTTGATATAAAAAATAATTTCCCGACTTCTTCCTAAAAACCGAAAAGAAAAAAATAAGTGGCTACAGTAATCGAGACTTTTGTAATTGAATATTATTGAATAACATAACGATTTTAACAGTCGGGACCCATTATTAGGACGGCGGATTTTTGATGGGTCCCAACTGTTAAAATCGTATGTTAATTCAATTACAAAAGTCTCGACTACTGAAGTAACTTGTTTTTTCTTTTCGGTTTTTATCAAGCAGTTGGGTTTTTTATTTTTTAAATTATTTGTATTAAAATATATTATCTCTTTGTTGTTATAGGGCACAAAAAAATACATCATCTGCAAAAAATTCAACTAACTATCACGGTTTATGAGATACAGCCTAGTGGTAGTAAAGCCTGGTGTTTTTTAGGTGGTGGTACAGCCTGGTGTGTGTAAAAAACACACTTAAAAGTATAAACTGCCTGGAGGAATTGCAACAGTGAAGGGACTCTGACTCAGCAAAAGTTGCAAGCGCCTGTGCACCTAAACACTGATTTTTGATTCTGCCAGCAGGTATCCCAAAATGTGAGTGCAGTTTGATAAACAATGTAGAAAAATGTAGATTTTTTTTAATGTACAACTCTATTTTATAACTACTAGGTTTTTATTACATTTTAAATTCATACCATTCTCAATGCAATTAAATGTTTACGTATAGAAACGTTAAACTGAATTAACATTTAACTATGAATACCTAGATTAGTTCTCTGATTCAAAGTTTTGAACAACTGTCAGGTTATAACATTATCTTAATTTTAGCGACGTAATTATCCGTAAGAGTAACTTAGTTGTCTAAATACGGTTAGTTGCTTATTAGTTTCTAAGTTTATTATTATAATTAAGTTTTGAAACAGCACACAACCTAAAAGTACCTACATAGTAACTCTAATCTGCTATAAAGAGTTTCTAGGAATTTAGTAAGTAGTGTTTAATGGAAATGTTACATGCTTGTTTTTGAATAAAAAGTAATTAGTCAGTATGTCGTTATAAATTTTTTTCAATATTTTAAATCGCTTCATCGTAACAATTCACAATGATTTTGGTCAGATTTTATAGATTGAAGTGGGTATTAGTTTATTATTTTTAGGTAAATAAAAAAAAGTGCATTCTCATCGTAAATTCTTCCTTTCTTTTACTATAAGATGGGTTAACTCTTGACTTCAATCTTGACCAAGATCATAGATGAGGTCGACAATGGAGCGAGTTAACCCAGGAAATGCCTATTAAGGCACTGGTACTCCTACGCACCAACGGAACACAGCAAGCTGATTGGCACCGGACTTCGGTAGAAGGGTGGTCGCGAACCAGACGGCCCTTCGCAGAGCCTACCACACCGCATGAGACCACAGGACGCCACCTCAGATTTAGAAGAAATCGAGGTGTCGTTGCCTGGGGTTGATAGTGGAGGAGGCAGGTCTCATTTGTGTTTCCTTAGTCGCCTCTTATGACACCCACGGAAAGAAATAGGGTGGTGTTATTCTCAACCGATCACCACACGGCATAAATTTTATAATTTTCGATAATTTGAAGGTGCTCATGATTCGTATACTTAAATGTAATGTTATATGGTGGTATCTTTTCGGTCTAACTCTCTCAGTAACTACAAATAAAATTGGGAACTGAATAATTAAAGCATTTTGTATGAAAATAGTAATAAACAAAGTGGCAATAAAACTAAACTTTGGTTCAAGCAATCGTGTTTCCATAAATGTGCGCCCTACAAAATAAAGTGAAAAAAATATGGCGTCGGTTACCGAGTGGACATGGAACCAATCTCGTCTGTTCTCCCAACAAATTGGTCCACTTATTTATGGTTAATGAAATTCTGATTTTATAATATACCTGGCCTTGTTTAACGCACTCGTTTACGCGTTTGTACGACAAGGCCATTATTTTTAAGCTTCCCTTGCAAAACTTTTAATATCGCCTGTCGTCGTTTAAGTGCTCCAGACTTTTCAGATTTATTACTCATTATCCTACTAAATGAGTGGTAGACGCCTGCAAAGTTAGGTGCCTCTACTGTAATATTTCACGACAGAGAATTCTTACGCTGCAAGTGCTTATTTTCTGTAGTACTTAGCCAGTTTAGGTAAGATATGGCGGTCACAAAACCATAAGAATTAGCACTCATCAGGTTTAAAAACTGCATATATACAACGTGTTTTAAAAATACGCAATAAAAAAAGGTTCTGAAGTAAGTAGTAAAATAAGTCTATTGACACCATGTTTAAGTACAGGGACAACAGCACATCATGCTATCCAAAACTGTCAAATTTCTTCAATCGATTTTCAATTTTATCTCCAAGCATTAGAATTTACTATCCATTGGGGAAATTTGACAGTGTGTAGTAACCTGATGTGCTGTTGACTGTACTTACGATAAATTTTCATCAAAATGAAATGTATTGAATTATAATTCTAGACCATCATTTTGAATGTGGAATTATCCTCCGGATTTTTTTTCATGTTTTTCAATATTTTCAGCTTTAAAATAAATTATTTGTTTGAATACATTCCCTTTTACAAATAAAAACAACAAAACCAGCTATCTACATCACTTTCAGAAAGTGGCGTAGCGTCAAAGTTGTTAAACAACGATATCTCCTTAACTTGACGTTTCCGAGAAAAAATAATTAGTTGTAGGTGATCATAGTTGTGGTTAGAATACTCCATTTAAGTACTTGCTAAGCTGTCCCTTACACCCTGTATTCAAGGCGATGTAATGAGCACAAAACCAAAATCCATCTTCAGAAGTAACTTGGCCTAGTAATTGGCTCCCACGAACAATTTTTACAGCAAATTACTGACCAAATGATTACGCTCACCCAATGTTCTAATTTTCTGGGACAATAGTCGGCTTCAAATTAAAGAAATATGTTAATTCTGTCTTTGTCTCGCGCCGGCAGAGCGGAAGATTATAATTATTAGAAAATTGACGGGAATAGCTTCCTTATCGTTTATCTATCAGAACCGTCCAATTTGCTTTGTGTTAACTTTTTCTTTTAACAACTCTACCATCATTGGAAATAACAAGCAGTGTATTGGCATCTTTTTAAATTTAATTTTGTGTTTCTCTGTGCTAGCATGTGTGGCTCCGGGAAGTCTTCTCGGCCCCGCAAGGGGCCGGGGAGGCTTTTCGAGCTGTTGGGCTCTTTAAGCGGTGTTCATACGCGGCCCGCTAAGACGGGTCGGTCCCTGGGTTGGGGCGGGTTTACCCCTTGGTCTTATTGTTCTGGTTTCAGGTGGCTTCTTTCTTGAGTCTTCACGCCACTGACGGGATCCAGCTCACCGGGTTGAATCCGTTGGGAAAGCCTAGTGAGCGACCCACTCGTCAGTGGCGGCTTTGTCAGGTCCCGGCGTCTTCGGCCCGTGTCTCGCTTCCTTCTGTTAGAAGGTCACGTGGCAAAGGCCTGCGGTGTCCTAGGTTCTTCGTGGTGAAAGTTGCCAGATTCCGGATGAGCGGGAAATTGGAACTCTCGCCTCGGGAATACATATTTTTGGCCAGGCGTCCTATGAAGTCGTCCAGGCTCTCCATCCGCAAATCCCTGGAGATGGTGGTGTTGCGCACGTAACGTGGAGCTCCTACAATGGTCCTAAGGGTTCGCGACTGTTGGGCTCGTAGTCGCGACCGATTGCACTCTCCTACCAGCGCATACCACGCTGGGGCTGCATAGGTTAGGCGTGGTCTTATGTATGCCTTGTAGATGCCGAGCTTCACACGCAGTGGGAGGCGCGACTTCAACAGGGGACGCAACTGGGAGAAGGCTGCTCTTGCGCTGGTGACGATGTTTGCCACGTGTTGCTTCATTGTGAGGCGCCTGCCGATGGTGACTCCCAGGTATTTAACCGTAGGAGTCCACTCGATGGGCTGCCCCTGCAGTGAGAGCTTCGGTGGTAGAGTGAGTGCGGTGCTTACTTCCATTGCCTGAGTCTTAGAGACATTTGCCGTCAGTCTCCAGTCTGCCAGCCAGGCCGGGAGGGCTTCCAGGACGCGCTGCATTTTCGCGGCTGCGTGCTTCGCGTTCATCGATGTTGTGATGTAGGCGGCGTCATCCGCATAGAGCGCCAGCGTTGCGCCCTCCGGGATGGGTATGTCGTCTGTGTACCTGGCGTAGCACACCGGGGATAGACAGCTTAATTGGGGTACTCCTGCCTGGATCCTGCGCTCTGTGGAGAGAGCGCTTTCCACTGCCACTTGGAAGCGCCTCTCTTCCAGAAAGGTGGCCACAATCCTAACTACTCGACGTGGAGTAGTGGATGTGGACAGCTTGTAGATTAGGCCGGAGTGCCAGACGCGGTCGAATGCCTTTTCCATGTCCAAGAGCACCGCAACCGTATGCTCCTTCTTGTTGAAGGCTACCGCCATTTGGTGCAGTACTCTTGTCAGTTGGTGGGTCGTAGAGTGTTCGGCCCTGAAGCCAAACTGCTCGTCACGTGGCTGAATATGGGGCACGAGGTGTTGCAACAGGAGCTTCTCGAAGACCTTAGAGATCGTTGGTAGCAGTGTGATCGGCCGGTAACTCTCCGGCTTTAGGATATTCTTCCCGGGCTTCGGCAGCATTATGACCCTGCCTAGTTTCCATGGCTGGGGGAAGTGGCCGGTACGCAGAATTCCATTGAAGAGCCTCGTCACTGTCGCGATCGCGCGTGGAGGTAGGTGGCGAAGGGCCTCGTTGGAGATCTGGTCCGGACCAGGGGCCTTTTTCCTTTTCGTAAGCCGGATCATGCGCAGAATCTGGCCCGGGGAGAAGGTGATGGGGTCCTCATCTGGTGTAATGGATTTCCGGAGGTATTCAGAGACGTGTTGTGTCACCTTCAAGATGTGGTCGGTGTCGGATGATGGGTTCTGTTGGAACTGTTTTTCGAGACAGGTCGCGAAAATTTCTGCTCTGTCCTCGGCTTTGTATCTGAGAGTCCCATCTTCGGCTAGCAGTGGCCTGATGGGGGGCGCTTTGCCTTGCATCTGGCGGCAGAGTCTGTGGATGCTCGTCCAATCTTCGCTGGCGTCCTCGATGGTGCGTTCCCAGGACTCGGCGGAGTCGGCGGCCAGTTCCCGAGAGATTTTCGCTGCCAGGGCGTTCAGCTGGGTTTTCATAGTCGGGCATCTGGTGTGTTGCCATCTTTTTCGCAGCTTTCTCTTGTCCTCTATCATGGCCAGGATCCGCGAAGGAATGATTTGGGTGCGGGAGTTCCCTCTTTGTATTCTTGAGGCTTCTAGGGCGGTGTTGGTCGTTGAGGCGAATTCCATTGCAAGCCGGTCGACGTCTTCTGAGTTGTTGACAGGGAAGCTTGGGCTATTTTTTGCCATTAGTTCAGCAAACGCCTCCCAGTTCTGCCTGTGTCGGGGAGGGGGTTGGGCGATAAACGGGGTCTGAACTAGTGAGATTTTCACTGGCTGGTGGTCGGAAATAAGGTGGTCGTCCAGGACTTCAACAGTGGGGGTGGTTCTGAGACCTCTGATCACTGTAATGTCAATGACGTCTGGTAGGTGATCGGGGTTATACGGATAGTGTGTGGGCATATCCGTTCCGATTATTTCGTACCCCTTGAGCTCTGCGTCTTCGAAGAGGCGTCGTCCTTCCGGGCAGATGCGGGTTGAGTTCCAGGCGATGTGTTTGCAGTTGAGATCGCCACCGAGTATCGTTGGGTGTGGCGAGTCCAGCAAAGTGTGTACATCAGCCACGCTTATTCGAGTTTTTGGAGGCTTATAAACCGCAAACACACGGGTGGCTGCTCCTTGGATGCAGAACTCTATACCAAGTGCGTTGATAGATTGGAGGTTCGCTGGAGGTTGGATTGGCTGGTGGACGAGTTTCCTCTTTACCAGGATAGCTAGGCCACGGTAGGCATTTCCGGCGTTTGATATCTCGTCTTTCCGGTATGTTATGTAGCTGGGGATCTTTAGGACGTCTGCACTCCTAAGGTGGGTCTCCGAGATCAGGGCGACGTCTATTTGGTGTTCTGATAGAACCGTCCTAAGCAGCCTTTGTTTCTGCTTAGAGAGGCCGTCGGCGTTCCAGTGTATTATCTTAGCCATTGATGTCCTTTTGGATCTTGTACAGTCTGCATAGACCCCGTGTGATTGTTTCAGCTGGGTTCTGGTGGCGGTTGACTGCTCTGAAGATGTCCGTGAGAGTCGTAATCATTTCTTCAATGAGGTTTTTTAAGATGGGAGTTTGGGAGTCTTGGGCCTTCCTGGTGTCTGGGGCCTTCCAAGTGGGCTGTTTCTCCTTCTTCCCTTGGTTAGCGGCTTCCTTGTTTTGCTGCTGGGGGCCATCAATTGTTTTAGGGGCAGTCTTATTCTTCTTCTTCCTACTCTTCTTCTTTTTAGGTGCTGTTTGAGTGTTTGCTGCAGCCATCAGCGAACCCGCAGCGTTTTGTTCGCCGGTGGGTGCCGCAGTCACTTTCTTAGGCACCGAGGTAGTGGTGGAGGTCAGGGCAACTGTTCCAGCCTTTTTGTTTCGTTGCTCACGCTGTCGGGTAGGGCAAGAAACGCTATTTGCTGGATGTTCTCCTCCACAGTTTGCGCAGGTGGGGGGCTCCTCTCTGGGGCGTGGGCAGTCCTTCGCTAAGTGCTCTTCACCACATCTGACGCATGCCAGCTTTCTGTGGCAATTGTGAGAACTGTGGCGGAATTGCTGGCATCGGTGGCATTGGGCGGGTCCACGACGACCTCGCCATGCTTCTATTTTAATGCCGGGCATGTAGAGTAGCTCGGAGATCTCATATATTCCAGGTATTAGGTTGGGCGTACGCTGGAGTTGGGCGAAGAATATACATCCCGGACGGTCTTGCCGGGCGCAGATCTGGCGCACATACTCTGGTGTGAAGCCAAGAGCGCTCAATTCTTCGTGAATTTCTGCGGGGTTTGTATCCACTGGGAGGCCGCGAATGGCTATCTTCAGGCTTCTTTCTGCTGGGAGAGAGTAAGAGAACCAGGAGATGCCACTTTCTCGTTCCAAGTTTGTGAGGTACCGCTGTAACAAGCGGTACTCTTGGTCGTCCTTAGGGGTGAATCTTACTCCTCTTCCAAATGGGCGTGCGTTTGGAGCATGCCCTAGGGTTTCCCTTAATTTCCGGAAATGGGATGCCCATTCCGGGAGGTGTTCCACAACCAATGGAGGGTATCTGGGCTTTTTGGGGGCCGTGATGGAGGTGGCGGCTGGTGCGGCAGACTGAACTGTTGGCGTTCCCGACGTTTTTGTGAGCGGAGACGCTTGTGTCCTGTCTGTTTTTGCCCCCTGGAAAGGGGGGGTAGTAGTTGGTCCGAGTTTTGTTGCGGCAGCGGCTGCGTATGAGTACGTTGGCGAGGGCGTCGTGACCCTGGTTGAGTGCAGTCGGTGCGGAGGCGTTGTCGTGTCCATTCCTTGATCCAATGAGGATGTGGGTGTTGGTCGTGACATGAGGGGCATATTTTGCGGGGGAGTGGGCATCGTGTCCATTTCCAGGTCTAACAGCGGCATGGATAGTGGCGGCGTGCGGCGGGGCGCAGGTTTTGGCGCTTGTGTCGGTGGTGAGTGAAAGGGCAGGGGGCGCTTTACTGCGCTCTCCTGCACCTCTCTACGGTGTCCTCGCGGATCGCGGGGGGCGAGGGGGGCATCGCGGTTGAGTTGCGGAGTGCAAGGCTTCGGGGTGGTACATGGTTCGCTGAAGAATTCTTGTCCACCGCCAGGAGTGGCGGGGGTCGAGGAGCCTGAGGCGGATGCGGCGCTTGAGCGATGCTGGGCCTCTGTTGCTCCGAGGTTCAGCAGTTGCGTGAGCACCTCGCGGCTGGAGGTGGCAGTGCGTAGAAAGACTCTTGTCTTCCTCTTGCGGATGGGTTGCGGTGCTTGAGGGGGCGGCATTTAGCTGGCCGACTTCCCTTTCTGCATTTCTGGGGTGAGTAAACTTCTTCTCTACTCTGCTTCTATTGGGCCGGTCGCTTTGCGCCTACTTGGCCATTTAGCAGTTGCGGGAACGGGGTCCTGACCTCCCCGGTGGATGACCAGGGGAGGGTATTCGGAGAAATTTTTTCCGCTGTCTTCTGCTAGGTGGCGAATGTCTGGAGGGTACGCGTGAAAAAGTCCAGGTGGGTAGTTGGAGAGGGTAGTCCTCATAAAAATTTAAAAGGACTTACCCACTCAGACAACAAACCGAGTGTGTGGGTAGGCCGAGCAAATGAGGGCAGATGACCACAGTGCGAACGGAACAATCCAGCATGTGTGGTCGGCTGATTACTGACAAAAATGTGCAATAAGTTTGAGGGGTGTATCTGTGAGTCTGCCGTAACTCCTAAACGAAATGAACCGATTTTGAAATTTTTTTTTTAACTTGACCTAATCGAGATGGTTCTTAGCTACAATTTATCAAGATTGGTTTAGCCGTTTAAGAGTTATATTAATCGATGAATTTCGTGAGTAAAATACATTATTTTGAACGATAAAGTAATCATTGCCTAAGTTGACAGCATGTTATGTCAATAAAATGACAATTTTAATCTATAACTTATTTGTTTATTATTTTCAGCTTAAAACTAATGCAAAAGAAATTCTATTAGAAAATTTTATAACCCGTCCGACTAATAAAAACACAGTATGCTTTTTTTTGCAAAAAGGAAATAAGGTGAATGTAAAACAACACAAAAAAGTCAACACAAAAGGCCTTATTACATTTTATTTGAAAAATTAAAAGCGTATTCACATAAAAACAAGTCCTTTTAGGCTCGAACATTACTCCTCACTTTGCCGAGCGGAGGGAAACAATAGATAAAGCTACTTGTACAAAAAAAAAAAAAAAAAAACCATTTTTTGTATCTTTGTCCTATATAGTGAAAAACCGTGTCTTCTTAATTAAGGTAACGACGATGAATGTTTCACGTGTGAGTTTTGTGAGAGGGTCATGTGAGAGGGGAAACGCTCTTGAGTTATTATAAGTGGCCATTGAAGTGTGACCTTTGATATTGAACAAAGTTTGGGTGTTACAAACATAACAAATAATATTTAAAAAAAATGAAAAAAATAGTAGATTTTACAACAAGTGCACAAAACGAGTCATTTTTATCCGAGACTTATAGCAGTAAGTCTCGGATAAAAATGGTTTTGTGGACGAGTTATTAACTCTGCTTTTCACTTCGATTGCGAGGAAATAATAAAATAACATATAACAACAAATTTTATCTTTAAACTTCTGATTATTTTGGCTGTATGGAGTTTTGTATGCCTTACTATAGACCCATTTATGAGTAGATCACTTTGTGCACTAGAGCACAAATTTTGTGCAGCCTATAGTAGATCGTTTTGTGCTCTAGAACACAAAAATCGATTTTGTGCAGCCTATAATAGATCGTTTTGTGCTCTAGAACACAAAAATCGATTTTGTGCAGCCTATAAGCTGCACAAACAAGCACTTTCCGAGCATGAGTAGTGAAAAAAGTATTTTTTTAATAAAGTGTTTTTCTTCTTCCATTAAAAGAAGTCCATTTAACACAATATTTTTGACTGGAATTAGTCAAAAATTCTACAAATATGCAAGTTGATAAATGAATAAACCCTGGATTGGAACATTATAAATGTATTAAGCCATATTAAAAACCTTAGGTAACAAGAAGTATTTTTGTTCAAGTTTTGTCAAGTTACGTAATTGTACACTTAATTGAGCGTTATATTTTATACAACATACAAAACACAATTTCAAATTTGTATTTTAGAAATTCCTTAGAAGCAACTTTTATTTTAGTCGTTTAACTCAAAAATCCATTTAGTTTTTTAAGAAAGTTAATTACACAGAGCTCCTATATCTCTCCACCCGTCTGCTAAATTAATTAGACAGAATGCATAAAGCCAAGAAAATTAAACCCCTTAAAAGATTTTCTTGTAAATATATTGTATTTTTGTACACCAGCAGCAAGTGCTAAAAGAAATAGTGGAAGGGTCAGTCAGTACCTTGCAATATTTCTTATCTGCGGTTACGGCTATCCTATTCGTGAGTCGTTAGAATTTCACAAATAATTATAGGGAAATAAAAATGTTTAGCGCGAAACACGGGTAAACGCTTTAGAAAAAAACTAAATTAAAAATAATTGGATTTTTTTTGTAATTTTTAAAAACTGATTAAGATCTGGCCTGATGAAAAGATACAGCGGACTAAGACGTCATATCTGTCTTAAACGAGACCTTCCACATGTACACCCCTTCACTGTTTCGAAGGGAGGTCTATAGCCCCTGTTCAACTACCTATCTTTCAGAGTTTGGACCACTCACTAAAATGAAAATCTTCTCTGTGTATTAGTTTAATAAACGTTATCTTTAATTAAGAACACTGGTGATTCTTTACTCTATGTCAGTTACAGCTGGAAAACGTTTTACAAATGTTCCTTACTTCTCGAACGAAATCTTTTCCCTTCGACCTATTCAGGAATGATACGATGTAGGTACAGAGATCGTTACGTTCAACAAAGTGTCGCCTCTGACCACCAGGGGGTGGTTTAACCTTCAGATACAGGGGGTGTATTTAACTAGCTACTAGGTAATGTAATCTAGGATAGAAATAGACGGATTTAGTTGATTAAATGTTGTGGTTAAGACGACTGCTTTTGAAACTACTGGTTGGGTCTTTAATGAAAACAAAAAGAGGCGTTAGTGTAAAGGTCTGACCGCATTTTACAAAACTACACTAATTGAAAAAGTATATTCTTCATGTATAATTGATGTTCTGAGTATCAATACTCAGTGCTCAGCTCAAGAGTTATTTCAGATATAAGTCAGTTAAAAGAAGAATAAGGAAATTTTAAATTGTTGAAAAGAGCAACCCGTATTTAATGTTTTGAAGTAACTTTAAACCCTATGAAATAAATCATTTTTTACTCTGACTAGGCCCTACTAAGCAACACTACACTATACATTACGCAACATTCTATTCCTTCGAGGGTTTCTTTACTTGATATTGGCAACTTCACCATTTTCTATTTAAATTTCCATTAATAAAAATAATCTGACGTTGGCAAAATCTCGATTGTGGGCGCCATTTTTTCAAATAATTAATGAAACAATCTATTTTGCCACGTCGTGTAATTAAAGTGGTTACGTCTAAATGCGGTCAGACCTTAAATTATCATTCAGCTATCCTCTAGTCTCCCATTTGGGGTTATCGCATCATCTAGTGTATTAACGAAGCCTTTAATCCTATATAAATTTAAGTAAGGACAAATTTCAGAACATTAATATTTATGTCTAAGCGTAACAAACTGAATTTTATATGGGGTGACTTTAAGTTAGTAAAATTTTAGAAGGTAATTGTCCTCATGATACTGAACAACTGTCCCCGAGTAACCTAGGATAAGATTTGTTCAAAAAAATTAACTTTCCCTACAAAGGAAAGTTTATTTTGATTAAAAGGCAAATCAGCAGATCGCTCAAGGTGTATGAAGAGGCGAAAATTTTTTTTCATTTTTGACCTATGTTCTCCTTGGGCACTGTTATTCGTTGGGTGGTTCACATTTTCTGTAACTAATTTGAAGTCACCCAATTTATTGTTTTCCATTGTTATTCATCTATTTCTTAGCGAAATTATTATGCATCTATTAGGTTTTCTCAAAAGGGACCGCTTTGTTTCAATTACGCGTTTCAAACTGTTTGAGGGTAAGATAAAATGATGAAAGCTTTTGCATTATACGATATTTCCATAAATTAATACATTTCAAAGAGAATGCAAAATTAAATATAGAAATTTCTTAGAAAAGCTTTTGAAATGTTTCATTTAGTTTTGAACGAGATTGTTTTGAAGTACTTGTAGTGTTTTAATACTTAATTCGTATTTAACACCGAACTTTCAAACGATAAACATTTGAAAGAGCAAATTAAAACTTCAAGACACACTTTGCGCCAATTCACTCTCCAATTTAGTAATATATCTAAACACTCACGCCTGTTATCGCTTATGAGGTAGGTAGAGCATCGTGTAGTTCACACGACACAACATTTGACATGTATTATGTGGGTATTAGATGACTCTTCCAATCCAATGAAGATCCAATCTTCTTAACACATTTCTCTTCGAGGTACGCTTGACCATGATTCAGGATTTGGCAGTGACCTCCATGGATCTGACCTCCATGACTCTTTTAACAGAGGAACCTTAAGGGATTAGATCAATATGTTAAATATTCAGTAAGTATCCTTACGATGTTTTTTCTCACCGTACGAGAATCGGTTAGTGTGCAAATTATGTCACACGATTGCGTGAAAGATGTCGTAATAGCAAGCGAGATAGGGACGATTTCAAGGTCAACATGTATAGCCTGATGAGTTACCGTGTGTACATAACTCAGAAAACGAGGTGGCACTGGGTTTCGAACTCAGTACCTCTCCCTCACGAGTCCGACCCGCTGGCCGTTAGGCCACTGACTCTGCAATCAAGATCCAATGTCGTATTAAATTTTGCATACCTTTGCTCAACTGCTTCAAATTAATTTTATTCTTAAAAGAATTGAAACCGATCAAGTCATAAAACCCTCAGCTCAGAAAATAAAGACGCGGGGACAAAGAGGACAATCTGAAGTCTGGGCGATCGGAGTGAATTACTCCAATATAACTCCAATGAGAATGGCTGGGAGTGATCCGAGTAATATCTAATAATGAGTCACATAATCCCTCGATCGCCTCTTCGCTTATTGAGTCGGAATTTTCGATTAGTCTGTGATTGATTGAGGCAACTTCTCTTTGCCGTTGTAAGAAGTTACAAGTAGTAGCGAAGCTTAGCTCAGAACGCATCACCCAATTGACTCTAGTGCTGAAAGAGAAACTACCAAAGAGTTCAGTAAAGAAGATGGTCAAATAAATATTTGGCATAAGTCAAAATTTTGCGGCACAAATCGTATTTTTTGGCCCAGTATTTAGTCATATCTGCGACAATGTCAGTAGCAGCTACAAATTCCTCACAAGTGTAAAGACTTAAGTATTGATTGTCTCTTTCTCTCACTATCAAAATGACAAAGACGACTGCTACTCAAGTTTCGATCATAATCTGAGTCGCTTTCTGTAATACGGACCTGAGTGTTTGGATATTGCAGAGCATGAAGTTAAATGAGTCATGGTTTGCACAAGGAAAACACTTGCACCGGACGACAGAGCAAAAAAATCATGACATTATGGACAAAAAAAATCACGATTTTTCAGAGAATTTATTAAATTGAACTTAGCAAGCTTTTGTAAAAAAATTAGTGGACAAGATATCAATTATAATTTTTTTTCACAAGACTATATTTTACATACTAAATATTTGATCATCGCATTGGGCCAGCGTGGTGGACTATGGCCTGAATCCCCTTCGGGTTTCGAAGGGAGGACGTATATGGTAAGAAGAAATATTTTATCAACACCCTATACTGTAGGATAATATATACGGACTATATTTTACATAGGGCTTGAAAATCTGACTCCTTCTGTAATCAGAGCGTTGCAAATTCATTAAAGCGCCATCTATTCACCGTAAGTGGTGTATGTTGCGGCCGCCAATATTATGTTAGCTTTAAAACTCAAAGAAACTTATTAATGTTCGTCTACTATGTCCCGGACTTTTGGAAGGCATGCGTGGGGCCGAGATCAACACGTAGAGGCCCGTTAGATAATTTAATTTAGTTATGTAGATAGATAGATAAGATAGATAGATAGATAGATAGATAAAAACATTTATTCACATAATCACAGCACACGAACAATCAACATAAAGCATTACAACTCACAAAAATAAATTGAACATGGAACACAACACAAACAAGTACAAAATTAGGGAATCAGACAGGTTAGAGAGAGAGAGAGTCGTGTACTGTGCCGGTGAATGGGCTTTGGCTCAGCTTAATGTTACAGCAGAGCTGCAACGCTGATAATTCTGCCAATACCCAGAGCATTCGAAACGCACCTATTCATCGTATCTATTCATAGATACGTGACACCAAACGGCAGTTATTTCTGTATGCACTATAGAAATGGACCCAAAGAGAACCCTATAATTATTTTCGTGATTATATTTTATTGCACAAAAAGCAAAACATCACAGAAACATGGAAAAATAGTACAATAGGATACCTTACGTGTGACGTATCACAACAAATTATACTGCGCCTTCAGCGACGTGCATTTTATGATCCGCTCCACTTCTGAGATCGCTTCTTTTGTCGCAGTAAATGGGAAACTGAGATGCTACGTCCGTTTTCTATTTTCTATTGTGCCATTCTCGTACTCTAAGCTATTTTTATCCCCTAATTCTTGCAATTTTTCAAATTTATTGCAAAGTTTGTTTATCACTGCAAATATTCAAAATTTGTTCTCTAATGCAGTTATTTGTATTTTTAAAGCAGACATACTATAGGTAATTGAACAAAAATAAAAGCCATTTCGAGTTAATGACTAAATTAATTTTCTTAATCCGCTACTGCGGCTATATTCATAAACTGTATTTTCTTTTCTATCTTGGGTAATTAACTTTACTTCAAATGTTTCCAGTGATTTTAATTTTACAGAAGCTGGGTATTTTTTTAGTTTTTGCAGTGAATTATTGTTGAATTTAGCTTATACTAAGGTGTACCCACGTAAGCTTTAATGCAATTTGCGGTAATGCAGCTACGGAGTCGGATTCGTCGTCGATTCGTGTCCACACATTCTGTAATCTCGTTTGAGTACAGACCTCCACGCTAGCTTTTCCTCACCTTCATATATGTCACCGTATTAAATCCAGATTTCCCTTGGTGTTAGACTGTACGCTTCCAGTAGAATGTTCGAGAATTACAGCCACGCTTGCATCGAATTTGGATGATTTGATCTTGTTAGTAGTCGAAGCTAAAACAAAATTACTATTTTCAGTAGTATGAGATATTTATGAATACTTCTTTACTGTCCAGATGTCCTAGGTACTTAACTGTTTGTCGAATCTAATTTTGTTAATTTTTCTTATCTAACGATTTTGTAGTATACAGGGTGTAAAAGACAGCTTAGCAAAAACTGAAACCTCAGACAATCATTCTGAATGATTTTCCAGTGGAATTTTTCCCGAATTTTCAATTTTTCTCACGTTTTTTTAATATTTCCTGCTTACATTTTTTATTAATTAATCGAATACACTCCATTTTGCTAGAAAACCAGAAATGTCCTTCGCACTCCGATAGCAGCGCGACGCGGGGGGATCGCGCGCGGGGCGCTGCTGTTTCGCGATACGTTGCGTAGCGCCAAAGTAGGTAAATTATGAAAACTCCTTAAAGTGACGTTTCCGGGAAAAAGTAATTACTTATAGCTGATAATAGTTATGGGTAGATTTCACCATTTAAGTATTTGCTAAGCTGTCCCTTACACCCTGTATAGGGTGTAAATGACAGCTTTCATTATGAAATTTTACTGATGCTACATTCATTATGTCAAAGTAAATTAGAAAGGAAAAATTATGCGAGACAAATACATAATGATACACAAGTCAAACTTATAATACTCCTCTTTTTTATCGGGGGTTAAAAACGATTCATCTTACGTTAAGAACTAACTTAGATAAATCATTTAGCAAACGAAAAAGCTTTGCGGTAAAATTTTTATGACTCCATACGTTTTCCTCTGTGGAAAATTTTAAAAGGTTTTTTCAAACCCATCTTTCTTCTCTCTAGAGACTAAAACCACCCCTTCCCTATTTACTTGCCCTGGACACATTAAACGTTTGTTCTTCGCAAATATTTGAAAGGATTCTTTTGTACTTATAACATGGTTCGAAAAATAGGAGGTTTTTAATGCTTGGTTTCCAGTAAGAACCTTTCTGTTGAAATTATTTCGAGGAAGGAGTTCTAGGTAAAATAAGTACATTTTGTTGATTTTATGTTCCATTTTACTTGATAGTAAATTAATTACCTACTGCAGATCTACAATACTTATAAAAACAAGACAATTTGGCAAAATAATTATTTTAGTCACTTTTATTTAGCTAGCGCAAATTGAGAATGTGAATATACTCACGAAACTGAACAACTTTCCCAATACAAAGATTTTTTTCTTGTGCAAATCTGATTTGCCTTTGCTGAACGATCAAAAGAAAATTTAATCTGTCTCGTTAGGCATTTTAATTCAACTTTCATAAAATATTTTTAGATCAATCCACAGACTTTTGCTGGCACTAAACAATGTGATTTACGAGCGAGATTCAAAAGGGAGACATTCATGATTTACGACTGTATTAATTAGACATTCAATGAGCAAGCAACAAATACGTCTGTTTCACTTTGATTTGGTGTCGTCCCAGTTTATTTATGTGGGGGGCATTTTTCCACAAAGCACGCGAGGTCAGCTTAAGAGGGGGAAACGACTTTGGCCTAATCCGCTGACTTTTATTTATTCAGTGAATTAATCTCAGCGAGGGTGGGGACAGTGGTCCCTTATTTCATGGTACCAACGGTTCTCGACTGGCTTTCGAGATAAAGTTAAGCCACTACTGGACGCTACGTCGCTAGACAAGTAATGAATTTATAGCACTCAGAGGAATGGCAGTTTTGTCTGAGTTTCGGCTGAGAAATTATTTTTCGTGATTTGTTGAGCTAGGTTTCGTAGGGTCGTTGATTCACGTAAAAATATGTGAGTGCTTTTTCTAAAACGAATAATTTATACTGTGACGATAAAAGCCTTAAGGAATAAAATAATTTATGTAGCTTCGAAAAGAGCAAATGTACGCTCTCTTTTTAATAAGATTTGATACGTTTTTTGAGACAGTTAACTACAAAACAGAAGCAGAAAAGCAGTTTCTAAGACGATAAATATATGCTAATATAGCACTTGAAAGCACAGTTAATTCCAGTTTCATTTATTTATTTCTGTTTTGCTTTTGTTTATAATATTTACGCTAATCTGATTTATTGATATTTTACTGTTGAGGTATTGAAGCTTTTAACTGGCTGTTAGACGTGATGTCTATGTAACCAAACTTATTGTATATTGGAGCTTCAAACTCCCGAAATAAAAAAATATTTTCTTATTTATTGAATGCTGTCTAACAATCGTTTGGCGCTTCGAAAGCCCTGATATCAAGTTTTATCAAGTTCTCTATTACTTTATATACACCACGAGGAATGCGTAAAGAACTTTTGCAAAATTACTCGAAAATATATACTTAAAACCACCTTGAAGTTAAATTTGAAACCCTTGATTTATAGAGCCATTCTCAATTTTATTTCGCACGTAAAAGTCGAAAGCTAGACGAAATAAAACCAAAAGTACAGTGAAATGGACCGTAAAATCGAATTAATTGTTAACTGCTGATGTGTTTATTATCACAGCAGTTGAAAATATACGGAAATCGAATGTTACTATTTCTAAAAACAGATTTCTCGGGTGTTTGATACAATTTTATTCCGATTCCTTTGATCGTGGGTGGCCGATACAACGTTTACGACTAACAAGGTATTGTGTAATAAATAAACCTGAAACAGGTAATTAATTTCAGGATCTTTTTTTGGCCTGTAACTGACACGATATTACTGTTATGATTTTTAATTCTGTTTTACTTTACTACCTTTTTTGCCAAATACCTACAGATTTTCTAAAATTGGGATATTTCTATGACGACATCCAGAGATAATGTGCTGCTAAACTATAACTACAACGGCAACAAACAGGTTGGTTCTATCTTTTTCCAGTAACTAGAGAAATCAGAAAAAGCTATTCGAAATTGTTTCGCGAAACTGTAGGGGGTAATTTTCCCCATAAAACTGAACAACTTTCCCTAAAGAACCGTATATGAAATTCATTTAATAAAATCTACTAGAGGATGCCTTACCTGCTTTATCAAATGAAACTTTTTGCCAAATTTCAGCTTTCTAGGTTCAAGAGTCAATGAGTCAGGACCTATTACAGGAACCAACAACACGAGCACAACAGGAACGTTGACCTCTTTGTCAACGCACACAGAGGCAGGCAACCTGATGGGTGACCAAAGTGGCAATTTATCACGAGCGTTTTCGTGTTTAGGAGGGCACGTTAAGCTGTCGATCCCGGCTGTTGTCGATTGACTACAGTCGTTAAAACCAAGTCAGAGGCCATTGTGCGGTTCGAAAACTCTGACACCAGGGTAAGCCAAGTTCGCCACACGATCTATACCTACACGATAAGAAGATAAGGACCTATTTTTTTAGAGATAGTACTTCAGTTTCGTGGGTTGATTCACATACTTGGGTGTTCTCGGGTTGTTCTCGGGTCATGGGTGTTTGTGTCTGTCTTTGTGTGTTCCAAGGGACCCACGACACAAGGGAAAACCTTAATGTGGGCCTTTGAGTGTGAAGCGTTTATTTATTTATTTTTTTATTTTTTATTATTATACTTAATTTTCGCCAACTAATTTAAAGTTATCCAATTGAATCCAGAAGTAGGTACACAATATATCCGAAATTGGAAAGACATCCGACTGCTTGTCAAAAATCTGAAAGTTTTTTTATAAATTTATGTAAATTCAATGTAATAAACACATAAAATATTTAAAAGGTTATTTCAATTTCTGTCCCGAAAAATAAGCTGACAGAATCAAAACAATCTTATTCTCAGATCTAAATATTATTTTCTTCTTAGAAAAACAAAATAATTACCAGAATTTTTATTTACGAGTCCTTATCGTCAAGTTAGATAATGTAATTTGTACGAAACAAGTTAATTTGGTCGAAATGAAGAGACTTTTAAAACTCCAAGGGCGTCCGAACATGGTTCATTTAATTCTTATCGATTCTTGTGGTTCGTTACGAATGCAAAAACTTCTATTAAACATTCCTTGAGAGGCTTTGCTATGCAAATTTAGCTCTTAAGAGAAACAATAGATTTGTGACCGTATTTTTGTTATAACTTTATATGTTTATATGGTTTTCTGATATGATGACACAAAGTCAGTTTTGAAATTGCTGATTAGTATTTTATCTTGCTATTTATCAAGTTAAGATAATATATGATTTGTACACAGAGTTTGTTAAAGATTGATTGAGCCAGGGCTGTGGCCGGGATGTGTGTTGTCAAAGTCATAACATTATTATTAGTGCTTCAAAATCGTCATCGTCACCTGCTAGCGGTGCACCCTGCTGATCAACGAATGATGCTCTGACATATTAAAACCCTTAAAGGGCTTTTTACTAGAAATTGGTGACTTCGCTATTTCAATATCTGACAATGTCAAAAATCACGAAAATCGTGGACGCTATGACCCTTAATAAAGAGAATATATTTCTTTAAATAACAATGAGTAGGAAGATGTACGTGCTTCCAAATAAAATACAATGCATTTAATTGGAAATTGAATGAAAATCTATGACAAACTGTGGTGATGCACGTTTCTAATTTTTACATATAAGTAGATACTTACGAGAAATGTAAAAGAGTCATCAACATCATAGGTAGATTTTTTAAATATGTATTTTTAATTGATTTTACCTTTTTATCTCACTTCTGTTTTATTCACACAAGCTCCTTGCATTGTTTCATAAATATTACAAAGAAGCAAAAAGTATTAAAACACGTAATAGGTAACTTAATGACTCACTAAATCACACCGGCATAGGCACAGAATATAAATTAAAACTACCCCTTGCCTTTCAAGAGGTCGGTCGTCGCTAGTCATCGAGTAAACACGTATCTTTTGTGCGCTCTCGCAATTATTTTAAAATTAACTCAATTATCTACTAAGTTAGTGCCAGTGAAATAAATTAATATTTTTGTTTTTTGTAGTAACGTGAAATTGTATTGTGTGTGCGTGTGTTTTTTTAGTATTCTTTTAATTACAATAATTAATCTAAATTTTAATAAAGTGTAACTTTGTATTATTAGACATACATAAGTGCAGTATTTGCTGTTTATTCACCTCTCGTATTTGCTAACTCGGCAACAACGCTTCATCGGCGATACACTGCTTACACATACACACGCACACACACATACACACACACACACACACATACACACTCACACACACACATACACATATACTCACACACACACATGTACTCCAACACCGACATGTGCAACTGCGATTTTATAGCCCAACTTAAAATCAACGCCTGTAGCCTTAAGCCATGAAATGTCTGTACTGTGTCGAAATTGTGACTTAAGTTGTAAAGCAGACACTTATAGCACAGGTTTTTATTAAACCTATTTTAAGTGGCTGCTGTCCCTAATAATATAGCTCAGTTGTTGTTAAATATTTTAATGTGCTGGCTATCTTTGTAGTGTCAAATAAACTTATTATTATTATTATTATTATTATTATTATTACTGCTGAATAAGATTTATCGGTGCGTCATAACATCGTACTTACTGCTTACATAAATAAGAAAAAAATTAACTGCCTGGTCTGCCAATCGACTGTAGCCAAAAACTCGTTGACCTGTATAAGTTGCAAAGGGAAATATCATCCTAAATGCCTTGATATGTCAGTCACAAATCAGAACAGTAAACTTGAAGATCTGAAACAAAATTGGATATGTCCTAAATGTACGACAAGTAAGACCGAAAATACTGAGCAAAGTGACCTCGCTAACAAATTGGCAAATTTACTAGACAGACGCCTTGTGGCATACGAGCAAAATATAGACAGAAATTTTCAAGAGATCAAATTAGAATTCAATAAAGTCACAGAATTGTTAACGCATCAAATTACGCAACTTAAATGTAAAATATCCGAAATGGCCGATAAAATGAAGTTACTAGAAGACCGAAATACACAATTAGAAACAGAAATGTCTAAATTAAAATCTCAACAACCACAAACTGAAATTAATAACACCATTGCCAGCGCAGCAATTTGTTTCTGTTTGTATGTATTGTGTTTATCAATAAAGAGTTTATCTATCTATCTATCTATCTATCTATCTATCATTGCGCAGCTGCAAGCAGATCTGAACGACAGGGATCAAAGAGATCTACTAAATGACCTGGAAATATCTGGCGTGCCTGAAATGGAGGAAGAATCGCCTGTCCATCTTATTATGACTCTAGGCAACACCCTCGGAGTAGAGCTGGACCCGCGTGATGTGGTTCACGCTCGGCGCGCCGGCCCTAGGAGATCCGCCGGAGCGGATGGCGTGGCGCCGCGCCCCCGCCCGCTGGTGGTGCGCTTGGCGCGCCGTGCACAGAGGGATGAGCTGCTAAAGAGCGCCCGCGTTCGCCGGGGAGCCAATGCCGCCCAACTTGGTCTTAAGAAGCACGACTCCAGTCAAGTCTTCGTAAATGAGCGCCTAACAAAACACAACAGAAATTTATTCTGGAAAGCGCGGGAAGCTGGGCGCTCTCAAAGTTGGAAATTTGTGTGGACAAAGGAGGGACGCATTTACGTTAGACGACATAATACTCCAGAAGAAGAAACCTTGCATATTCGTTCAGAAGATGATATAAGAAATGCATGCGAAAGTAACTGATATTAGTATTCTAAATTATTATTTAAATGTTGTAGGTAGAAGATAATTTTTTGTGTTTTTAACTTTGTTCCTTTTTTTATTGCTTTGCCATTTTAATGCAATTCTTTTTTTAAAATATTTTAAAAGTGTAGATGTGTTTTAGCTCTTGCCGTTTAAAACTTTAAACACCTTGTTTCAAAAATTGTCTAGTGAAAGATTTATTGTTTTTATCACTAAAAACCTAATCCAGTCTTTTTTGCCACAATTTCTTACTTAGTTGTTACCTCAAAAACTTTTCGTTTTAGTTATGTGATATATTTTAGTAATTTTGCATCGATAACATATTTGTTAACGTAAATTTGCTATTTTTATCGATGATATATCTATTCAACTTATCAGTAATTCATTGTTTTTTCAGTTCTGTTTAACTATTTTTAACAATCATTTTAACTAATTTCAAAAAGAATATTTAAAAAAGTACTTATATTATGTTTTATATATTAAAAAAGTACATATATTTTATGGTTTCACTGTAGTATTAGAGATAGGTACTTTTTGTAATGTAATGTGATACGCGTAGGCCTCAAGGTTCTGACAGAATACCAGCGTCGTAGCTGTGCTGCGACATATGCTGAGTCAGAACCTTTTTCCCGACACGGTACATTTCAAATTATAAATAGTTGTGCACTTAGAAATAAGGAAATTATATGTAACTAGTTCATTTGTTGTGTTCTGGATTGGTAAATAAATGGGATTTCATTTCAAATGGGATTTCATTTCAAAATACATTCAACTGTGGCATCAAATGAACCATATAAGACTTGAAGCCTCTGTCTACCCCGAAAGTGAATAAAAGTCGTAAGTATACAAGCAGATCATATGTTCACTGCGACCTATAAAGCGTTTCCTCTTCGTAATCTTCAATATACCTAACAAGACGTTTCAAAAAAACCGGCCAAGTGCGAGTCGCACTCGCGCACCGAGGGTTCCGTACAAATCTGTTTAAAGGTATTATAGACCTGAGTATTTGATATGAATTTCAATTTAATACCTCTACGCGTTCACGAGGAAAGGGGTAGTGAGTTTAAAAATATATTTTTATTATATTATGATGTAACTAAAAAATTACGGTTTTCGAAAATGTTCCTTTATATGTGCTATAAGACGTTGCTTCGTACCAAATTTCAAGATTCTGAGTTCACGGGAAGTACCCTGTAGGTTTTGATTCCCTTGCGAGTGTCGAAAATTTGCGGAAATTTGCGGCATAAACCGCAGTATCTTTTGATTGCGTAGGCTCAGAAGTTTGATTTTGTTACAGCTCCTAGAGACAGTAGTTTTTTTTTTTTTTTTGGAATGACTACGCTGTTGGCCGCTGATGGCCTTGACAGCTTCACCGAGCAAGTGGTGAGTGCAGATGGCTCTCAACCCAAAATTTTAAGTAACAGGCCTAAGGGTGCCCCCTGTGGGGCTCGAACCTCGGCTTAGGGCGTTACTGCGAGGGAACCGTCGGACATACGTTTGTGGAGAGAAGCGGCCGGGTACGTACCGGTACCGCGAATCGGGGCGGAGGTGAGGAGGTATACGCGACGAAGGTCCTCGCCGGCGAGGACGGTATCTCGGTCTGTTTGGTGTACGGGACTCTGCGCGTTGTTGGTCGGCCTGAATAGCGAGGGTGATGGGATCGTCCGGGTCGTTGAGGACGTTCCTCGGACGGCGTTTGCCGGGGTTGTTGGGGACGGGGTCGTAAGTGGCCGCAGCCACCACCAGGGGATTGGGGTGGTGCGGGGCAGAATCAAAGAAGCGGGTGGAGGATTGCTTAAGGTACTGCGAGATGGTCGGCAGTCCTAAGTCTATATGCAAGTTCTCATTGCGCACAAACCACGGGGAACCCGTAGCCTTGCGCATGAACTTGTTCTGGATTATTTGGAGGAGATGGATATGACTAGGTGCCGCGTGTGCGAAGACAACGCCGGCATACGTCATGATAGGGCGTATACAAGCTGTGTAAATCCTCACCTTATTTCTAAGGGACAATTTACTGTGCTTGTTGAGGAGACAGTGAAGGCGGCCGAGCGCGAACGCAGCTCTGCTCCGCACTGTTTTGATATGAGGGTAGAACGTGATTGCCTTGTCAAGGGTGACGCCCAGGTAGCGGACTTTCCTTTCCCAAGGGATGGGTTGACCAAACATGGTGATATGAATGGTTGGCATGGGTTGTTGCCTGCCAAAGAGCACCGCGGCGCTCTTAGCAGGGTTTACCTCAATACGCCATTTCCTGAACCACTCACCGATAGTATCGGCTGCGCGCTGCAGGATTCGGACGATTGGGCGGAGGCTGCGAGACGAACAGTACACTGCTGTGTCGTCCGCGAATAGAGCCGTTTGAGGTGAGTACTCAAACTTAGGAAAGTCGCTAGTGAATAGGGTATATAAGAGAGGAGAGAGGACGGAGCCCTGCGGGACTCCGGCTCTGATGGGGTGGGAGGACGAGAGACACCCCTCGATGCGGTAACGAAAGCTTCGACAAGAAAGGAAGTCTCGTATGATGAGCACGAGACGGTCTGGCACTTCTGCTGAGTAGAGCTTGTATAACAAGCCGTTGTGCCAGACCCTGTCGAAGGCCTTCGCCACATCAAAGAACAGTGTTCCCGTTTTGTGACGCCTATTGGCGCGTTCGAGCAAGTGCTCGACGAGGCGATGCACTTGTTGAACGCATGAGTGTTTGGCTCGAAAACCAAACTGCTCATTTGGGATGAGACTCCTGGACAAAGTCTCTGAGTCGGGTGTAAATGATTCGCTCATATATCTTCCCCATTGTATTGAGGAGGCTTATAGGGCGATAGCTGGTAGGCTCAGACTTAGGTTTCCCGGGCTTGGGAATACCTATGACTATGGCTTCTTTCCAGGTTTGCGGAAAGATGCAATTACTCATGGCCGCGTTGAAAATAGCGGTGAGTAAGAGAACGAACCGGGCGGGGAAGTGTTTAATCACTTTGTTCGTGATGCCGTCTGAGCCTGGGGCTTTACGGGGGTGGAGATTTTTGACAATACCCGCGACCTCATCAGGGGTCACGGGGGCCAGAGGAGGATCGGACGGTGGTAGCGAGGTTCGGCGCTCGACCTCCTCGTTCACGTGGGCAAGGTGGACCGGGTCAACCGGGAAGGAGCTAGGGGAACATTGCGCCTCTAGACTGTCTGCCAGGCATTCAGATTTCTCCTCGTCTTCAAAGGCGGGAGGAAGGTTCGGACGGTTGAGAGGGGGCGTCGTGGAGACGGTGTCGGACTTAAGCTTTCTGGCCAGTTGCCAGAAAGCAAGGTGGGTCGGTTCCAGGCTACCTACAAACTCACCCCACTGCGCGTCCCGAAGCTCTTTCATGCGAGACTTTACATCCCGCTGCAAAGCCCGTGAGCTCGGTTCGCTTCAGTGGGGTAGGAGTCGTAGGCGCGGATGGCCGCGTTCTTCTCCGTCAACAAGGCGCGCACATCCGAGGGGAGGTGCCAACGTCGATCGTTCGTCGCTGGCACCTGTCTCGAACAGTCGCTAACGACATTCTGTACGTGCCTTGTGAGGGAGTCGATGGCGTTTATAGTGTCCTGAGGGGAGACTATAACATCTGGGATAGAGTCCAATAGAGGAGAGGACACAGACTCGAGTTGGTCTCTGAGCCTGTCCCAGTCCACTATTGTCCTGGTGGGAGGGGGTTGACTAGGGTCAGAAGGACCCAGCCTCGGGGCAAATTCGACCACAACTGGTCGGTGATCAGAGTCAAGCTCGTGATGTACCTCTATAGAACACAGGCGCAAGCCTATGTTCTTCAGAAGCACAATGTCGAGGACGTCGGGACGTTGGTCTAGGACTCTGGGATAGTGAGTGGGTCGCATTGGGGCGATGATGTCGAAGGCTAGGGAGGTGGAAAGTCTCTCTAGCTCTTTGCCTCGTTGATTCGTAGCTACACTACACCAAGCTGGGTTCTTGGCATTTAGGTCTCCCGCCACAATGACGGATCCACCTAAATTCAAGAGGGCTTGCATGTCTCTACGAGTCAAGAATCTGGGGTTGTCGCCCGAAACGACGGGAGAGAGGTATGCCGACACGAGGGTGATGGGCTGATGGCCCGTCATGCCTAGCCGACAGGCCGAGGCTTCAATGTATTCTAGTTCTGGGGGGTCTAAAGGTATGCAGTACAGTGACCTTTTGAAGTAAATGAGTGTACCTCCCTTGGCAGAGGGCCGATCATTACGAACTACGTTGTAGTTTGCAATTTTGGGGTCTCTCTGACTGGGTTTTAGGAAGGTCTCTTGGATGAGAAGGACATCCAGCTGGTGGGTGCTGATGAAATGCGCGATTTCCTGTCGTTGTTTCGACATTCCATCGGCATTGAAGTAGCCTAGCCTTAGGGATCTGGGTTTGATTCTGCTCTTACCAGGGCTTAAATCCATTACGGATTTACATTAAAAAGAGCGAGGGACTGGTCGAGCTTAGCGACCGCAAAGCAGGCCTCGAGCCTTGCCTGGGGGTTTGATTCCCCTTGGCGAATAAGGTTCGCGACCCTGCTGACCTCTCTCAGGTCAATATGTTGGGCGAAGCGCGACACTAGCTCGAAGTCGGCTAGAGCGGCGCTTTGGGACGGCGTGGTGGGAGCGGCTGGCCGAGAGGGCTCAGGCGCTTTAGGAGGCGTGGGCCTCGGGGCGGCGGGGGCCGGGGGAGGGCCAGGTTTGGGGCCTTGGGGGCTCCCTTGAAGGGGAGCGGCTCGCTTCGTCCAAGGCGCGGGCCATTGGGGAGCGAGGCGGACGGGGGATGCCTGAGGGGCGGGAGAAGGGCGAGGCTGAGCAGGACTCGCCTGAGGGGCAGGAGAGGGGCGAGGTCGAGCAACGCTCGCCTTGGGAGCCGCTCTTGAGCGTGGGGCCTCTCTGCGGCTGTGGCTGGCTTTGGGGGCCCTTGGGCACCCGCGGTAATTCGCGGGGTGTCCTGTTTCCCCGCACAGCACACAGCTCGGAGGCTCCGTGCACAGTGTACGGTCCTTTGGACGCTGGCACTCAGCTGTCGAGTGGTCACCTAGACACTTAACGCATCTAGGTTTCGCGTGACAGTTACGGGCGGCGTGCCCGTATAGCTGACAGCGGTGGCACTGTCCGGGGGGCCCTTTGCGGAGAGGGGGTTCTACTGTTATGTCAGATAGATGGCATACAGTTTTTATCTTAAAGATCTCCTTACCCTCCTTGGTATTGTCGAGGATGACCAATACCATGTCATAAGGGCGTAGCCCCCGCGCCTGATGCATGCGGTGGGCTTCATGGACTGGAAGTCCTTGGGACTTAAGGTCCTCAAGGACGTCGGAGCATGAAAGCTCCTTGGGGATTCCGCGTATGACTACGCGGAGTGGACGTTCCTCCTTAAGGGAGTACGTATGGAAGGAGACCCCCATGGACCTCATTAAAGAGGTCAATTGACGGAAATCCGTCGAAGTGGGGGTCTTGACGGCTATGCCCGTCGAGGTGGACGTGGCGGAAAGGAAGTTAATCTTCCTTGCCGCGCATAGTCGGGAAACTTCGTTCCACTTAGCTTTATCCTGTAAGTATACAGGAGGCTAGAGACAGTAGACTTGAGTATTTGATATAAATTCCAGTTTGATACCTTCACGTGTTCCTGAGAAAAAGGGTCTTGACAGACAGATGGACGCACGGACAACAAAGTGATCCTATAAGATAAGGCTTCCGTTTTTCGTTTCGAGGTACGGAACCCTAAAAAAGGTAAATTCAAAATTAAAATTGCGTGGTTAGTCATCCTTCAAAATTAAAGATTTATTTAATTGCCATTAGAAACATTGAAATAAAGCTGCGCCATTTAAGTTTTTTGTTTAAATTTTATTAAATTACGATTAAATGAAAATTGAACGTCGAGAGACCTAATTTTTATTCTTTAAATCGCCAACCCCGTTAGGGATGTTCACAAATAACATAATAATTTTTTTACCCAAAATTTATTTGTCAAGAGACCTAAACACGGTGTTAGTAGAAATATTTCAGGAAAATTTTTAGGACCTATTTTATTTACTAAGGCCCGTGTTCACCAAAAATATAACCAACGGTTAAACCGCGGTTAGAAGCTAATCAGACAAAATGACAAAAAAAATGTATGAAAATGACATTGTCAAATCTCTAGTTAGCTGCTAAAAATATAACCAACGGTTAAACCGCGGTTAGAAGCTAATCAGACAAAATGACAAAAAAAATGTATGAAAATGACATTGTCAAATCTCTGGTTAGCTGCTAACCGTTGGTTAAATTTTTGGTGAACACTGGCCTTAGTCTTCTGAAACACCTTGTATTACTTAGTTCCCACAGAAATACAAACAAATATGTCGACCGTCATTTGTTTTTATATTCGGTTTAATAGCCTGCGTGGCATTAGAACAAAGCTAAATGCTTCCTGTGTTTGGGTTTCGGGTACAAATAAGTCCACTTAGTGTGCGGTCACCTTTGTTCAGATAATTGAATGCCAGTGAGCGCTCACCTTTATTTCTTACTGTCGCCAGTTGGTAGTTCGGTACCTTCGTTAGTTTAACGTGTAAAATATAGCGGGTCATATATTTACGCTTTGATCAGATATTAGTTCCTGGGTCTAGGTGTAGTTGAATCGCACATTTTTATTGTATCAGTAATTACGCCAATATGCAATTTCAGTTCGCAATAACCTGTCTTAGTTCCGTATTACAGAAGAAGACTCAAGTCTTCAAGTCGTCAAGTATAGACTTGAGTATCGATTGCCTTTTTCTCTCACTATCAAAATGACAAAGACGACTGCTACTTAAATATAGATGTCTGTTCTGTAATACGGACCTTGGTGTGCACATATTGTAATTTTTTCAATATCTATACTAATATTATAAAGAGGAAAGATTTGATTGTTTGTTTGTTTGCATTGAATAGGCTCCGAAACTACTGGACCGATTTGAAAAATTCTTTCACCATTAGAAAGCTACATTATCCCCGATGGACATAGGCTATATTATATTTTCAAAAAAAATTAGGGATCCTTACTGAAACTCAAATAATGTAATCCGTCGGTGCGTGAGAGTACCAGTGCCTTTATAGGCATTTTCTGGGTCGGTGTGGTAGGCTCTGTAAAGGGCCGTCTGGTTCGCGACCACCCTCCTACCGAAGTCTGACGCCAAACAGCTTGCTGTGTTCCGTCGGTGCGTGGGAGTACCAGTGCCTTTATATGCATTTTCTGGGTTAACTCGCTCCATCGTCGACCTCATCTTTGACCTTATGGTCAAGATTGAGGTCAAGAGTTAACCCATCTTAAAATAAAAAAATTAAAAAAAAAAAAACCCAAGGTGTAAAAAAATTACCTAAAATATTCTTTACATTGCGTGCGCTGCGTAAACTATTGATGATAGAATAAAATAATGTACTACAACTTTGCAGAACACATAAATATTTACAAAAACTGTCGCGACAGCATATGTCTAACTATTGTAGTTATGCCACAATATGTGTTCTTTTATTTAAAAAAAATAATTGAAATGCCGCCCGCTATAAAATGTTCTTTATTTGTATCTTGGTATTAATCCTTATCAAAATAAATTACTTCATATTCAAAACTGCTTCAATATCTTTATACAACTTTTTTAATTGTGCAATTCGGACATTCCATTCAAAAGATATCACGAGTTTAAAAATGTAAGTATTAGAAAAAAGTTTCGTGGTCGCCGCTCATCCTGCTCAGCTAGCTAGATGGGCATCACCTTATGCGATGTAGGCGTCACTGGGGTACGGGCCGTACGGGCGGGGAGTCAATGTCAAGAAATGAAAAAAAAATCAGAAAGTTTAATAATATGTTATAAAATCAATCAATATCTATAGTTGTGTATGCTGTATGACAGCAATGCAGACTGCTTTTCCAGTCTCGGTGGACACTCCCTCTACTGGTAATTTAGGTCCGTATTACCTAAATTACCAAGCTTGATATATACTTAAGTATTGATTGTCTCTTTCTTTCACTACCAAAATGACAAAGACGACTGCTGCTTAAGTATAGATCAGTCTGAGTCGCGTTTTATAATACGGACCTTAGATGCACATTGCATAAGTGCTCAGAGCATTTCAAGCAATTAAAATACCCTCTTCGTATATGATAAATACTTCAATAAGGCTACCTATATGCTATTTTAGGTTTGAAACATTTATTTATTCATAACTTAATTGAAAGACTTAAATTTAATATCTTAGGTAATAAGCATAGCCAAATACAGATTACTCTGGATTAGCAAATATTCGTTTGTTTAAAGGTGTTTTTATCTATGTAACAAACATGATATTCTATTCAGCTTACGTCTTTAGTAAGTAAGTAATTCAAATCAAAAAGTTGTATTTTTACAGCACCATTGTATTCTATGTATATCTTTCTGCATCTTTTTGTGTAATATCTATCAATGTCAAGTGTATAAGATCTCAACTTTTATTTGTTTAGTTAGGAATCATCAAAATGGCGATGAACTTTACAGCACTAAGAAATGGTTTTTCTAAATTTTACCCCTAAGGGGGTGAAATGGGGGTTCAAAGTTTGTATGGAGAAAACAATTTTTTTGCACATTTTGACTCAAAACTTCGTCAAGATATACCTCGAAGCAAATAAACGGACACGTGTTTCGCTATTTTTCAAAAATCATCCCTTAAAGGGTCAAGAATGAAACGGGTGACTAAAAGAGTTCTTTGCGCGGGCGAAGCCGCGGGGAAAAGCTAGTCAGACAATAAAAACATTAATATCAAGTTATTTTTCTCTATCAACTTATCAACAACCCATGTATGAGTAAATAAGTGCTCGTACATCTGGGTTTACCATCGTAGAAGATTCAAGATACAGGGATCTTACACAAGGATTTATTAGGAAAACCTTAGTGTGGCTCTTCGAGCGTCGCAAAAACGTATTTAGACTTCCAACTTATGAACTTAAGGAATTTGTTTATTGGTTTTAATATAATTTCAGGAGAATACATTGTACCAAGTGAGAAATAATTCAACAAAATCCACATTTCTACTGTCTCAAGTGTGTGTGAAAGGTGAGACAAAGACACGACAGTCTAGCGACATTTTTATCTTGGAATGTTGCTTTAGTTGTCTAAAGATAGAAACTGTCCGGAACATTGCACAACATTCATTTAATTTACAAAGCAGCCTTTTTGTGTACAACTTCAGTAAATCACGGTTTTTGGTTGCGTTTCGGATTAAAAAACTAAGATCTTTATTGATATTTGATATTTGAAAATATAAGATTAAAATAATCTGTTAAGCTAGCTGTTATTAAAATGTCAAACAATCCTGTAATACTCTCCTCAGGAAATAGTTTATTTGACACTTATCAATTACCTGAAAGTACTTTTATGATTGGTACTTATTCTACAGAAATAAATCAATGAAACATTTCTTACAAACATGTCAAAAAAGTATTTGTTTTAAGTAGTTAGCAATTTTCTTCGCATTTGATCTTGAACATTTATTTTTTTGTTTACAAGAACTGAAAAAAAATTGTATTTAAAATTACTTCATATTTTTTATATATTTTTATTTATTTATTATTTTATTTTATTTGGAAGATTTACAGCCAATAAAAAAACTATAGATATACACGGTTATTTGTTCTAAGCCAATTACAAATCTTCACCATTAGATATCGCATCTTGAAGAACGAATTTAAAAAGGTACACGTTGTAATGATATGACAAAATAACACTAAATTAATAAAAATTGCGACAAAACTATGCCACTGAAACAATTAGGTTCATTTGTGACTGTCATTTGGCGCACAAGTACTTTATTTGTATCCATAACAGTTTTAAATTATGCTTCCAGAGCCAACTTCGATTTAATAAACACTGAATAATTTAATTTAGCTACCACTCATGCATGGAGGATGGCCAATAAAGGGGTTTTTATTGCATTTTTATTGTGTTGCATAAACGTGAATCACCTTAATGGACGTGAATGAAGAATAACCCGCCTCTCACGAAAATTTTGCTTTCCGCTCAACATTTTTTGAAGATGAATTTTAATAATTTGGAGTTATTTTGTTAGCCTTACACTCAGTATTGCAGAAAGGTTCATTAAAGTGAAAACTACTTTAAATGTAATCAAGAAGTCTTCAAGAAATTCATTGTATGATAATATAATCAGTATTAACTTTATTGGACGTTTTTGAAAATTGGTGTTAGGCACATTTTTTGTTACCATTGTACTTATTGGTAATAAGTACAAATAGGTACAAGTACAATTCTTCAAACAATCTTTCTTCTACTACCTGTATGTCTTAAGTTAAGCCGTTGTTCGAAGATTCCAAAGTATTTTGAAAATTAAATATCGGTATTTATTCCTTTTTACGTTTTTGGTCTCAAGAATCTAGCTTTCCATTATTGAGACTTAAGAAAGCCTTGGTTGAACTTATAGATAAAAAAAAAAAACATTATTTCTATGGCGTGGACTGTGATTCTAAACTCAGGCTTCATATAAATACAAATAATTCAAAACGTGCTATAAACTCTAACAATAAGATAGACATCCATTATGAACTAGGTGATTTACTAGACTTGTTCAATGTGAATAAAATCTATTTGCTCTTGCATTCAAGTAGCGCTCAAAGCATTGAAATATATTAAATGCAAACAGCCCAAGGCTTAGTACAACAATAATTTATCTTTAAATCAATTCTAATACTCGTACGCTATCAGTTAGGAAGTTGGTTC
Source organism: Aproaerema taeniolella (assembly GCA_949987775.1). Lineage (NCBI taxonomy): Eukaryota > Metazoa > Arthropoda > Insecta > Lepidoptera > Gelechiidae > Aproaerema > Aproaerema taeniolella. The sequence continues at coordinate 6,852,467 of OX465259.1, read as the reverse complement.
GAATAAGATCATCTCAGTGCTGGGCTACGCTAGGTTTTATAATTTTCTGTTGATCTAATTACAAAGAATAAGTTATTATTAAAAAAGATAAAACACTTTTAAAATAAGCTTTGATTTGAAAAAAAAAATCTTTTCAGTAAACCCTTTCATTTGATACCCATGTCGTGGGAGCACAAGATAAAATAACTAGTCCGCCATCTTGGGCGGTCATCCATATTGGATTTATAATGACATCACTTAACATCGTCATCCAAACTAAACATGTTCAGCTCAATCGATTGAGGGTAACTGCATTAAAAATGAGTTGCAAGATTTGATCACAACATACTCGTACATTTGTAAGTTTACAAATAGCTCGTAAAAAATATCCCTTTCCATCAATTAGAGGAAGCTCATAAACTGTTTGAATAAAATCAGTCCGTGATGGAAATTCCTAACAACATGAGACTTGTACTTACCTGACCAAACCTTGATCAAATACAAAATAACTTTAGTACCATCCTTAGGAAGAAACTTAAGTATTTTTTTTTAAATTTAAAACTTTAGATTTTTTTAGTTCTTACCTAGGGTAATGTTAACCCATGCGAAAGGATTTTAAAGGTCTAAAACCAAACTAAAATAACAAGACCATTCCTAGCCAAAGTTTAGTCCTTGCAATGATATTTAGTTGTCATGGCATTCGGTAAGACAAAGGAAAAAAGAAAAAACGAAAGAGCTAAAGACGAAACGGAGAAACGGGAACCTAAGTTCTAAACAAAGAATGTTTATTTGAAAATTGAAGCACTACACTAGAGTCCGTTGAGTGGTATTCCACCTGCAATATTTATCACGTTACATTATTAACTGCATATCGGCCGGAGATGGCTATCGTGTGCACTACACGCCGAGAGTTGCACGCGCTTTGCAGTGAGGAGATATGGATCGGGGCGCAAGGCTCCATTGTTGGGTACGATACGGGAAGAAAGATTAAAAGTTATTAAAAGGTCCTGATTACCACGTCCTGTCACAAAGTTATAAGGGCTTTTGTTAAGTAGAAATAATTTATTCCAAAGGGTGACTAGTAATTTGTAACAGAAACTCAAATCTGAGGACGGGAGTACCCGTGGTTTCAAAAATAAAGGAATGAAGACTTCGATCGAAATGATAAAAACGGCGCGTCAAGCCACTTTTTCTCGACAGGGTCTGGTTTTATTATTAAAAAAGCGTAAATTATCTGGTAAAGGTAAGTTTAAGTGCAATTGCCTAACTTCATGCTTAATGCCAAAATAGGTACCTGATTGATGATAAGAAACAAAAATATTTTTAACAAAAAATTGACCCGCCTTCAAAAAGGGTGAAATAATTTTTTAAAGCTATGTTCACGAGTAAGTAGTGGTTACGGGTAAAACAGCAAATAGGTGAATTTATAGCGGAATAAGGTAAATAGAGAGGAATGTTTTTTTTGACGTCGGCGCCGAACAATTACTCGCATGGCATAATTATCTTAGTATTTATACTGCCAAAATAGGCTTGTGTGAATACTTATTTCATTAAACTTGGTCCTGTTCAAACCGGCGCCGACGTCAAAAAAAACATTCCTCTCTATTTACCATATTCCGCTATGAATTCACCTATTTGCTGTTTTACCCGTAGCCACTACTTGATCGTGAACATAGCTTTAAAAAATTATTTCACCCTTTTTGAAGGCGGGTCAATTTTTTGTTAAAAATATTTTATTTTATTCTTTTTAAAGTTTATCATTTATCTATATTAATGTTATAAAGAGGAAAGATTTGTATTTTTGTATGTAACGAATAGGCTCCGAAACTACTGGACACATTTGATACATTATTAGGATGCTACATTATCCCTGAGTAACATAGGCTACATAATTTTCACGAATTCCCACGGGAACGAAGTCCCGAGCGGGGTGCTAGTCATTCATATAACTCCCTCGTAGATTTATTATAAATCACCCGAGATTAAAGAGCGATATAGTGATCAATTACTTTCACCCCACGAAAAGATATGAAGTGGTAATATTCATGACCAGTCGCAACATGGCAAGAAAGATACGGGGTAGTACAATTCTCAAACCGATCGCCAGATGGCATGAAAGATATGGGGTGATATTATCAACCGATCACCAGACGGCAGGAAAGATGTATGGTGGTATACTCTACCGGTCACTAAACGGTGACTGGTAGAGTAGGTACCCCTAGGACACAAAGGAGCCCTAAAAATAACTTAAAAGTCTCAGGGAACAACTTCGCTCTTGCTTCGTTTACATTGATGACCTATTATCATCCACATACTCGTATATGACCGTAAATTTCAGTTTTTTTAAATTTTTTTCCTAAACTACTGAAGCGATTTCGATAAAATATTTATGGGACCAATCTGAACGTAGGATGCTACCGAACTAATAAAAAATTTTTGAAATCGGTCTACAAATGACGAAGTTTTGAGGTAACAAACATAAAAAATAAAAATTGACCCGAATTGAGAACCTCCTCCTTTTTTGAAGTCGGTTAAAGATATAAATCAAAAAATATACTAGAATAGAGAAATAAGTGTCGGATATTAACCGTAAAAAGTAACGAATAAAACTAGAACAATATTATTCCAAAAATTTGTAAGAATTCCGATATTTGCCATTAGAAACAAATACAATGGAAACGTTCACCTTTGAACGGAGCCAGCACATATTTCTTTTGTCTCAGCAATTATACTTAAAAATATTGATTCCATCTTTACCTTTATTTGAAGTCTGCAATTTTTATTTTCTTAGATTGTGAGCGCAGGAATTCATGGAACTGTAATATATTATATTCTTATATTTTTGCAAAACGAATATTTATTTTTGTAGCAAAGTTTTATGGAAAAGGAAGTTAGAGATTTATTCCTAAGAATTAAGCACTCAAAAGAACAGTTCCAAAATACGAGTTGCACTGTAACAGACAAGGGTTTCGTAATAGTTAAAATTAATTAAGTTTTGTTAAAAAAATTAAGATAAAAAAAACAGAGATTAAAAAATGAAATTGTAAAAACAACTTGGACTATAAAGTCTTGTTTTATCAGTTAGGGTATCTGCTACTTAACTGCAACTGTATTCAGCTCTAACTAAGAGATAAATGTCTTGAAATGGAATTGATATGAGCTATAAGATCAAACTTGGTTTCAGATGAACTATTTGTTGAATACAAGTGAACTATCTAAGACTTTGATCAAAATTTAGGCCAAGAGTTAACCCATCTCCTGGAAAAATAACCTTTTGAAACATCGGAATTAATTTCTCAAAACAAAATGCTACTATAACACATATTGCCTACTGCACACATCCTTCATATTTAAACTTGTACTCATAATTATTGTAATCCTTTGTCATAATAATGCACTTACCTTACTTCTACATAGTTCAGCATATGTTCCTTGGGGAAAGCTATTTAATTTCGTGGGTTGATTCACATCCTTCATTTTTGCTAACTACTCGTAATTGAAGTCACACAATGTAAATCAAAAATTAATATAGACGGAACCCACCACTCTCAATGTTTGAGATATTTTCTGCGACATCGCGTAATGTAGGCACGTAATCCTTCACCAGTCGTCTCTTATTTCGATTGAATTTTCAATCGGCCCGTGATTGATTGGAACTGAGGCCCAAGGATTGATTTTTAAGTAGATTCAAAGCAAGAAAAAGCTTCAATAAATTGAGCAACATTCGCTACAAAAGAAACAAGAGCAGTGATTCTATTTACTGGGGATTGGAGGGAATACGATTAAGGATTTATTGCTGGAAATGGTTTTTCGCATCTATTTTAATTTATTTTCAAGGATATTTTAGATGGATTTCGCTTTAATATATTCCGCTATTCGACGATGAAAGTATTTCATATTTATTAAAAATAAACGCTTCACACACCACTGAGGTTTTATTTTGTATAGTGGGTCACTTGGAAATACGAAGACAGACAAACATTTATGACCCGAGAACAAATATCTGCTTTTTACACAAATATTTGGCCCGGCTGGGAATCCAAGCCAGGACCCGTCAATCAAGAGGCAGTCCCACTACCACTCGACTAAACCGACCGTCGTTAGTGTAACTAAAATTGAAGAAATTTTAAAATATAATTAAGTCAGTCGGGGCAAGTGCGCCATACTTTCTGAATAGTTGATTTTAATGTGTGATAAATTCTCTAAATATTGATATTTGAGTCTACATTTAATAAAATGTGAGAGTTTGGTATTTTGTTATTGCAATGAATGTTGATTCCATCAAAACTATCAATAATTTGACACTATTTTTGATGAAATTTCAAAACATGTACGTAGGCGCACTTACCCCTGGAAATGGGGTAAGTGCGCCCATATAAAAAATGCATTAAAGTACCGCGCTACAAGAAAAACATTGTTTTTAATCTATAGAACATGGACAATTAAAAGCATCACACTAGTTTTTTGTTTTATTATATAGTCTTTAAAGGAAATACGGTTAACATTTTGAATTTGGGGCAAGTGCGCCATAGATGGTTAATCAGGGGTTTCAAACCTTTAAATTACTTTTACAAAGTGGTTTTTTTTTTAAATTTAAATGTTTGGAGTTTGTGCGTTAGTAAATATTTTTAATAAAACTCAAATTTATTTTGATATTTATTATATTTTTTATTAATTCAAAAGATACAAATTTAAGGTAACAATTGATGTATGGCATAAAAGTATGCAAGTATACACTTTTGGGATTACGCTCTTTGGTTTCTAGTGGACGGCACTTACTGCCGTACTCAGAGACGTCAATTAAAGTTAAGAAGTAATTAAATGTCATGATATCCTTGTTTACATCAACAAGACTGAATGTGACAACATCTGGTTAAATGATTAATAATTTAATTGACGTCTCTGAGTGCGGCAGTTAGAAACTTATAAGTTATTCAGACTTAGAGTGCATGGCACTTAGAAGCTTACTTATATTGCTCATTAGAATAAAAATCAGCCTTTTTATTTAGGCAAAGCATCAAGTGGTCATAGAACTACTTAATGCCACATTCGATAAATATTGTGAGGGATATTAAGTTGAAATATATGTACGTGGTCATAGGCTATCAGCCTTTCGCCCACAATAAAATGAAAATACAACCCTCAAATCCATTTTTACAGTACGCCTAGGAAGATTCGGCAGCTGGAACATTTTATGTTTTTCTTTCGTCCAGCACAGAAGCATTATAGTGTAAGTAATTAATTATTATGTTGTGGACCTTTGTAAACTGTGTAAGATTTACATACAACGTCACCATTCCAAACAAAATACAAAGTTAAAAATAGAAACATCACTAAAATCAAAAAGGTTGCCGAACTCTGGCTTGGGGCAAGTGCGCCATACTACTACAGTTTAGGCGCACTTTCCCCTCAATTGATTATTTTGAAGACATAATTTTAAATTGTAAAAAAAAACATTTATTATCCTATTTAGGTGTAAAATACTTTCACAGATTTAAGGAAAAACATCTAAACTTTGTACTTACCTCGTTGGTTTGCCACAAAACATAAAACTTTTAAAAGATTTGGCCGGATTTATAACACGAGTCATCTCCGATCCCACGTGCAAATGACACTCAAACTTAATGGCGGATATGTCAAGTTACGGTGAACAGAGCCATCTGAGATTGTTATCTGGAACTATATTTTAGTTTCGTTCGTGAATTTAAGATGGCGTTAGTTGTATAAATTGTTTAGTTTTCGATATTTTAAAGGGTGGCGCGCTTACCCCGTTGGGGCACTTACCCCGGCTGACCTTATTTTAGTTCATAATTGAGCTTTTAATTGAACAGAACATATGTATGCAAGATGCAGATTTTTTTCTAAATGACTTAAAATATTTTCTGAATTTAACAGTTTTTGTATAAGTTCGCGTTTACCAACTTCTAAACATGTGTGCCTAACTAATTCCATAAGTTTGTTCGTGCTAAGTCGGATCCGACTCTATATCAGATTTTTACAATTCTATAGTTGGACTTAAAAATAGCTAGGTTTAGGCCAACTATAAAAAAATTATAGCTACTTTGTTACTAACGAGTGGAAACCATTTCCCAAAAGCAATAAATGATAAATCACTTGCCCATTACTTAATGTGTTAATTTACTATGTGCATTAAACATGAAAGCGCGTAAATAATAGATCAAAGATGGACGCACGAAATTTACCACTCTATGAGCTTAGTATTTATGTAGTATACGTGGACGATGTAATATTTATAACATGTATTTCCCTTTAGTGCCACATCGACATTCAGGTAAGACCCAGAATTACCATGAACATGGGGCCCAGTTCATTTAGAGAAGACAAGAGGAGGTCATGGAGATAAATGTTCTAGAAATTCTTTTTATTATGCCAATGTTAACTTTTAGATTGTTGTTGTCACTTACCGAAAAAGAAAGCTTAGTTTCTTTCAGTAGGGAGAACAAAACCAATAGACCTGATCGATGTTATATTGCCTTTCATTGTTATATTGTGTGACTTCATATTAGTTGGCAAAAATTAAGGATATGTATCAGCTCACAGAACTGAACAATTTTCCCCATGCAACATTACAACCTCAGCAATCAGCTCAGCCTTATGAAAAATCAGAAATCAATTTAGGTTTTTGGGGAAAGTTGTTCAGTTTCATGGAGAGAATCACCGTCTAAAGTTTCGCTAACTAATTTAAAGTCACCCCATAAAGTGACACTTTAATCTTCAAATGCAGAATGCAGGTTGTAATAGTATCATCATAACATTCATGAGTACCATATTTAAAGACCATTTCATCTTGTGTTTTTTTGGTTAGAAAAAGCCGTCTGGTTCGCGACCACCCTCCTACCGAAGCCCGACGCCAAACAGCTTGCTGTGTTCCGTCGGTGCGTAGGAGTACCAGTGCCTTATCGTCGACCTCATCTATGACCTTGGTAAAGATTGAGATCAAAAGTCAACCCATCTTATGATAAAAAAAGAGACCACACAAACACAGTAGTGAATGCCAAGACCAGAAAAAAAATTGATTCGAATATGGCAAGTTTATTGTGATTAGAACCCTTTGTCAGTTGGAGAGGTCAAGTACAAGTCTGCTCATTAAATTGTTTTGGATATTAAGCTTAACAGTTAAGCACATCTTCTATGTGACCTTCGTGACTATGATAACTGAGAGAAAGTCATCATCATTCCACCCTATATGAATAGTAGGTACACCATTAAAACAGCCCCTAGTGCCCGGCGGCGTCGGTCACGTAGGCTCTGACGGAAGTCGGCCTGGCGTTGGGACCATGGGTGCCAAAACCCGGGAAGAGACGATCTTCTGTCAAACGAAAGATTGCGAGATGCCGCTGGATGCGGGTGGCGCAGAACCAATCGGTATGGAGATCCTTGGGGAAGGCATATGTCCAGCAGCGGACGTCTTGCATGGGAATGTCTTTAAATAAAAAATTATCTTTACAGACATGTAGCCATTTCCAGATCTCCTTTATATCGATGTGTGTGGTGCCGCCCGGGAATCGTCCACAGAGTAATTACTGCTCACCCTACTAGAGCAAATAGAAACAAAACCGCATGGTCCTCTCATGTAAATACGGGGCGGAGACCAAATTTGTGTTAAAGCCTACACTAAGAGGAAAATAAGGGTTCAAACTATGTTGTGTAGTTTTATAACGAGTACCTGGAAAATGATATAAAAGTTCCTATTTTTAAAAAGGTTGTTAAGATTTTTTTAAACACTGGCTCTACGTAGCATTAATCCATTTATCCACTTGAATATTTGGAAACTTACTTCACTTTTCCTAATAATATAAAAACTTGTAATCTTTCTTTTATAAGAAGCTTGCCCTGACTACTTACTACATATATCGTACTCAAACTCATTATTAACAGTAACAAAAAAAATTAAGATTTATTATTTTGCCCGTTTATATACTCGTAGACTCACGCTAATCTTACTCATTAATGTTTTACTGTCTGCATGTGGAAAGTTGTAATTGGCTTTTTTACGTGTCTTCTAAGTGCTCAGAAATTATTGCGTGTAGCTGTAAGTAAAATGAAATAAAATAAGATAAAACATTTTGTTTTAAATGCAGATAACGTATAAGCAATATCAATTTAACAGATGATAACACTTCACTTTTTATAAGAACCGTGAATAATCTCTTCAAATTATGTGAATCTTTTACGAAATAGATAAAAGACGCCGAACGCTGGCCAAAAACTTTGAAAGAATTAAGTCTGTTTAGTTATTTAAACTAACTTGATTTGACATTAAGCTGGTGTCGACATGAGCCGAGATAAATGCTCATTTTATTAATATTTTTTATTTGCCACACAGGTGTAGGATCATTGACCAAATAAGCGGATTATGCCTAGATTTAAACCATTATATTAAAGCTACATATGGATAAACTAGTGATTTACTTAGATTAATGCTTGTGTCAAGAGCGACGGTAGTCTAACAGCTTGTAAGCGAAAGGTACTGAGTTCGATCCCCAGTGCCACCGTGTACCAGTAACTCGTTTTCTGAGTTTTGTGTGCAACTAGCACTAACCGAAGTTATGGTGAGGGAAAACATCCCGAGGAACCCGCACATTTTGAAGACTGAATGGGTAGCCACGATACAATCGAGTCAGATTCCCCCGTTAACAGGGTCACGGAGGTCAGGTGGCAGTCGGTCCACTGTAATGACTTGGCCTGCTGAATCTTGGTTCATAGTCAAGCGTACCCCTGATGAGAAACGGGACGTGGAAATTCGGTGAGAGTAGGTTGCTTGTGTCACTCGCTGATTACAGAGCTCTTTTGGTAAAAACAATGGTAAAATCGGTCCAAGTAGCTTTTGAGTTTACTCGTTACTCGATTTTCGCCCGGGATGTCGTTCCCGTGAGAATTTGGCAAAATTATGTACCCTATGTCACCTGCTGATAATAGAGCTTTCTATTAGGGAAATAATTTTTGGGATCTGTCCTTTAATTTTTGCAAACATACAAAAATACAAATCTTTCCTTTTTATAATATTATTCGTAGTGTAAATTAGATGTCTAGATGTGTAGTGTAATTAGATGTTAAACAAATTGATGTCTGCTAAGTATCTCGTTCTATCATTTTCATCATGTATACTTGGAAACTTTATCATACGTATGACTTTATAATCTTGGTGAGGATTAAAGCTAAAAAAACATCCTAGATTAACTAGTTAAGGCTACAATTTTAACACCTTAGTGAAACCCTGAGTTTGATAAACTCTATTCTTGAGAAAACTAAGAAATTCCTTTAAACTATAACACTCAGCTACCGTGTGCCAGTTAACAAGACAGGATTAAAATCTTAAGAGTAAAAATCAACACTGTTGTAGTGATAAGGCTGTGTTTACAATAACATGTAGGTACAGTCAGTGTGGCCGGGAATCCGTAATCAAGTGTGCGACTGTACATAATCAGTCCCTAGGGGCTATGCAGACGAGCGGCTAGGGCGATATTAACGCTTAAAACGTGCATGAACGTTAAAAATGCAAATAATGAATGTGTGTTGTGTTTATTTTGTCAACATAAGAAAAAAATGCGAAACTTTTTCTATGCACTGAATTAAACTATTTGTCTTCGTTCAAATTCATTGAAAAGTATGGTACGTTTTACAAACATGATTTAAGTAATTTGCGACTGTGAAAATGGAAAGGTACAACATTCGTAAAAGTCGTTAAGGTTCACAATTAGTGTGTGATGGTTCAAATAGCTCTTATTAACTACCCCGAAAGTTGTCCCGTTTACTAAACACAGTCACATTTCTGATCCAGCATTAAAAACATAAAATGAATTATTTTTAGAGAGTGGCTGTTTTTTATCCTTTTAATGTAGAGAGGGTAACTTAATTTTTATAGCTACAAGGCGTATACTCTAAAGTACTGCTATGATTATCCATTTGATATTTAAGCAGCTATATAAATTAAGAAAAGAGCTGAAAAGTTACACTGACTAACTTTGTTGTGTCACTAATTTCCATTAAAACACTTGGGTATCTAAATCAAGTGTCAATCAACTGATTTATCGTCACTTCCCTCGCAATAGTCGAAATCGTAAGTCTGTAACAGAAAGCCCCCGGTATATAAATACTTAACCAAGAACCTCATTTATTTATTTAGACCATAGATCAAGTAACTAGTTTATTTCCTTTGATTTAGGTATCAATCAAAGAAAATAAAGTGTTTTTTAAAAATAAGTGCAATATAGTGGTTAAACTAAAATAAAACCCTTCCATGCTGGACAGGGAGTGAACGAAAAACTTAGAATGTTCCAGCTACCTACTCTTCCCGGGTATACAGTAAGTCTGTAAGAGGGATACGAGAGTTTTGCTGTACAATAGGCGAAAGGCTGACCACCTCTCACCATTATGCAACTTGTCCCATCTGATAACCTTCATTATTTGTGTCAAACGTGGCATCTAGTGGTTCTAGAACCACTGATGCTCTGCCTACCCCGTTAGGAATTATAGGCGTGAGCGTGTGTATGTGTATGTAACTATGTTGAAAAGAATATTAAGTGTATTTATTCTATTCTATAAATACTTATTGGCTTTATAATTTAAAAACGTGTTGGTTGATCGAAACTAAGTTAATAAGTGGTAAAATAAGACAAAATTACACGAAAAAAATATTTATACATAATAGAGGGCGCAATTTAAATGCTCACAATTTAAAAAAAGTTTCAAGTAGTGCAATAATTTTATTTAAGTAGTCTTATGAGTCGACAAATAGGTAATAAAATTAGGAATAATGTAACATAATATAATTAATGAAATACCATTTCCAGTGACAAAAAAAGATGACCACATTTTTCTTATAACGCCTTTCCTACTCATAATACATCCTCATTTCATAAAAGCAACAATAGAGTCCGAAGTAATAAGATTTTGCTGAAGTCATTGCTGAAGTGTAACAAAAAGGATAATTTGATTAGAAAGAAAATCATTTCAGAGATTTCTTTTAATGCTATTGTAATATAAATGTGCTCGATTTTTGGGACAAAAGTAGTAGAAACACAATGGAGAGTAATTACGACGAAGATAGATTATATGTTGTGGATGAATCAGATTTTCTGTGTTTTATAGAGAAAAGAAAATATGTTAGAAGGATATAAGATATCCGATTGAAATGAAAATTATCTTTTTATCATTTCATTAATAATTAAATAAGAGGTACCCTACATGAAGTTTATGTTGCCGTGGATAAAATTTGGATAAAAATTATATGTTTGTTTACAGATTTTTGCAAAATAACCACTGATTAAAAATATCACACGCCGTTATTCTAAGCTTGAACTCAATAATATAATAAAAAAATATTTATATTAAAAAAAAACAATTAATTGCTACTCTTTCGTCACTAAATATGTATTTATTCTTACAACAATTTATCCCACCAATGACTATTGTTTACTTCCTCCACCCTCATATGATACCACGGGTAGCTGTCAAATAAACATACAAAATAACAAATATGAACAAACACACAACTCCAACCCCAACCATTATACACGTGCCAGTGAAATGACCCGAAACGGGAAGCTATAAAACAATTGTTTACAATCTTATACCATCGTTTATCAATATTTATAAAATCAGATGACTTTTATTATTCGTACTTACGTTTATTTATGATTCATGAGCCTTTATGTTTTCAATGTTTTGATAGAAGGTAACAATGTGCGACTATTTTTTATTTCTTTTTTACCAGCTCATATACGTCCCCACCGAGGGACACGGGCCTCCTTTCGAAACACGAAGGGGATTTAAACTATAGTTCAAAAATGAATTTTCTTGGATGGACAAGTTTCATCACGATGTTTTACTTCACCGTTAAGCAAGTGATAATTAGAAAACCGTACATAAATCTGAAAAGACGAATTTAGTGGTACAGGCCCGCTCTAGGATTTGCACCCGCGACCTTCCGCTTACAACTGGGCTATCACCGCTGCACCAACTGGGCTATCACCACTGCTGTGTGCCTATTGTTGATGTGCAACTGACGCTCAGTTGCAGAAACTTTCATTAAAGGTAAAGTTTCATTACATGTAATGTGCTTTTATTTTCTTATTATAGATCAGAAAATTTCGTGTTGTGGTAAGTTGATTTTTAAATGACGAGAATAAGACAGATACTGTTTACCGAGAGACATTAAGAAAATAGAAGCTCTGTAACGTCATCCTTGTTTACGTCAACAAAATGGAGAGCGAGTGGTGATTGGTTGAGAATTACACTACCCCATCTCTTTCCGTGGGTGTCGTAAGAGGCGACTAAGGAAACATAACTGAGACCTGCCTCCTAGTAATCCATCTTAGGCAACGACACCTCGGTTTGTTTTGAATCTGAGGTGCCGTCCTATGGTCTCATGCAGTGTGGTAGGCTCTGAAAAGGGCCGTTTGGTTCGCGACCACCCTCCTACCGAAGCCCGACGCCAAACAGCTTGCTGTGTTCCGTCGGTGCGTGGGAGTACCAGTGCCTTAATTGACATTTTCTGAGTTGACTCGCTCCATCGTCGACCTCATCTACGACCTTGGTTAAGATTGGGGTCAACCCATCTCATAATAATAATAGAAAAAGAACGACAGTTTGATATTTAAAATACCTATAGCATTAACATTAATGGATGTTTCTGCAACTGAGTGTGAAACAACTATCTATCTATACACTAACGCCTATAATCCTTTTCCGGGCTAGGAGAGCGTTAATGTGGTTCCAAAACTAAAGACAGTTTATTTACTCTCTGTTTAATTGTAGACTTTTCATTAGAAAATAAAGTATTGACAGTGCATTTCTTTTTGTTCACTACCAATGATCCATCATTTATAAAAACTGACTCAAAGCAACCACATTCCATCATGATATTAAACTTCGTCCTACCCCTATAAATTAAAAGCCGATTGCATTAAAAAAAAAAGAGAATGAAAACAAAGACTGCGCTGTCGCATAAACGCTGGCTTCTGATTGGCCAGAATCCGTAGAATAGCTTTCAACCCTCTCTGAGTATCAAATTGCGGTTATGGAGCTACGGTATCAATTAACCAAAATGGCCGCCAATCGTTTAGTTGACATACCCGCAAACAGAGTTCCATATTTAAACCCTAATTTAATAACCGATCCTGAATCATTAACTAGTTCAGTTGATAAATTAATATGAAAAGCCGTGTTGACTGGTTTGATAGGAATATTAAATTCTTTAACGATACATTTTAAAGCATAATAATTACTGACATTGAATTAGTAACAAAAAAACAGCTACAAATAACCTTTTTTTATAAAACATTGCAGTTTTTGCCACTCTTTCGGGAAAGGCAGAACAGAATATCAGCGGTTCCATAACCACTTGTGCCTCATTTGCCATTAATTTTTCGTTCTTTTTTCTTTGACAGTTTTTCATTTTATTTTTTTAATATACAAAAATAAAAATAAACAAGGTTTCAGACGCCTTAGTTTGCTCAGTTTCTAAATAATTAAAAGTATCTAACAGTTTAAGAAATTTTTAAATGAAAATGGAAAACAATTAAAAAATAATAATAAAGAAAAAAATAACCAGCAATTTATTCATAACAATAAACCTAGGTAGAGTTAAGAAAACAAAAGCAAAAATAGTATAGGGAAAACCACCCTTTTAAAACAATAAGTGACATTTAAAAGGGGGTCTCTCAGCCAATCAGAACTAAGCTAGTGTTCTGTTTTAAAAGCACTAGGCTGGATTAGTTTTGAAGTGCAGCACTAAACAATAGTGCCTGACTATGCATAGGGGAGTCGGCCATGTTGAATTTATGCATATGGCCGGGAAATTAGAATAGATGCATTATTATGTTGCATGTGCTTTAGGTAGTAAAACACTAGTATTCGATGCAAATACATAATGTGAATTAAATTTAAATAACAACATAAGTAAAATAAGTCATGCAAACTTCGTGAGATAAGTGTTTATATACAGGTAGAAAAGCAAACATGGGATTGTTCAAGACTTTTAATTTTCCAACCTATGTCCCTCGGGAAGTATTTAGTTTAGTGGGCTGATTATCTTCTTAATAGTCTCTCACCATTACAAAAAATAGAATGAACTTACAAATAAGTACTTTGGAATGTAAACCTGCATGTGATACCAAACCTCTAACATTTACAAAATGAAAGCATTTCAAAGCTTCACGAGGAAACTGACGGAATGAAGTTCAAACTTTATGAATTTTAAAATATGAAGCACATTTCATCATGTACGAATTTTTGTAATTTCACAAAATCCCGGATTACACACATTTGAGTTGAACTGAAAAGCAACAAAGCCATACTGAAAGCGGCAAGGGATTTCAGGGGCTTTTGGTCTTTTAAAAACTGTCGTGTTATCGTTCGTAATTTAAATTTTTATTGGGTTCTCCGTTACAGATGAATTTATTTTTGCGTAAAAAGCAGAATAATTTTGTTTGTGAATTTGAAATTTTTAAAATGAAAGAGTTATTTTATTGTTGCCGTAAATTTGATTGGCTTGATTGCTGCCTTTATTTTAGTATGATTTTATCAAACAGCATAGATAATAAACATTTCTGTTTATCCTTAGATACAGTTTAAATTATAAAATACGCATAGGCCGTCTTACAATCAACCTTAATTTTATGATGTTTAGAAATGAAGTTTGATACGCTGACCTTTGTACTAACTAGTAGTTACAAGAAATCCATAAAAATTACAAACTCGGAACTAAATGCAGTGAAAATTTAAACGACAATAGATGTTGAACCTAATATAATAAACATGTGAGTAGTCATAATGTCTTGGAAGAAGAATAAATCTACCCAACTATTAAAAGAACGTTTGTGACTCCTGAAACATACGTATCTTCAATTTCTGCCGATGATTTAACCTTCTGGTATGACACGACCTCAACCTTTGCCTTGACTTGGTCGAAATAACTGCGCCCAGAATATGCCTAGGTCTTCCTCTTCCTCGCTTTACCTCCATCTATGTTACTTTTTATGCAATTGTCATGTCGGATCAGATGTCATATAATGTTGCCTCTCCTGTTTTCGATGGTTCTCAAAAAACTTAATTCAAAACTCACGTCAATCATATTCCATCACATTTCACATTACTTCCATATGGTCAATCTACCATGAATTTTGCTTTTCAACAACGCCAGATGGCGGGTATCCCACGAAATATTTCCAAAATTGTCCATATCCTTTGTGAAACGTAACAGTTTTCATACATTCGTACCAAACTGTCAGTTGCAGCAATCCAGTTAGGATACAAACCAACAATTACGCGATTTCGGAGCAAGAAGCATTTCAAATTGTTCCAAAGTGTAATATAGAGGCTCACGCAAAACCAATATTTTGACTGGTACCAACTGTTGTGGACCTCTGTCATTAATTTGGATGTTTGCTATCAAAAGGCCGGTAGATACGGTACATGTTGAGGCTTATTTACTTTCCAGACTGATAATATTTGGTATGTTCGTTTTAAGTCAATTGTTAATATTCTGCAGTGGCATCTTGAAAAGAATCGACTCAAGCAACAATCTAGCAAAATACAAATTTAATAATATTATGAATTAATTTATTATTGATTTATTTTATATTTCAAACCATACAGATTTTTTTATTGAAAAAGTACAGTAAAAATAAAACCAAAATGTATTTACCAATGAATCAATAGTCTTCTCACGTGCTCAAAGTTATCAATTTTAAGAAGTAAACCCGCCAATTGTTTAAAAAACCACAATTTGTTTTATCATGTCTAATTTTAGTCTAACACAAGCCGATACTGTACGCCACATCAAAGGTCCAAATTAGCATGAGTGAGCACGTTTGAGGGATAATAAAGTGGTGGTAGTTGTCGACTAGAGTACCTTAGGGGCCAATTTTGCTTGGCGAGTAATGATTATGAGCACCGCACACGGGTTGTTCGGAGCCCGAATATGCAAATGAATTTGGCCTTTAGCATTACAGTTGCGGATCGCTTCTGAACAATATCTGGTCAAATCATATGTGTTTGTGTTATTAGAAGGTGCATGATGAGTTCAAATTGTATACTGATTACCCTTTCTTTCATTTTGTGCCTTTTTGGAATTATCTTAAATTTTTGCTTTTGTGAATAACAAAGCAGGTAAAATAAATTTTAGAAGGGAATTCGTAGGATGTATGAATGGTTTGAACTTTTGAAGACATGTTATTAGTGGTTTCATTCGTCCTAAATACTTCCAAAAAACCTACTTACATTCCTATTAAAAAGCCTGGCAAATGATAAAGACAATTTATTCTTCGGTACTAATAAACTTGTACATAGGTTTATATATTTTTTATTATAGAAGAAAGCATAACCTTAAAAATTCATCACTATAGTTTAAATTAAAAAGTTTGGTAGCTCAAGTACGAGTAAATAAATACATTTGTACATCTAATTAAAATGTGGACGAACACAAAAGTTTGCTAAGTGTAGAGATTAACGGAGACAACAAAAGCACAGATTTATGTCCCAGTTAAATATACCTTTTAGAAAGATTAACTACGACAAAATACATAGATCACAGTTGATAGACATCTGTACATCTGTATCCGTATTTTGTTATTTTTCCTTTATGTGATGATAAATGGTTTTATGATCGACTGATTCCCGCCCTTGCGTAGACACTACCTGAACTCCTAAAAGTCCTGGTTATTATATTTAACCCTTGACATTAATAGTTTAATGATAAAAATAAATGCAATAAAATTAATGGACAATTCAGGGATGTTGACTAATTTATTGTTTATCTTAAAAAGGAACTAAATCCAAAACCCAAAACCGAAATAAATTTTGAATAATATTGAAAAATAAAAAAGTTACAAGCTATTAAATTTGAATTAGGGGGGGAAACTGTCAAACAACGAAAAAGAGATGCACTTACTGGCACGTGACGTCACCGCCATTTGTTTGCGTAGGTAAAAACGAGATAGTAGCTCTCCCCACAAAACGAGAAAGCTAGTCCGTACGTTAATATAAATCATAATAACTTGTTCATTTATAAACCAATTTTAATGCTGTTTTTAGATATTAATATATTTCTAGCATTATTTTTTGTTTCACATACAATAATTCATAAAATCAAACACTGTCAACATCCCTATTTAAATTACTTTAAATTAGTTAATGAAACTTTAGAGGCGACCATTTATTTTCGTACTTCGATCTATTTTGATATGCTCCTAAAGTACTCCAAAAATAACGTAAGGTAATAATGATAGTTTTTTTTAAATATACCTTACCAAACAATAAATGTACTTATGCAAGATGTAGCAATTAAAACAAATAAACCCTTAATTTTGAAACCCGTTTTTTGAGATAATCATGAAACAATTATCAAAATTTTACTTTGAATCATACAGTATCACACAGCTTTAGACTGTAATCTCAGTCATAGACTTACAAATCACTGAAATAGTACCTACACAAATTCAGAATATCCATTGCAAATCATCTATGCACTTTGATAAAGCCGAGAATGCTCCATTTAAACGATTAAGCTTTTGTTAATAAGCTGTTTGAGGAAACAAAGGGTGACAAATAATTCGTTTATGTTGACTTTAAAATGGAATGATCGCTGTGATAAAACGCTCTGCTGAAGTCGATGACTTGTTGTTTTGAAGGGAAATTTCCACTATTGTTTGTTGGCAATGGAATAAAATGATTTCAACCTCAGTTAAGTTCTTCACAAATCAATCTTCGCGATTTCGTTTGCGTAGAAAAGCGAAGGTAGAGCAAACCAATTTTAATTCAACTTCACATTAATAATATAAGTAGCTATAGATCTCGTGACTTAAGAATTGACGGACAATTCCATATAATTATGGAAACCTGCTCAAAGAAGAACATCTGGACATACGAAAATATTTTTAACCAAGCTAAAACGGAGACGCTTTGCGCTTACTCGACCAAGAATAAATAAGAATCATGATCCAAGATCAGTCAAGTCACACACTTGATCAATACCTTGTTAAGAAGGAGATGGATGGAGGACAAGAGTTGCTGAAAATCTGTGTCCCTCTTCAGGGGCTCTACTCTGTACTATCTACGATCGACAAACAACTGATAATTATTCACAAATAACTAAAATATAATCGTTAACAGGTTTCGCCCTTGTCCTAATCTACTTTGCAACAAGTAATATGAGTCTGTAGTTCTCCGTGCGAGACACAGATGGCGCTAACCTATAAGCACGACGTATGTGCTTAGTAAGGGAATGAGAAATTTCGCCGCTTGACTTGAAGGCACGATAGCTCAGTTGGTTAGAGCACCAGAAGATCTGATCCTGGGGTCGTGGGTTCAAGTCCCATTCGCACCGAATATTTTTCTTTCCCTAAAAATTATTTGTGAATATCCCTCACGCGGGTAAGCGTTTTAAAAATACTAAAACTGATAATTATCACTACCCGTCACTGTCATTTGTAAAGCACAAGACAGAAGTGTTCTGACATTCAAAGTTTCGGTCGTAGATAGTACAGAGTAGAGCCCCTGATCCGGAGTACCCTAGACCATGATCCAAGAACTAGTAGATTTTTGATAGATTTGGAGCTACTGTAATTCGTCCACCAATCCGCATTGAGCCAGCGTGGTGGACTATGGCCTAAAACCCCTTCGTGTTTCGAAGGGAGGCCCGTGCCCCTCGGTGGGGACGTATATGGGCTGGTAAAACAAAAAAAAACTGGAATTCAGTGGAGTAATGTAAGCTCATATACCTAAAACCTATGTTCATACTCAAACCATATACCCAATTAAAATACATTTAAAACGCTAAGAGTTGGATTTCAAATTGTCACATTGAAGTTTCAAACAAAAATAGGTCTTATTGTTCTACAACATAAAAATAAATTTCAACCTTAGGGTTGAAACCACCAAGAACTTTCCTGTTCTACTTTGTGTAAATAACTCAACAAAAAAAATTGTAGGTACTGTAAAACTGACTTCGTTTTCAATACTTAAATGAAATGAACATTTCAAAAATGCTCTTCCAAAAAATCACCTCGACGAGCTTAATGTACTCGTAGTAAAATATAAAGTACTAGCTTTCCGCCCGCGGCTCCGCCCGCGTAGACTACAGTTTATATCGTGCCTAATTGTGCGATGAAATATAGCCTATGTCTTTTCCCAGGCTCTAATCTACCTATGTACCAAATTTCATCAAAATCGGTTCAGTAGTTTAGGCGTGAAAGACGGACAGACAGACAGACAGACAGAGTAACTTTCGCATTTATAATATTAAAGTATGGATAAAAATACATAACATAATTTTACACCGCCAGGCGTCATTCTCACGTGGCGTTGCGTCATATGAACTACATGATGCTCTGTCTACCCTATCAGGAACTATGGGCGTGAGTGTGTGGATAAATGAAACGAGGCATCATGTCATAACGATTCATATTCAAGATTCCAAATAATAGTATTCAAAATAAAAGGCCTTCAACAAAATTAAATAAATGCCATCTGAAAATATTCAAATAATGACAAGTGACAAGCGATCGAATGGCATATTCGATATTTAAATTCTTCAAATTGGCTTGTTAAAGCACCGCGGAGAAATGATGAAGCGAAATTATTAAATTTTTGGAGTTCGTAATGAATCTTGTAAGTTTTTTTTTGTTTAATTTACATTTTATTTTCTTTCTGATTGTAACAGTTGTGTTACCAAGTTCGTTGTTTTGAAAATCGAAAAATAGATATCTGCATGTAAAAAACATAAGAAATGTTTCTACCTATGTCCGTTACAGATTGGAAACATCATATTTTGCTTCTGTAAGAATATTTATTGTACAATAATGGATTTACAATACATACATACATCCTTCCGATGTGCCCCAACCTGGTTTCATTAGAAAGGTATCGTTAAACTTGGTATTTCCTATACGTTCTTAGGATTTCGACCTTCTGCGCTAATCATTAAACGCCATTGATGCTCTCGACAGCCATCTACTAAGCTCAACTTGCAAACCGATACAAAAGAAATCGCTCAACACGTGGCCGGTGATTCAAAATATTATCTTTACTCTCTCTCTCTTAAACTAAGAGCAACACTCATAGTGGTGGATGTCTGTATGTATTTTTGACCGAGATAAGCTCATAAAATACCGAACGTATTTTTCATACGATTTTTACCAATAGACAGAGTGATTCAAGAGAAAGATTTACTTTTGTATAAGAAAAATCCGCGGCGAGTCGCTAGCAGATTAAAAAAAAACCTCGAAGCACTACTTTTCTTTACAGCAGATTTTACTTTCAATATCCCTGCAGACTGTAGCTGGCAACTAAAAAAGAAGAAGCCATTTCTACAACAGTCGATATTCTAGTTTCAAATCTTGAAAAGCGTGTTCCATTTTTAAAGCCACGAGCCTGTACACTTTCGCTGTCTAATTGGCCGAGTGCTCGGGTGTTCTCGTAATTGGATTATCGTTGTGTCTCTACAAAATAAAAGAGTTAGAGAGGTTCAGTTGTTACAGAGAATTAAGAAATTCTTTAAGTACCAAGAATACAATTTCTGCTGTTCTTCTAGCAAAATCGAAATGTCTCTACTTTCAGTTGAATATTTTTACGTTAACTGGTTTCGTAGGAATATGAACTATAAGTTACTTAAACATAAAATTTAAAAAATATTCTAGGAATGAATGAAAAACGGAATGTGCCTGCTACCAACTCCTCCCAGGCATACTGTAAAACTTTGTAAGTGGGATATGAGGGTTTTGCTGTAACGTGGGTGAAAGGCTGACAACCTATCACCTCTGTACTCATGTTTCATATAATAACCCTTAGAATGCATGTTAAACGTAGTACTTATCATCTAATGTTTTTTCTCGGGTCATGGGTGTCTATATGTATGTTTCAAGGGAAAACGACACAAAGGAAAATCTTAGTATGGGTTTAAAAGTAGGTAGCGTTTATAATAGTATTATTAAGAATAAAATCTAAAATGTTCCTGATTAACAAGATGTGAAGTTAGAGGTATTGTTGGAAGTTGACTGTGAAACAGTAACTTGGAAAAACACTAGCACTTTTTGTTACGCTTAACTCCGTGGCGCACAACATTTTTGATAGTATTTATCTTAAAAAACTAATACGTCATAGGACGTTTTAATGTTGCTAGCCGCAACAGGTATACCCTGTATCATCAACAGAATAATTGAAGTACCTAGTCTCTTCTGCATTTTAAATTTCGATGTTTCTATCGAACTGAGTCATGTCGATTAGCCGTATTAGCGAGCGACATTTTACCCAAGCTCCCTAATAATGTTTTCTTTTTCTGTTTTTTTGAAGCACTCGTAGCCCAGTGGCACTCGCTGATATCAACCGATCAGTGAGGTTAAGCAGCCTCCACAGAGGCAGGGAATCAGATGGGTGACCAAAGTGGCAAATTTATCACGAGCGTTTTGTGCTCCGGAGGGCACGTTAACCCGTCGCGCGCTTGTTTACGGCGCGTGCGATACAAATCCTACATACACGGGTGTGCAAGAATCGCGCGAAAACTCTGACACCTGGGTTAGTTAAGTTCGCCACACACTTGACTATACCAACACGTTAAGGAAGGACTGAGGTAGTCTCTTCTGCATTTTTAATTTCGATGTTTCTATCGAACTTAGTCATGTCGATTAGGCGTGTTAGCGAGTAACAATTTCTCCAACTTCCAGAATGTTTTTCTGTTTCTATAATCTGTTACAGAAGGTATGGGTATGTGATTGAAAGCAGACGTCACTTGTTTTGGCAAATGTGACTTTTCTTTGTTACTAAAATCGAATTTTCTAAATTCGAATTGAAATATTTTGCGACAAATTAATTTTGTTTTATGAACAAAAATCAAAATGCCGTTGTTTTTCAAATATGATAGGTACTTACATAAAAAATGAACAAAAAATGCATTTTTAAAAAAGCAAAATTGTTTTTATGTTAAATGCAAGGGTTATTTTTCAAATTTTTTATAAATGTTGATATTCAATCAAATGTTTTTAAATCTCATGTTAATACTTTCCCCTTAAAACACCTAGGTTATGGTATGCTAAGACAGAAAAAAACAAAAAGCTGCACTATCTTAAACCAAGAAAAATCCTTCTAATACAAAAAAAAAAATCTTGCTCGCTATTCAAAGCAGCATTACAAGCTGAGATTTTTAATATGACTCCGTAGTACATCCCTTTACCATCAAGACACGGACAAACCTAAAGCGAACTCCGCTACAAGAAAATATAAAACTGCATTCTCGTAACACACTCCTTCAACAGCAGTACGAACTTCTTGCCTTTCAGAGAAAGTTTGCTTTACATTCCTGTGTAGATGATACAGGTTATTAATGCTGTTTGAAGTATACGAGCAATGTATGTCATCCGTAGTAATATGGGCGAATAGAAATAGAAAACCGTTTGCAGAATGAATGCCAAGATTGTTTACTCAGGCAAATTGCTTTGTAAGGCTTGAGGCGGTTAAAAAATGTTTCTGTATCCATCATGACGACTTGGAACACAATCATCTTACGTCAGCGACATTATTTAAACAGAAAATGGGTTTTCTTGTGAAATGTATTTAATGTAGACTTTTCTGAGCTTGATATTTTCTCAGTAATTTCAAAGCTGTTTCGATAGATAGATAAAGATAGATAAGTTTTGTTTAGTTGATATTAAGAAAAGGAATTGTTATTTGTGTTTTGTGGTTACCGCATTTATATTGAGTGGCTTTATATTACTTACTTCGCTGGCTCAACGACCCAAAGTGGATCTTGGCCTCCGACATTAAAGTGCGCCATTCTATTCTATCTGGACAACCTTCCGGGCGCCGCCCGGTGGGTCGTCCAAGATATCGCTGGAAAGATAAAGTCGCCAAAGACCTAAAAGAGCTGAAAGTGCCCGACTGATGGCTTTATATTAGTTAACGAAAATCCCACAAAACTGAACTACCTCCCCCTAGGAGCATAGGAGCATCTCCTTTCCATACAACTTGTGGGATCAGGTGATTTGCTTTTGTATGGGATGTTGACATTTTTTGAGAATCCTTACTATATATTTATTATTTATAATATTATAAATGCGAAAGTAACTCTGTCTGTCTGTCTGTCCGTCTTTCACGCCTAAACTACTGGACCGATTTTGGTGAAATTTGGTACAAAGATAGATTAGAGCCTGGGAAAGGACATAGGCTTCATTTTATCTCGTAAAATTGTTGGGCACGATATAACCTGTAGTCCACGCGGGCGGAGCCGCGGGCGGAAAGCTAGTTTCATATAAATTCCTTGGCGAAGGTAAGTTGTTCAGTTTGATGGAGATGATCATCCCTAAATTTTCTATAATATAAAAAAAAATACTAATATTTTCTAGCTTTGTTAATTTTTAACTTTTAATAAAATACCCTAAACATATGGTACCTATAACTTCTCTTCCAAATGTGCATTTTCACCCGTCTGAAGCAATCTACTCCCTAGACAGATATTTAGACGAAGATAAGGTACTATTATATACTACTGTTGGCTGGGAAAATTCACTGCAATTCAAGAAACAGAGGGAAATGTACTACCCAGCTATCTTTACAGCAGTCGCGGATTCAAACCCATCTAGGTTGGATTCAGTGTAATCTTTTCGTACTAAGATGTCTAGATAGGCAGTAAGGCCCCATTTTTGTTGCAAAATTGCTCTTTTCGTTTATGCATGTGGTAACTTAATCCAAGGGCAACGCCAGCTCTTGGCCCAGGTGGGGGCAAGTTAATATTATGGAGGATGAAAAAAAATATGAATTGTAGGTACAGTCAAGAGCATGAAGTTTTACACTTGTAGCGCGACTCTTTGCTTCTATGACGAATTGGTGTTTGTAATAAGAATAGTTCCAACAAGAATGGACCTTCATATACATGATGTAAAGGACAACTTAGAAAGTACGTAAATGGTGGAGTCTACCCATTACTAGTCATTTCAGGGAAACGTTAAGTACAGGTTTTTGTCCTTTACGCGGAATCACTTTTAAATAGGCATTCTTCTTCTTACCGTGAGGTATAGTCAAATGTGTGGCGAACTTGGCTAACCCTGTTGTCAGAGTTTCAAACCGCACAATGGCCTCTGACTTGGCATAATCTTGGCATCTCGAATAGGCATTTATTCGAGAGAAACCTAACTCGCGCGGCCGATATCACGGGAGAAGTGTGTCATTATATACAAAAAAACACACCAAAACCTGCGAATCTGTTCGATTATGGAGTTACAAGCAAAAGGCTTTTTCTAGTCGTTTGTACCTTAGAGGCATCAACCACAAGCAATAATCAGAAAGAACTAGACGATTGCCATCTGCTGATGATTCCGATAGGAAATATGCTGAGTTTATGTACTAAACTTGTTAGAGTCGCTACTTGAAGCAAATATATGTAAAGTTATATAATATCTAAATATATAAAAGGAGAAATTGACTGACTGACTGACTGACTGACATATCAACGCACAGCCTAAACGGCGAAATGTAGGCACTTGAAATTTGGAAGGGACGTAGCTTAGGTACCATAGAGGTGCACTAAGAAAGGAATTCCCGAAATTCCCACGGGAACGGGAATTAGCGGGAAAATCCTTTTGTATGACAAAACTTAACCGCTAAAGTTATACGCTTGAAATTTGGCATGCAAGTATCTTAGTGAACTTAAAGCTTAGTTGCAACAGGATATTGCAAAATTCCTACGGGAACGGGAGTTAGCGGGAAAAAACTTTTGTATGTAAAAATCTAAATCACGTAAGATAGATGTTTTCAATCTGTGTACTCTGTACAAAAAAAAATTAACACGCAAACGAAGTTGCGGGCATCAGCTAGTTATATATATTGATAATTGAAATTAGCTGTAATATTTAAAGAACATGAAAAACAGAATGAATGCAGAATTACATACTCGTACATCAAATAAAAAAGTAAAACTTAAATAATAAAATAAAATAGGTTTTTATGTCTATCTTCTAACATAAACACGCATGGAACTTAAAAATGGGTACATTGAGCAATATCAATAGGTAACACTTTATTTGTACGAGAGTGTATCTTTGTATATACTAACAAACAAAGCCACTTGTAATAAACAAGTCACCCTGTCGTCTATAAAAGCCTACTTCTCAAAATAATAGTTCCCTGATAGGACATGACCCAACTCCAACTTGGTGATTGTCTTCAGAACTTGCTCATTCAGTTTATAATTAAACTTGGTCAAGTCTTTGCCGTCTAGTACTTGCTGTTAGAACTTTGTTTGTCTTCCCTTGCTGCTTTAACACTCTTTAATTGTTTGCTAAATTATTAAAACGGTTGTCTAAGTAAGTTGTTAAAGACTGCATTAAAACTAAGTTTTTATGCAAAGTGTAATGGAACTCGTTAAAAGTTTTCAGCGTTAGTTTGGGGGTTTTAAGACTGAAATTACTTTTAAATGTTTTACTCTTGATTAAAAAAAAACATTTTTTTTTGGGTACGCAAAAAATAAAACTACAAATTGCCCTCTATGTTCTCAGTTTCTAGTACTACTGTTGCATAGGAGGCAATGGTAATACTTTTTTTTTTACTATGAAATGGGTTAACTCTTGACCTCAATCTTGACCAAGGTCATAGATGAGGTCGACGGTGGAGCGAGTTAACCCAAAAAATGCCAATTAAGGTACTGGTACTCCCACGCACCGACGGAATACAGAAAGGCCCAATGTCTCTAGATGTATCTTAACTTCTAGAGTCACATTCTTTTAGAGATAAAAAAACCAAAGTTATAAAATGTATGGAATTGACAGACACAACAGAGTCACGTGATCAGTCTGTCAATCCCATACAATTCCGAATTATCGAGGTAATATTATTGCTAACAGAATTTGACTTTGTCCAAGCCTCCTTGATCGTACAAAATAGAACGCAAAGAAAAACAATTTAAATAAAATGATAATTACAAAAAAAGTTCATTTCAAAAATCTAATTCAAAAAATGATTTACATTTTATACGTACGAAGCAAAGCTTTGATGTTTTATTAAAAAAATATTAAGGTGCCCCTCGATGAAAATAAAATTCGAACTCGGAACCTCGTCGATTAGGGTAGTGGAATAGATTTTAATTTTAGATTAGACTCACATATGGTTTGGCATGTTTTTAGCAATTTAGAAACTGCATCGGTAGTCGATGCTGCCTTTAAACTGGAAATCAGGATTTGGCTGCGATTGCTTAGTTCGTATTTCCTCAACTGATTAATTTCGTTTTGCTTACTAATTTAATATTTTAATATTTAATATTTATCAAGATATGATGACACTTAAAACGATTAAATAACTATACAATTTAAAAAAAAATGTTACACCCCGTCATACAGGGTGTGAAGGACAGCTTAGCAAATACTGAAATGGTGGAATCTACCCATAACTATGATCAGCTACAAGTAATTATTTCGTTATTTACCTCGCGCGCGGTCCCCCCGCGCCGCGCCGCTATCGGAATGCGATGTACATTGCTGGTTTTCGTGTTTTACGCTGTTATTGTTGTTTTTAATGCAAAATGAATTGTATTCGAATAAATAATTTAATTTTAATGCAGAAAATCTTTGAAAATTTGAAAGCAATCATTTAGAATGATGGTATGAATTGAGGGTTTCAGTTTTTGCTAAGCTGTCCTTTACACCCTGTATGAACTATGAAGTGATTTTAAATTAACTAGCTATTTAACTCAAGCCATAGATTTTCAAGTTTCTAAAAACAATCACATTATAGAAACAGTTCAAATAATTCTAAGTCAGGCATGTAGCTATATTTATTGTTTCTTGTGACACATTTTCAAACCAAAACTCTTTCACTCAGTTGTAGAAACGTTCTTTTAAGCTAAAGCTTCTTTAAATGTAATGCCGTCCTTGTTTACGTAAACAAGACGAAAAATGACAGTATGATTTTAAAGAAGCATATTATCTTTAATGAACTTTTCTACAACTGGGCATTTATGTATCAAAAATTCGTATTTAAAACTATCAAAAACTCTCTCCAGCCAATTTAATCACACATTCCATTATACTTATACGATAATCTGTAAAACATAGACGCTATCACAGGGCTTACTTTCTATAAGCCCTGCTTAAGCTGAGCACCCTAGCCTGATATATTAAAATTTCCACAGTTTAACTTTGGGGCGCTCGGGATGCGTTTGGGTTGTATACCTCTATCTTATACGTATAGCCATTCTATCCCAACAAACTTCTCCATCAAACCGCAAGGCAAATTTAGACTCTATCAATCAAGAAATAAAATTCATTTTTGTGCAATTTCCAATCCGAATGATCGTTAGGAAGTTGTTAAAATATTAATGGTGCGTTATGCTCAATTTCCTGGCTTTCAACAGAAAGCTATCGGTAACTCTGTCTCTTAAAATTTTAATCGGTTTTGTGGCTCTTAATTACTTGTGGAACCCACGGGAGTTGTAATGGTTTCAGATTCATTAGTTAGACACTATTTTATGCATGAGATAGGGGGTCGAAACTTCTGTCTGTTGTGTTAAGCGACGTCGTGTTGAAATTTTCACTTTGATGCACAAGTGTAGTAGAAGCAAAATACAGTCTACTTTGTACACCTAGTTTTCAGATAGATTTATTAAGAAATAAAATTTGAATTTTTTATAACACATGTATTTTTTTATTTTTTTGCTTGTGAAAACATGAAAAATGTTTTTTTCTAATTACCTATTTTATAATAGCAAAATAAATGAAAAACATGATTTATACTTATCACAATGTAGGAGTGTTCAGTACATGTGATTTTGGGCTACATAGCTTCTTCCGAGCTCTACACTGTAAACAAATTAAATAATTTGGAAATAATAAAGTTGTTTTGCCTCTTATCAAGATCTAAACTTATTTACCCATAAAAATCTAAAATATATGAACTGAAACCTTAAATTCTCACATAATGATAACTTTTTATACCTGTTACTAGTTTTTATTCAGTAAGAGTTAAGTGTCACAACGGTTGAAATTAATTTTAAAATCACGCAACTAGGTCAGTATTCGAGCAGCATCAAAACTGAATTTCGAACAGCAGCACCGTCATTACAAACGGCAACAAGGATACTTCTGAAAAATTAAATTTTATTAAATTTCGACGTTTCCAATGGGCTTTCGTTGATTATTCCAATTTTTCGCGTTGCCTGCCCGTGTTAATTGTTTCCCAAGTTCAATCGTCCTACAGTCAGTACAATTTAAAAGTGTCATTTGATTCGTGATGGATTTGGAAGTTTTTTGTCAATTTCACGGTCTGTAGCTATTCCCTGATGGATTCTGTTTTGTTTCGTCGTGTTCTGGCTTGTTTGAATGGAGTGGAGGGAAATCGACGTTGACGCGGCTTGTTCGGAATCCATTGAATTTGAATACTGGTGGCGACACTTAGTTTTGTGTAGGTTTTGTAGCATCAGACTTTTTTAATGATTTTTTTAATAGATAATGGGTTCGCTCTTAACCGCAATCTGATTGACATATACAAACGCACATACACATTCATTTCACGCTCCACGCGCTAATCTTACTTTATATTAATGTTATTTTTAATTTGACAGCTTATCAAATTTTTAAATTATGTAATTTTAAGGTGGAATATTTTACGTTGTAGAGTTTGCAATAAACGATTAGATAAATATATACCTATGCGGTTTGTAACTTATTAATTTTCATTTATGTTTTAGATACTTTATATTAAAAGTATCTCGATTTTAATGACAGTTTCTTGAAAAATTGTATTT
Organism: Aproaerema taeniolella; assembly: GCA_949987775.1. Taxonomy (NCBI): domain Eukaryota; kingdom Metazoa; phylum Arthropoda; class Insecta; order Lepidoptera; family Gelechiidae; genus Aproaerema; species Aproaerema taeniolella. The sequence continues at coordinate 6,823,744 of OX465259.1, read as the reverse complement.
ACTCTTACTCCCTATATCTAAAATCTGCTATCAAACAAATAGAAAAACGTTATGAAAGTGTGAATAACTTCACATGTTCAGAATTGTTGTGTACCTATTCAATTTCCTAGAGTTATGGCTATGAAGTTTTCTTTAACTAACGAAACCGGTAATGGGGATAGCTTAAATTACTTACGTAGATAGGTAGTTTAAAGTTTAATCACTTAACTACATTCAGTATAAAGTGCTCCAACTCGACATAAATCGAATACAGAGCTGAAATAAATTTCCGGAACGCGTCAACTTTTACAATAACTTATAATTAAAACGTACTGTTAAAATAAAGTTTAAATTAGTCTGCTTTACGCATTTCTAAATTTTATTATGGTGCGTTAACACCGTTTCTTTTGTTCATCGTAATATATTTCTTTTGGATTAGTTTAAAAATTACACTTTTTTTAAAAGTTAAAATCCCAATCCCTGACAGGGCAAATATTTGTGTAAACAGCAAATGTTGACTTTTTACACAAATATTTGACTCATGACACAAGGGAAAACCTTATAGTGAGCCTTTGAGTTATTTTTTGTTTTGGCTTATCAAATTTTTTTTTAGATTAAAGAATTTATTATTTGTTATCGTAATTTATAAAACCAGCACTTAAGAGTACAGATTCATCCATAAACCTCGTTAAATACTAAATCACATTTTGTATTGATAAAAAACATTTTCGTAATAACTTTTTTGAAGTCAGATATAAAAATATTATGTATGATTTGAGGTACCTATATTTTACAAAAAAATATTCAATCGTATCGTATATGGAGGAGCGCAAACCAAATATAAAAAATGACGTCATAACTCTTCTTCTTTTTTTTGTTTTGGTGCTGCGAGTCAAATTGATTCATATAGCCTAAAGTTCAATCGTGCCGATTTTTATTTTTTTATTTTTTTTATTACTTATAAGATGGGTTAACTCTTGACCTCAATCATGACCATAAAGGTCAAAGATGAGGTCGACGATGGAGCGAGTTAACCCAGAAAATGCCTATAAAGGCACTGATACTCCTACGCACCGACGGAACACAGCAAGCTTTTTGGCGACGGACTTCGGTAGGAGGGTGGTCTCGAACCAGACGGCCCTTTACAGAGCCTACCATACCGCATGAGACCATAGGACGACACCTCAGATTCAGAAAAAAATGAAGTGCCGTTGCCTGGGATGGGTTATTAGGAGGCAGGTCTCATTTGTGTTTCCTTAGTCGCCTCTTAAGACACCCACGGAAAGAGATGGGGTGGTGTTATCACCCCGATTTTCATGTTTTTAAACCATTAGAAGCTTCTAACTGAATTTCGTTGTTACTATCGTTTATATGTATAGCAAAATGTTACATAGACTTTCGGTTAAAATGTGAAATGTGCTAAAGCACCACTACACTCACGCGTGACAAAAGCTGTAAATGTCAAATGGTCACTTAAATCGGAGCAAAAGCCACGCCCCAAGCGAAATTGTGTTTTCATGTAAAATTGCGTGCGATTTTGTATGTTATTGCTTTATTTATAGACCAATTAAGATAAGAAGTATGTACCTGCTTGTGATTTAGAATTAGGGTGTAAAGTTTGTTAACTTTTTGAATATGGGTGTAAAAAAGTTTAATTATAGTTAAACGTACTGAAATTTTGCAATATTTGTTATTGTTATAAATCAAAACCAAATCAAGTAAATTATTATTAATAAACATTAGAAAATTTAAATCTTTTCGTAGCACAATAGACTTAAAATTTGTGCAGAAATAATAACAAACATGCCTGAACTAGGATGTTCCTGTGTTTCAGATAAAAGACGTTAGTACTATATATTCTGTGATAGAAGCAGCACAGTCGAAAATGCGTAAGTTTTCTCTAAAAATATTGTACATATAAAACTGAGAAGAGGCCGTGAGAGTATCCGAATCCGACGAGCATGTATGAAGCGATTTATGAAGTATAGAGGAAGCGAAACAAGGATGTTTCCAAACACACTTCTTTCACTTAATCGTACCAGGTGGCAATCTGTGGTCTCTACCTACCTCAATGTCACAAAGGCGTGAGGTTATGTAACTATGTAAGTAACTTATAAATTCTTACCAGCCCAAATACGTCCCCACCGAGGGCCACGGGCCTCCCTTCGAAACACGAAGGGGATTTAGGCCATAGTCCACCACGCTGGCCCAATGCGGGTTGGTGGACCACTCGTCTTTCGAAAACTTTCTTGGACGAGCGGGTTTCATCACGATGTTTTCCCTCACGGTTGAGCAAGTGATAATTAGAAATCCGTACATAAATCCGAAAAGACGAATTTAGTGGTACAGGCCCGCACCAGGATTTGAACACGCGACCTTCGGATAACAAGTCTGGCTCATTACCAACTAGGTTATCAACTTATAAATATGAAAATGAAACCGTCCAGCTCTTAAAACAGCCCACTTTAAGAGGTAGAACCTTATTCATAGCCATTAAAGGCACCTCAAGTACCATTCACCCTCGAATGAAAGTCAATTTTTCACTGAGAGGAGGTAAAACAAAAGTGCCTCTTATTGCATTGGCCTGGCTGTGCGTCCGGCGCACTTTGATGAGTTGATGACCAAATGACCGGCCCTTAGATTTAAAGGGCTCTTCATGTCCCATTATGGCCGTGTGTGGGACTCAACTGCAGCTCAAAGGGTGGTCGAGTTAGGAATCCTAGAATTTACGAAAAAAATTTCAAATAGAATGATTTATTTCAATCAAAGAGCGATGTCATCCATGCGTACCGAGCTTTTAAGGGTTTTCAGCATATAAAAGAAATGTTGAAGTAATAAATATTTGCAGAAGTTACTTTTAACAAAAATGCTCACTCATTTGTTTTAAACCCCCGATAAAAAAGAAGGGTGTTATAAGTTTTACGACTGTATCTATGTATCTGTGTGTGGTACAAACGAATGGACCGATTTCGATGGAGTTTTTTGCTTGAAAGCTGACGTAATCGAGATGGTTCTTACTTTGATAAGAATTTGTTCAGCCATTTAAGAGTAAATTATATGTAATACCAAACATTAAAACATCGACAATGTCTAAAAGTGTCATATATATTTAATATTATAAATGCGAAAGTAACTCTGTCTGTCTGTCTTTCACGCCTAAACTACTGAACCGATTTTGATGAAATTTGGTACAGAGATAGATTAGAGCCTGGGAAAGGACATAGGCTACTACATTTTATCCCACAGTTGGGCACGATATAACTTGTAGTCCACGCGGGCGGAGCCGCGGGCAGAAAGCTAGTTTAAAATAAGCCCGTTTTAAACATTGTCTAAATTTTAATTTTATTTTAACCCCCGACAAAAAAGAGGGGTGATTTAACTTTGATGTATGTATCTGTGAGTCTGTCTGTGGCATAGTAGCTCCTAAACGAATGGACCGATTTCGATGCGGTTTACTTTATTTAAAAGCTGATTTAATCCAAATAATTCTTAGCTATATTTCATACAATTTCTTCAGCCGTTTACGAGTTATAATTATAAGCGATGAATATCTAGGGTGATATTTTTTTATTTATTTAAGAGTTATCAATGTCGGATATTCTGAAGTAGAGCGGCGAAAAACTCACGTAGACAACAAAGAGACAAACTCGCGTAGTGCTCGTACAGAGCAGTTAATGTGATAATCTGTTGCTAAGCTGAGAATCCCCGCGTGAATAGAGTGCGTTAATGAACTCTCCGTGAGGCGAGCGCTCTCGATAAACTTACTTCGAGTATGTTTGAACAGATAATATAAACTATAAACTTAATTTTTGAACGTATTTGGATATTTAACCAACAGCCTTGTATACAAAGTTTTTTTTTTTTTTACAGCCCATATACGTCCCCACCGAGGGGCACGGGCTTCCCTTCGAAACACGAAGGGGATTTAGACCATAATCCATCTCGCTGGCCTAATGCGGGTTGGTGGTATACAAAGTTAATACAACAGAAATAGCGCCAGAGGGCCAATTACACGTCTTCGCCAATAGATTAGATTAGATTAGATTCATTTATTTCACATTATCAATTCCAGTTACAATATTATGTCTAAAGCAATGTCAAAGTATAATGTGATCGTCAAAATTCAATAATTAATATAATAAAATAAGTATAATAATAACATTCAATCTACAATAAGTAGATGTTTTCAGTCCAAAATTTGTCAAACATTAATACAAAAATGTCAAAAATAAAAGAAATACCTAAAATATAACAAAATAAAACTATTAAATGTCAAAATAAAATAAATAAAATAAAACAAATTAAAACTATCAAATGTCAAAATGGTCAATAATAATAACAGGTTAAAATGTTGAGGAACTATACTCATCCACAAAGCTCCTTTTTCATCAAAAAGCACTTTAGTCGGTGACAAAATGTTTCGTCATCGGTCAAGTCTTTAAGAGTTGCGGGTAGATGCTCGTAATATAGAACCAAATTATAACAAAAAACAAAACACATACCTTATAGGTGCTCGCATAGATGTTTTATTATGCTTTACTTCCACGCTTGACTGGGAGTGAAAGAAAAATTTAGAATTTGCCAGCTGCCAACTCTTCCCAGGCATACTGTAGAAGTCAGTAAATGAGACGCGAGGGTTTTTCTGTATATATAGTAGGCGAAAGGCTGACAACCTATAACTCTCAGAACTAATAACCCTCAGAACTAATGACTTGCGGCGTCAAGTGGTTTCAGAACCACATGACGTCTGCCTACCCCGTAAGGGATTATAGGCGTGAGTTTGTATGTATGTTATTATGTTTCCTGGTAACATTTTTCCATAGGGTGACTTTTAATTAGTTAGCGAAACTTTGAGTGATTTTCCCAGTGAAGTGAGGTTTTTTTTTATATTATAAGATGGGTTAACTCTTGACCTCAATCTTGACCATAAGGTCAAAGATGAGGTCGACGATGGAGCGAGTTAACCCAGAAAATGCCTATAAAGGCACTGGTACTCCAACGCACCGACGGAACACAGCAAGCTGTTTGGCGTCGAACTTCGGTAGGAGGGTGGTCGCGAACCAGACGGCCCTTTACAGAGCCTACCACACCGCATGAGACCATAGGACGACACCTCAGATTCAGAAAAAAATGAAGTGTCGTTGCCTGGGATGGATTACTAGGAGGCAGGTCTCATTTGTGTTTCCTTAGTCGCCTTTACTAGGAGGCAGGTCTCATTTGTGTTTCCTGAGGTATCCAAATGAAATTATAAGGTTGTCAGCCTTTCCCCTTAATACAACAAAACCCTCGCGTCCCACTTCCTGTCTTTTACAGTATGCCTGGGAAGAGTTGGCAGCTGATACATCCTAAATTTTTCTTTCACTCCCAGTCCAGCATGGAATATTTATTTATTTATTTTATTAAATTAACCTAACTGTTCTGTGGGCAAAGTTGTTCAGTTTATTGGACTAATTCACTTTCTTAATTCTCGCAAATAATACAGTGTCTGACGATGGAAGAATCGATCAGGAGGCGAATAGAAGTCCCCATGGTCCAATCCGATCAATTACCCCGTAAGTCAATTTACACTTCCAATGTTGTCTGATCTGTCTGATGACAGTCGTTCGACTGTAATTGCTTCATCTGCCACCTGGGCATCAAATAATGAGAGATTTACTGGAAGCCAATTAAAAAAATAGTAGTCATATGCTCCAATGGGCGGCGCTGTTAATGAACATGAGAGAGTATACTTTGTTTGCAAGATACATTTGTTATTTCTACTCCGATTTATGTAATAATGAATAACGACAATAAATCTTTAAACTGTCAAAAAACAATAGTAACTGGCAAACTACTCTGGTAAGAAAAGTTCACTCTTGAACAATATTTAGCAAAAGGTAAAATAATTAAGGTTGTGATATGTTTGAGTAACGAATTTCTGATTTACATTATCAATTCTTGAATGAGACTTTTGTAAAAGTTTATAGGATCGGTTGATGCAATACAACATCTATGGACACTTCTGTGTAATAAAATCTTGAGATGTCAGAAAAACCCGCAATACAGCTTACTCGAAAGAACAAAGATACTTTTTTAAGCCAAAGATATCCATTTACGTGGTCCACTGTTAACATACATTCGTTAAAAGAATACCTACTTATATTAATTGAAACAAATTCTACAAAGATAATCCTCAAAAATAGGCTGAATTGTTCAGTTTAGTGAGCTGCAGCTCTAGCACGATAACGACAAACTCGCGTTCGGCTCACGCTGAAACTTCACTTTGATTGCGCGGGGTCCCCCGCAAAGGCTTGCTCGCTCTATGGCGTTGTCAATGTTGACATTTTGACATGGGACCACGGTGTTGTCGCGGCGCTGTCACTAGCATGTTTCATATTCCACCGTGGTCTTGCAAATACAGGACCGATTTAATTTTCCCTGTATAAATTACCCTGTTATATCAGACTTAATATACAAACACGAGTAAATATCTAATTCTCCGGTAACAGGCGAAACGTGTTCCAAACTGATAAACTTCCTTCGAAGATCTCTTCTTCGAAACTATTCTATATACGAGTATATCGGTGATCTATAACTAGTTAATACATATTTAGCCGCACTATACTTTTGGAGTTCTAGTTGGCGCTAGTTTAGGTATATAGCTTACTATAAGTAGATACTTTGTGAAAATAACCGCAAAAATCTTAAATAAAACTTATTCATACGGACAGCATTTAGCTTAGATTTGATCAAGTTGATGTATTCGGTGATCGAAGACCATTTTTATAAATTATCTTTTAAGTTTACCAAAAAAAATTGCTTGGCACTATTGAAGCAGTTTTGATTGTATGCATTGGAAAGTCTTAACACACTGTATGAGTACAGTTTATTGTTACTTTAATATGACTCTGACTTGCACTCAGATGCATTTTTTTTTGCACTTGTTACATTTTCAAAAACACATATACCATATAAACATTTTAATCAATTTAAAGCTCTTTTGTTACATGGGGCAACAACTTAAATAAATTCACAATTTAATACTCGAATCACTTTAACATCTGCTGACTGTAACAAGTTTTTCATGCAAATTTAAATCAGAAATAACTCGATGATTTCACAAATATGTAACACTAAATTTTGTCAAAAGAGACAGCAAAATTACATTTTCATGAACGTGTTTCCGAGGCAGTTGGGATGCAGTGCAGAGTACATCTCCTGGTGCATCTGGATGTGTGACATAACTACGCTATGCACTTAAGACGAGGGAAATTCAAGACACATTCCTTGTACTGTTGGAATTCTGCATGGAAATTGTCTGATAAACTGATTCTGTCTGTTACATGTAGTTGTAGCATTACCTGGTTATAATATAGACACATCAACGCGGTCTAGGGATATTGCACGATTTTTCATACAAAAGAGGTCTGTTTGAGAAGCTATAATAGCATACTTGAGATACATCGAGATACATCAATTCTAATCAATAAATGTTGTTTTACTTGAAATTTGTGAAAACTTGACGGAAAAGAAAACGAAAATGCACTTTTTGCCTGCTTTTTATAGATAGATAGATAGAAATTCTTTATTGCACACAGTCACGCTTTTTGTATGAAAGTAGTCGAATTTACGCATTATTTTTTTAATTTTCGGCACGTTTTCACAAATTTCAACTAAAACATTATTTATTGATCAGAATTTAAAATTCAGGTTTAGCACTTGATCACCTTAAAAGTATAGCGCTCCATCTATCTCGAGTATGCTTTTGTAGCTTCTCAAACAGACCTCTTTTGTATGAAAAATCGTGCAATATCCCTAGACCGCGTTGATTTGTATATTTCATTTAGTTTCGCTGCTAAAGTAACTCAGTTGTCTAGTAGATTCCCAATTTCTTAGGCTGCTGCAAAAAATACAGACAGTGTAACAGAAACTTAAGGATACATAGGAAAAACATTTATTCACATAAAAACAGAAGGTAACTTTTACTCTGTACCTTGTTCTATAATGTTGGTGTGTCTATTGTATGGTATTATAGGTACACATATACAGACGGATTAAATAGCCTTCCTAATGATAAACTAATAAAAAAATGTCTAAATTAGAATCTCGTAGCACTGGCGTAGTTTCGTAGAATGTATATTATGTCACCATAACATTGTCCAACCCGTAATATAACACAACTAAAACTAAAAAAACTAAAGGGTGCCTACTATGTGAGATGCCCCATTTTTTTTACATTGACGAACATTTTTATAATGTTAATGCAACCCAACTTAACCTAAACGAACCTAAAAAAGCCTAACCTAACCTAATGGAACCTAATTTATCGTAATTTCATGCTGGCGGCCTTTAAAGTTTCGTAAATTTATAATTTTATTAGGCAAATTGTAATATCGAGGTTATAATTTCGCCACCGAAATTGTACACGATATTCTTATTTAGTTATTTTTAGGCCGATGTGATTCTTCTCTGGCTATTCCAAATGAGAATAACACCACCCCATCTCTACCCGTGGGTGTCGTAAGAGGCGACTAAGGAAACACAAAAGAGACCTGCCTCCTAGTAATCAATCCCAGGCAACGACACTTCATTTTCTTCTGAATCTGAGGTGTCGTCCTATGGTCTCATGCGGCGGCGTGGTAGGTTTTGTAAAGGGCCGTCTGGTTCGCGACCACCCTCCTACCGAAGTCCGACGCCAAACAACGTTCCGTGTTCCGTCGGTGCGTGGGAGTACCAGTGCTTTTATAGGCATTTTCTGGGTTACCTCGCTCCATCGTCGACCTCATCTTTGACCTTTATGATCAAGATTGAGGTCAAGAGTTAACCCATCTTACAATAAAAAAAAATCACGTTTTTCTATTTCTTCTTTATAACGCTCATTACATTTATGACAGCCGTCCTCGTGCGTAAATGTCAATTTTCGAATTTCTCAGAACTTACTACCATCAGATTTCATAGAACTCTCGACACATTTTACATAATCGTGTTAAACTGAAGATTCCTCCCTCGCTCTTTTAAAGGTCACATTTCTTTTGCGTGGCTACTCTAGACGACACTAAAGTGTTTTTAACAGGATTCAAGAAACCATCTGCTTCGTATTTATGAAGTGTTTATTTCGTAAATTGGTAAGTTAGAAGTCTACCAGCTTAAAATTTATAAGATGGCAACCTGCATCAAGCTTATAATGTAATTTCAAAACCATTATGGTAAACACCGACGTTAAAAAACCAATGATATAAATTCAAAATGTTAATCATATTATACAATTATGTCCTCAAAACTAACGTATTTTTGCTCTGATGAGAGTATCCTAAAATATTTCAACCGTTGTGACGTCAGGCTATTCTATGTGCAATTGTGCATCTCATAGCTAAGGTTTGTAAATAATTTTCTTTAACTTCAGGCAAGATACAAATAAAAAATAACTAAAGACAATATGTAAGATAGGACGAAATAACGAACAATCTCTCCAGATTGCGAAAGTCTGCAACACATATTCTGCAGAAACTTCATCGAACCCAACAAAGAGTCTTACATCACCCTCCATCTTTAAAAGAAGTCAGAAAAGTTGGTTTAAAATAAAATTCTAGACTAAAATGCTCGGTTCAAGAGTGTTGAGCACCTGAACAAACTGTGGGGGAGCGATGGGAAGGCATTGTGGAGGAAAACAGCAAGCATTGTGGGATTGAGGTCGCCTACATTTTAGCTTTAAACACGTCGAGCTATGCTCACTTTCAGGGCAAACATTTTTGTATAAATATACTCGTGCGTTACAGTAAAAATTTGGAGTTTTTACTGCGAGCGGTTTTAACGCCGCGCTGGTTCGAATATTAAACGGCCTTGATTGCTATATTGGCTTTTTTACGGTAGGTTCAGTTAAAACAAAAGTTTTGTGAGTAATGTGAATCTTGGCGCGAATATGACTTAGAACCTACGACCCTAGGATTAAGTCACCTGGTGCTCTGACCAACTGAGCTATCGTGCCTTCAAGAGACCAAGAAAGTGAGGGTGGCATGGGCTTGATTAGCGCACCAGGAGATTTAACTGTCGTAGGTTTATGTAATTTCTATGGTCTAGTATTTTTTTTTAATTTTAACGCCATAGCGCCATACACTCAATTTTATAGTCAACTTCTTTTCCCATTTTTTCATAACTTAGTTTACTTTAAACTTTAATTGAATTTTATGGCAGTGATATAAATTTTTAGTACCAGGACCTATTTGGAGCCTTTTTCGCACTTTAAAAAAATCTTTTTGTAAGAAAAAGGAAAATCAAAAGTGTTTTCGCAAGTCACAAATACCTTAAATAAAATACAGGAGGTTTCTCTTTTGGAATGTCATAACTGCCTCGTTTCCATTTCTAGAAAAAATCTAAAAGCTTCTAAAAATTTTTCAATAAACTTTCGTATTATTATTTTTTTCGCTTGACTCTAAAATCTAGTAAAAGTAAACGACCTTATAGATCATTTTAACTTAGTAATGAATTTCCACTTCCCTCATGTAAAAAAGGCAAAATGCCCTCACGAAATTGAATTCTGGTGTAATTATTTGGTAATCAAATAACTTTGTACCTGCTGGCTCTCTTATAAAATTAGTCTATAAATCTTCCCCCCATTGGGTGGGCTCATGGCAGTGTAAACTAATCGCTAAATTAAGTAATTACTCCCGCTGAAAATCAATGTGTAGGAAATTTAATTTGGCGCCCAGACAGAGGTGATTTTAGTGTTGTAAAGGTTCGGGTTTTCCATAGTCCTTTCATTAGAGCTCAGAAGTCAAATTGTTTTTTTTTAAATCTTGTTTAACAAAAGAAATCGAGGCTTTAGATCACATAAGTGTCTATGCCAGCCTCATCGGAAGTCTCTTAAATTGGTTTTATAACTTATTAGATTAGAATAGGACTTTATCACTCAAATTATTAACACCGAAGCAAGTAATGAGTAATGTAGTAGAGTGAGTAGATTTTATCGTGTAGACTAATAATTTTCGTCTTCAGATTCTGACTGTAATAATTTGAGAAAATCATATCGAAGCTTATTGAGTCGTTTATTGATTTGACTAAAATCTATGAAATCTTAAAATTTTGTTTAAACCGACATTTTAGGGCCTTACCAATAAAAAAAATAGGCAAAGATTTCTTTATCTTTCCCGAAAGGGATAAATTAAACAACAACAACAACACAACCCCTGCTTAATTTATGTCAGTTTTTGAATGGAAGAAATTACATAAGTTCGTTTAAGAGATTTTTAAAAAAAAGCCATACACTCAAAGGCCCACATTAAGGTTTTCCCTTATGTCGTGGGTCCCTCGGAACTCATAAAGACAGACACAAACACCCATGACCCGAGAACAAATATCTGCTTTTTTCACAAATATTTGATCCGACTGGGAATCGAACCCAGGACCCGTCGATCAAGAGGCAGCGCCATTACCACTCGACCAAACCGGTCGTCAAAGTAATGTTTTGTGATAAAGCAGTTATTGCTTATACGTGGGCCAAACTGAAAGTTTTGCGTAACTCATAAATAAAACAATTTATTTGTATAATATTATATTTACTGCTTTTCAAAGTATTCTCCGTTACATTTTAAACACTTTTTCATCTGTTCAAACCATTTTTGGAAACACGAGGACCATTGGTCTGAGGGTATGTTTTCTACGTGCTGGTTGAAAGCAATCACTGCCTCTTCTGGCCCCGTAAATGTCGAACCTCTCATTAAATCTTTGATTTTTGGGAAAATGAAGAAATCGCATGGTGCTAGGTCTGGACTGTGTGCGGGATGGGTCACGAGCTCTATGTTTTCAGAAGCCAAAAATGTCTTTGTTTCGTTCGCGGTGTGCGCCAAAGCATTGTCATGGTGGAACAAGATGCGACTTCTAGGTCGTTTTTCCCTTACTTTTTCTAAGACATTGGGCAAACATATAGTGGTGTACCACTCAGCATTAATGGTCTTTTGTTGCTCAAGTGGGATCGTGCAGACAGGACCCATCTTGAAAAAAAAATGCAATTACTTGTTTGCCCACGCTTCTCGCCTGCCTCAATTTTGTTCGTTTGCTGTCACCTTCAAACACCCACACAGAAGACTGTTGCTTTCTTTCTGGAATATAATAATATATCCATGTTTCATCTCCTGTCACAATGTCATACACAGCATTAGAATATCTGTGATTGTACTTTAATAGCATTTCTTTACATCAATCTACTCGATACCGTTTTTGTTCTGGAGTGAATTCGTGAGGAATCCACCGACAACAAAGTTTCGTAACTTTTAAATATTCATGTAAAATTTTCTGAATTTGGCTCATACCAATCCCAAAATGTCCTCAAATCTCCTCATAAGTGATACGCCGATTTTCTTCAATAAGTCTTCTGACGGTAGCCACATTTTCCTCCGTGATCGGAGTTGAGGGTCGACCTTCACGAATTTCATCATGGAGAGAAACACGGCCGCGATTAAATTCAGCATACCAACGCCTTACAGTGCTCAAATGTGGTGCTTCCCTCCCAAAAGCATTTGGAAGACGAGCATTGCAATCTTGCAGAGAAAGCGAACTTTAAAAATCGTAAAAAATCTTCGCCCTAAAATCTTTTCGTGTTAGTTCCATTTTTGCTACGGACAACGAACTTCAACCTGAGATAAAAAACAATTGACAAGCGATATCCCGCCAAAATTTATTTTCATCAACTAATGAGATTTCATGTTTTAAAAATATATAACATTCGAAATTCAAACATTTATGGGCGGCCAGCAACGCAAAACTTTCAGTGTGAACTAGGTAACTCTTAAATAGATGAACCAATTTTGGTCATTCATTTAAGAGCTATGATGCCACAGAAAGATACATAGAGATACACAGACACACAAGTCAAAGTTATAACACCCCTTTATGTACGAATGGGTTAATAAATGTACTTACAGAAAAACATCAGCTCAATTTCCTTGTCTGCCCGACCTGCAAAAAACTCTGGAAAAAATTTCATTAGGTAGTGACAAGAGTAACAGCGATCCTCTGTCCCATATGTTGACTGAGATTGATTGTCAGGCGCGAGTTCAATGAGTGTGAAATAAAGGCCAAATATATAGGGTGTAAGAGACAGCTTAGCAAATACTTAAATGGCGGAATCTATTCATATCTACGATCGACTACAAGTAATTATTTTTTCCCGGAAACATCAGGATAAGGAGTTTTCATTTACCTACTTTGGTGCTACGCAATGTACTGCGAAATCGAGCACCGCACGCCGTCCACCCGCATCGCATCATTGTCAGAATGTACATTGCTGGTTTTCGTGTTTTACGCTGTTATCGTGGATTTTAATTGGAAAATGGAGCGTATTAGAATACATTATTTTATTTTAAAGCAGCAAATATATAAAAAAAGAAAAATGTCTCAGGAAAATTCCACTGGCAAATAATTCAGAATGATTGTCTGAGTTCAGGGTTTCAGTTTTTGCTAACCTGTCGCTTGCACCCTGTATACACGTGCGGAATATTCGATCTTTTACGTAGAACACCCACGAGCATATTAATTTTATAACTAAGAAGCAATAAGGCCGCCGGATTGTATGTACACTACATTATGAACATTTGTTTTTGTTTAATGTTATGTTTTTTTTTATGTGCAATAAAGTGTATTGTATTGTATTGTACCTTAACATACAGAGTGTGAATGACAGCTTAGCAAATACTTTAATAGTATTATCTATCCATAACTACAATCGACTACAAGTAATTATTTTTCCCGGAAACGCCAAGTTAAGGAGTTTTCATTTTTAACCTACTTTGGCACAACGCAATCTACTGCGAAACCGCGCCCTGCGCGCGGTCCCCCCGTGCCTAGCCGTTCTTAGAATGCGATGTACATTGCTGGTTTTCGTGTTTTATGGAGTGTATTAGACTAAATGGTATAGTTTTAAAGTAGAAAATATTAACAAACATGAAAAAAAATCCCTGAAGAAAATTCAACTGGAAAATCATTCAGAATGATGGTCTGAGTTCAGGGTTTCAGTTTTTTCTAAGCTTTCATTTACACCCTGTAGATAATCCATCACAACAGTTTTTTATATATATGGAAAATTATTTTCCTCTTGACCACAATCTAATATAAAAACACATAAGTAGTATAATATTTTAGCAGAAAAGTAAAACTGAAACATCTATTAGAAATTGAGACATGAGAAAGTAAATTATAAATTTATTTTCTCATGTCTCAATGCAACACAACAGATCCTCAGTGGAAATTAAAGAAAACAAACAATGCAGTAGAGCTGCGCCAGTCGAGTGCGGTATTTACTTTGAATGATATCATTAGGTATGTTCTTGCTTCTTAAGATAACAAGCATTGTTGAAAGTCTCTTGACTCCCGACCCTTTCTCACTTTGACAAGTCATCCGTGAAGATTGCTTAGATCCCAAGCGACTGGCCCTTAACTTGAAACAGCCTTATCTTTGGATAGGATTAATTGCGGAAATACCGTAGATAACGACCAAGTTATAACTACCCTAGTCGGAACGTATAATCGCCTATCTCAAACTTTTTATTTTTGTGAGGGGCATTCTGAATTTTCGTTTGATTGTTTTGGGAGTACCTACTAATGATCTTTGCAGTCTATTGTATTCTTGTCTTTGAATTAAAATTGGTTAATTGTGGTCTTTTCAAACCTGAGCTATCTATATTAAATACTAAAAAGCTTTTAATTACCATTATTTAATGCTTTTTCAACTCTGATACCAGAATTAGAAAAGTTCGCCATACACTTGACAATACCAACACGATTAGAAAGGAGGGATTAGAAAAAGGTAATATTATAATAATTTAAGCCTAGACGCACTTAAGACACTAACAGCCGTTTCTACCAAAAAAATTACCTAACCGCGGTTAGAAGCTAATCGGACAAGCTGTAAAAAAAATGTATGAAAGTGACATTGTCAAATCTGCTAATTAGTAGTAGTAATTTTTTTTATCCATCCGGATAGGCAAAGGTCGGAGCCATACAGCCAAATCTTTCTTTAATTTCTTCCATTCAAAGTCTTCATTTTAATGAAGGCAAAAGATAGCCAAATCTTAAGTTTTCTATTTAAAAAAGGCAATATGCCAAATCTTAATCGTTGATTGAATATTTGGTCAACTTGACCTCTACCTTTGTCGTTTGGTTTGTAAGTTATAGGTTCATAAACAAAATGTTATGTATCCTATTTTAATCAACTTAAAAACCTCCCCGAAAGTTGTAAAACTGAAGTTGTTCCGCTGCATGCAATGTCCCCAAGCACCCTTTGCTTTATTCTGTATCGTTAAATTAGGGTTTCATAAAATTTGTCATGATAGTCTGTGGAACTTTCCCGAAACTCACGAGTACCCCTTTCATGACGTCACATTTGCAGTTTGGGGCTTCAGAATAGTTTGAAGTTTATCGATTTTCTTGTTCACATAATTCCAGTTCATCATAGTTTATAGTTCAAACCATCACTACCTATATGGTTTTGAAATTTGAATAGAGTATGCGAATAGGTAAGTTATATTCGATCTCAAAGTGCCTATTCGATAGGTTTATAGAATTTCAAACTGCTTTGCCAATTCCTCTATATCTTCAGGTAAAGTGAGCTTCACATGGCAATCACACTCGTCTTTGATAAGAAGGTACATATTATTATGAGAATATACCATTAGTAAGTTAACAAAATACCACGCCTAATTGGCGTATTTTTTTTTTTTCAAGATAAATACAAAATTAAGTGGTTTCAGAAAATTATTGACGTTATAGAACCACTGACTATACATTTCACAAACATAATGATTAGTTTTAACAAATAAATACAAGTATAGAGTCATAAATTCAGGTTTCAGATTTTTACCCACTTTTTTGATTCTTACAGATGACTAGGGAACTTCCCTAGGGAACTCAAAAATACTCAATTTATTTCAAAATACATATTATTATGTTCACTCACCTATCTTTTTCTTCGTCGAAATCCATGATTTTAAGACATAAACGACCACTGAACTTATCGTAAAACAAAACACAATAACATCTAGTCTTACCGAAACTTTTGTCACAATAAAATGTCGCCGATACAGTGGAGATAAGGGAATTTATAACACCCTATTATGTCCTTTGAAAAGCCACGATGAAGTTTCAAATTAATGAGGAGGGTGTCTCTACTGTATTAAAAGGAATAATACACCCTTAAGTCTATATTTTGTGGGCTGTTTCGAGTTAATTTATGCTTTTTACGTGTTTATCAACTAGATACAGAAAAGGTTTACCACCTTCTGCATGTGATTTTTTACCCGACTGCGCGACGCAAAGGAGGCTAATGTGTTTATCAGCCTATGTATGTATGTATGTATGTATATGTGGGTTTGTACCTTTGTGGCACTATTTAGACCAAACGCGTGGGCCGATTTTGATAAATAATACGTCGTTGGACTCGTCATAACGGCGCGAGTGTCATAAAAGTATAAAAATTTGGAACAATCAAAATGGCCGATTTTCGACGACATAATGTGAAAAAGAAAAAATGAATATCGACAAACTATGTCAAGTGGGGTATCGTTGAATAGGTATTTAAAAATAATTTTTAGGCTTCTCATATCGTTTTTCAATCAGAATTACCGTTTAGGATCTATAACGATTTAAAGTTGGTCAGTAACGATTTTCACTTAAATACAGGCTTTTAATGCGGAAATTGTTAAATTTTTATGCAAGTGAGATATATTATATACAACTAATGATAAAAAAAATAAACAAATATAAATATCTGACCCTAAATAAAAAAACCCGGCTGCGTAATAAAAACTGAAAAGAAAAAAACATGTAACTTCAGTAGTCGAGACTTTTGTTATTGAATATTATTGAATAACATAAAGATGAGTCCCGACTGTTAAAATCGTTATGTTATTCAATAATATTCAATAACAAGAGTCTCGACTACTGAAGTTACTTGTTTTTTTCTTTTCAGTTTTTATTACGCAGTCGGGTTTTTTAATTTTTTAATTTTATTGATGACTACTACCGTATTGGCAAGTGTTTTTGTCGTTAGAAGTTCACGATAAACTGTCGGTCTCGGCTTTTGTCACTAAGCCAATCTCATAGGGTATTCCGCCGTGTGGTCCTCGATTGAGAATAACACGAACCTATCTCTTTCCGTGGGTGTCGTAGGAGGCGACTAAGGAAACACAAATGAGACCTGCCTCCTAGTAATTCATCTTAGGCAACGACACTTCAGTTTGTTTTGAATCTGAGGTGTCGTCCTAAGGTCTCATGTGGTGCGGAAGGCTCTATAAAGGGCCGTCTAGTTCGCGACCACTCTCCTACCGAAGTCCGACGCTAAACAGCTTGCTGTGTTCCGTCGGTGCGTGGGAGTAACAGTGCCTTAATTGGCAATTTCTGGGTTAACTCGCTCCATCGTCGACCTCATCTTTAACCTTGGTTAAGATTGGGGTCAAAAGTTAAGCCATCTCAAAATAAAAATAAAGTATTCGACGATTTAAAATCTGGCGTTATGGTTAGTAAAGGTAGATTACTTATTTAATTATCGTACCGACACGATGAGGAAGACCAAGCGATCGGTGTTTAATACAGATAAACCAGAGTCAAAATATATAAATCATTTAGAACTTCAGAAATCAAGCAAAATGAAATTCCGACCAAACAAAATATAACATCCAATTTGTAATCCACAGAGTGTTCCGAAATGAATCTCATAATGTAACCTAATTATGAAGTCCAGGTTCCGATTGTGAAATAAATTCTAGTTCATTTCGCAGTCAGCACGGATAATTTGGTCGCTACTCGGTAAATGCTAAACAGCAACGAACGTTACCAATTTCGGAAATTCTCCCGAATTCCAGAACTGCAAAGTCATTTCTGAGCTATAAATGTTTAAGAAGTGGAGTATTAACTGAAGATAGTTACACTTTTTATAAGTTTATTTTGACTTATTATTTTTATTATTTTTAATATACTGGTATACTGGGTGCCACAGAATGGCTATGGACGCCCAAAAAAGATGGCGTGATTATTTTTATACCTACAATTCCAACTCGCCGGAACTTGCATTAGATCGCAAGAAGTAGAAAAATACGGGGAAGGCCTTTGTTCAGCCCAGCCGTGAGTGGGATCCTAAGAAGCAAAAAAAAAATCCTTATTACTCGTATTTGCATCTACAGTCAAGAACTTTGCATCAAATCAATCAATTTAATAAAATATACATGCTATAAGAACTGTGGATTCCAACGACGATATTTTAAATGTTTTATGGTTACTATAAGAAACCAATACCCAATAATCCATTTATCCTAAATAAAACGGGCAAGTGCGAGTTAGACTCGCGCACGAATGGTTCCGTACCATTACCTATAAAACCAGCCAAGTGCGAGTCAGACTCTATAAAACCCATTATCTCTATAAAAACGGCAAAAAAATCACGTTTGTTGTATGGGAGCCCCGTTAAATATTTAATTTATTCTACTTTTTAGTATTTGCTGTTATAGCAGCAACCGATATACATCATCTGTGAAAATTTCAACTGTCTTACTATAACGGTTCATGAGATAAAGCCTCGGACAAACTTATCTATAAAAACGACCAAAAAAAGTCACGTTTTTTTATACGGGAGCCTCCTTAAATATTTATTTTATTCTGGTTTTTAGTATTTGTTGTTATAGGAACAATAGAAATAAATCATCTGTAAAACTTTCAACTGTCTAACTATCGCGGTTCATGAGATACAGCCTCGGACAGACTTTCTATAAAAACGAGCAAAAAAAAAATCACGTTTTTTGTATGGGAGTCCCCTTAAATAGTTATTTTATTATGGTTTTTAGTATTTGCTGTTATAGGGCACATAGAAACAGACCATCTGCAAAAATTTCAACTGTCTTACTATCACGGTTCATGAGATACAGCTTGGTGACAGACGGACGGACGGACGGACAGCGGAGCCTTAGTAATAGGCTCCCGTTTTTTCCCTTTGGGTACGGAACCCTAAAAATCATGTTAATTTTATGGAAGCTTCACTTAAATATTTGTTTTATTTTTATTTAATTATTTATTTTTAAAGTGAATATAATACCAAATATTCTGTGAATATTTCAAGCTTCTTCCTGTTGCCGTTATAAATATCGACCAAAACATGTCTATAAAACAATGACGAGCTAAATATTTATCCACAATTATGAGGCAAAGGCTAAGTAAATAAAATGCCAATTACGCCTACAGAAATTATTAAAAAGTTCAATTATTTGTTTTATTGAAAAAGTAAAATAAATAATATACTTTAATATTTTATTTCACTGAAAATCAAGATTTTTGTCAGAAATAATTATTTTGACAGGCATAAATACTGTTTGCTGTCATTCTATACAGCCATTATGAAGCTTTTTGAAAAAAGTAATACACTCACTTGTCAAAAGGGTCACTGTATTATGAAATCAGCTACTCTTTATTGCGTCATACATTTTTGTAAATAACTGCATTGTAAAATATTTAATTTATTCTACTTTTTAGTATTTGTTGTTATAGCAGAAACCGAAATGCATCATCTGTGAAAATTTCAACTGTCTAACTATCACGGTTCATGAGATACAGCCTCGAACAGACTTACTATAAAAACGAGCAAAAAAATCATGTTTTTTGTATGGGAGTCCCCTTAAATATTTATTTTATTTTGGTTTTTAGTATTTTCTGTTATAGGGCACATAGAAATACCTCATCTGCGAAAATTTCAACTGTCTAACTATCACGGTTCATGAGATATAGCTTGGTGACAGACGGACGGACGGACAGCGGAGCCTTAGTAATAGGGTCCCGTTTTTTCCCTTTGGGAACGGAACCCTAAAAACATCTTCACAATATTTCAAATATTTAAAAAAAGAAACGGACAAAGAGGCGAAAATAGATGTTTTAGAACTTCTGCGATCGGAAGCTCGGGTCTCTAAAATTTACAGGTGCTTATGATATGATTATAAATATTCAAGAACTAACATCCAAGAACATCCAGAATACTAACATTGTTCACATGCTAAATGAGGCTTTATTTAGCTTAACTTAGCCAAACTCTATTCCGAGTCTCGGAAATGACGGGGGTGAATTTGCATGGCTGATTGCCGTCCGTTGCTCAATCAAGGATATTTAACAAAATTAACTAATTGAGTGAACGTTCCACCGTCCTCCCCCGACTTGCCAACGTCAAATTGACTCAACAACAGAATAGCACATTTAATGTACAGTGTTGGCTGTCTTCATCAGGAATGGAAATTACCTGATTTCTGAAAATTATTTACCGTCTAATGCCTGCTGGCGAGTTGTCATATTAGAATCTAGTAAATCAGATACAAGATATTTAAAGCCGCGTGTGTATATATGATACATTACTTACTTTATTAAGTAGTTGTCAGTATCTTTAAAGTGGTGATGCGTTTTCCTGAGTGTAGTAAAAAAAAAATAGTAAAAAATATAAATTGTTAGAGGTGAGAGGGACACGTTGCTTATAAGAGAGATGGATGTCCGCACATGTCTATGCAAGAGGTGTTGTGAGAAATTGATTGCACCTCTATTGGGTGTGCTTGGTGTTGAAAATTAACAAAATAATAGCTAAATAAAACATTTATCACGATTTAGTCGATTTTGAAATCGACTAAACAACTGGCGCTACCATTACAACTTCCGATAGCACAATATTAGCTCGGTAATTCTGTGTTTTTCAAACAAACAAATTAATAAAGTTTTCCTAAGTATAGTGGTTCATTCTTTAAGTGTAGTCCCAAACAGTCCCAAAGGTATTAAAGGTAATCACGCATTATCTGTAAGTTAAGGTACTTATTTGTAATTTTTTGTAATCTTTGGAATGAACAATATTGGATTACGCGTGTCATAGTTTTAAAGGTGACGTCAACAAGCGACCGTCTCCACCCCGATAATGCGTATGTTCGAGTGTTAAAAGCAATACATAAGCTGGATGAAGCCTCTGAAGCGACGATCTTACTTCCTTAGATCATGGACTCTACTGTATTTTCTAGTACTTGAGCAACCGCTACGTGTATCGGGGAAATTTAATAAACGATAATAAGATGATTCGGTTCGGCTCCCTTGTTGTTCGTTTTAACTTTATTTCAACGGCCTGATGAGTGAGAAGAATCCTTAATTTCGAAGCCTAAACAGGGTTTGTTTTTTGCTTTGTATGGAACTTAAAGAACAGCTTTTAAAGTTGATACCTTTACTCTATTTCAAAACATCTTCGAATTTATAAATTAAATAATCGCATATTGATTCGATTAGGTGATAATATCACATTTGGATGGTCGTTGTGTACAGGACCGGTACAGTGAGATAAGGGCATCTATTCTGTTAGTCCAAATCCGTACTTCGGGATAACGAACGCTTTCTTGCAGTATACAGATGACAGCAATATAGTCTTGTCCAAAGTCTGATGTTCTGAAATCTATATTGAGCTCTTTCTTTCCTCTTTTTTCTAAATTAGTTAAATTTTAAGATTTGAATCAGCTCACAAAACTGAATACTTTCCCCAAGATGTAGAGGTCCAAATATTAAAAAAAATCAACGGGTTGCACTCCGGGAGTGCCGGCAGAAGTGAAAACTTGAACATTAACGTTGTGCATTAATATGGAAATAAAACAAAATACACAAAAAGAGTCTGTTATTCTCTCAGGACTTTTTTTTAAAGTTGTGTTATTAGTAGCATCCACAGACTTTATGTCCATGCCTTTGTCTAGATTAAGTTTTCTTGTTAATACTTACTTGATTTTTAACTATAATACAATACTTTCCATAGAGGTTTACAATTTATAAATAAGTATAATAAATATATGAATACATAATGTATATAATATATATATTTAAACGAGTGACGGTTCTTCGCTGTTGCATTCAGACCTCAAAGCATCTATGACGGCTGTGTCTCGACTTTTGATCGCCATTTTGAGGTTGTAATTGTCCACTTTTCCCCTGCCTGCCGCCTCTGCTTCTTTGATGAATCTGCCTATCGCATCGTTACCATCATCCGCATAATATTTGCAACTGGCGGTATGACGTGATATGGCTAATACAGCATGTGGGATACTGTCGTATAGCTCCTGCCTGGTCGTTGTAGTACGCACGATCACCACCTTTTCGTACGTCAACCCTTAAGCCTCGTGTATGGTGAGGATGCTTGACCCGGTGCCCGATCCGTATCCCTGGTTTTGTAGAGTTGTCTTTTCTACCTGTGTATGAACAAGGTACAGGGTTTCGGACTGGGTTCGATTGATCTGTGCATCTGTATACCTTTCAAGTTTTAAAAGGAGTGCGTACGAAGTTTCGACGAGTAAATGCCACTGTAGACTTCTCTAAGGGCAAATGCTACGTCAAGAGGGTTCCTATGGGTGCACAGAAGCTCCTGCGTTATGGTACTCATTAGGTCAGGGCGGGTGTATTGTAAAGGAAAAAGATTGTGTTGGTCAATATAGGGTAGTTGGTTTCTATCACCGATAAGTAGCAACTCGCTTGCCTTGACAATTTGGGCAGCCATAATAACAGCTCCAAAGTGGTTCGTGAGTGCTTCGTCCACCATGAGTCTCTTGCATCTGTCCTTATTCGGTTCTCTAAGGCCATTAACTAGAACAGATGCAAGAGTACGCACCTTGGATCTGGCGAAGCCTCCTATACGGCTTTGCAAGTTGGTTCTCTCAGGATTCGAACCCTCAACCTGTTACTTACAATCTGCCATCTTTTCCACTCGACCAAACTGTCTACTTTCAATTCTGTAAAATAGTCTATCGGTATTTGCGCACTATGTGCGAATAATCGTTGACATCGTTGATATCTGTCACAGAGATAATTTTACCATAGGGCTGCCATCCGTCCGGGTTTCCACCCATACTTCAAAGTACACAACGCTGCTAAAGAAGTTTTCACTTCAAAAAAGGTGGCAACCCTATCCTACGCATTTTCAATCAGGGTCGCGTGACATCTGACGATCTGACGCGAGTTCATCGCGAGTTTAACATTTTTTCCCCATACTAAAAGTGCTCAACGCTGCTAAAGCAGTTTTCACTTCAAAAATTGCTTTTCCGTACAACTTTGGGCGATCAGTCTAATATTTTTTTAGCATGGTTTACTTATGGAAGGTAGTTCGCCTACAGTTTTGCTAACTAATTTGAAGTTACACCATAGAATAGATGCCCTGTCAGCTTGACACTTACAGTAAACTCTCAACAGATGGCGCTATACTGAACGAAAGCATCGCTCTGCGTACAAATTGGTGAAAATAGAGTTATTGAAAGACGTAGAACAAAAAAAAACAAATATTTTAGGTCACTTTCTACCACTTCATAAATAAGTAGGTACCTCATTCCATTATGGATTCGATTTTTTCCTGTTTTTAACAATATTTTCTGCTACTGAATATTCTCATCAAATCCAAAGAAACATCTCTTATCGTTTTCCCTAACGCCTTTAATTACATACTTGTTTCTCCTTCAAAACTGTGCCAAAACAATCTCTAATTAGGCGATTGAGTTACAAATTTGTTCTTCAGAAGAAAACTTCCAGCAATTTACTCGGAGGTTATTGTTTTAAATTTGTTAATTAAATTCAAGTTTCCCGAAAATGAACACGAACCAATAATAAATTATGTAACGGCTTTTTATAGATAACGCGCTGGTTACAGTTAATTTAGTTAAACAGTTGAACTGTTTCACTCTAAACACGTCAAAGTTTTTATTCTGATAGGTTCATAGGTCGTTATAAACTTCGTAATTACCTTGGTTTTATTTTACATTACTCAGGTAATCAACGTAAACGAAATTATAACTTAAGTTCTATTCTACCATTAAACGATTTGTGTGTCACACATAATTCACAATGTGTTCATAATATAACAGGGTTTTATCCACGTTAGCTAGTGAAAATCGGCGAGCCACGAAAGCCGATGCATGACCTGCCTCACTCCCTGATAAGTTATAGAATCGTCAATTTCGATCCTAACACTCCCTGATCTGGATCGAAACTGTCGGCACGACGGCGCGACGCCATTTTCAGTACCTAACGTGGTTAAACCGTGTTATACTGTAAATTAAATAATATTCAGCATAGTCTTAATATATATAACAAAGTCGGGTTTTTTCGAACATTTATAGCTCGAGAACGGCTGGACCGATTTTGATAAAATTTGGTGTGGAGGTAGCTGACGCCCTGGATTAACAGAAAGTTTACATAATGTTTCCAAATTCTTACGGGGACGAACTCCCGGGCGGAAAGCTAGTGATTAATAAAAGTTATTAGTTATTGATCCGTAGACTCTCTGTAATGTAACATTTTGTGATTTAGAGAAAGTGATATGACAAGTTTTCTTTTTTAAACTTACTCTTCGATAACAATGATTTGAGATTGATTGTGAATTCATCTTGATTGAGAATAACAACAATAAAAGGCAGCAGTTAACCAGGAATAGTACCTAAATCAAATGATTTATTTAGGAAGGATCAACCAGCCCCTTTACTTAGCAGCGTACCAAAAAAAATCTTTTGGATAACATCTGAAAATGCAAATATCCAAACAACAGCTACTCGTACGATTGAATTCTAACGTTTAATGAACGACTAAAGCTTTCCAAAATGAAAGTATAGACCAGCCATTCAGTTACAAGTTGCAACGTGGAGTATGCAACGCAAAACGCAGTAAAGAACAAAAACGAACAGAAAAATCGTCAACGCGTTGTATCCAGAGCAAATAAAATCGTTTCCTGTACTTGGATGTTCCACAATAAACAAAAGAATTCCAGAAATAATTGCAATTGTTTCATATTAAACGAATAAGTGGAATATGTACATATAAAGACGATGACAATGTAACGACAATGTGACGATGTAGTGTGATATATAGACAATGTAATGGAAAGCGTTTTACGGTATTCCAATATATTTTTACAATATGATTTTTTTTTTAAATACTAGAAAGTTATACTTTTATCTCATAAGCATGAGTACAAATATTGTTGATTGAATTTAATGCATTTAATGGTACAATTTAAATGCATTTTACTAAAACTTTAATGTTTTTATTAAAAAAACATGTCATTAAAACCCAGTTTTTTTAGTGACACGCAACATAAGGTAAATATAGAAGCTGGTTTATTGCCTACCTAGCTTAAGTTAGGTCATAACTAAGGTTAATAATTTTAAGTACTGTGTTTAAAAGTTAATTAAGTTTCAAATGTATATGTGCCTATTCACCTGTTATTTTTCACCTCACTTATACCTACTAACTGTATTTGTATATAGTTTTAGGTATTTTAAAATAAAAAAATATTGATTTACTATTTCATTTATTTATATTTAATTTTTCGTAAAACCAATCGATGAATCTGTTTCAATTAAATGGTTTTAGATTTACTGATCTCATTATTGTAAAACATGCTTGTAACGACCTTAACAATTCATCAAACTAAAACGATCTGCTTGAAATTACAGTTTCCTAACTGCCAGTACCAAATCGTCCCAATCCCCTGCGACCACTGTAGAAGCAACAAATCACCGGCCGACTAGTAAGCGATTGTTAGGCGCACATTAAAGCCGAGCAGAATAAGAGCAAATCCTCTCGGCTGCCGTCACTGCCTTTATTGAGATTCCAGTGGCGAGCGACACTGGCTGATGCACTGATTTAACCGATAGATAGCTACAGATGTACAGATGCTATCGCGGTTTCTGTGTGTGCGTTTGGTGTTGATATTCACGTATGGCTATATCTGTTTCTCCTTTCGAGGAAAGTAAAGCTGTATGACTTACGACACGTCTTTACGTCGTCGTAATAATCACTTGACGTCACAATTATAAACTACGCTCTGTAGTTTGACAATATTTTTAGTTTTTTTGTATTAAGTACAATGAATTCGTAAATCGAGAATCATGTAGTATGCTGTACGTAATAACAATAATTGTATAGATGTTATCTTGTTTTAAAAAGTGTTCAACTACATAGTTTGTTTGAAAATACTGGATAAACATAGCATGTACGCCCGATTTAAATCTAATGTCACATAAAATATTTATTTAACCAAAAATGAAGCAAAAATAATGAAAACGCTTGCTGAGGACACTCGTCAAATCTTGAATGGGAATAATGGAGTGTACTCCATGCTATATCCAGGAAAAGGAGCGCTTATTTCTATTTTTATATTTCATTATTGGCCCTCTCATCTCGAATTGCACTCATAGGGGCCGCAATAGGCTTTCTCCACACGAAACGATTCCGCCCACTCGATTTTGAATTAGAACCACATTTTGTCGCAGTTGTTTGAATAAAAGCACATGTATTTTTGTAATGAAGCTAAAAATCTAAGGAACTTAACCACCATTGCCTTAAGAAATTATATATATCTTTAAAATATATTTTTAAGGATAATAAAACCTCAAAAATATTTTTTTTTTTAATGTTGAGTTATTTTCAGAACAGAATTTATAGGTGTTCATTGAAAGAGAAACTAGTAAAAATATTTACAAGACGAATGAAATGCACAAGCCCATTGCAGTTTTTTTCTGTACCAAAATAATGTCAAGCTGTATCCAATCATAAATGTAATCAGGTTAGTGTGTATCCAAAACCACCACTTGTTGTATTAAACCATTATCGAATTGCAATCACCCATCGGAATCGGCTCGTGTGACATATACCAAGCGGCTATAAAGGATTGAAACGTGAGAGGCGTATTTCAATAGCGTAATTGCAAGAGCACTTTTTTTAATTCAATTCCTGTCGGCTACGGCAAAGGTGGAATGCACTCATTGATATCGCTATAAAGTAATGAGTTTTTTTTATAGCCAACCTTTATGTTTGCCATGTTTTTGCTTTGAAATCTGCGCTTCGGGTTATGTTACCCATTTGAAATTAGAGCTGAAAGCAGTGTTGGGAAATTTTAGTTTAGCTAATGGGTCGAAGTATATTTTTTATTATTATGACATGAGTTAACCCCAACCTTGACAAAGGTCATAGATAAGTTTTTATAGTATTTGTGGTATTTTAGTAGTTTTTGTAGTTTTTTGTGATTAAGTATTTATTAAATTCATGCAGTTTTTTTTCATATGTTATTATTTGACTTCACAGACTATTAATTATTATGTCCATGCCCTTGTATTTGACTAAATATATTTTTCACTAGACTTTTTTGGATTTTTTTACAAGAATAAATCCTTATTATCACGAATATTTAACGGAGTTATTAAGGTTCATAATTAATAATATAACATACAATGTTGAATAAATTGTGCATAATGTCGAATCTATAACAACAAATTGCGCTTGATGATTTTTTTTTTCTTTCACTGCTTAATTAATTCCTAGCCAAGATATTGCTAATTAAACGCTAATACAAGAAACTACACCTAGGGAAGTGACAGGGCTATTTTTTGCCAGAGACGGCGGGAAAATGAGCAATTACACGACGGCGCGGTGGCTCAACTTAAACGTCTAACGAAATTTAGAGTAAAGCAGATGGATAGGGCCTGTCGTAGAGAGGAATATTAGGAAAAATTCGGTAAAGCATATTTGAAATATTTCGTCAATTCTTTTGTCAGCTCCAAGGGCGAGAAAAAAAAGTGGAAAAACGGTTAACTAACATAACATAAAACAACAACTATCCAATTAAGCTCAAAAATTACAAGTGACACAGACCATTCGACATTTATTGCTAAGTCTACTACTGGTTTCTTACACTGATTCAGCGCATAAGTTTTAATTTGACAACTTCAATTGAAAATTAAACGAACTTACCTGAAGTGAAGTTCCATTTTAATTATACGAGCTGCATAGTTTCGAAATGATAACTATGACAAAAAATGATCCATCCGCTACCAACAGCAGCAGCATCCAGCAACCTCTATAGTAGATCGCTAGGCTACACTGTAATTTAAACGGCCGGCTTGGCGAGTAGTAATGCCTCTTGTAATGCCTTTTATCCCCAGTTGAGGCAAATATTTGTATAAAAAGCAGAAGTTTGTTCTAGGGTCATGGGTATTTGTGTCTGGATCCACGACCCACGACACAAAGGAAAACCGCAGTTTGGACCTTTAATCGTCTGTGTGTAGCGTCTATTCAAACTGTTTTTTAAAATTAGTTTAGCTAAAAGGACACTCTACAGTTTTCAAATTCATCACATCTTCATACCGCCATCTAGCAACTCTAGAATTCAGGAGCACGGAAAATTATCCCGAAATACAATTAAAGTGTAAAGCAATTTGTTTTAATTTTAATCTACCCGCGCTCGCGCCGTATCTTCGACTCATTTAGACCTTAATAACTAGCGTTAATTTACATTTACAGACCCCACTTATATATAAGACACTTATATACTATTATAATATTTTACATGTAAATAAGCTCTTTCAAAGCTTATTATCTTAGTAGTCGTAACACGATAGGAGATAAAATTTTATAGAATTTTTAATCCATTTTAATCCCATTGAATGATTTCTATTTTACAATAAATTTTCATAAAGCTATCATTTCTAGACAGTGAGGAATTTGGAAGCAGCAAGTTTAAATAATATCGTAAATATAATTTTTTAATAGATTAATCAACTGTTAGACAACAAAAAACGAGTTAAAAAGTACGATGATAAACAAACATGTCTGTACTTAACACATGATAAATGTTGTAACTCTTCCTTTCCAAAACAAAAGTTTTAAACTCAACACATAATTAGTTTTAAAATAAGTTTGTTTTATTTTGAAGTGAGAATGAACATTGACAAGGATAGGAAGTAACCTGTCGTCCAAGATTCAATTAGCATATCAATTCCTTTCGATGTTAAATGACAAATCGTTTCGCAAATAAATTTAGCTACTACGGAGCATGCACCATCAATCATTTATATTACTAGCGACTGATTGCATGGACGATTGCCGATGTGGCGATGACTCGGCAATGCTCACAATAGGGATTAAATTGATCGTGTGCAGTAGCCCTTATTAATACAATGGCAAAATTAGATCAATCATTTGACACGTAATTATACAAAAGACATTGCTATTATACATAATTATATGTCTAAGGAATTAGGATCCGTGTACGATTTTTCATATTACATAAAGGTCTTTTCAAGTTGAAAATTTTAGATACGTGAAAAAGTAATTCTTCATTTTCATTAAGAAGCCATTCGGCAGTGCAGGTATTTTAGGTTTTCTTTTCGCCCCACTTTTAGTAAAGCAACTATTATAAACACTAAAATATTCCCAAAACTAAAAACCAAAGTCTCTACGCAAATTCTCGGCTCTTGACTCGTAATACACGACCAAGCGTGTTGGTCTAAAAGAATTTCATTACGATGACAATGTCGGCAACTTCAATTTTCTTGTGAGATAACGAGCGTTGCTGAGATTGTTTCAAGCTTCAAACTCAAGCCACTTTGACCCCTGGCCCGTAAACATTGCAAGGATTCTCATTAGGGCTCTAAAAGATAAAACTTTTATCTCTACACAAACAATTGAAGTTTTGTAAGACGTGTAAGATAAAACAGAGCGTTGAGTTTGCTTTGAGAAAGTTTTTGGTGTAAGTGAACTGAATAATTGTTGTGAAAGTTTTTGAAAAGATGATTTTAATAATAAACTGTGGAGGCGGCCATTTTGTTTTTTGTTTTACGTCATAGTCTCTGACGTTTTGAACAACGTGAGGTATACGTTTTAGATAGGTAGCGAGTGTAGTTTCTTTACGTATTAAGTAGTATTTACGGACGTAGATAATAATTTATATAGATGTAATTTATTGGGTTACTCTAAATTAACTAGCAAAACTTAAGGGGGTGATTATTTTCATGAAACTAAAAAGTTTTCCCTAAAGAACATATAAAATATGAATAAATTTTTGCCTCCATTCAACTTGAGCGATCAGCTGATTGCCTTAGTAAGAAAATTCAAAACTGATTTTGAGAATTTCGAATATACGCCAGTCAAATCGAATATTAAACTGACAAACAAACGGCTAGTTCTGATTTTTTTATATGTTGTTAGGACCACTACCAGTATCGTATATCCAAGTTTGCAGCTTCGAAAGACCTGGTGGATTTCAGGTAAAATACTAGAGAAGTCGCGAAATTTTTGCAATTTTTTTTGGTTAAAAACATTGCGTGTAATTAAACATATTGTTTGTTTGAGATTTGCCAGTCACCCTGGTCTTATAAGCTTTTTTTTATTAATTTTTTTTTAGATTTTTTCTTAACTTTTTTAAACTTTCTTGGTTAGTACAGAGTTAATGGTTCTCGCAATTTTGTTCTACTTTAAAGATGTATAAATTTTAATTTTAAACGCATACTTGGGATTTATATTGCAATTATTAAAATATCTTTAGTATTTGCACAGGTCTTTCGAAGCTGCAAACTTGGATATACGAAACTGGTAGTGGTCCTAAGAACATATATTAAAATCAGAATTAGCCGTTAGTTTGTTGGTTTCGAAAAAAAATAAACTGTTTATTTCAATTAACACACAAAAGAACAAAATTCCTTAAAAATAATTTAATATTAAAGATTGTGAGGTTATTGAGTTAGTTTTAATAATTTTAAACTTAGTTTTAATAATTTTATTTTATATGACAGGAGACCCCTCCCTCGGGGTCTTTAAATTTATCTATAATGAAATATTTTTTCAAAATGTTTTTAATATTTTTAGGATAGTTGTTATAGATTTTCTGAGTGAGTGACTTTGGCAGACTATTTAATACCCGAGGAAGGTAGTACTTCCAGATCCTTCTGCCATACTCATTATTAATTTTAGGTAGTTGGTACATCGGTAACTGAGCTAATTCGCGAAGATTGCTTTTTCTTTTATTCAATATCTAATATTGAAACTAACCGAGTTACTATTCTCACTTATTTTGTCAAAAACATTTATAACTTTACAATACTGGAATAGAGCGGAGTAATTGCCTTTAAACATAAAAAAAAATACTAAAATAAATATTTAATAATACATATTTTATTTTAAGACATTTCTCGTGTTGAATATGGCTGGCGTAATAGGTTCCTTGGGGAAATTTGTTCAGTTTCATGAGGAGAACCACCACCTAAAGTTTTGTTAAATTTAAAGTCAACCTATTTACCTGAAGAAATCATCAATCAACTCGCTTCATCATCGAACTCATTTATGACTTTGGTCAAGATTGAGGTCAAGAGTTAACCCATTTCATAATAATAATAAAAAACAATAGTTACTAGAAAGATCACTAGGAACAATCCAAATAGGCAAAACAAAGACATTTAATACACTAAACCTAGCCTAACCTTAAACCTTACACCTCATAAAATAATGAATGACATAATATCCTCTTACCACATGAACTGCCTTGAGTACCTATTATGGAGGATAACCTTACCGCCCAAGTGTCCCTTCATGAGATATTATCATCTTAGATACTATTAACAGGCAATCCTTCAGAGGAATGGTGACCCAACTGTTCATATGCTAATCAAACCCACATTACACAGTATCTTGAATATGGAAATCAACTGGTTAGAACACATGTTAATTCGTGAATTTGAAAGATATTTAGGTTTAGTCTAAATCAGTAAGAACTGATGATTGACTGTTATAATAATTATTTTGAGTGATTTTAATTTAGCAAAAATTAAGGTTATGAATCAGCCTATGAAACTGAACGGCTTTCCCTAAGGAACATATGCAGAAATATGAAGAAAAAATTTAACTCTCCTTACAATTTATCGAGAATTTCATATGGCTTCTTGGGAAAGTTGTTCAGTTGTTCAGTTTCATGAGGAAAATCACGAGCTAAAGTTTTGCTAACTCATTATTAAAGTTGAAATTAAGATACAAAAAAATGGCAAAAAGTTTTGAATAGAGACAGGTACCGCCCAGGGATTGTCAAAACAACACTACTTTTCCCGTTTAAGAGGACCGCCTCAGTTTGGACTAGCGTCTCAGTTGTTTTTCATGCTGTCTCGATGTCGACCACCCACCTCAGACTTGTGCGAAAGGGACAATTGCAGCTTTCCGGCGAAATGCCGAGTTTTATTTCCAAAATTATGAGTTTAGGCGTCAATGAATTCCTACCCTAAAAACTTAATAAAATCGTACGGTTTTAGTCTTTATCGATTTGTAAACGTGTGAACGAGGTTCGTACGTTTTTTTTTCCAAAATTGTTCTGAGTTTTTCAACAGTCACTTCCTAAATGTTGAAAATTTTTTTGGCCAAAAATGCTGACTTTTAGTCTCAAATATCTTTTTGTCTACTAAAAATATCAAAAAAATCAAAACGTGCGGACCTAGTTTTTGGTGTTCCTGACACTATACCAAAATTTCACAGGGATCCGTTGACGTTTAGGGGGTGGAATCCATTGACGCCGTTTGTATGGGAAAAAAACACAAATTTTATATCTAAATACTGTATCGAGAGGACAGAAAGAGGGTTGAAGGTTTGATACTAGAGGACGATCAATCTTAAGTAAAACTTTGAAGACCGTGCCAAATTATACTTTAAGCTTCGATCAAGTAAAAAAAACATTTTATAAGTTTTTTTTTTTCAATCTACAAAATTCAAGCACAATTTAACATATCGTGCAACTCTAAAAGCTTAGCAATTAAACACCAAACGTGCAGTAAATTCCAAAAAGCGGGCCTTCTTTCAATTGGAAGCTGAACGAGGGTTGAGGATCGGCAGACGTTCATAATGCCACTCTTGACACGAGAGCCTGACCGCTGCTACTTCGACGGCTTAACATTTTGGATATGGTGTTAGTTAGAAGAGAAGCTACTGAAGTGCTTAACAGTGACCAAAGTATCATGTTCTATCTAATTTGATTATCTAATTTGATTTTTGTCCGACACAAAAAATTAATACATAATTAAAAATCAAGAATGTATTTTCGCTTTACACGCACTCCAATTAGCTTCTTACAGTTGTGATTTAAGCTAGCCACAAGTTATAAGACGATCGCCACCAAAAGAACTACTAAAAAGCCTATAAAATGTATTTTTACCCAGCCATGTTATAGATTGTCTTTTGAAAAACATACCCTCGCCCTCCGCCCTTAATTTTTTTTTCCTCAAATAGAAGGAGATCGAGATCATCTTTGGATATTTGGATCTCTGCCAACTGATGCAATTCTCTCAAATCATCTATCCGAGAAATAAAAATGAATAAACACCATTATTTATTTATTAAGACACCGCGTTACAATTACTGAACAAATGTTAAAAAAAAATATTTTTATTTATTCTTAAGTCTACAGCATTATCAAAACTTATAATACTAATTAATTTATCTAAACATTCGCCAATTACAGACTTATAATTTGTTATCTTTACATACATGAATTTAAATGGGTACATTTTTAATGAAATATTGTGAAATTAAATGAAAACAGCAAAGTAATCAAAACCAGAAGAAATCCAGTAGGTATACAATATGAAAGTCATACATTATATTATATATGAAGCCATTTTATTTTTTTATATTTCAGAAACTCTTTTTATTTGGACCGTATCTGAAGTTTTACTCATTCAGCCTCTTACAGTGGTCACTGTAGCCACGGAATGAAACGCCAAAATCGAAGCTTGAAAAATGGCCTTTTTGCAAAACTTGCAGTGCATTTTACTCTACCTACACAACCACCGTTTTCTTTCATGAATTTGAATACGAAGCCGTATATTATGGAACTATATATTTAGCACATTTAAATGAAAACCTACTTCTATTGTTAAAGGAAATTGCTACATCAGCTTTTTCAAATCTCCTTTTTTAATGCTGTGATTTTTTAAAATAAATTAAATTAAATTGATCTATTGGTTCTGTCAATAAATAAACAAAGACTGAAATCCTTTGAACACCGTTTTTTTTGTTTTTCCTATACATTCTGGATGTTACATATATTAAGACATTTTTTTTATCAGCACATACGTTCCCACCGAGAGGCCTGCCTTCCAAACACGAAGGGGATAAAGGACATAGTCCACCACGCTGGCTGCTGGCTTTTAAATAAATTAAAATTAGGAAATTTTTGTCAACGTAGAGGTTAGGTTTATGATATTCATTACACATTTTTACTCTTCCTAGAATATAGCTGCTGTTTATTTTTTTTTTTTTATTATTTACCTGAGGGTGGGATCCAGAAGACCTATGACACTACAGATGAAAAAGACTTAGTCTTTTAAGGCTTATTAAAAAGACTCGCCTCCGTATTACAGGACTTAACTCTAAAATTAAAACTGAAGGTTCGTGTTTTTACTAACAAGACTTGTTATTTTATTAAAAGACTAAAAACTGAAACGATTCGAGTTGTTTTCAAAAGACTGAAAGACTTAACTGACTCCAGTTGATTTTAAGACTTCGAGTTATTTTATGTAAAAGGGCTCGCACCGCAGTTTGTGTGTGATATTCAATATATCTTTTGTAACCTATCAACCAAAAGGAATAATTCACGCCAAAACCACTAAATACATTTTGATAAAATTTGACAAGGGGATAAAATTAGATATTTACATTCTATCAGTATATGCCTTACGACTGTCCAGACAGTGAGTAGCCAGTCATTTTAAGCTGTTTAAGTAACAGCTCAGTTTTTTTACGTTAAAAGACTTCGACTAAAAAGCTAGTCTTATGACTGAAGGTTGGGGACTAAAAGACTGAGTCAGTCATGAGGCGCCAAAAATAAACGCTTCATAAACGCTTCACACTCAAAGGCCCACATTAAGGTTTTCCCTTGTGTCGTGGGTCCCTCGGAACACACAAAGACAGACACAAACACCCATGACCCGAGAACAAACATCTGCTTTTTACACAAATATTTGCCCCGACTGGGAATCGAACCCAGGACCCGCCGATCAAGAGGCAGCGAAAAATAAGGAGAAAAATTAGGCGAGTCTTTATTAAAAGCCTTAAAAGACCAAGTCTCTTTTAAGGCTTTTAATAAAGATAATATATGACACAGGTATACCTTAGTTAAGGCTCCTTTCTGCTAATATGAATAGATTGTACCTAGCTTAAGAATGGGAGAAAATAAAAACAATATTATTTTATTTATCTATAGTTCATTTTTGAATAGTTTTGAATGAGAATTATTAGTTTTGACACTAAATATTTTCTTCCGTATAAAACGTGTTCGTAGCTCGGGCGAAATACGAACACGTTTTATAGTATGAAGGTACTTGTCTCTTAAAATTGTATGTTTACTAGGATTATCAGCATTTAGATAGAGACATTAACTTTGTTTCATGACACCTACTTACATACTTATTTAAGTGTGGGATTTCAATTAGCGCTATATAAAGGTGTTATTACGATCCAATTTAAATACTTCACAGATCTGAATACGTAAATTATTCAATTTATAATTCCATTGCAGCTGTTTAACGACACCGAGTTGCAGAAATCCCATACACTACTAAACGAGCTAATCTTGTATATTTACATCATCATGTCAGCCGCAAGACGTCCACAGCTGGACATAGGCCTCCCTAGGGATCTCCGCCTCGATTGGTTATTTCATGTTACTTAGTATTTACATATTATTAGGATTCCGCCCTGGATTTTGTTTTCGTGAGAATTCGAAAAAACTTATTTAGCCTATATTACTCAGAGATAATGTAGCATTCTAATGGTAAAATAATTTTTGAAATCGGCCCAATGGTTTTTGAATTTATTTGTTACAAACATACAAATCTTTTCTGTTTACAATGTTAGTATAGAAATTCACATGTACCTTAATGTAGGTACCTAATCGGTTTCTCAAAAACTGCTCAAATAATTTTGATAATATCTAGGGTAGGTAGGAGTACTTATTTTGGGTTGAAAAAGTTGATTAATCATTTCATTTATTTTTAGCGAAAATAAGATAGTAATTCTTCGTGTACACGCATGTTCTGAATATAATAAATAATAACTTCCTAAAGTGCCGGACTTAATTGCCCAAGAGTAAGGGTCATTCATAATATGAAACAAACATAATAAAACTGAGTTATTTATTGAAACAATTTCAAATTAAAAAACCAAGGTGTACAAAATTAAAATAAAAACTTAACACTAATGTGCCTGAACAAAGTTAATTTAATATATCAATCTCTCAACTGCTATTATAGACCTCAAAAACTATTAAAATAAAATAAACTAATCAAAAAATGTTGTAATATAAAGTTAAATAAATCACTTAAATTATAAAATAAAGATAAATATACATATCAAATGCCATATGTCCGTCCACATAAACTTCGCGATATTATAATTATAAAAGCTGCAAAGGAAAAGAGGACAGTCTATAATATCAAATTAATTGAATTTATTACATACTTTTACAATAGCATCAACAGCAGTTCTCTCATCATCATTGTTGTATTTTCCCCTTTTTCTCATCGTCATAAAATAATGTTTTCATCTGCTATAACCGCATCCAATATTCATATATTATATACACACCACAGGTCGTAAAAAATAAGACAGTGTTATTTTCTTTACGCCATCGATAATCAATTTTGTTGCTTTCTTTTTAGGCAAGCGTTTTTTAGCTGAATAAGGAGCCATGCATTTACTGGGAAGTTTTTTCGTAATTATCATCGTTTCATCAATTAAAAGTATATATTTACTAGTATACTGCATGTGGAAGCTAGCTTTCCACAGGGACTTTGGTAGCTTTCCGTGGAGCTTTCCCGTGGGAATTTGGTAGCCTATGTTACTCAGGAATAACGTAGGTTTTTAATGGTGAAAGAATTTTTGAAATTTGTCCGATGGTTTTTGAGTTTATTCGTTACAAAAACATACAAAAATGCAAATCTTTCCGGTTTATAATATTAGTGTAGATTTATTCTCTCGCCACAATTTAAATTACCTATACATAAAAAACACTAACTAGCCTATTACACATTTCTTTTAAAAAATTTAGAAGTGCAAACTTCTTTAGCGGCGTTGTGCACTTTGAAGTATGGGTAAAAAATGTTAAACTCGCGTCAGGGTCACGTGTCTGTCGTAAGACGGAGGGTGAAGTGAAAACTTCTTAGACCGCAAGGAAGTAATATATGTTCAAGTTTTCACTTCTGTCGGCACTCCCGGAGTGCAACCCGTTGTTTTTTTTTAAAGAAGTATTAATAAGATAAGTTGGATAGAAAATGTCTGTAGATAACTAAATAACTAAAAAACATTTAACACATTGCGTCACTTGTTACCGAAAATTATAGATCTGAATCAGCTCAATAAACTGAACAACTTTAATAAAGAACATAGGTCAAAATTTATGGATTAAAAATGTCTGTCAAACTATCAATCTATTGATTTTTCCTGAGAATCCAAATATTTCTTTTCAGTGTTATTGGGAGAATTTACTCTAAAGTTTCGTTAACTAAAGTATGTATGGACAAGTTAATTAATTATTCCTTTAAAAAAAAAAACTCTAAAAAAACAGTAAATCAGTATCATTAATAACATACTCTGTACGATCAGATCACGGCATTAATACTAAAACAATGGAATTACTTACATTTAGAAAATAATATCAACAATCAATACACGCCTTTGTCCATATAGCCAGTAGGGTCAATATTGGACAAACACTCGACTCAGCGCTAACGAGATATGAGTCTAATGAACTTGAAATCCTGCCTCTTTATATAATTGATGAATAAGTGAAGCTACGAACTGAGGATAAGGTAAACGTTTCTCAAAATAAACGTAGAGATACTTTTATCGCTTACAGTCACCATGGCTGAAATTAATCAAACCATTTGCCATGAATTCGCTTTTTATCCCTCGACAGTGTTATATGTATGATGTGTGTTTTTGTATATCTGAGTTTCTGTCTGTGACATCGTAGCTCCTAAACGAATAGACCTATTTCAATGGGGTTTTTTTAAGTCGACATAATTTAGATTGTTCTTAGCTATATTTAATTAAAATTGGTTTATCCGTTCAAGAGTAATAAGCTATCAATGTCGGGTGTTATACAACATTTTTATTTTAGGGTTATTACTATTGGAGGTCTCGATTGATTGCGAGATTTCATTCGCACTTTGATTTTGTCTAAATAAATCAATAAGAGAGGTGTATTTGAGACTCATGGTCAAATAATCAAACTTAAATTGTTGGCGTTTGTACTATTTATTTGTACAGCTATTTAAAGCTCGAGCGAAAAGATTTTTTCACGGTAAAGTACATATGTGTACTTCCTTTGTAAACCTCATTGTTGTCATAATATTTTTTTTAATGAAGGTGGCTATCTGTAGTTCATAGTTATATTTTGCATATATTCAATTCTATATGCATACCTATTTAGTAAAATGTACCAAAAAGTTAACCTAATACGCGGATTGCAAATTTCAACTATCATTCGATACCACTTCCAACACCACAGTCTAGCTTCAGGTACATTGCATTGCGATGATGTGTCATCGATGCGCTTTTCTCGATAAATTTCGAAATGCACTCGTGAGCAACAACCAATCCACGTAAGTCGGATTATATGGTTGACAATCAACAAAATAAGCTTATTGACAACTCAATAGGCTTTAGGCGTGTTAATACTTTGCTCATTTCAATATGGACAATGAAATTTAATGGAACGAACATTTGGAATTAAATTGAGAAGAGATAAATAAACGAAATAGTTATTTTAGGGAGTATATTAGTATTAATTATTGTTTTTAAATACTTTTTTGAGTATTTACATAAAACAAAACTTTCGGTTTACTGTACATTAATACAAAAATACAAACTTTACTTTTAATTACTGTTTGAAAAACTATGCTGTCACTATTGCAGACAAGAACACAAAGACAGCAAATATTACAATGAAACGTTCTTTGTTTTGTTTTGAAACCACCTCATTTCCATTGTTACGAGAGCTCACTTTCTCGCTAAGCTCTATATTATATCTCGTGACATTAAAGTACTAACGTATATGTGTAGATACTCGTATAGTGGTTGGATATGATATCATTAAATACTATTCAAATTGTTTGTGACACTTATGAATCGTTTAGTATTAAGTTATTATTATTACTTTGTGAGATAAATTAAGCGCTCAGTTTTTAATTTGTTATATTATAAGATAGTATAATATAACAAATTAAAAACCGTTTTGATTTCAGTTCATCAAAATGTGTATCGCCTCAGGCGGACAAATTAGGCTATGATAAGACAAATATTTAACAATAAATATTTTTCTACTATATCTATTAAAATTAAAAAAAACTAACCGGTTGACTGACTAGTCGATCAAAGCAGAGCCGAAACTGCTGGATCTAGAAGCATTTAGAGCATTTCTTAGGTGTCGGAGTCGAGCACTAAGAAAGGAAATTACAAAATGTCCACGAGAAACGGATTTTGACCATCTGTCACATAGACGTAGTCCAGTGCAGTGTTCCTAACGTTTTTCGGTAAAATGGTTCTATTTCGGCCGTGGGAAAAACTTTTTCAGTTTTTATTTTTTCATGATTCACGTGTCAGGTGAACAAAGTCGCAGGTGAAAAGATAGTCAAAATATAAATTATCCAACAAGGACTTGTTTACATTTAATAATTTTCGTATTTCATAAATATTGGTAGACTATCTACATTATATTAATTTCGCTTGCTAAAATTAACAGGATATAAAATTAGTTGCTCTTATTTCTGTGTAAAATTAAATTTAATAAATGTATTTACTTACGTTTCGTTAATATAAGTTTAGTAATTTAATTAATAAAGTTTTTGTATTCATACTCATAATGGTATCTGCGAGGCTAGAAAAATAAAAATTTTTTGGAATTTGATCCTTAAATCAAAAAACAACCCTGATAAATCTGAAATAAATCTGAATTTATTAGGGTTGTTACTTGATTTTTTTGAAATGTAGGTAACCTATCAGTAACTTCAATAATTTTGATTACACTCAGTAAACAGTCAGTGGCGTATAATACTTCTATGGCAACTTGATGCTCAAAAAGATAGGCTTAAAAAGATAGGCTTTTTGTATTTTGTGACTATTTCATTGTGCGCCTTATTTTTGTTTTTGGTGTGGTAATTATAAAGTTTTTATTATTTATTTATTTATCAATTTATTTTGGTAATATTCGCAAAATATAATTGTCAAAATACAATCGCTTTTCATGGCTTTTTGTTTGATGAGAAATATAAACAGTCTCTTGGCAAACATTTTCGAATACTTAGATAATTTTTAATTTATTAAGTTACAATTTCATGAGATCAAATGTCGTAGGGGTATTTGTTTGTCTCGTAGATTAAACATTTGGGTTGTTTTAATTTAATCATGTTCATTTTATGTTTTTTGTAAAGTTGGATGTATCTTTCTCAGTGAAACTCATCTATTTCATATACGTAGACATATTTTTCTTCCATTTCAAGATACCACAGGCAAAGAAAATACAGAAGCCGCGAAAATAATCCTACGAGTATATTATTACTAGTACAGTAATTGCCTAGGGTTGCTATTGCTACCCGAAGGTATGTTCGTTGCCCCATCATTAATAATAGTAAACCAACAACTTTATTTAGTTTAATCAGAACCCCAATTGCCTTTGCCAATCTCGTCTGAATAAACTTAGGAGCAAATTCAATTAATGTTAGGATCACAACAATAACTGTTTTAGGTAATTTGTGTTTGAATTAGAAACTGTGTAGGCTTCCCCTTAATTATCGATCTGCTTTCTAAAGTAACAAAAGGAATACCAATATTATAGAGGAATGACACCTTTAATTGGAGGTTCTACACAGAACCTGTCTGAACTATGAAATTTTTAAATATTGATGTAGAACCTCTCTTGTACCCTTTTAAATAAAAATAAAATAGACCAAACAAACAAAATTCTCAGTTTCGCCACCTGAACGGATAAAATGGTGACCATTCCATTGACACACAACTGAAGTTACAGAATCGGGGCCCAGATAGATGGTCGCTAGCCATAATGAGACATAATACGACTTAGAAAAATTAAATAAATACGTTCATTCATGAATATGGTGTAGTGGTTAGAAAATTTACCCAGTGTCGCCATGAAAAATTTTTCTTTTTAAGATAAAATAATATACTAACCAAGGAGACCTGTAAATTTAGGAGACGACCATCAATCATTTCTGAAAGACTCCCCTGCCAATTAAAAAACTGGTCCTGTACTGCAGCGTGACATGTTTCAAATTGAGAAACTCGTTATCATTAATTTTATAATGTTTTGGAATAACCTGGTTTTTTATGGCTAAACCACGTTATTCCGAGCCTTAAAATATCAGCGTCACGTCAAAAATATCAACCGCAAGCGCGTCGATGCTGTTTTATTGTAATAGAATTGGTCTGCTGATGGCAATTATAGCTGACCTGTCTAATCCTTGATCATGTTCAAGCATACCCCGAATGAGAAACGGGGCAAAGCAAAGACCAAACTGACGCTAATATTGTGTGACTTATTTATTAGCGAAATTTAATGATGTGCAATCAGCCCACGAAACTGAATAACTTTCCCCAAGTAACATAGGTCGAAGTATGAAAAAATATTTTCACTTCTCCATATAACTTGTACGATCAGCTGATTTTCCTTTATATGGGAAGCCAATTTTTTTTAAGTGAAAACTTCTTTAGCGGCGTTTTACACTTTTTGGATGGGTAAAAAATGTTAAATTCGCGTCAGGGTCACGTGACCCTGATCGGAAATTCGTAAGACGGAGGGTGAAGTAAAAACTTGAAGTTTTTACTTCACCCTCCGTCTTCAAGTTCCTTGATGCAAGTTGTTTGGTTTCTTGAGGTGAATAACCCCTTAAGTTTCTCTAAATAATACAATAATAATAATATAAGCAAAAATTTTAAAAAGTAATTATCAAATAAAAACTTAAGTTGGATTACAGAGTTAGCAAGGCACAAAAACAGCTCCAAAGCTGTATTCAAAATTTAGTTCATTAGTCCCGCGTGAATAAATACCTAAATGCACATTTTAAGTGTAGATTAAACTGCACATTCAGCCACAGTTGTAACAATTACTTAGCACTTTCGTGTAGGAAATTAACAGAACATTTTACCTTAATGAATGTTTATTGTTAACGAAATAATATACCTTACTTACTAGCATCACATTAGTGGATAGTAGAAATTAATTGAACGAATTTAATGCTTTTAATAAAACATCTTCCAAAAAAATGTTATACTGTTACATTCAGTACAAGATGAAATTATCAAAAATGGACTCTTTATATATTACTAGCTATCCGCCCGCGACTTCGTTCCCGTGGTAATTGTCCCAGTGTGTTTTCATTTTTTTTGGTTGTGCGTGACAATAAGGATCAGAACAAAAAAGTATCATCGAAATCGGTCAAGCCGTTCTATGGTTATAGCGTGACCAGAAGAAATAGGCGTTAATTTTTGTATACTCGTATATAGATTATCAGCAGCTCAAGCACAACGACGTGAAAACAACGCAGTCAAATGTCAAAAAAGTGTCGAAATGATAACGCAAATAGGCCAGCAAGTCGCAGTACCTCGCGTAATCAAAGTGAAGTTAACGTCATCAGCACTCTGAACTTGCCACTGCAAGTTTGTCGCAGGCCGTGCTGTTATCACGAATTAATGAATATTACATACATCTTAATACAGATTCACACAGAGGCTTATTAGAGGGTGTCAAGAGTCATAAAATCGTCATCCTCACCTGCTAGTTTGTCGCGGGCCGTGCTGTTATCACGAATTAATGAATATTACCACAGAATAAATAATAGGATATTACATACATCATATTATTACAGATTCACACAGAGGCTTATTCAAGGGTGTCAAGAGTCATAAAATCGTCATCCTCACCTGCTAGTTTGTCGCGGGACGTGCTGTTATCACGAATTAATGAATATTACCACAGAATAAATAATAGGATATTACATACATCATATTATTACAGATTCACACAGAGGCTTATTCAAGGGTGTCAAGAGTCATAAAATCGTCATCCTCACCTGCAAGTTTGTCGCGGGCCGTGCTGTTATCACGAATTAATGAATATTACCACAGAATAAATAATAGGATATTACATACATCATATTATTACAGATTCACACAGAGGCTTATTCAAGGGTGTCAAGAGTCATAAAATCGTCATCCTCACCTGCTAGTTTGTCGCGGGACGTGCTGTTATCACGAATTAATGAATATTACCACAGAATAAATAATAGGATATTACATACATCATATTATTACAGATTCACACAGAGGCTTATTCGAGGGTGTCAAGAGTCATAAAATCGTCATCCTCACCTGCAAGTTTGTCGCGGGCCGTGCTGTTATCACGAATTAATGAATATTACCACAGAATAAATAATAGGATATTACATACATCATATTATTACAGATTCACACAGAGGCTTATTCAAGGGTGTCAAGAGTCATAAAATCGTCATCCTCACCTGCTAGTTTGTCGCGGGCCGTGCTGTTATCACGAATTAATGAATATTACCACAGAATAAATAATAGGATATTACATACATCATATTATTACAGATTCACACAGAGGCTTATTCAAGGGTGTCAAGAGTCATAAAATCGTCATCCTCACCTGCTAGTTTGTCGCGGGCCGTGCTGTTATCACGAATTAATGAATATTACCACAGAATAAATAATAGGATATTACATACATCATATTATTACAGATTCACACAGAGGCTTATTCGAGGGTGTGAAGAGTCATAAAATCGTCATCCTCACCTGCTAGTGGTGCACCCTGCTGATCAACGGACGAGGCTATGACGTATTACACCTGTAAAGGGTTTCTCTACTTGATATTGGCGACTTCGCCATTCTATATTTTAACTTTGATAAAATCACGACATAGAGGACGCCATTTTTCAAAGAATTAAATTAAATTAATTGAGGCTTATTAATTACCAAT
Organism: Aproaerema taeniolella; assembly: GCA_949987775.1. NCBI lineage: Eukaryota > Metazoa > Arthropoda > Insecta > Lepidoptera > Gelechiidae > Aproaerema > Aproaerema taeniolella. The sequence goes on along the minus strand of OX465259.1, from coordinate 6,779,949 downwards.
GTCTACCAATGACTTTAGCCAAGTCGCTTTGTCCGATTACTTACATCTTGAACCTTAGTCAATCTGTAGAAATGACAATTCAAGCTACGCGTGTTTACTTTCAGTATTATCTCCGAAATTAAAAAGCATTTTCTAATAAAATTATGTAGCATTTTCCTGAGTATAAAACTAATAATAATAATAATAATAAAACGTTTATTTTTAACCGACTTCAAGAAAGGAGGAGGTTTTTCAATTCGACCGTATATATATATTTTTTATGTATGTCCGCGGATAACTTCGTCGTTTATGAACCGATATTGATTATTCTTTTTTTTTTGAAAAGGGAGTATCCCAAGGGTGGACCCATGGTAAGGAAACCAGGATCTGATTTTTTTGGGATTAAAGACGGTGACTCTTTCGTTTTTACAAAAATTATACTATGCAGTATACAGATACAAACATTTAGACGATCACAAATGACATAAAAACACACACTTAAAATAAACAAAAATACAAACAATATAAATAGAATAATTTGCGTATGGATGCTGCAGTGAGTAAAAAGGCCTGTAGGCTCAGCGAGTCTGTATTTCAGACTGGCAACACTGATTTTCAGCCCTAAGTCTAATAAAACCAGTAGTTGTTTGAGTTATTCAAAGTAGTAGCTAATTACAAGAACATCTGTACCATACGAGACGATACCAGCATTAAGAGCCCTTTGTCTCAAGAGCGTCGTCGTCGGGATGCAAGTGTCCTGTTTTTTAGGGCTTATTCTTGTCTGGATTTTCTGAGGCACTTTGATAAACACCAAATATATATCGACATACCATTAAACAACAGATGTACTACTTTGACTTTAGAATAAGTGGTTTTTAAAAGAGGATCAAACTGTCACATTTTTTTTTATAACGAATGGGTTTGCTCTTGACCACAATCTAGCCCAGGGGCGAAGATGTGGTCGAGGATGTAGCAAGCTCATCCAGAAGATGCCTATTCACTCGAACTTTAAATAGACTTGGGTTATATGAGCCTGGAAATACAGACGCAGGCAGAGAATTCCATTCCTTAGCGGTGCGCAGTTTATAAGATGAACAGAAGCGCTCAGTACGGATTCGAGGAATTTCGACAAGGTAAGGATGGTACCCCGCATTACGTCTGGATATCCGGTAGAAAAAAGGGGCAGGCGGAATGAGCTCGTGCAGCTCATGAGCACACTCCCCGAAGTACATCTTGTAGAAAGCACATAGGCAAGCTACTTTGCGTACATGAGCTAGGCTTTGGAGTTTGTTTTTTACTAGCTTTTTGTCACCAATGAGCCTCCTGGCTCTGCAGTCCACCTATTCCAAAGCGGGTAGCTGATATTTGCCCGAACCATCCCAGAGGTGGCTGCAATACTCCATGCACGATCGGACCTGTGCCTTATAAAGGGTTAGGAGTTGATCAGGCGTGAAGTATCGCTTAACCCTATTAAGGATTCCCAGCTCTTTGGCCGCAGTTTGAGCTTTGAATTCGATGGAGGTGCCGAAGTTAAGGTTAGCAGATAACTTCATACCGAGGAGTTCAAGCTCATCGGTGACGGGTACAGATGTACTCCGGAAAGTAGGAGCCAAGTTGAAAGGACTTCGTTTCGCGGAGAACAGACAAGATTGTGTTCTGGTGAATGGAAACTATTTTAATTGGTTAAGTTGACAATTATCTAACTACTGATCATGAATTTATCATTTTATTTTAATACAAACAAGCTACTAATTGAGTTTTCCGCTTCCGATTCCTACCTTACTATGGTACTAGATATTCTAACTAATCCTGTGTCAATCAGTGGCCTTAACGTAACTCTTTTACACAATAGAACCCAACAAACATCAAATTCTTCTACATTTCAATAACTCCGACCTCTCACTGGAAAATTATCGACATAGTTTCAGTAACAAATTGACCCTCAGTAACCTAAGTTACCAACGCTACCTTTGTTATGGTCATCTTGAGTATAGCCCGCGTACCCAGATTACATTACCTTCTGAATATTAGAAGAGAAACCACTAGCCCTCTATAAATAAGTGAAGTATTGTTTAGCCAGCCGTTTATAAGCTTAACTTACGGTGTTTACTGTTAGCAAAATGTTGGGGTGATAGGATATACGGTTTAGTTTATAAGGTGCTGAATTAATATTGTTTATGGATTGTCTAGCGTGGCAAAGGCAAAAAATTCTGAGGCTGAGAATTAAATAAACTAGTATCATTTTGGTCATAGAAAGCGAAATCATAACAACTCCAGAGTTTTTCAGATATTTATTAAGTCAATTAAAATTATATGTATAATACGGAAATTTTCATGACTGAATAAGAGCAACCCTCGGAGTTTCTTGCGTATTCTTCACTGGGGAAGACTGTACCTTTTATTCACTGCTTTGGCTTATTATAAGTAACATTATAAATGTTTTATGAAATAAATATATTTAATTTTGTCACTTTGTGATATCCTATGGTGATATCACTTGAGAAAATGTATTTGCTTTATGCTTGATGTTTATGTGTCCGTCCTGCTAACTTTTTTGTTTCATAAAAATGCTATAAAATAACGCCAAAAAAGTTGTAGGCATGAGCTAGTTACTAAATAAACAAATAGTTTTAAACCTAGAAAACGCCACTTATCTTCAAAGCGCATACTTCTAAAGGTATTCAGACATACGCCACTCCACTCCCTATACCCCCAGCAAGAAGGGAGCGCGTTGAACCAATGACGTCACTCCTACAACAGTACGTCCCTAGAGCGCTTTATACACGACATAAGGACTAAGTTTTTACATAAGCACTAGCAATCCTAGTTAGTACATCGTCGGGGTGTGTCGCAGAGATAAATAAAGCGTCTGGATTTGAACGTGAGAAAGAATCGTCTTCGCACTTGTGTTAGGCATTAGTGAGACTATATTTTATGTCTATGTCCTTGGGTTTTAGAAAAGGAATTGTCTTTTTATAGTGGTACAGTCAAATTTACGTTAAACTTAACTTTTTATATTTTGTATTCTTATTGAAAAGACACAAAATTTTGTGTGTCAAGTCAAAAGAGACCATGACGGCTTCCAGTTTTTGAAAGATACCCATATTGGACGACTTTAAATTAAGTTAGCGAAAATCAAGGATGTGGACCAGCCCACGAAACCGAGCAATTTTTCCAAAGGAGCATAGGTCAAAATGTGAACAAATTTGGTCAACTCCCTATACAACTTGTACGATTAGCTGATTTGCCTTGTGTTGGAAGCATAGACATAGAAAAAATAAGTAAGTGGTTGGAAGTCAAAATATTTTTTTGAGAATTTCATATATAGGGCTTTAGGTAAATCACTTTCAACCTCTCGGGTGGTAAATCAGTCCATGAAACTGAACAACTTTCCCAAGAAACAAAGGTCGGAATACGAAAAATTTTTTTTAAGTTCCCATACAAATTGCGTCAGCTGATAGCGCATTCTGTATGGGAAGTCAAAATTTTTTTTCATACTTCGACCTTTGTTCCTTGGGAAAGTTGTTAAGTTTCATAGATTTATTTACCACTCGAGAGGTTGAAAGTGATTTACCTAAAGCCCTGTAGATTCCTTGGCGAAAGTTTCGCTATAGCTAATTTAAAGTCAATATGAGTCTAGTATTTTTTTATATTACTTATTTTGTTATTTTATAATTATTTATCATTTCTTCATCATAATAATTATTCATAGTTTTAATTAAGCGTCCTTACTTCTTCGTTCCAACATTTCCAACTAAGACTTTCAGAATTTCTAACTTAAAATTGAATTTCCCCACTATCCGTAAGCCTCACGTTTCGCTATGCATTTTTAATCTACAAGAACTTTAAATAAAGTCTTAAATTTCAATTTAAAGGGATTTACCGTGATACTGTAAATCCATGTTCGTTCACGGAGTAATTCTTTGGAGTGGTTACGTGGCTGACTTTAATCTCATACGTGTTAGTTTTTAATTTAATTTTCAAAACTAATACCTAAGTCGGTATTACACATATTTTAACGGGAAACAATTTTCGAATAACAATGAACAACATATTAGAATTTTATGTATGATGTTCCAATTTTTTTTTATTCAAAAAAGTTTGTTCACAATTTCTTTCATTAAAAGAAAGAAAGAATTGATTTGAATTAATTTGATTTGTATATTGTAAAGCTTATTACGGAGATTCTACAATCAGTACAGTTTTAATTTGGATACTGACAATGGGCCTTTTTATAATTCGAAAACGGCACGGCAAAATTGTACTACCATTGCCTCCTACATACCTCCTAGGGATTTTTGTAGTTAGGAACATAAGAGGCAATGACGATTCAAATTTTGACAAGCCATGCCGTGCCGTTAGAATTATAAAAAGGCCCAATGAAGCCCAAACACGACTTGTTTGTTTTGTCGCCAATTTCAATGCTTCTTTTAGCTCTACCATTTTTGCGATTGCCGCTTGCTTTCCAAGCTTTCCTTTTCACACACAATAAAAATGTGTATAAAAAGTCTGTTACCTACCTGTTTTTTTTTTGGAACAGCCAACATAAGAAAGTGCTTCTACCTAAATAAATGGAAGAGGTCTTTCCTAGCAATAATATCAGCAGGCCGAGTACGATAGTGAGAGCGCCGTGACCACACCGCGGTCCTATGTCAAAATGTCAATGTTGACAACGCCAGAGGGCGAGCAAGCCTTTGCGCGGGACCCTCGCGCAATCAAAGTGAAGTTTCAGCGTGAGCCGAGCGCGAGTTTGTCGTTATCGTGCTAGAGCTACTGAAATTGTTTGCTATGGGTTGTGTTAAGGCGACTACAGCACCCGATAATGGCAGCAAACATAGGAATAGTGCCATCTCCGTCTCTCAACAGGCCTGGGCCGGCAGTGCGAACAGTGTCGATACACGAAGTTTACGGACTATGAAAGCGTGCGTGCGTAAAAACAAGTTCGAAAGTTAGAAAAATGAGATTTATGGAAAGGTAACAGCTTAAATCGAAAAATGCGTTAGCTACCTATCGAGAGTGTTCAATCACGAACATTTTGATAGCAAATTCAAGTTCCTGTGTGCATTTTACTATCGTTTTTACAGCTTAAAGGATACACAATATTGGTATTTAGAGATGACTTTGTGAGCTTTTTCTATCGTACCAAAAGTGCTGAATCATGTTTTCAGCAAACCTACTTATCTAGTTTATGTCCTGAATATTACCATGGTATTTTTTTCTTCGATTTAATGCAGTGCGTCATGCTTATCTACGCATCATAAAATCGTAATTTAGGTGCTGCAGTCGCCTTAAGGAGTTGTAATAATAAATAAATAATAATAAATAAATAAAATCATTTATTTTCAGGCAACTAGGCCCATAGATAAATACCTTAAAGACTAACATACATATAAAATATTATTTAACAAAATTAAAACTTAATTAACACTATTTCCCGAGTGTTTTTCCGGGGGTGTCTATAACCGGGAATCTCCCTCGAAAACGGCGGAACACCACGCCCTCCGGCCAAAAGCTGTCCTTCATGACTGTCTCCAGCATGAACGTCGGAAACCGCACCACAAATGCTTTGAAACTAGCATGGTGGCATAATGATGGTGAAGATTGGGCAAGAATTGTAAATTTAATTACATGAGTTGAAAAATACGAAAGTCGCGAAACTTGCAAGTTGATGATCTATTCCGGTGCATGTTGTGTTGTCATCATTTTAAGTTCAATGATCTATTTTACCTCTTACTTTCAATAATATTTTCACTGCAGAAAATGTATTTTACACTGTAAATGCTTTTTTATTTGCACGGGGCGTCCAGTGAAACAATTTCGAGTTTCATCCGGTTTTCACTGGAATATACGGGGATGGCCGACTCGATGTATTTGGTTGAATATTTCATCTGCGAATGTGCGCAATGGTGCGATGAGGTATGTAATCCTTAAAATGAAAACAAAAGTAAATTTTGCGATTCAAAAAAAGAGAACAAACTGTCGATTTGAGAACCGCCTTCTATTTTTGAAGTCGGTTAAAAACTGTTTCGAATTTAATTTGGAATTGCGTCTCAAACTTGTAAGGTACGTAAGTATTTTAAATTATTAAAAAATCATTGGAATAAAAAAAATTATGCTGGTAGAGTTTATTAAAAAACCGTGGACTAAAATTAAACAGAACAATTATATTCTATAACTGAATTAGGTATTAACACGAACAATTCTCAAAAACCATAGTATTTTGTAACTAACTCTATGTCAAAAAAAATTATGTATGTCCATTACGTGAACATAGCAATTGCTCTCACACTAGGGAGCAGGATAGGTGTTGCCCGAAATTGTCTTGTAATTAGGTAATAAAAAGAGCAGTAAAGTTTTTTTTTTCAAATTTGACGAGGTTTAGCGCGTCTAATTACGCTCATGACAGTCTCATTACTGTAGAATTTAGAAATAAAAACAATTTTTTTGAGTACTGTACCTACTTAATTTGCTAACCAATACCTGATAAGCTACTTAACAAGAAAGTTAGCATACTTTTTACCTTCATATCACATGTAAGCAGGGTCACAGAAATCTGAAGGCAACCGCTTACATAATCGCTTCCACAAGCGACCAGGAACTTTGCTTGAACTGCAGCCAACTTAGACTTGTTGGCGCTGAGCAACGGTCCCATTATGCTTGTGACTGATTTGTTATTTATTGGCCTCTTCTGGACTCTCATACTGTCTGTTGTACCTACACGACTTTGTTGGGTGCCTACACAGCTAGTTGAAAGTAGGTTCGAAACCTTATCTTGTTTTAACTAATCTTTTCTAAAAGCCTCGACCGTATACCTCCGAGAATGCCTTTGCAGTGTTTTTTTGTCAAATTTTCTATTTTATGGCCTTTCTGGACTTCTATTTTTCCTTTTCTTTCATCTTTTTTCTATTTTATGGCCTTTTTCGGTTACACGTACTAGAATTTTGGATAAGTACCTAGACGGCTAGCGAAAAAAAGTTCACTATTTCTAAAGACTTTGATGGTTTACTTCTAAGATTGCGAGTGCAGTGCTTTTGCCAGTCAGAGTCTTCCGAACCACTTTTTCGGCCTGCATCACTTAGCTTGAATTCATCTTTATCGTTTTCAGCTCACCGATTGGACGGAAGAAACATAGAGGAAACTGCTAGAAAAATAATTTTGAAAACATTCAATCAGTCTTTTTACCGTTCTTGTAAGCTTGGCCGATAAACAAAAACGATTTCCCATCGCACAATCCCAGTCCAATAATTCGGGACTCTTTACAAAAGAATGTTTAACGAGCTCTAGTTTTTATTGGCCATATTGCTTTTGTGCAATGAAATGAAATGGATTTCCTATTGTATCCCAAATTAAATGAATCGTTATACTTTTTCACGCTTTCAAAATTGCAATTTTCGTGATGTGCTGTGATATTAAAAAAACAGTTCTGTTAAAAATTCTCTATATGGCAATAAATTAATTGATCTACTTGAACAGACGAAAATATTCATTTTCAATAAGTATAAAGTAAATATGATGGATCCAATAATGACAACAGTTTCATTAATTAAAACAGTCAAACCGAGATCAACTGATTTAAATCTTTGCATTTATTTTAAAGTATTCGCTAATGAATGAATGATACGGGAATATAATTTATAAAACTTTCCCGTAGCAAAATGGAATGAAGCCTACAAATTTATATTGGGCCACATTTGGGACCGTTAACACGTACCTATGGGCTGAATAAAACATAAAGGTGTCGGAAATCGCCGTATTATTTATAACACTGAAACGAATTTTATGGCTAATGGTGGTTTTACAGTGGCATTAAGCCATTATTTCGGAGTTTTTGGAAAAGTTATAACTGGTTACGAGTTGTTAGATTGGAAGGAAGCATGTTCTATAAGGTTGAGATCAAAGATATTTAAAATAACATAAATTGATTCGTCATAATCTTCAGCGAGTAACAAGAATAGTAATATAGCGATTACTACGATGACAAATAATAAAGTCAGGTAAAGATACATACAAATACATAACTACGAATTGAGAGACGATGTATGTTTAACACGGCTTTTTATACCTAGGACCCAGAAGTACAACCTGATTCAATATCGTTTCCATTTTTCGGGAAACTTCACACAAGAGGCATATTCAAAATGTTATGCGAGTCCCGGTCAAAGAGTTGTGCAAAGCGCATTCCCGTTGGCACCGTATATTTGCATTATCTAGATTTGGCAAGCTACAGGGGTGTACCAAGGAAGTGTTTTGGGGCCTTTACTTTTTCTAATGCACGTTCTTAATTTATAGGAGTTTTAGTGAATTTATTAGGTCACCCCCCTAGCAAATATTGATAGGAGTATGTGTCTTGAGTTTAAAAAAAAGGTAACTGTAAAGATCTTAAATTTTGTCTTTGAAGCTGTACCAATCTATCTAATATCTCATGTAACCTAATGACTCCCAATTGCACAAATCCGTATTACGCACTCTTCCCTTACGTTCTCTGTTGGTTTGTCGTCAACCTAATATTGGCTGCCAAAAACAAAGCAGTTTGACCTTTTAACGTTTGTTTGCACCCACTAAGGATTTCAAAATGCAGTGTTGTGATTGACCGTTTACCTCTTTTAATTTCCCTCAAATTCTGTTCAATAACCTTAGTGGAAAACCTTAACGGGAAGGGACCTGCTCTATGAATGTACTTGTAAGCTTTCCGCTGAACCTGTTCGGTCCGGCAAGTTTTCATCTCACGTTTTTGATATTTCAAATACAATTTGAGATAGAAGATTTTGTGGATTTTCCACCGCGCCGCTTGCATACCTTAAATTTTAGATTTTTCATTGTGAAATGAAACTTTTCACAAAGTTTGTGCAATCTTGATTCTCATTTTTACTTTGCAATGTGTTCGCTTTATGTTTGCGACGCATAGCAATAAATTAAAAAATCTTTTGTTTATCTGCTTTTGTGAGAATTGTTAAATTTGTTTCGTTGTTGACCCTTAATTGGTAGTTTGTATTGTACCCATACGGCAATAATTTTTTGCACAGAGTGTTTTACATACATTGCCAGAACATTCAGTATTATCGAAATTTAGTTATTAATCGAGTGTCAAAGAATAATAAAGTTTTTTTATGGTTAAGCATACCCCGAATGAGAAACGGGACTAAGCACTAGAAAGAATAGGTACATTGCTTTTATTAAAGCAGTGCTTACATAAAGCCATTAGTTTTCAATCGATATGTTCGAGTAAATTTCTTGTAAAAAATTTTTTAGTTTGATTATTTAAAAGTACCTCACTCAAAATTCTTCTCATTTGATACAGCTAAGAACTTAAGAGTAGGTATTATAAAAGATAAACCTATTTAGCATTTATATCAAGCCAGTCACGCCCCATCTAAATGAAGTGAGACGTTTGTCACAGTAACAGCCGCGGAATCGTATTCTAAATCGCGATAAAAAGGAAATTTACTACTACCCTAATGGTAGGTACATTCCAAGTAAGCTAGTGGGCAATTTCGGAATTTCTCCCGGTTTCGTTAGTTGTTATTTTATGAGAGAAAGAAAGGAGTTTTACGAAAATCACAATTAGTTTCTATACACACAGCAAGCTTTTAGCCAGTGGCTAGATCGTAAATGTATTTTATGTTAGTAACCACCCTTCAGTTTCTAATGAACTTCAGGAAATAGATAGCAACATTATGTATTTAGATTTAAAAAAATACTCATTTTGCGATGTACATGCTTGTCAATAGCAGAGTTTTCCAGGTTATGAACCTATCGCACTATTAAGTACTCTGTGCTTACTATAAAGCAAGTTTTCGTACAAAAGCAATGATTAATTTGTATACAAGAAGATTTTTTATCACCATCCAAATATTTGTACGTAAACTTTATGAAAATTTAACAGACCCGTATTTTTTTGTTTCTACGTTTCATATAAATATTTCAAGCTAGATCGTCTGAAGCAGGAAAATAAATCGATATTTTTGTATGGAAAAAAAACATCGTCCGTTTGACTTGAAACTTTGTAATTAGTACCTACTCTTCAACACAATTTGTGACACCCGTGTTTCTGCGTTTTACAAAATTCACCTCTAAGACGTTAAAGAGGGGTAACAAAATCTGAAAATTTTGTGAATAAATTTTTTTATTCCTCCTTGTTTACGTTCTATCAACGTTACTGACACACTTAAGAAAAATTTGGATGGAAAAAAAATCAGCCTGTATATACATGTATAGGTAGTTCTTCTGAATTTTAGCGACATGGAATAAAAATGAGGTTATTTTAAAACAATTCGGTAAAAAAACACCTACATAAAACATTCTCGAGTCAAACAAAGGTAAAAACTAAACAAAAAGTAGAAAAAAGAGCAGAATCAAATTAAAAAGAACCTTGGGCCATTCCAGTGCACTCGATATCGCAATATCGATGAATCCTTTGCGTCTTCTCGGGCGAGGTCACGACCCACGCCAGGTGTTTCTTACGGCGACTCTGCATTGAAATCTAATATGATTCCGTTTTGGACTCACCTTTATAGGTAGATGGGATTATATTGGGTATAGCTTAGGTATGTAATATGAATGATAGAGAGTTTAATCTTGTACAAAAGCTGATCCTGAAATATAAAAAAAAAATCTGCTAAAGTTGAACAGTTATTTTAGAAAAGGGATTCTTTCTATAGTATCTAACGATCCATTTAAATCATAACTGCCTTTGTTAATTTTGAAAGAGTCTTATAACTTTACAAAATCGATTTGTATAGTTAGGTAATCTGCCGCTAATCTTATAAATTGTTCGACAGACGGGAAATCATCGAACTATGTTTCTGGATTATTTTCAATTTCATGAAAAGTGCTTTTGTTATTTTTCGAAAGAAAAGTTTGTATTGCGATGAATTTACTGATGTTGCGTAGGTACTAGATTGTATAGTCTAAACATCTTTCAGCATGTGATTTTATTGTGCATTAAACAAAATCATAAAAAAATATTTATAGCTTAATATAAACCATGGCTCTAGACAGGAACTTTAGAAATGCTCCATTATTTGAAAACTAAGCTATAAAACTGAAATTATAAGAATCATTTTGCCAGAAACAACGGCGCACCTGACACCCATGAGCACATAAAATAATTGAAAATTGTTAATACAGGGTGCCCCGTAAATAAAACTGCAAGCGCGATGTCGTGACGTTTTAATGTTTTATGCAGAACGCTACTACGTGTTAATGGTCCACGATGAGCCCTGGACATAAATTTTGGGGCTTTTATCCCATTTTTGTGCCGCTTTGCAGCGCAATTTGTTCCGCAAGGTCAGGCGCCTGTTTAATGACTATGCGGAATAGGTAGTCTCATGATTGAATTATGTTTTTTTTTAATAATAAGATGGGTTAACTCTTAACCTCAATCTTGACCATAAAGGTCAAAGATGAGGTCGACGATGGAGCGAGTTAACCCAGAAAATGCCTATAAAGGCACTAGTACTCCCAAGTACCGACGGAACACAGCAATTTGTTTGGCGTCGGACTTCGGTAGGAGGGTGGTCGCGAACCAGACGGATCTTTACAGAGCCTACCACACCGCATGAGACCATAGGACGACACCTCAGATTCAGAAAAAAATGAAGTGTCGTTGCCTGGGATGGATTAATAGGAGGCAGGTCTCATTTGTGTTTCCTTAGTCGCCTCTTACGACACCAAAGGAAAGAGATGGGGTGAACAGTTTCGTATGATAATTTTGATTGAGAAAGATAAGCATACAGCTTTTATCTTTCGAATTAGGTAACTTCAAATTAGTTAGCGAAAGTTACGGATGTGAATCATCCTGCTAAACCCCCCAAAGAATAACAAAGGTGGAAATATTTAAAAAAAACTCCAACTTGAACAATCAGCTCACTGTCATTGTATGAGAAAAAAAAAACAACGGGTTGCACTCCGGGAGAACCGACAGAAGTGAAAACTTGAACATTAACAAATAAAACAAAATACACAAAAAGTTTCCGTTATTCTCTCAGGATTCGAACCCTCGATCTGTTGCTTACAATCTGGCAACTTTTCCACTCGACCAAAAAATAGTCTACTTATAGGTATTTGCGCACTATGTGCGAATAATCGTTGACATCGTTGACATCTGTCACAGAGATAATTTTACCATAGGACTGCCATCCGTCCCGGTTTCCACCCACACACAACGCTACTAAAGAAGTTTTCACTTCAAAAAAGATGGCAACCCTATCCTACGCATTTTCGATCACGGTCACGTGACATCTGACGATCTGACGCGAGTTCATCGCGAGTTTAACATTTTTTCCCCATACTAAAAGTGCTCAACGCCGCTAAAGAAGTTTTCACTTCAAAAATTGTTTTCAAAACTTTTTCTTGAACAGATTGTTTAGTTTCATGGGGAAATTTACGCCCTAAAGTTTTGCTAGATAATTTAATGTCACCACATAAACCCCATATTCGGTTATTCTCATATTTTATAGTGCTATCTTAATGCATGGTAGAGTACCAATAAAATCATATGGGATTATCATCTGATGAGTTATCTCTACCCCTTGTGATAAATCGTCCATAAAATCACAATCATAATCGAGTGGCAGGCCGTACGCGAATCAATACCAATTTCTTTTTACGAGGACAAGGTAAACATCAAGTGATTTTATTACATCACCAGACACTCTGGTTTTTGCTAAGCCTATATCGTTTTCAATTACTATAACAGTAAAAGTTTCTTACAAACACTGTGTTCGAGTTCCACAATGGATGAGTGTAAAATTTACTGCTTGCTGTGCCGAAACTGCCTGTAACGTTGTTTTTAGTGCCGATTTTACGATAAATAGCGCTATTTGTGCCCACCCATTATGGTCTGACGACGCATAGAATGGGCACTTGAGATTGCAAGACTAGTATCGAATAAACTGCACTTCTAGCCGCGATTGTTGCAGTGATCCATTTGGAGGAACAAACAGTTCAATTCCGATACTTTAGCTATTGAAAGCCGGAACTTTGGCAAAATTTCAGCAGTTCACAATTGTTCAAATGGTATACTGCTAAGACACTTATGGCCAACTTTGTTTTATAAGTTGTAAGCTATTTGAAGCATAAAGAACATTTGAATGCACAAAGTGAATAGGTAAAGTGAATAGACAGATATACTCGCTTAGGAAATTTCCGCAGGTCATTTGAACTTCTCTCAATAATTTAACGTCTTTTACTATCGAAGTATTTTCTTCTTAATACATATCTAGGTAAATCCATCTAGGTATATAATTGCGCCTGTAATCCCTCTCGGGGTAGGCAACGCATTGTGTGGTTCTTTCATAATTCTGAGGGATACACTAGATAAAACATAAGTATAGTAGTGGTAAGTTTTCAGGCCTTTGCCCACGAAACAACAAAACCCTTACGTCCCACTTACTGGTTTTTACAGCACGCTTGGGAAGAGTTGGCAACTAGCACATTTTTAGTTGCTCTTTCATTTCAACGTAGAAATGTGCAAAGCCTTTATTAAAAATGTTTTGTTTAAATTAATAGACCCTTTTAAACGTAACTTCGTTACGTAAGATTACATAAGGACCGAACATTCCCAAGAAACTTCAAGTCTAATTGGAATCGTTGAAGTAGAATTAACACGAGATGAATGATAAAAGACTTCTTGAAACTGAAGTACACCTAACGTTGTCTAATATGACTTTAGAGGACTTTCAAAGGAATCTGTTTTCAAATTCTTGTCTAAATAACGTGTACTAAATATTCACATTCATTTATACTGGATAAATATTACTACGTTTATCGTTTAACCTTAAAGGAGTATAGGTGAACTCTTGACAAAAGATAATGATTTAGTTAGCCACAAGTTTATTGCTGGCTGGTTTGACGATGAGAGGCGGATTTTCAATGCTGGCCACCCCAGGCCGTATAGCCCTTTCTCAGCTTCCATTAAAAAAGCAGGGTCGCGTAGATAAAATGCACCAAATTGCAAATTGTAGGTAAAAAACATTTAAAAATTACAAAAGCGCGAACATTAGCGAGCGCGAACATTTTTCGCGGGTTCAAATCCTGGTGTACCACTAAATTCATTTTTTCGGATTTATGTACGGATTTATAACTATCACTTGCTCAACGGTGAAGGAAAACATCGCGATGAAACCCATGGACGGGCGTCCAAGAAAATTCATTTTCGAAAGACGAGCGGTCCACCAACCCGCATTGGGCCAGCGTGGTGGACTATGGCTTAAATCCCCTTCGTGTTTCGAAGGGAGGCCCGTGGCCCTCGGTGGGGACCATATATGGGCTGGTAAGAATGTTACTGGGCCTTATTTAATATTAATTTATTAATTTCCGATTACAAAGATCCGTTTAGGGTAAATAATATGCCTTAGAAAAAAATCCTTTACTTTTGACGATTAACTCCATTATTTCTGATGATATGCAAATACCATAATACTTGTTTATATATTATCGATCTCATTTCAACGAATCCATTCCATAAATTTTTCCATTCATGTCCATGTTACACCACATGAAAGCGTGATAAAAGAAACAGATTGTGTTAAATAGCCTATAATTACTGTACTAAAGCCACTATAGACTTGCTATAGCACCAATGGCGTGATTTGAACTGGCCACTAAATTATGCTACGTACCAAATTGCCTACAATTTATTCTTGTCGCCTTTATCACGCTTTTTCTGTGTTAATTGAGACATTTGCACCACAAGCGGACATGTTTACATAATTATTTCTAGTGTATTCGACTGCCCTAGAATCGCCATTTCTTTTTCTTATTAATAGCAAATGAATTTTAAAAATTAAAGAATTAAGCATCGGTGGTCTAACGGCTAACGGGTCAGACTCGTAAGCGAGAGGTACCGAGTTCAAACCCCAGTGCCGCCATGTACCAATGACTCGTTTTCTGAGTTAAGTACATTAGTTGCACACTAACCGATGCTCTTACGGTGAGGGAAAACATCATTGTTTGATTTAAGGAAGTAATAATAATGAATTATGAGTTCATCTACTAAAATCCCCTGAGGCATCCTTCAGATGTCGACCACATGGCCATAACAGAGGCTGAATATTTCGATTATCATACAGCATTCCGGGAATAAAGTTACGAGGCTCTGGATTACATTATGGACAAAAAAACACAAAAATCATCACACATGTTTTCATAAAGTTAATTTTACAATTCCTTCACAAGGAGTAGGCTTATTTTGTGTAAATTCTCTTTGTTTTTCATGTAGGCCAACACAGAGGGTCTAAACGATCGTTCAACGTTTATTTTCATTTCGGAGTTGCCCTTTTTGCACCCTTGTCTTCTCTTGATACATTGTTGAAGGGTAAATGAAATATACTCTACTTTTGCTTTTTCATTAAACCAACGCGTCTTGTGGAGAAAAATAATATAGAGTAATTTATTTACGTATTTCAGAGAAACTAATTTAAACCATTGTATTTTTAAGGTTTTCTAGTGAACGTTGTATTAAACTTGATATTTTATGTTAATTATAATTGTTTTAAAGTTTTTATAAATTTTTTGGTGAAGGCCGTTGTTAAGCTTGTACTTGGTTTTAATTCAAAATATTAGGTTTTTATCTACACTAATATTATAAAGAGGAAATATTTGATTGTTTGTTTGTTTGCATTGAATAGGCTCCGAAACTACTGGAACGATTTGAAAATTCTTTCACCGTTATCCCTGATGAACATAAGCTACATAATTTTCCTGACTTCCCACGGGAATCCCACAAAATCCTGGGCGAAAAGCTAGTGTTAAATAAATCAATTAATATTAATTGTGACATAGAAACAAATAAACATTTTCATTTGAAAACGTAGTGGAATGAAGATGCATTTTCTATAAGTTCCTTAAGACCCCGATCTTCGTCAAAGCCCCCTTTCTCGTGCAGTACTTAAATATAAGGGGAAGATTGTATCTAAACATCGCGATTCCAAGGACTTAAATACATTTGGGGCTGGATTCAATTTAAATCCTCCAAGGATCCCATTATTGCAGGAGGTGTCGAGAGCTAAGTAACCGTGGCACCTCGCGATGCCTCCAGTCAGAGCTTCTCAACCTTTTAATACTGTTACCCACCTATTACTCCATGGCATACATAAAATTATTTTCAATAATTTTTATTAAACTACACTGACTTGAACTGTTATTTTACTGAACTGTTAAAATGTTTTGCACTAATACAGACAGTCAGACACCCGAATAAATTTAAAAAAACTACCAATTATGTTTTTTGAAAGTATTTTAAAAACGCTTGCCCGCATTTTTCTTTTCCTTAAATTCTTTATTTCAATGTGTAAAGGTAATGATAATACCAAGGCACTGCGAGTGTCCACTCGCCTTCAAAAAATTGTAACCAATGTTTTGTATCAACTTAGCTTAACGGATTCATAAAATGGACATAATACGCCTATTTTTATAGATAAATTCATACATTTATCGGATAATGATGATAGCGACACCGCAAGCAGATTGTTGTGGCGAAACAATAGAGAGTTTAGGACTTGTGCAATCTTACATTAAATAAAAAAGGATTTTTTTCTTTAATACACACTTTTTTTAAGAGATGGTTTACCTTTTTACTATAGGATAGGATTTAGATGAGTTTGGCGACATAGCAGGGTCGTTGAAGGTATTATCTTATCGCTTACTTTGAGAACCACTGCCGCTTGACAGAACAATAAATTAGACAAATCCGATTTGCACGTGCGAAAGGAAGGGAAACTCGTTACTCCGTTTCCTTGATCGCGTTTTATTTATTTGGGAAGACAAATTTTGTCGCTAGGTGGTTTTGTTTTCAAAATAAAGCTACTTCCTATGTTTATTTTCAATCTGTTTGTACTTATCTGTTGCGAGTATTTTTATTTTTCTTCTTCTAAGCGCTTAGTCCCGTTGCTCATTCGGGGAATGCTTGACCATGATCCATGATTTGGCATCAAGTGATTACAATGGAGCGACTGTTTTTTGCCCCGGAACCTTACCCGATTGGTTAATAGTTACACATTCAGTGGCCTGAAGGTGTCAGTTTCCACGAGATTTTTCTTTTTCCTCACGGTAAAAGCATCGGTTAGTGGACATCTAGTGTACATAATTCAGAAACTCGGTACCTCTCTTTTTGTATATTTTTCTAACTATTTAATAATAAAGTAACATAACACGCTCAAAGTTAAAATCGCTTGGTCATTTTCATGAGAATTACCATGTTAGTCCCGTTAGTCCGTGGCTGCCGAAGAAAATTGCTCAATCAAGGCGATGAGGTCAAACTAAGCGTGTCTTACGTCATAAACGTAGTAATAGGTGACCACGGCCAATTTATAGACCTATTAGCTTTTCACTACTACTAATATTTGTCGCCTCGATAAGGAAATTGTGGGAGAATTTTGTCAAAGTAAATAAATACAAAACATTATGGTATTGGATGCTCATATCAATGAATACTAATTTTGTGAATAAAATTAACGCATAGTTAAATAAACAAATTCAATATTATATCTATCAAAAAGCCAAAATTACAGTTTTCCTATTAGAAATTTCAATTCATATGAACGAATTTTAACTGTGTTTTTTTTTAATTGATTGGAAAATTAATACGTACACTTTTTTAGAATATCAGAAAATTAGATAACTATTTTTATTTCTTTTATCTCGGGCTGAAGTTTTGGATTGAGCTGGCTCCGTCAGTCAAATACAACCAGATCGTTGGGCGAGGGTGGTACATGGATACCCCAAGGTCACCATAGTCGTGTAAGACCACGGAAGAGGTGGCAGAATCACCTCACCGGATATCAGAGGAACTGGTGGGAGTTTACAAGCAACCGGAACTCATAGGAATAAGAAGGGAAGGCCCTAGCCCAGCAGTGAGATGGAATACGCTAGATAAAATTATTTTAATCAATTGTATTGAAAATAATACTTGCTCCTGACATTTTTTATAGTTTAGTGTTCTGCCCAGCAACTGTATGGCATCCAGCATCCTCGAATTGAGTAAAATATACACAAGTTCCCAGCCTCATCAATGAGACAAACGTCTAACTAGTTAGTTGGTAACAGACAACTTTATTACTTACGCAAGTTCAAATAAGGGCCAACTCTCCATAACAATTACAGTACACTTGGAAGTAATAAAAGTTCTCTTTTGGTCGTACGTGATGCAGGGATCAGCCTAACTCTTATTGTTGACGTGCTCCGAATAACTACCTTCGGTTTTTCTTTTATTTCCTTTCTTATTTTGGGGCTACCTATACCTATATTTCTTGGGAAATGCGGAACAAATAGACTTGGCTTTTGAATTCTTTCAATTTCTTTTTTCAACTTTCGAATTAAAAACATTAACAAAATTACGATTACGAAAAGAGCTT
The DNA here is from genome assembly GCA_949987775.1 of Aproaerema taeniolella. Taxonomy (NCBI): domain Eukaryota; kingdom Metazoa; phylum Arthropoda; class Insecta; order Lepidoptera; family Gelechiidae; genus Aproaerema; species Aproaerema taeniolella. The sequence continues at coordinate 6,761,617 of OX465259.1, read as the reverse complement.
TTGCAGTCCTAAATAGCGAAGCTGAGCTTCAGTTACACTCAACAACAACCAACGCATGAAATGAAGTGTACAGTCTCTTAGGCGTAAAATACGGCATGGAACTGTGGTATGCAATCTCTTCCGTGGTGAGACTGCATCCGCAATCGTCACTTGCCGTTCGCTCTATGCGAGTTGCTGCCATCAAATACCAATTCGTCGTAGATATTGTTCAAATTCATATTGTGGAGTCGGGAACAATTGACTGGAAGTCAGCAACTTGAGTCGTCATTGGTCATTCGTAGGGAGACGCTCGAAGTGTGTAGGCGTACGCGGTGTACAATAAGTAAGCAAAACAGTGTTCTCTATGAAGGCAGAATAGATGTATTTTATACAGTAACTTAATTATTATTTCCTCCAAAAGCAACCGTGAAAATTAATAGCGAGCAGCCTCCAAAACAAGAAACGTAGCGGATGCTGCTTGCACCCACTAGAGTACGTACTTAAAAATATTGTTTGTCAATAAAAATAAACACACCTAGTTTGAATTGACATCAAATTGATCTTGTATCGCGTGTGACATTGTTCAATCGAACAGTCCCCGCATAACTTTGAGCCAGCACTCTGTTCAGGAAAATTGTCCAACCCAACCAACAAGTACGTAAACTATTCTCTTTATACGCAAACTTTTATACGGAATCCAATCACATGCAGTGCGGTGAAGGAGTGCTCCGACAGCAAACTCTTCGCTGGTTGCGGTATCCTAAATTTCAAGGAGTTGAGAAACCTCAATCTCTTCTTACTTAAAATTATATTCATGCTATGATAAAATACAAGCTTTTCAGAACAACTGTAAGCTTCGTTGAGTATAGAACATCCTCGACCACATCTTTGCCCCTAGATTGTGGTCAAGAGCGAACCCATTGGTTTAAAAAAAAAGAAAATAGTCTTACTTTGTTTAAATGTTGCAAGTCAAAAAATATATATCGAATAAAAATACAAGAAAGGAAGAGTTCGACGAAGGTTGTAGATCTTCTATAACGATTTTTTCTTCTTCTAGATAAGATAACAATCTGTAGTCCTTTCCTCCACTTTAGTCTGTTCGAAACTAGATTGTATCAGTTGGAAGATTCTCCCAGATATGCCTAGTAAATGTCAGCAAAGGGCTCCCTCATGTTGACCACAATACTTTAGCGTCTTACTTATTTACCGCTTAAATTTTCTCTATGCCAATAGTAAAGTTCAAACGGCCCGAATGCATCCAGCACTAGTCAATTCCCTGTGAGAATAACAGAATTTCCGATCAGGCAGCCTTCTTCCGACAGATCGTGTTTATTTTCTACGTGTCCCGCGACCGGAGTGCTGTTTTCGGTTGTAAAATTCTGTTGTGATTTTGGTCAGCGTGGGAGTTGGCAGGTTTTGAATTTTGTCTGGGATATTCTTACCGACTGCAGCTACTGATTTGAAAAATACTTTCAATCATTGATTAATTCCTATTAAATTATAATCATTTAGTTGTTATAGAACGATATACATATATTGTTCTGTTATGATTATGAATTGTGGCAATAGGTGGACAATGTTTTGCAAACGTAACTCTGGAGTACCCTTAGTTTCTACTGAAGGAGAAATCAGCTGTGCTTCTATTTTGGAAGACATGTTTGTTTTAGTTTAGAACAACATCAAATATCACAAACATACAAATACTGAATTTAGTTTTCATAAAAAATATTGAAAGAATCATCTAACCATAACGTTATCTAGTCAGGCTTGAGAGGTTTCAAGACCAAAAGTGAGTTTTTCTTCGATGAAGCTTTGAAGTAGTCATATAGAAAGTAACATATTATGTTGCCGAAACGTTTCTTTGTTCGTAGCACAGTGGCGTTCGCTGATCTCAACCGATCAGTGAGGATAAGCAACGTGCACAGAGGGAGCAGGGAACCTGATGGGTGACCAAAGTTGTATTTTATCACGAGCGTTTCCGTATTTTGAGGGCACGTTAAGCTGTCGGTTCCGGCTGTTGTCAATTGATCAAGTCATAGGCCATTAGGCGGTTTGAAATCTCTGACACCAGGGTTGGCCAAGTTTGCTCCACACTTGACTATAATTACATTACACGATACGTAAGAAGAAATTTCTTTATTTCGTTTTGTATTAGTTACGTTTATAATTTAAGTTTAGAAAGCTAGCATAAGTACAATAGTTTCGATTCTATATACCATGAATAGCTTGTAAAACTGTAGGTACACTGTACAGGCTCACTCATTAATGAGCAGAATTCCAAATATAGTGCAGAAATTAAAGTCACCAGAAATTTCAGTCATTATTTTTCCAAGAGTCTGTTTTGCGATTTCGCTAATTGTGGAAAAAAAGTACTACAACCACAGTTCTTCATGGTTATGTAAAAGCCACCTGCAATTATGGAAATGGAGTTCCGCTTACAAAATATCTCATATCGTTATGCATTTTTTGGTAGTCTCGACACGACGCTCTTCAGACGGCGACGTTTTTGCAAAAAGTAAAGTTGTCATATCCGTTCCCTCAAAGGCGATACCATCGCAAGCGGTCTCGAGTAGAGGTGCCACGAATAATGATGATATGATCGAATACCGAATACTCGGTCCAATAAGCCAAAACGCCTAAAATTCGGCAGCTAAGTGTTCGGTATTTTGAATACCAAATATTCTCATTCCAGTATGCTGGAACAACATAGTAAAGAAATGTATGTGAATGAAAATCTCAGAATGTGCCAGCTGCCACTCTTTCCAGGCATACTGTAAAATTTAGTAAGTTTAACGTGAGAGTTTAACTATAAGGTGGGCGAAAGTCTGACCTACCGTTACTATAATACTCATGTTTCATCTAGTAACCTCAGAATGTATATCAAATGTGACGTCAGGTAGTCCGAAAACAATGATGCTCTCTGTGCCTACCCCAACCGAGATTAGAGGCGTGAGTATATGGATAATCTTGTCTCTTAGATAATACTTTCTCATTATCAGTTAAAACTTTATAAATTGGTACTGAATTTCAGTTTTTAAGTTAGTAATTTTAATGAAATGCTGGTAGAACTAAAATTATATGAGTTTTTCTTTTAGTGAATTAAATTTGGTACACACTGGCCGGTATTAAGCCGAGTATCAAGTATTAAAAAAAAGTTTCTGAAAAGGTCAATATAATAGAAGCCGAAATATTCATGGCATCTCTAGTCTCAGCTCTCAAGTGGCCGCTGACCTGTGCCTTCACATCACAACACAAGAAAAAAACATGAATATTGATTACTATTAAACATTTTAATCAAGATCGACTTTTATGTTTAATCTCCGATCTGATACAAAATACGTAATTAAAATAAACAGGGCTCGATATGGCGAGGTTTCTTATGATCATTTTTTTTACAATCAGGGAAAGTTGAAAGGTTTGTTTCTTTCCTTTTAAAAAACTTAAAAAAAGCCACTTTAAAAAAGCTACAAATGTTTGCTAAGTTTTTCAATTTAATTTAAATTTGAATTTTATACAATCTTTATTTTACAAAAAAGCATATCTGTAGCAATTTCTTGCAGTCGATCTCGATTTTTCATTGGGTATAAGAACAAATAAAACCTTCGTAATACTTCAACCCCTTCCTTTCCGGAAGTTTTTAGCTTTAAAATTTCTTAAATAACTCTAATAAAAAAACTGAAAGAAATCTGATCTTACGAGTCAAGCAACTCCACTTGAAACTTTTTAATTAGGAGTTCAACTTCTATGTAATAAAATAAAAATATGAAAATTTATATTTGAAGATTAACCCTAAAATTTGCATGAACGCTCCTTTTGTTCGAAGTTGGGCGTTTCAGCGAAAAAATGGCTATTCACGGATGATTTCTTTTTCAGTGTAGGATCAGAGCCACAATCGGGGCTTTGCTGCCATAAAGAATCCTCTTAAGAATCCTTACAGTGGATATTGTGAGGGTCCCTGATCTTGTCGATTTTTGCCTATTTAATAATCGATTATTGCCCTGGGTCGGGGCGGATTACCATATCAAAAGAATGTGATCCCTGTTCTACGTCAATTTGGTGAAACATTTGGCTCAAAAGCCTACAGAAAGAGCCTTTTTATTATACACATGGAATTTCTAGCAATTTTTTGAGAGTAATCCCGTTTTACTGTTATGCGATTGTAGACATATTTTCTCTTTTTTGTAGTCTTTGTACCTTATTGTTTTAGGGCAGATACTTGGGTAGGAATATAAAGTACTACTCTGTTTCTGGGGCAATTGTGTCTAAAATTTAGTACTTAGGGAACGACGGAATAATTTTCAAATGGTTACTAGAAATCTAAAATATTTACAAAAAGTGGTCACAGAAAATTTCCTACTCTATCTAAAAATGTTCATTTTCCTCGTTTCAGGTAAAGCGCGGGAAAATGGTTTCGCATTGGCTCCCCACATCCTTTGGCTGTAATTTCGGATGCGGCGCGCCCTGCGGCCGGATGCCGCGAGTAGTTAAGGGGTTAAGTAAGGTACCGGCTCATCCTTTGGGAGTGTAATGGTTAACCTTTACAAGGGAGGTATGTATATCTAGCTACATATTCACATCGCTTTTATGAAGGTCTGGGAGTAAAAGAAAAACTCTACTAATATAGTAAATGCGAAAGTTTATGAGGACGGATGGATGGATGTTTGTTACTCCTTTATACAAAAGCCACTAGACGGATTTTAATGATAATTTCCAGTAGGTAGTATAAGTTAAGCGTTAAGTAACTTACGTCACGCCACTCAGATGACAGTGAAATTTCACTTTGACTGCTGAAGAGGACCGCCCTCTGGCTTACTTTCGTAATGTAGTACTTTCGCGTGAAAAAACAGCGTTTTAAAGTACAGAGAACGTATCATTGTAGTACTAAACGTTCTACGTTTAACAATGGTAACACAATGTCAGCAAATCTAACGTTTTCTAAAGAAAATATCGACATTATTCGAGTAACAAAGAAACCCGAAGCTTTCAAGAAGTTGAACGTTCAAATTTTAGGGTTACCTATGTACTGCAAATGTTCATATTTAACGGAATTTTAGGTCTTTATTACAGAAGGTGACTCATACTCTGATCTGTACTTGAGTAGCCCAGTGGTGCTCGCTGATCTCAACCGATCAGTGAGGTTAAGCAACGATACAGAGGCAGGGAACCTGATGGGTGACCAAAATGGCAATTTAACATGAGTGTTGCCGTGCTTCGGAGGGCACGTTAAGCTGTTGGTCTCGGCTGTTGTCAATTGACTACAGTCGTTAAAACCAAGTCGTAGGCCATTGTGCGGTTTGAAAACTCTGTCACCAGGGTTAGCCAAGTTTGCCACACACTTGACTATACCTACCTACACGATAAGAAGAAGAAGAAGATTTGAGTAACAGTCGTCTTTGTCGTTTTGATAGTGAGAGAAAGAGACAATAAATACAGCATAGATCAAGATTTGACTCTCTTTGTGTAATGTAGGCTTAAGTCTTAATTGTGTGGTAGTTAATGATACTTACTAGGTGATCTCAACCTATATATAAATTTAAGATCACGAAAATGACGGCGGATGCAGGTTTTTTTTAAAGTCAACGTCAGCAAAATGCACGGTAGCTGTATTTATTATGGCCCACGGCCTCACTTATATACTATGTAGCTACCCTACATACATCCCTCGGGAAAAAAAGAAACGGAGGCGAATGTTTTATATCTCGACCAACGTTACTTGGGGAGAGTTATACTTACACAATTTAGTCAAGTGATATATATTATGAAGTAATTAAAATTTCTAGGCTTCGATTTATAAGAAAGTAGATAGAAAATACGTTTATTCTAATGACCAGCAACTTTCAAATAAATATACAACTTCACACAATCTACAAAGACAAACACAGTAAAAACTCAAGGAGAATAGTGATGTGAAACACTGCGGTCAAGCAAGAGGTCCTGACTCAGCATTGTATTGTGGTTGGAGTCAAAAAGCTGATATTCTGTCAGTACCTTTAAAAATACAAGCGCACTTCATAGATAAAGAAAAAACAATCAAAGAAAAATAGGATCACAGGATTAAGGTTCGTATTAAAACGCGACTCAGACTCTGATCTATACTTGAGTAGCAGTCATCTTTGTCATTTCAAAAGAGAAAGAAAAAGACAATCTATACTTAAGTGTAGATCAAAACTTGAGTCTCCTTCTGTAGTATAGGCCCTTTAATAAAAAAAGAGAAGAAATAGAAGTAGACAGCCCTACACATACTACACTCTCGATATAACGAGAATTGTTAGAGATCCCCGAGAAAGCTTTGACCCAGCGGTACCCGGACCTCTTAGCCATTCCTTTCCTATTAAAATTCTTTCCCCAACTTAGGAAAACTTTATCTGAATATTGTAAACCCATCTTAATACAAAAATGGAGCAAAGGCCCGTTTCAGTTCATAATTAAATGGTCTCAGAATTTTCGTGCCGCTAAGTTTTCCAATTATAAAATACATTAAAAATTGACATTTTGGAACGTCTTTAAGTTAAATATATTTTATATTACAACACCTACTTTTAGCTTAATTTCTTCTTATACTCAGGATAGAGTTGGAGCTGGCCCGCACCCTGTTATAAGCCATCTAATGTCAGGGGTGATTAATTGTATTGTATTAATAATTTCGCTTGTAACCACAGTCTAGCTAAAGGGAAAATATGCGTTCGAGCAACGAGCACTAAAAAAGCACCTGTATCAGCAAGATAAAGTTAGACTACTCATTTTATTCAGAGTAACACAAAAAGTGCACTAAAAATTCCAATAAATTTGGTTCACTTTTCAAGTTTAATAATCAGAATAAATTAAATCATACTGTCCCAATCCTTCCATGCTGGACTGGAAGTGAAAGAAAAACTAAGAATGTGCCAGCCAGGTTTATAGTCTTTAAGTGGAATGAGAGGGTTTTGCCGTATAATTGGCGAAAGGCTGATCACCTATCACCAATAAACAACTTGTTCCATCTGATAACCCTCACAATTCGTGCCAAACGTGGCATCTAGTAGTTCTAGAACCACTGATGCTTTGCCTACCCGGTTAGGGACTATAGACGTGATCGAATGTATGTATCTGTGTAATAAATGAAATCAATCAAGATGAAATACAAAAGTTTTGGAACAAGCAACTTCTCATTAAATTTTTCATAACCTCTCAATTTCCAACATACATTCCTAAAGATCTGAAGAAATCTTGAACAATATTCACGAGAAAATTCACGCCATTTTGAAACATGCATTTTTATACTCTCAAAGCTCAGTCTCGAGACTCAAGAACTCACCCTTTGCGATGTAAAATGGCTCGACTTTACTCAACTTGCAAAGTGCATGTCTGTGGTTTGAAAATCGATAGAAAACATTTTCAAACAATAAAAAAACTAAAGTATCTATTCTTATTATTTTACAAATATTACATGAAAATTTTTGAAATGTTCACTGCTTACTGGAAATGACTGAAATAATGAACCAAATTGCTTAAGTTAAGTAAGTTAGACCACAGGCCATCCACACGCAATCTTTTTTTAACAAAATTTGGTAAAAATTATACATTTTATACAACAAATAAACTAAAAATCAATTAAAGTTAGACTTAATTGAATACCAAATACATTTTCAAACAAATTATTAAAAATTTAACGTATTCATAAGAAAAGGATGTCGATCAATTTTAGAACGCATCCATTGGTTTCTTTACTTTTTTAATGGGGGACCCCCCCATTCAACAAATTTGCCACGGGCCTTAGATGGTATAGTTACGCAACTGCCTTAATGTTGATCAAGTAATGAAATGTGTTTTTTCAACTACGGAACCCTTAATTGCGCGTGACCGGACACGGTTTTGGCCGTTTTTTTATTTATTTCAAAAACGGATTATTTACGAAAGTAGCATATAGACATGATACCCACGTCTGGAATCTTGTATCATACCGAAAAGCTCATCATAATTTTATGGTCAAAGTTACAATTTATAAAGTCCCAAGAAACCCAACTTTGTTACGTAGCCACAGAGCTGCATATACTGTGACTTTGACATCTTGTTGACTCTACTTAGATACCTACTTGTTCGCTGTTTCTATTTTGTTCTCAGTAAAAAGGCAACAGTGAGTAACGAAATTTGTATTCATAAGCACAGAACCTCGTACGAGGCTGGGGAGATGGTAAAATTTCGAATATTATCGGGGAGGCTCCCCTCAGGTAATCGACTGACAAATGTCTCAGATATTTTACCAACTTCATTTTGTAGATGCCGCATCTAGAAAAAACTCTTTTTGCTGGTATTATGATGAAAAAATATCGGGGCTTCTTCAACTCAGTTTATCATATTTTAGTCTTATGTGATGATATATTTTTAGGATGTAAATTATGCGTAGCTGTCAAAAAGTATTCGCCGTAAGAAATATTTTAATAAGTAGGACTATTTTGTGGACGTGAAGCCTTCTGTTTAGTTAATCAAACACAAAACTCATAGTACTAAAAACTATTGCCATTTTAAAACAAATGTCTTTTAGCGCCTTCAGAGGATTATAAGAGCACAGCATAGAATGGCACAATATGTTAAAAGTAATCTATAACCATCCGAAAAATAAGAACTACCTCGGTTAAAGCAGCAGATACGTACTCCATCAAAATAATATATGATATACAAATATGTCATTAGTCACCCTCCGCAACACGTTTTTCCCAATCCTTCGAACGACGTGGCTTACAAATTTTGAAGGAAAATTCCCATTTTCTTCGTCTCCCCACAATAAGGTGCGAAATTAGGAGAAGAATTAGACTCCCCTTGTGCGTGCCAGGAATCAAAAAGTGTGTAAAACTAACACAGTGAAGGAAAATGTTGGTGGAAGCGAGAGATATACTTTCATTTCTCTTTTTTATTATGTCACACATTGTTTGTTGTAAAGTCTTAGCTGTAGGCGGTGTAAAAACTTTATTCCCCAAATTAGTTACTGGATAAATATTTTCTTGTATTGCATACTTTTATTTACATATCTATGGGTCACTTTTTTAGTATTTGTTTACCATAGAAATATTTAAAATTTCATCATTTAATAAATCGCAAAATTTCCGATAACGGTCCGTGCCCCTTTGCGAGAATTTTTGTGAGCCGATGATGATAATTCTGTTTTTTTTTTTTTTTAATAAAAATAAGGAGTAAGTAAGAATAATTGGCGTGTCTTATAGTGTGATATCTCATGTTTTTTGTTTGCAAAAACAAAAAGTACCATACTTTTAAAATTAAAGGCAATTAACATTTAAAATAATTCTAATCCAGCTTGTTTGAAAATTACCTACATCATTTAAAAATATTTTTAAATCGATGTGAAAAAAGGTGACTCAATGATATACCTTTGATAACTAGCTCAAACGTTGACTCCCTATGACAATACCCCTACAAAACCCACAGGAATCGTGCAAGACCGTGCAGAAACCACCCTTCCGATATTTTAATATCTACCCCCTATTGATTTATTCGCTCTTTATTCGACAGATATATCTTAATTTAGTGGTATTGCAAAATAGTACAGAGGGTGCAAATGGTGAAGTTGGATGAAATTTTTCTTTCGAGCGAAGATTGAGATGAGAAAGAAAGAAATAACGATGGACCGTTGACAGTTGGTTAATGGAAACTCTGACTTCAGAATACGGGGTTATTTGGGGTTATACATCTTAGTGCTCAAGGCTCTGGCGTACCTTTATCAACCCGTAAAGGGTTTCTTTACTTGATATTTGAGACTTGGCCATTCTCTATTTTAATTTTAATTAAAATACTTCTGATATTGGCTAAACAATAAACATCGTAAATCGTGGATGCCATTAAAAAAATTGAATCGAACGACAGCATTAAAATTCACTTCAGAATTAAATCACCAAGTACTATTTAATATTTGTAATTTAATAACATACTGATTATACGCAAATGGAGAATTTCGTTCGAGGAAATTGCACTGATCTATAAAGCTATAGCTATAGTGACTAGTGACTATATAGCCTATAGTGACCCAGAAGGCGTAAATAAATAATGTACCTTAATGTCAGCATACAAATATTGTAGGTATACCAGATTAGGTAGAACAAAATTATACAACTGAACCTTACTTCACCAAATATAAAAATAATATTAACAAAAGTCATATTCATAGGACAGTAAAACAAAATTTTTCTGGTTATGCATAAATTGTTGGGCCCCCAAATTACAAAAAACAACAAACAGAACATTAACACATGCTGACCTCACCACAAAGATTATTAATAACACTGTTATAACAAAAATACTTGGTCGTACATGCGCAATAGAATCCCTAATAAGAGAGGCTTACGAGGAATAACATCTGTGGCCCGACGGCAAATACTTGGCAGTAAACACTGTAAGAAAAATGTTTTTGTTTTCCCAAGGTCTCTCTCATATTTTTGTCATATCTTCCGCTTTACAACCGCTATTTTGTTTCTGTCTTTTTTCCTAAAAAGTCTCGGCTCTGAGTAAATTAGGGTTTTGTTTGATAGTATTTTGTAATTTTGCAAGAATAATATTATGCGGAGGTGAATTTTTACAGTCATATGAGCGTTTCGTTTATAAGACGCTTTACATATTTGAAGGTAACATCAAACGTACCTATATAAATCACTACATGCTATAACAAAGTCCTTCAGCCGCGTCTGCCTGATTGCAAATGTATCTGTACTGCACACAATAAACTGATGAAACACCGAACAGATTTTCGTACGGTTTTCACCAGTGTGCGAAGAGATTCAATAGGAAGGTTAATGTGTTTAATTAATGTATGTTTTGTAAAAGACCGGCCAAGTGCGAGTCGGACTCGCGCACGAAGCGTTCCGTACCATTATCTATAAAAACGGCAAAAAATTCACGTTTGTTGTATGGGAGCCCCCTTAAATATTTATTTTATTCAATTTTTTAGTATTTATTGTTATAGTGACAACAAAAATATATCATCTGAGAAAATTTCAACAGTCTAACTATTACAGTTCATAAGGAACAGCCTGGTGACCATTATCTATAAAAACGAGCAAAAAAGATGGCAAAAATATAACATTTTTTGTATGGGAGCCCCCTTAAATATTTATTTTATTATTTTTTATAGTATTTGTTGTTATAGCGGCTATAGAAATACATTATCTGTGAAAATTTCAACTGTCTAGCTATCACGGTTCATGAGATACAGCCTGGTGACAGACGGACGGACAGCGGAGCCTTAGTAATAGGGTCCCGTTTTTACCCTTTGGGTACGAAACCCTAATAAAAGCCGAGATGGGATTCTAGGGCTATATAAAAAAATATTTTAATTCTCTGGTACAGATGTGATAATGATAAATCATTTATTATGTCAAATTATTATTATGTTACAGGTTTGAGAGCTACGCCATTAAGGTAACTTTAAAGCTAGTGAAACTTTATGGGTTAATTCTCTCCATGACACTGAACAACTTTTCCCAAAATTCATAAGATATTCTTTAAAAAAAATTTTTACTTGTCATACTACGGCATTTAGCTGATCGCTCGAGTTGTATCGAGAGGCTACAATTTTTTTAAATTAAAAATTTTCTTTATATGTTTTTTACTTTAGTTGGCTCATTCAAATCCTAAATTTTTGCTAACTAATTTAAAGTCACCCATGTATTTCCTTCTAGTTTTTAATGTATTATTAATATTATTATAACTTTTTTCAAGGTAATATCAGATTTAGGTTATATATAACAGCAGCAGGTGAAAATTGAAAACGATTATGGTTTTATATGATACTAAATATTTAAAAATTGCAATAAAGAGTTTACATACATACATACTTTATTTTATTATTAAAAAATATATGTACATTTATTATAATAAAAGATGACCATAAGTTTTTTTTTGAATAGGATTTTTAAAAGTCTATAATCTTACAACAATAACATAAATTAAAAATAAACTATGCTGCCATAAAATAGGTTGATTGATATTTATCAGCTAGGAAATTTTATTTCCCAATATAACTTTATTCACTTATATAAATGCTTAATTCATACCTATCTTATCTTACAACTTAATCGCCTTTCTTAGCCTTTGCTATGACTATTAAAAACATATTAACAACCCTGCCATATTTTCCAACATAAAAGTTGACATTGCAGCGGTATTTCCCATAAAAAGTTCGAGGACTAAAGAGATGTACAAATTTGTTGAAATCTGGAACGGTGAAATTGAAAACACCCTGTAACAGAAAACATTTAAAATTTACAAAATAATATTTACAATTAGAGGTTTTTGAGGGTCGGCCATGGAGGCCGACCGAGTGATTGATGGAAGGGAGAAAATTATAACTGCATAGTCAAGTGGTAATAGACTGTTATGTTTTTTGGAAGGTGACACTGGCTTATACATATACTACTAGCAACTCTACGTGCTAAGATCATAGTAAGATAGATTGACGACAATCGACAGATGTGATATATCTGTCCTATCTATGCGCATTCCTGAGCGTGCCGCTACAGAGGTCATCACTCGTAATTTTAATCATAATCATTAAGATCAACCATCCCACGTACAGTGCTTAACCTGATTGATCGATTCCGGACAACTCAGTGAGTGCCACTATGATTTAAATTTTAACCACTAAACAGGGCCCCGATTCTGTATCTTAAGTTGTATGTCGATGGAATGGAGGCCATTTTATTTGTTCAGGTGGCGAAATTGAGAACTATTTAATTTTCATATACTCGCTAACAACCACCTTGACCAGCAGCGCCACTGCTAACCGAACGTAAAGTCACAAAACACCTAGCAACTCAAAATTCAGTGGGCGGTGGCGCCACCAGTCAAAGCAGCCGTCATTAAATATATGAAAATCGGATAGTTCTCAATTTTTTCCACCTGAACTGATAAAATGGCAACCATTCCATCGACACATAACTGAAGTTACAGAATCGGGGCCCAGTTAGTAGTCTGATTTTTAAATATACGAACTAATATTTTAATATCTAAGGGAAATCACAGTTACGCCTAATAATGTACTTACAGGTCTTATAACACAGTTTTCCACAATAGGAAGAACGGACATGAAAATGGCTCCATATGACTTTTCGCAAATGTTATTTAAATTTAAATTATGGCCAGGAACATATCCATTTTTATTTTTATTCCATAAAGAGCATCGAGACTTCATCTGTAAAAAAAAGACACCTAGTCAAAAAGTTTTTTGAATTGAAAACTTCTTTAGCGGCGTTGTGCACTTTGAAGTATGAGTAAAAATGTACTCGCGTCACGTGTCTGTCACGTGACCCTGATCGAAAATCCGTAAGGCGGAGGGGTGTTTGATAAATATAGGAAATTAAATTAAATATTAATGCACAACGTTAATGTTCAAGTTTTCACTTCTGCCGGCACTCCTGGAGTGCAACACATTGTTTTTTTTACTAAGAATTGAGTAAGAATTGTGGTTTTTTTTGGCATAAACTAGAAACATAATTTATGTCAAAAGATATACAGTAATTCCAGTTTATGAAATTCTTCTGATACTTCTGGAATCTGGAATGCCTAAATAATAATGACTGTTAAAAAGGGTCACATTCATGTCTGGCTGTGAGGCTTGTGGTTAAAATGTTCAATCTTTCTATTAAACATCCTCAAAATTTTAAAGAATAAATATTCACAACAAAAAAGGGGTAGGAAAAGTATTTTTCGTATGAAAATCTTTAGATCAATTGTCCTTTGAAGTCTTTCGACTGTAAGAATATAAATATTGGAGTGAGGTTAAGAACCGTCCATTAGGCCTTCCGCCTACTTAGGTCAATCTTCCATAGGTCTTTTGTCCATATGAACGTAGGTCATTCGTTTTTAGGTACTATGATATATGTATAACCAGTAGTATACAAGCGGTGATAGCCCAATTTGTAATGAGCCAGACTTGTAATCGGAAGGTTGCGGGTTCAAATTCTGGTGCGGGCCTGTACCACTAAATTCGTCTTTTCGGATATGGACGGATTTCCAATTATCACTTGCTCAACGGTGAAGGAAAACATCGTGACGATACGTGCGGGTTGGTGGACAGGCGGTCCACCAACATTTGGCCAGTGTGTTGGACTATGACCTGAATTTCCTTCGTGTTTCGAAGAGAGGCCCGTGCCCTTCGGTGGGGACGTATATGGGCTAGTGAAAAAAATAGTATATGAATCTTCAGTACACTTACCCCAATACCTTTAATCTCAGTCTTCAAGTCAGCGTAGAAACACAGATTGAATGTATGATTTTCAGCAACATCTTCTTTTGAGCTCATGAAGTTCAAAATGTGTTTGGCTTTAGCATCGGTCTTTACTGAATACTCTTGAAATACCATGTCATAAGGTCCCTAAAAATAATAAAAATAAAAAGTGTCACAATAAAAAAGCTTAAACTCTATAATGTCACAGATATTTAAAAAAATCGCATACGTAATCCTTAGAGGAGAATTCTCCAAAGCTGTTTATTTTTAAAATAAAACTGTTAAAACTAAACAAAAGTAAATAACCGTATTTTAAAAACATTTTGAATGGTATTCGTTACACTTATATGCCCTAACTATTTTTTATTCGAATGTATTACATTGCTACTTAATAACATACGTTTATATCATCTTCCAATTATATAATAACACTTTAAATCATACTGGCTGCATATTTTGGAAGAATTTTTTTTACAGTATGATTCTTCTCTGAGCTACTTATAATAAGGTGTCTTTTTTTTATATTCATCTGTTTCTATTTCATAATGTAATAAATTTTGATCTAGTTTACCCTCATCTACACTATAATATTATAAAGAGGAAAGATTTGATTGTTGGTTTGTTTGTTTGCATTGAATAGGCTCCGAAACGACTAAACCGATTTGAAAAAAATTTTCACCATTAGAATACTTAATTATTCCTGATGAACATAGGCTACATGATTTTTCCAAATTCTCACGGGAACGAAGTCCCGGGCGGAATGCTAGTTACAAATAATTGGGCAAAGTGTGAGTTAGACTTGCGCCTTAAGAGTTTCTAACAGTGTAAAAAATAGGACGGTTGTTTTTCCAGAATAGATTTTATTCTTAGTTTTAAAAATATTTTTTTTACGATTATTTGTTGTTTGGTTTCTCTTTAAGAGATTGTTTTTAGTTTATATGAGGAACAAACCAAATACAAAAATGTTTTTTGTTGTTGAAAATAAATAAAAAATAAACACTCTTTAAATTTGATGTGAATTTTATCTATGTTTAGATAGAACCCATTTCATTTGGAGTTAATACAGTTTAAAATATTGATGTACGTAATTGACGTATTTAAATGATATTTAAAGACTTAATCTATTATAATCTACCATTTCCGCATGAACAATCATGTTCATTTCCTATCTGAAATTCGACCTTTTTAAAACAGCGTATAAAGTACATCTGACCAACATAACGTGTTTCAAAAATACCCAACTTAAATATAATTTAAGATTAATAAAAAAACATTAAACGCAGCTCCTATTTCAAATATGTCAAGTATGTCATGATAGTTATGAAAAAATCATTTTGAAAGATGTCAAACCGTGCAACTGATTACTGGAGTTGTGACTTTGGATTTTCTTTTTAGTTGGCATTTTTTGAAACACCTAAATGTTCTTCATTATTATACACAAGATACATCACAAAATTTGACATAGATAGAGAAGATAAACGAATATATGGCCTCATTGCCAAGCAGCAATTTCTTCCACGCCACCTTAATTTCTTCCAGGCCAAGGACTCCCCGAAAGCCTTGGAAGGAAAGGAAATATCGTAGGTAGTAGGTACGCTCCGAAGGCGAGATTGGCGGATTGCCAATTTATATTTTATCATTTGCACTGTTTTATACAACTGCAAAATAAAGATGGCAATTATGAAATTCAAAGGTACAATTTATATCTTGATTCAGTTCTCGTGACTATTTCCAAAAATTGTATGTCTCTTGTTATTCCAATGTATAAAATAATTAGATGACTTTTAGACTTGTTTGAGAAAATTGTGGATGTAAATCAGCCCACGAAATGCAACAACTTTTCCCAAAGAACGTGGAACATTGAATGCGAAAAACTTTTTCCTTCAACAATATTGTACTATCAGCTGATTTACCTTTATTAATAATGGTAATAAAAACGTTTATTTTACTATGCAGCACACAGACACAAACATTTAGAGGATCACAAATGACATAAAAAACACACATTTAAAAGAAACAAAAATACAAACAATATAAACAGATTAATTTGCGTATGGATGCTGCAGTGAGTAAAAAGGCCTGGGCTCAGCGATTTTTGTCAGTCTGTATTTCAGACTGGCAACACTGATTTTCAGCCCTCGCCTGTGAGTGGAACGCGTGTAGAAATAATAAGGCTGTTGTGTTGTGTTGTGCGTGTTATGGTTGGTTATGTGTGATGGTGAGGTGCGGTGTGAAAGTTAAATATCAATAAATTAAACAATTAATTGAATTAATAACTATTATCAAAATATATCGCAATTGTTAAATAATTGGTCCTTGATGGACGTGGCAGTTAACGTTTGAGAAAGCTTCTTGGGATACCTGACTTTTGTCTTTATTTATAAGCTGACTTGCCTTTGTATGGGAGATCAATGTTTTTTGAGAATTTCATATAGGTTCCTTAGGGAAAGTTGTTCAGTTTCATGGGAAGGATCACCAACTAAAGTTTCACTGATAATTTAAAGTCACCCCATGTAATTCATAGCAGCTAATTTAATTTCGTTCCCAAGACGTGTAGTCGCAGGGCTAGGCTAAGTTTAATAGAAATCTATTTAGTAGTTTTTACGTGAAAGAGTAACAAACATCATATATTAAAACATGGACCCATCTATTTTCACCGTGTGGTGATCGGTTGAGAATAACACCACCCCACCTCTTTCCGTAAGTGTCGTAAGAGGCGACTAAAGAAACACAAATGAGACCTGCCTCCTAAAATCCATACCAGGCAACGACACTTCATTTTTTCTGAATCTGAGATGTCGTCCTATGGTCTCATGCGGTGTGGTAGGCTCTGTAAAGGGCCGTCTGGTTCGCGACCACCCTCCTACCGAAGTCCGACGCCAAACGGTTTGCTGTGTTCCGTCGGTGCGTGGGAGGACCGTGCCTTTATATTGGAATTTTCTGGGTTAACTCGTTCCATCGTCGACCTCATCTTTGACCTTATGGTCAAGATTGAGGTCAAGAGTTAACCCATCTTATAATCAATAAAAAAAATCCTTAAAAACTTTTGCATTCATACAACAACATTAATAGAGTTTAGGAAAATGTGGACGGTATCCTGAATCGTTGTAGAACGGTATACATTTCCAATGAAATTAATATATCGATTAACACAGGTTTCGACGGCCGGCCGGTTTGGTCATGGTGGTAGCAGCGTTGCCTCTTGATCGATGGATCCTGGGTTCGAGATGTTTGTTCTCAGGTGTTTGTGTCTGTGTTTATGTATGTTCCGAGGGACCTACGACACAAGGGAAAACCTTAGTGTGTGCCGCGTTTATTTTGAGTGCGTAGCGTTTATTTTTTATTTTATTTTGGTTCTCATACTAAGTACGGTAATCCTGCAGATCTACGACCATGCCTTAATGAAAAATAAATCTTACTTCATTGTTACTAGCAGTAGAGTTTTTCCCTTTTTTTTTCACAAATCTTTGTTACCTTAATATTGTTTTAAGACATGTTGTTAATCCAACTCTAGCTCGAGTACGATCGTGATAGCGCGCGTAATGCACTGCGGTCCTATTTCAAAAAGTCAATATTGACAACGCCAGAGGGCGAACAAGCCTTTGCGCGAGGCCCTCGCGCAATCAAAGTGAAGTTTCAGCGTCAGCCGAGTGGCGCGCCGCGCGAGTTTGTCGTCATCGTGCTCGAGCTGCTGAAGTCCTTAGTTAAACGTAACAGCAAAGTTAAAGAATATTGCAGTAACTAAGAAAGCTGTAGATTTCAGCTGTCCTAGCATACGCAGTGAGACTTCTCTCTCACAGTAAACTCATAAGAGAGAAGTTTTCATTACGTATGTCCTGTCGGAATTAACACAAGGTCAATAATCCCTATTTATAAATATAAAAGTTTTGAATTCCGTTGCGTTTGAATTTCGACATGCGTTCTTTTAGTAATTCAAGACCATTTATCAACGTCAATGGCATGCAAAAGACATGCAAACATTACATACCTATTATAAATACACAATTTTCTCTGATTGATGTGGTGTAAATTATCCAGACGTCCCAATGTTTTACAAACAATAAATTGGCACATGCGCAATCATCCATAACTTGCGTACCGTACATATCTGTCATTTTTGTTCAGGGAAAAAATGGAGAATATATTTTACATTCGGTCAGGTGTCGTGGAAATCCTGAGGGAAATCTAACTTTCCCGGAGGCGCAGACAGCAATCGATTCTATTCAAATTTATGACAGAGAGAAACGGGTGGGAATGCTACTAGAGCTGATATTACCTGTATAAAATTAATCTTTTTATTTAGTAAGTTTTTTTCGTTTTGATAATTTGGTCACGAAATTGTCTATGTTGCTCTTACAGATTTCACAATCTTTAATGAGGAATCTTTTATACTCTTCTGAATTTTTAAATTGTTTTGTTTTATTTCGATTTTTTTATTTTATTTGTAAGTAATTTGTGCTTGGAATTGCACAAAATGCAAGATGTTACTTTTTTAATCATGTATTTTGCTTTAAAAATATATCTTTTTATTATTAGCTAATAATATTTATGTAATTTACTCAGTGGGTAGTTGGACTGAAAGAGATAGTTTGTGATTGAAACAGAAATAACGAAAGAAATACAATTACAGACGTCCAAATGCCACACACTCAAAAGCCCACACTAAGGTTTTCCCATGCGACACAAATAAAAACGAACACGAGCACCCAGACCCGAGAACAAGCATCTTCTTTTCATCACACAAATGTTTGCCCCGACCGGGAATCTGACCCAGGAACTTCGATCCAAGTGTCAAAAACCGCTTTAGCACCGGTCATCCAATGAACTAGAAGATGTCTTTTGCCAAAGCTGAAATACGAAATTTTAAGATTGGGTATTATCACCTCCATAAAGGTCTATGCACATTGCGAACCCTATCAATAGCTGTCTGCTACTGGCAGGTTTGGCGCCGACTCCTCACAAAATTCGCGCCCTTATTTTATTGCCTTCTGTCCAAGATTAAACTTCGCTTCAGCTTTTTTAAGAATTCATTCAAACAAAGTTGTATGAGAAAATGAATACTTACTTTGTCATAGTTGCATGTTGCAACAACTTCGAAGACAGCAAAAGATAGTAAAGTGGATTTGTTTTGGAATAAAAATAGAAAATGCATAACTTTACACTTGTCTCACGAATTATAATCCATGTATATTTAGTGAATTAGCAACTAAAAAAAATACCCAGCCCAATAACTGAACAACTTTTCCCAACGGAACATACTTCAAAATATCAAAAAAGCATTGCCATATTTATGAAAAGCTGATTCTAAAATTCAAGTTTTGGTGTGAGTACTGTAACCAAGGTTATGCAGAAACGTCAAATGAAGTTAATGCTACTTAAATGTCATAATGTCACTTTTCGTCCAGCCGGGCTATGATGATCGTAACGACATATTATCTCACGCGTTATCTCGTGGTCATGTGGCTGTTTCGACCAATGAGATTACGAGAAAGTGTCACGTGACCACGAGATAACGCGTGAGTTAATATGTCGTTGCGATCATCATAGCCCGGCTGTTGACGTAAACAAGGACGTCATTACATTTAAAAAGCCTTAACTTCAATTGACGTTTCTGCAACTGAATTGAGAGCCCCATTTTAATCTTCTATATCTATACTCTATACATACATATTATAAAGAGGAAAGATTTGATTGTTTGTTTGTTTGCATTGAATAGGCTCCGAAACTACTGGACCGATTTGAAAAATTCTTTCACCGTTAGAAACCTACATTATCCAGGATGGACAATGGGTACATGATTTTCCCGAATTCCCACGGGAACGAAGTCCCGAGCGGAATGCTAGAGATAAATAAGTAGATAAAATCAAACATCGAACATAAAATATCAGAAACGAAATTGTTTACCTAGATACTATCTAATTAACCGACTTCAAAAAAGGTGGAGGTTATTTTACAATATTGTTTTAGAAATAGTAACGTTAAAGAAAAATACCTTTGTTCTTGAAATTAATATTTTAACAAGAAAATTAAAGAGGTCTTCTCTGAATTAGCTTGATATTGTATTGTTCGTGAGATCAGCAAGAGCCAGTGGGCTACGAAGCGCTCGTAGCCCACTAGCTCTTGCTGATCTCAACCGATCAGGGAGGTTAAGCAACGTACACAGAGGCAGAGAACCTGATGGGTGACCAAAGTGGCAATTTATCACGAGCGTTTCCGTGCTTCGGAGGGCACGTTAAGCTGTTGGTCCCGGCTGTTGTCGATTGAATACAGTCGTTAAAACCAAGTCAGAGGCCATTGAGCGGTTTGAAAACTCTGACACCAGGGTTAGCCAAGTTCGCCACATACTTGTCTATACCTACAAGATAAGAAGAAGGAGAGAAATCTTTTAAAAATTGTACCTATCCTTTTATGAATGTAAAATCAAAATGTCTATCTTTATGTGGCAAAAAATGAGTAGTTAGCACCCATTTCAATTTTATTTTTAAATTTTTTGATAGTATAAGAATTTAAGTTGGTATGGTAAAAAGTAAAATAAAGAATACAATACAATACACTTTATTGCAAACCAACATAGTATAACAAAGTACAAAGTAAAAGTTACATCAAACAGTAATAAAGTTAGGGTTCAAAAGGCGGCGGCAGATCTTTAACGGCTTAAAAATAGAAATTTAAATTAAAGACAAACAATGTGTAAAACGAATTAAAAAGGCTCATTACTAAACAAGGGACCCACAGCACAAGGGAAAACCTTTCTATTGCGCGTCCTTTGGAACATACATAAAGACAGACATAATTATTTTCTAATTTTTGTCATGTTTATTTAATACTAGCTTTCCGCCCACGGCTCCGCCCGCGTGGGCTACAGGTCGTGCCCAACTGTGGGATAAAATGTAGCCTATGTCCTTTCCCTAGCTCTAATCTATCTCTGTACCAAATTTCATCAAAATCGGTTCAGTAGTTTAGGCGTGAAAGACGGACAGACAGACAGACAGAGTTACTTTCGCATTTATAGTATTAGTATGGATGGATTTTTCAGTTAAAAAATCCAGTTTGCAAAAGCTCCAGTTTGCAAAAAGAAAAAAAAAAATAACAGCGTAAAACACGAAAACCAACAATGTACACAGTACAATGTACTGGTAGCTGATCATAGTGTGTTATAAGTGTATTTTACCATTTAAGTATTTGCTAAGCGCTGTCCCTTAACCCTGTATGTACACACAGCTGAAACACGAAAAATAGAAAGTTAAGATTTTATTCCTGAAAAATTATTCTACTCGGATAACTCTCGGGCCAAAGCTAGTATTATAATGAACAAACTTGAAATTCTAAGGTAGAAAAGAAGCAAGGGAACGCCTTGAGCTACAAATCTCCATTCTGCGGGATTAAAACACCTCCCCGTGTATTTTTTTTATAATACCGCAACTAGAGGGGCGGGCGGTCTGTATTATAAAGGCCTGGGCGTCTATTCCACTAATAAATGGCGTCATAATGGCAGTTGAATGACAATAATGACCATTTTACCCATTCATCCGACTAGCAGTGCCACCGCTAACAGAACGAAATGTTGCAAACTACTTAGCAACTTCACATTCAGTTGGCAGTGGCGCTGTCAGTCAAAGCAGCCGTCATCAAATGTATGGAATTTTGATATTTCTCTTTGAGTATGTAGTATTATATTTCTCAATTTCGCCACCTGAATGGATAAAATGGCGACCATGTCATTGCACAGCAATTGAGAGGCCACCGTTCAGTGGAATAGGTCTCCTGAGTCTTCCAAGTTATAATTAAAATAAGAACTTTACTACGTAGAATTACTAAGCCGCGCTTGAACTGGATTTAAATAGTACTTAAAATCCAAACATATCCTTCTTAGATTACAGACGACTCGATAAAGATTAAGTATAGAATTTCAAGCCAGCTGAATATCTTATTTTATTTTGTACTAGCTTTCCGCCCGCGGCTCCGTCCGCGTGAATTACAGGCTATATCGTGCCCAACTTTGGGATAAACTGTAGCCTTCGTCCTTTCCCAGGCTCTAATTTATCTCTGTACCACATCAAATCGGTTCAATAGTTTAGGCTTGAAAGACGGACAGACAAAAAGTGTTAAATTTGCATTTAATTTTATAATAAGAAAAAGTAAGGATTTGTACCATTAAATTCGTCTTTTCAGATGTATGTACGGATTTCTGATTAATTATCACTTGCTCAGCGGTGAAGGAAAGCCTCGTGATGAAACCCGCACGTTTGAGAAAATTTGTTGTACCTGCATTGACCCAGCGTGGTGGACTATGGTGGACTATATTTTTTTCAAAGACGATTACGTAATCTTAATTAGATAAAACAAGGCAAGGTCGTGCCCTCCGGGTATATCGTAAAATCTAAACAATTTTTTTTCCTAGACTTGAAAAAGGTCGTATAGGACAAACTTTTGTATTCCCGAACAAAAACTACAAAGGAATCTTGTAAATATTTTAACGCTCTATTCTCTTTTTCGAATCCTTGTAAAGAAAAAAGTTATTTACTTAGATAATGTTTATCTGAAATAAACAAGGCGAGTGACATCAAAGTTTTCTGGTAGCCTTTGTTCAAGAAAAGTGAGTTATCTTTAACTTTTCTTATTTCACTTTCGTTTGACGATAAAAAGTAACTTTGCAAATTGCTGTCATTTTCGAGAAGTAAATAAAAATAAAATGAAAAAATAATGGTGCTTGCTCCATTTGGTAAGTATATTGGTATGTATTGGTAATACATAATATACAAAATAGAACACTTATTTATCGTAGAATAGAATAGAATAGAATAAGTAAAAAAATCTTTATTTTATAAGACATTCAGGATGCCACTTAAAACAAGTCAAGATTACATGAAATACATACAAACAAACATTAAAGGATTTAAATACATACATACGCATTCGTTCTATTGACCCTACTGACTCTACGCCTATTCGCAAAGGTGCAGTCTTCCCCAGAGAAGAACAGGCAAGAAACTCTGAGGGTGCTCTTTTTATTCGCATTACTTTACAAATTAGTTAATCGAATCAGACTTAATGCATATTAAAATACTTTCTCTTTTTTTTGTCTTTTGGAATCAATAAATAAATGAAATTTAATATTTAAGATTCTTATCTTGAGTAAAGAGATCAGTGATTTGTTGTTAAATAAGCAAAATCGTTGTGTGGCTATTTTATAATTATTACTTTTGTTTTTCACATAAATAAAATTATCCTAGTGGGACAAAATTGTCAATCTTTCTCAGATTCTTCTGAATTTTCTAAAAAAAATTACCCTCGTTTATTAATATAATAATAATTCTGCGACATTATGTCAGTAAATAAATATTTACCATGCCCTAACAATGGCAAACCTGTAATAAAATAGAAAGTTGGCCAATTAAAATTTCATCATAATTCTGTGAGCTTGCTGAACAACGGACTGTGGACAAGTTTTGAAACAAACTGATGAACTTACACAAAGTTAAAGTTATAGGTCTGACAAAAGTGAGAGAGAGATATAGGTAAATAAGATTTGTACATCTTTTGCATCTAGGGTATATTATTTCATTTAAATGTATTTGATCATTCTGTAAGCGTACGACCGATACTTTCGGAGCACTAGATATCAGTACCTACCGGTTACGCCTGTAATCCCTAAAGGGGTAGGTAAAGCATAAGGGTTAACAGATGGAATAAGTTGTATAATGGTGAGAGGTTATCAGGCTTTCGCATATAATACAACGAAACCCTCGCATCCCTCTTACAGCCTTTTACAGTATGCCTGGGAATAGTAGGCAGCTGGCCCATTCCACGTTCACTCCCAGTCTAGCAAAGAATGTATGTTACTGTTTTAATATATGTACAGATCATTATTGTGTACATTACATTTACATGAATGTGATGTGTTAAAACTATTACCGGATCACCTGAAACCTGGACTGTGTAGTACCCAGAATCTAGGTTAAAACACTAAGTTTCTTTTAATTTACGTTTTCATTTAAATACGTTCTAGTGCCTATCAGATGGAAACGTGCCATTAAGTGTAATCATGAACTAACACACAAAGAAGATTATTATTATCAAAAACATATAAGCAATGAACTATAAGAAGTAGAATCACAGATCCAGTTCATTTCTTTCACTCATCATATCGTTTCCCATCACTAACAGAAACTTTATTCATAATGCCCTTTGAAGTATCTTCTCTGAGCTGTAGATAAAATAAAAATAAAAACCCCCACCTGAGTTTTATGGACACGTCAAAGACTAACTTTAAATTTGTTTTTACGACAGAATACTGCAGGCGGTTTGGTTTTATCTTTGTTCTTGTTGAAAAACAATTAATGTTTTGTTTTGCTATTAACATTTAAAATAGTGATATTGTTTTGCTATTAACATTTAAAATAGTGATAATATTTTGTCTTGGTACATCGTTTACTTATCCTTTATCTCGTATAATATAAATTAATTTTCGTTAACATATGAGGTAAACTTTAATCTAGCTAGAGACATTTTAAGAAACCTCGAATTAAATGTTTGACTTCTCATACTAAATCAAAGAGCTATCGTTCATCATGAAGAGGAAAATTTTTTCATATTTCAACCTGTGATACTTAGCAAAAACTGTTTGGATTAGTGAGCTAATCTACATCCTTAATTTTCGCTTACTAATTTAAAGTTACCCTTTATAGACTAACTGCATTCTCTTTGTGAATATTTTCAATACCAATTGGTACAAAGTGATAATTTTAACAAAATGTATTTTGTTATTAAAAAAACTTGAATATGATTTGGCCAAAGATTTTGGGAGCTCTCGCATTCCTGTTCTCCTTTTGACCCAATTAGATGATCAAACAACACATTTTTCGTAGGTTGTGATCCAATAAATTCAATATTAAAACTTAATAACAACAAATACTATAATAGTCTTTGTGTGTACAAAAACCCTTGGATATCGAAACTTTTAGAGCCATCATAAGTGGTTTGCTAAATCCGGCCGCTGCGCCTATCTGGCACAGCTACAATAAGGTAGGGAGGCCCAATATGAACAAGCTCAAATTATAAGAGCAAGCGATTTATAAGAGATTTCGTTTTTGTGACTACCTTCAATGATATTACGTTTGTACACGAAACTAGGATCCGAAATGTTCGGTGTCAAAAAAAAAAGACGAATTGAAAATTTGGGATTAATATTTGCAGTCGTTTTTGCTATTATAAAGAAAAACAGAGATGCTTCTGTATTAATTCAACTTTTTGGTATGACTGAAGCAATCTTATAATAAGAAGGCTATTTTTGTCAGAGATGTTCCTTGGGAAAAAGTTCAGTTTAAAATAAATGGTTTGGTATGCCTGCGTCTGTCTTTCCGGGCTTATATAACCCGAATCTCTTTAAAGTTCGAGTGAGTATAATCTTCTAGGCGAGATTGCTACCTCAACCTATCCCTTAAGCCAAGGTGTGGTCAAAAGCGAACCCGTTTGCTATGAAAAAAGGTTTAAATCCTTTTAATATTTTTTTCGGTTACCTATTCCAAATGACCCAATAATATATCGGTTTTAGAGATCCTAAATTATCACCGCTTCTCTGCAATAACTTACGCCCTTTGCTGAGCTACAACGCGACCGCCTGGCAAACACTGATATTAGTTTTCTGTGTAAGCAATTTTCGTAAGTGTCCCCTGTTATTCCGACGTAATACCAACCTAAGTGGAACCCGTCGACCAACCACGTGTTATTCGCACTTATCGAATACTAATAAAAACTCATTCGGGCGTATGAAATCTCCACAAAGAATTTAAAAGAAAAATAGTAATAGTAACGGCCTTCCTGTCAAAGTATTACTCTAAAGTTATATTTTTTTATTATTCCCGACACTCATAGCTCATAATTTTGATGAATTATAGCTAATAACAATGTCCATCACGTCAACATTAAAAAAAAAACGGTCCATTCGTTTAGGTTTAGGACCTACAATGCCACAGACAGACACAGTTACACAGACACACAAATACACCCTTCAAACTTAAAACTCCCATCTTTTTTGTCGGCGGTTAAAAGAATATGAATTGTGATTTGTTTTTCTAAGTCAAAAATTATTAAAATTGCTTGAGATTTACAATTTTCTAGTTAGGGGTAACTGCAGTATGAACATTTTGCTCTCGTCTTGCTATCAGATTCAGAACTAATCCACTTACCAACGGTCTTACATCATCCCATTCTTCATAAAAACAGAATTAACTGTGTTGATAATTAGGCCTATGTTCACGAGCATTTTCGTATTTCGAGATTTTTGTACGCACCCATTTATTATGAGCTTTTTGCGCGTGTGGAAAATTTATTTTATAAACTAATTTCCCAGCGACAACATTCTTTATACGCGGGAAGCCGCCTGAGGCAGAGTACGCATTTTTTGGACAAAAAACAGGACTCTGTGTTTAATGAAAACTGTGTACCGCAATATGCCTCAGGGGTTCGCTTCCCCTGATTGTGGAAATTTTTCCATACTCTTCATGAATATTTTTATCCCGAACGGCTTTTCATATAATGCTAGCGATGCTAACTTTGACCGCGATGCGATGAAATTGCCATTTTTAAAGTATTTCGATTGAAATTCCGCGCTCCGATAGGACGTGTACTTATAAATATTCATCGGAATATCTTTTTTAAATGTTTTACGTAAGTATTTAATGTCTACTTAAAGATTGCTAACCTTACAGAAAAGCTATCTTGGTTTAAAAAGCGTTTAAAAAGTAGTAATTCCTTGTTCAGTCTTCTTCTTCTTATCGTGTAGGTATAGTCAAGTGTGTGGTGAACTAGTTTTAAGTAAAGAGTTATTGTGTAGAGAGAGTGTAAAGAGTTTTATAAAGCTTCATGTCTCATTTCCTGTTACGTCCAGCGTATCTAGGGCTAAACCTTTCACAATTATGGTAAGTCATAGAGCCCACCCTGGAAGCCCACCTTCAACGCCAGATCTGTATGTCATCTCGATAAACACCGAAGGTTTCTCAATTGCAGTAAAAAGCATTATTTTTATTTTAACCAAATTTAAACATTATACACCGCCATAACTGGAACTTATACTGAAAAGCAATATATAATAGAACACTCCAGGTACTCTTATTAAACCTACGAAGTACGGTTTTTACAGTGCACATTAATTACAAAGAGAATTATTCACACATACATCACACCATTTATTTAACAAGACGGAAACAAATCCGCCAAATCCCAGAAGAAAATAAATTTAGAAGAACATAATAGTGTTTTGTATCGCTCAGGTAGTTTAATAGCGTTGTGAGGTGAAAGGCGGAATTCGCAATAAGCACCACCTTTGTCTCGCCAACCATTTTGCCCCTTTATTTCCCAAGTTCCTTGCATTTCATTCACTATGTACATAGTTGGGAATACCTAAGGACGAATCTTGGGACAGAGGAACATTTTCGCCGTCGAAAATAGGACGAAATTGTTTACAATGATCCCTATTTGTTCTGGGAACTGGGTTGGCGGTGAATTCACCTGTTCAATTGGCGCAATCGTTAATTTTCTTTCGAATTGGACAAAATTTCTTTCACATTCCAAACTGAAGATAACTATATCATCTCAAATACACCTATTCCTCATAAAACCATAATTTTTAGTTTTCATGCAATTATAATAATATTTTTAAATTTTCACCAATTAATCAAAATGCCATTTAGCTCAGCACTGTTTACTTACGAGTATACTTATCCTTTTTTTAAACCATACATGTAAAAATTAGGTTTGTTATTCTTTCTTTTATGTCGTTATTTATTCAAGAACGTTATTATTACAAAAAGCACTACCGATGCTCACAAGTACATTCGATCGTAAAATCTTCCGGCTGATTTAACAATATTGGCTTGAAAACAGAGTAGCGTTCGAACTCATTTTTCTTAAAAAGCGTGACATTCTGTAGTTGTATCACATGAGGTTGTATCGTGTCCCCTAGCCAAGTTGTAGTTTCTGCAGACGTGGTAATAGAAAGTTATAAAGTCGTTTTCAAGTTATTTGTAGCTATATAAGTAACGTGTAATGTTGTGCATTTACAAAAAAAAGTTTGTTTTCATATTTATAAATTCTTGTGAACATATGATTCTTGCACCCTATGAATAAGCAAATTGAACAATTTTTTTCTAACAAACTCATTATAAAATACTTTTAAAAAATTAAAACAAAAATCTTGGTACTTACTTACGTATAGAATACGTTTAAAACTTGATAAGATTTCGACTTTCCATACATATTTACTTGATCACCATAATCGCAACAGACATAAAAGAGAGGTGATTTTTTTTTCGATGTTCCAAATGTTAGGTCCGTATTACAGAACGCGACTCAGACTCTGATCTATACTAAAGTTACAGTCGTCTTTTCGTTTCGATAGTGTGAAAAAGAAACAATCAATACTTAAGTATAGATCAAGACTTGAGTCTCCTTCTGTAATACGGTCCTTAGAGTTACCAGTTTGATTTTTCGAAGTGGGCAACACTTAAAACTTTGAGAATCTCTAGGGTGAACTATCAACCGATTGTTGAAAGTCAACTCGAGGGTTCTTTGCTTCATTACGCCCCCGGTTTTATGGTTCGTTAGGAATGTAAAAAGTCCCTCAAACTTCAGTCCTAGAGGATCAATATTGGTAAGAATGAACTTTATAACGTCCCAATGTTCGCAGTTTAGTTTCAATGTTCTTAGAAACCTTCAGACTTTGATACGTGAATAGTGTAGCAAATAGTCTAGCTTAACTTTTTAACTAGATTAGACTATAGTGCTCATTTCAAAGATAGTTTTAGCTCTTAGTATTTAGTTGAGCTCCTAACTTCTATATAAAGTGTTTTCAAATTCAATTGAGAATACAGATAAATAATATTATTATACGAGTAGTATCGTGGCCCAATATACATTAAATATAGATTGTAGGAAAGATCACTAATGTAGAAGGGTCCACATAATACCAGAAATGGTTTGCTTTTTCTTTTCCCATATAATAATAGGTCTTTACCTATGAAATTGCCGATTTTTTCTCAAGCTTTATGTTATTCATCATTTTTTTGATTGAACAGCTAATACTAAAATTGTTTTTTATTTAAAACCTTGGCCATATAACGGAGATATTGAGTCAAATTAATACATATTTACTTTAGATTTATTTGCTGAAAAATAAGCTCAAATTTAGGCTCTTTTATCCGTTACCCGTTTCATTGCTTATTTTTGCTGTACCGTTGTTACAGTTACAACTTTCAATAAACAAGTATGATGAAAATTAACTTAATGTTGTCCAAACCTTCCCACAAAATTTTGCTAAATTTGGATATGCATTCTCGAGAAAAATCCAAAAACGTTAGTATGGAAAATTCAGTTTTCCAAAAATAATGTATGAAAAACGGCAATTTCATAGGTAAAGACCTATTATATGTTTATTAATTTCACCTATTTGTTGTTATTAAAATATTGAGCGTAGTGAATTTCGAAAAAGTGTTTGTTGTTTCAAACTTAGCAATCGTATGCCTACTCGTTGTCTAGGATAATAGACAATTAGGAGACAGGTGAGGCTTTATGCCAATTTTATCAGAATAACTACTCCTTCCACGCTGGACTGGGAGTGACAGAAAAACTAAGAATGTGCCAGCTGCCTACTGAAAAAGTCAGTAAGTGGGACGTGAGGGTCTTGCTGTATAATGGGCGAAAGGCTGACCACCTTTCACCATTACACAACATGTTCCATCTAATAACCCTCACTATTTGTGTTAAATCAAACGTGGCATTAAGTGGTTTTCTAGAACTTCTAATGCTCTGCCTACCCCGTTAGGGATTACAGGCGTGAGCGTATGTATGTATGTATGTGTAACTACTGGGCCATGTTTAAGAAAACGTACGAAAGTAAAATATAATTACAATTTAATGTATATTGCAAAGTTACTACTTTCACTACTGATACTAAATTATTGTAACTCATAATGATGATGATGATATCCTCCATGACGTGTCCTTCGACGGCAACACCCTGTTCACCTATTCACCTGTTCATCATCATCATATTTAACAATTAATAATTAAATTTTTATTAGTGCTTACATGCTGGACTGGGAGTGAAAGAAAAACTTAGAACGTGCCAGCTACCTACTCTTCCCGGGTATACAAAGTCTGTAAGTAGTATACGAGAGATTTGCTGCAGAAAGGGCGAAAGGCTGACCACCTCTCACCATTATACAACGTATTCCATCTGATAACCATCACAATTTGTATCAAACGTGGCATCGAGTAGTTCACCAGAACCACTGATCCTTTGCCTACCCTGTTAGGGATTATAGGCGTGAACGTATGCATGTATGTAATTTTTATTAAATAAGGCCCTGAGAGTAGGCTCTCCAATCAAGATAAATAAAGATTTCAACTCAAACCCTAAAGACCAATTTAATTCCACGATAAATTCCATTACTCAAAGTACGTTACATTTAAATAACAACTCCTCACCCTATCGAATCCTTGCATACGATTTATGAGTAAAATATATAAAGAGGTAGGTACATTAAAGAGAAGGTTAACCCAAATCGGCGTAGTTGAGTAGATTGAAATTGGTTCGATTCGAATGTAATTGCTTTCCTTGAATGTAGCAATCCAATCCAATTATTTTTCTAAACCCTGAAAAGATTTGCCCCCGTAATACCGGTACGAAGTCTCAGATTTCATCGGAAAACGATTGTATATAAATTGGTATAAGTATCTCGTTGGTTGGCAACCATCAATGTTTGTTATGGTTATGGAAAAATACCTTGAAATTTTATCCGTGTAATTTGCTGTTGTTGGTTACCTCTGAGTAGATAATTTGGTTATATAAGAGCTTGACCTTGGATGTTGATATCTGAATCAAAAAGGTTTTGGAAATTCAAGAATTTGTAGCTATACGTAAGTGCTCAATTAAAGCTTATAATATATCAGGATAATGTTTGGAAATCTATATATTTTTTACCGACTATATCTTTTTATTTTTAAAACTTTGTGCAAAAAATCATAAAACATTATTAAGTAGATCATTTATATTTCTTTACACAGGTTTTTTTAACCAAAATTTAACTAAGAGGCGAAGATGTGGTCGATGATGTAAAAAGCTCACCTAGAAGATGCCTATGAGCCCGGAAATGTACTATGTTTGAGCAAAGAAACTTTAAACATCAAATTAATCTGTCAAAGTAAATTTCATGAGTGAGCCTTGAAAAAATTAGAGTATCTTTGAAGATGAATACGTCTATGTATACTGTATAGGCGTTTGAGTATTTATTTTCAAAGCTTCTAAGTCTCCCTTTCAAATATACAGACGTTATTAAAAACGGGCATCATTACAGAAAACCTTACATAAGTTTCCAAGAAAATTCGTTGAGTAAGAAAGTTTGTAAAGAAAACTGCTAGTAACAAGCAAGTAAAAAAATACTAAAGCAATCCTCACTATCCGAGCATTGAAGAGTGCCCATGAAATTGTATTTGAAGCCTTTCAGAAACTTTGGCATTAGCTGAGGAAGTTTTTTCTAGTTGCACATAAAGTACTATATTCGGATGTGCCATCGGATTTACAGGTTTTTAACAAACCATCTTTGAGTAGAGGAAACAGGGTTAAATTGTGCTTATTGTTAAGAAAATCAGTCATTCAGATTCAGGTTTGGGCCTAGATGAAAATACCATAGTGAAAATTTGCTTACGTAGTGAAAATTTTCGTCGATTCCGACTGTTATCTAAAGCCAAGTTTGAAAACATAATTTCAGGCTTAAGAAATCCAACTCCCCTAGAGTGACAGTCAAACCTTAAATACTATGATTCTGCAAGAATTTTGAGGTAAAGAAATTATTCGGCACGAATGGGACTTGAAACCACGTCCCTAGCTACTAGGTTTCTTTGCACATCAAGCACGAGATTATGAACCCAGGCGTTCTACACATACAATTCTATGTGAAAACGCACATGGTTCGGTTGCCACTAATGGAGAATGGTCTCGACGAAGTTTTCTGGTAAAAGAAAACATACTTTTTTTGACTGAAACTCACTAAGACTTCCCCCTCATTTTATGGTTTAAAACCCTCTATTTTTGGTACAAATTATCTAAGAAGTCAGCTATTTAGTAGTACATAATTTATGTCATATAGTTGCCCCAAAATAGGTGATAGAAACTATCGGACAAATCCCTATTTCCCCTCGCTTTACTTCTGGAGAATAATCAAAAGAGATAGCGAGACAAAAATAAAGAAGATATTAAGAAACTTTAAACCCAAACAACATAAGTACGAGCCACAGTTTTCCCCAGACAAGAAAATGCTTCATTTCGTGGTCTTGTTGCAACAAAATAATCCTGAAAGTTCCCAACTTGGTGTACGTTACGTACGTGGATTAGGGGAGGTAGGGAGTAAACGAGACACGATTCCCAACCAATATTAGCTTGCCGGCGCTAGTTTGCGGACGATGGAAGAATAAGAATCATTCACTATCGAACTAGACGAGCTGAGACGCCAAGGGAGTAGAAATTTGAAGAACCCAAGTGAAAATATCGAATGAAATACTTGTTCTTCTCTGTATCAAAGTGTTAAGTGCTAGTTCTAACCGAATTTTGGACGATAACCGCGTTAAAAGACTGCAGACGTTCACGGAATAAAAATTGTAATTTTCGTAAGAGCATATATCGTAGCATTTTTTTCGGCGATCATCTATTGATTACAGTTTCTTTTTATAGATCGTAAGTTTTCTCTTGACCACAATCTATCTCAGGGGCAAAGATGAAGTCGAGGTTGTAGCAAAATCACCCAGAAAATGCCTATTCACTCGAACTTTAAAGAGATTCGCGTTATATGAGCCAGGAAATACAGACGCAGGCAAAGGATTCTATTCCTTAGTGCGCAATATAAAAGTTGAAGAGATGCGCTCAGTACTGATCTGAGGAGTCTGAGGAAGGTAAGAGTGGTACCGAGCAATGCGTCTGAACGTATAAGAAAGGAGCAGGCGGAATGAGCTCGTATAGCTCATGACATGAGCATTAAATTCCATTTGATGACATTTAATCCTTCATCAAATGTTAGTCAAGCCAACCATTTCAGTTTTGAAGTGAAAACTTCTTTAGCGGCGTTGTGCACTTTTAAGTTACGGTAAAAAATGTTAAACTCGCGTTAGGACACGTGGCCTGATCGAAAATTCGTAAGACGGAGGGAGAGTAGACCGCAAGGAAGTAATATATGTTCAAGTTTTCACTTCTGCCTGCAACCCGTTGTTTTTAATATAATACCATCACACTATGAAGGCAAAGACCATATCAAACGACCACCATGAAGATCTTAAAGTTTTTCATCTATTAAAGCGATCAATTTTCTTATTATGTTGAACTTATCAAGAAGTAGTAACTGTTAACCCTGTGTCGAAGATTAAAATAATAATGTGTCTCTGCCATGGTATTTGCCGCAACATTTTTTTTTTAAATCAGCTTTACTCACGCCTTTCGATAAGTAATCAGCAGATAGGCAATTTGTAAATGGCGTCAATGCATTTTCGGCAATTTGTAAAACGACACGTCTTTTCAAAACAAAGCAGACGAAGAAGTTGCTACCTAGCAATAAGGCTGCCTTGTTGTACACTATGTTTTATGTTCTGTTAATTGTACTGTATGTCTCTGTGTGCAAATAAAGTATATTGTATTGAATTACACAGTAACCCTGCTACAAACTAAAGCTACTTTAGGAAACATACATGAAGATACACAGAACCTGTCGCGAACATGCGAGTGAATTCGGGTAACTTAATTATTACTGTTTGTACTTAGATTGTATTGTGACAGGTAACAAGATAACTAGTTTAATGACATGCTACGGGACCAGAATTCTGATTCTGTGTATTGTACACACGGCAGCACATCAGACAACACATGTTGACCTTGACGTCGCCCCTTAACTCCTTCGTAATAGTGTCGGCTTTCGTAGTGCAAATGAGTAACCTGATTGACGTGCTGCTGTTTGTACACAATATGTTCGGAAAAATTCAATGTAACTATGAAATACTTGAATGGACTCTTAGGAAGTGTATCTAACCATGAAACTGAGCCACAATAAAGTTTAAAATATATCAAATGTAGTGTGAAAGAAAAACTTAGAATATATGTATCAGATGCCAAATTTTCCCAGGCATAGGTACTGTAAAAGTCAGTAAGTAGGACGCAAGGGTTTTGTTGTACCTATTGTGGGCGGAAGGCTAACCACCTCTCCTCATTACACAGTTCCATCTAACCCTCGGAATTTATACCAAACGTAGCATCAAATGATACTAGAAGCACTTCTTAGAGTTTGCACAGATTGCAAAGCTTCGACTGTAATTATAATTTTAATTTTAATTTATTTATTGTTATTTTTATTTATTGTGTAAACAATTAAGAATACTAGTATTTTTCCGGTATTGTAAGTTGTTTTCCGATATAAGTTTCCCGGTTTTGTAATGTCTGTCTGTGGCATCGAGGCTCCTAAACGGATGGACTGATTTTTATGCGGTTTTTTTTTGTTTAAAAGCTGGCGTAAGTGATGATTTTTAAACTTTTTTTACGGTTTCACAATACATTTTTATTTTAGAGCTAATATTTAAAATTAAAATAAACGCTACACACTCAAAGGCCCACACTAAGGTTTTTCCCTTGTGTCGTGGGTCCCTCGGAACACACATAAAGACAAACACAAACACCCATGACCCGAGAACAAACATCTGCTTTTCACACAAATGTTTGCCCCGACTGGGGATCGAACCCAGGACCCGCCGATCAAGAGGCAGCGTCACTACCACTCGACAAAACCGGCCGTCAACTGTACAGAGGTAAAGTATTTGTTTTACCTCTGTACATTTTCTGCCTATAAACTTTAACTACTTATGCGAAATCGTACTATCACTCCTCCTTGCGCAGAATTCTCAAATAGGGACTTACAGTGTCATCTTCACGTATGAACACTTATTTAGATTTGTATTTTCACCTACTCTATGAGATACATAGCGTAAATAAATGTAGGTATTAAATAAAACATTGAAGTTCGTAAGTAGGTGAGTCATGAACGAGTATTTAGAACCCGCCCCTACTCCATCCATCACACACGCGCTCAATTGACATCACGTCAACAGTTAACCCTTGCCGAGTTGGCAGGGCTACATGGAGAATACATTACACTGTTTTAAGATGAATGACAAACGCTTACAAACATAATTAACTTTAAATAATAAACTCTACACACTCAAAAGCCCACACTAAGGTTCTACCTTGTGTCATAATGGCCAAGTCAGAGGCCATTTGGTGGTTTGGAAATTCTAACACCAGGGTTAGCCAAGTTCGCGACACACTTGACTATACCTACATGATAAGAAGAAGATCTTTGTCATGGGTCCCTCAGACCTACATAGAGACAAGCACAAACACCCATGACTCGAGAACAACGTTCTGCTTTTTACACAAATATTTGCCTCAACTGGGAATCGAACCCAGGACCCATTGATCAAGAGACAGCGCCACTACCAGTCGACCAAACTGGCCGTCAAAGCCTGTTTTAAATAATATATTTATTTCACTAGAAATTTATACCGTTGTACAACGAAAAAAAGATTATCACAGACAGTAGCACATCCGGTTACTTATTTTTACTACTTAACCACGTCAAGGTCACCTTGTATCTAGCCTGATGTACTGCCGTGTGTATCTAAGTATAAATGAATACCAAAATCGCCAAACTTGATTATTAGGTAAAGACAAAGACATTATCTTCTAGTTATCCTGAATGATAAGATAGATTAGTAAGGTACTTACTATTTGTAGAGTTATATATGAAAATTGCAATCCATTTGTGTTTGTTCTAGATGGAACTATTCAATGGTACTATTACTGACACCAAAGCGAATAAATAACCAAATAATATTAAAGCAAAAGAACTCCATGTAAGCCTAACATTACAGAAGATTTATGATCGTAACCCTCTTATTCCCACGTCGAACTAGATGACTCCTGTCAATCCTAAAATTGACACTTGTAA
This sequence comes from Aproaerema taeniolella, assembly GCA_949987775.1. NCBI lineage: Eukaryota > Metazoa > Arthropoda > Insecta > Lepidoptera > Gelechiidae > Aproaerema > Aproaerema taeniolella. The sequence continues at coordinate 6,725,392 of OX465259.1, read as the reverse complement.
CAAATTTTAGTCATTACATTTTACTTTTAAACCGACTTCAAAAGAAGGAGGAGGTTCTCAATTCGACTGCATATTATTTTCTTCTTCTTCCTAGCGCATAATCCCGTTTCTCATTCGGGGTACGCTTGACCACCCCCAAAAAACCCCCAACAATATTCAAAACGTCACTTCACTGCAGTCTTTGTATTATGTAATCTGTCTTCGGGTAATGTAATGGCTGATTTTAGAAACATTTTTTTTAGGTTTTGATAATATTTAGGCATTTTTAGTATTTCATCACGTTAAGGTGAGTATTCCTCTAGCCACCGCCAACTGAAAGTTAAGTTGCTAGGTAGTTAGCATTCTTCTTCTATCATTCAAGTCAAGTGCGTGGCGAACGTTTAGCATTGAGATGTTATTTTATTAGCTGAATAGCCGCCCAAGAGAAAGCTAGTAACATTTTTCACTACACTTAAATAAAAGTTTACTTTTTACGATGTAAAAACTTCATAAAATCGCAATGAATTCAGACGAAGATAAATTGATTTCAAAGTTGCTAGAAAAATTTCAAATAGAAGTACCAACAACCTGTTAAAGCAGCAATCTTTCTTCATTTTTCCAGCGCACTTCTAAATAATTCAACAGATATAATTTATCCGAGGAACGATCTGAACCTTCTTATTTATTCCATAGCGGAGTGTCTTAAAGGGGAACCGACTTAGCCATTCACAAAGTAAACCTCGAGTTGCAGTTTTGAAACTCATTAAAAGTAAATCCGGGTGCATTTTCTAAAGGCGGTGAATTAAGGCAGCTTCTGAAAGAAATTTTCTTAAACCTGGAGCGCGCCTCATTTGGCACTATTGAAGCATTCACCCATAGTTCAATGGTGCTTTCCGCTTTAAATGAAGATTGAGGTGTTCTACTCTTACTTTGGTAATTGTGTACTTCATTCATCGTTTCGTGTTTACCTAACAAGGCCTGTACCTCCCTGCGATTGCTGTTGCTTTAGTTAATCCATGTTATCATTCTGGTAGTATTATTGTTAGTGGACCATCAGACAATTTTTAATAGATTTTAACATTTTAGCTCTCATATTTCAAATCAACATTTGAATAGTTTTACTGTGGCAAAGTAGTCTTGTCTTCTCATACCTACTCAAAAACGCTAGCGATTGGGGTGGGTTATAATTAATAACTAACTTAATTTGAGTGTCACAAAATTCAGCGAAAGAAAAAGAATATGTTTTAACTTTCATTGTTATCTCGTTCAAGTAGTTTGATTGAATGTAAGTTTTTATAGTGAAATAAAAAAGTATGACATAACTTGATGAATGTTATGAGCTCAATCATTACCTATTAATGTATAAAGAAGGGACTAGATAATGACACAGGCTAGGTCTACATAGTTTGAATACTATGTCAAAAATGTATCACCTATGTAAAATCCTATGTTTACTTTAATAAAGGATGATTTATACATAAGTTTAGCTTGTTTTTCTATAAATCTCGTATTATTACGAGTTAAATTATGTTCAACAGAATATAATTTAACAATAAGTACTTATTTCTGTTACTGAATTTTATAGGACATCTACAAAATATCAGAAACAATGTTTTGCCTTTGAGCTGGTATTTCCCGAACCAAAATCTGCAGAAAGCTTAGGGGAGCAAGCCGGCTTAAGAGGCTTTGTAGTCGTGGTCAGTGCTTATTCACAACGATAGTAAAGTCAGAACTATGATACCCATGTACAGTGTTTAATATGTGGCCTGAGATATACTTAAATGGATATAAATGGTGATAATACCTATCGGACGCATATTTGAAAAAGATTTTGATTTAATGTATCAGTATCACATGCTAAAATGGAAAGTTCGAGTAAAATTAAATCAATAGGGATTTGGTTTGACCACCGATAAATAGATGTTAAAAATTCAAAGTTTATGAGACTTTTAGAAAACTTTTTGAAGACTGAGCTCCTATTTTCTCTTTCCCATTTCTCTAAAGATATTATGCTTTCTATGGACTGAAGTGTGTTCTTATCGTTGTTAAGAACCATTTTTGCTATTGTATCTTTTTTGGTATGGTAAGAGCTATCAAAATAGATCCAAGAATTCATTTACAAGTAAACACCTACTCGTCAATTCACACCCAGTAGGTACCCCAAATAAACTCGACAATACAGACTGCACCAATTTTGCCGAGTGCTACACAGCACAATAGCATAGAGAGGAACCGTTGTTTATTCAATAACATTGCAAGGAGGCGATAAGGAACCATTGTTGGATTTGCAAGGACTTGCCTCGAAGTAACTATACATAAGTACATAGATAGTTGTAGATTTGGGGACGATTTTACTGCCTATGAAAATTTGGAAGGGTGCATTCGGATCTTTGTTATTTTAAGAATGAAGGCACTATGAAAGAACTTTGTAGTTTTCTTAATATGTGAACAAATTAAATATACTTGAATAATAATTATACTTTAGCAACATTTGCAAATATTGGGTGACTTCAAATTAGTTAGCAACATTAGCTAAGTATGTGAATCAGATCAACCCATGAAATTGAACAACTTTCCACCAAGAACTTAGGTCGCAATATGATAAAAAGTTGTTGCCTCTCCATGACAATTGTGCGATCAGCAAATTTTTTATTTTATAATTGGGGAAAGCTGTTCAGTTTCATGGGGAAATTCAGCCCCTATTTTCGCTTCGTAATTGAAAGTCACCAATTTGTTGAAAAATAGAAAATGGTTCCATAAATTAAAGAGTAATTACATGAATGTTTAGATGTTTGTGTCTTTCTTGTGTTTCGAGGGACCCACGGCACAAAGGAAAACCTTAGTGTGGGTCTTTGAGTGTATGGCGTTTATTTATTTATTTCATCAAGCCAGAAAGGACCTACTCCGAAAATCACATTACTTCAAAAATTTCGTCTGTTCTAACAATTCCTCAGTCTACCGTGTCACCCCAATTCTCCAAATGCGAACTGCTTGGCAAACACTGATATTAGTTTTCTGCAAAACTACTCTCGCTGAGTGTTTTCTGCTATATTTCATTCATGCACAGAATGTACAATATTGCCAGCGTTATTAGTTTGATTTTGTTATTCATTTCAACTGAAGGACTCTTGAGTTGTTTGCTTTGTTAGGAAAATTGAGGGCATCAAGTGTGAGACATATATGAGCAAGCTTAATCAAAAAATGTTTGAAAATATTCACTAGATGAAATTCCAAAGATGCTGCTTGTATCGTTCTGAGAGCTAACTATCTCTGTATTTTTTAAATATAGAATGTTTATTCCTAAACCTTTCACACATATAAAGATTTCCCTATAAATGTGAGTCCCTTGAGACACAGACAAACACAAAACACTTAGAACAGTGAACAAACATCGCTTATTACACAAATTTAATGTATGTTTAGACAAAGAACTTATTTATGCTCTACCTACCTAGTTGCCCGCCTGGTAAATAATGACAAATTACAAGTCCTAGAAATGACCGCATTGTCAAAGAATGTTTTGAATAACAATTTTCAAGAGATCACTAATGCCCAGTAATACCAGTAATTTGAATATTAGCTACGGAACGTTGAACAGCACTTGACTGTTATTTTAAAACACTTACCCCAAAAAGCCGTGGGATGAATTTGCAAAAAAACCTTTTCACAAAAATGTCCCTAAAATCTAAACGTCTCCATGCGCAACGACGCAGAAAATGGCCATCTTCAAAATTAATGGACATTTCATTGCGTTACAAGTTAAATTATACGTGAATGTGAAAAATCTTCAGAAATATAATCCCAAAAGGCTTTTAACTCGATATTGGCGTGTCTGTTGGAACGACTCCGAGGAGCGAAGTGAAATGAAATGTTTCATTGATCGCAATTTGAGGGTATATTTCCAACGGTGTGAAGAAAATTCATCTACAATTTAGGATTTTTAAAGATTTTTTGCCTTTTAAATTCAGAAATAACTTAAAACATCGGGCCTTCTTATAATTCGGAAACGGCACGGCAAAATTGTATTACTATTGCCTCCTATTTAATAGTAATACTAGAAGCTGAGAACATAGAGGGCAATGGGAATTCAAATTTTGAAATACCGTGCCGTGCCGTTCGAATTATAAAAATGCCGTCTTCTCATTGTTTTCAGTTAAGTGGATAGTTTTATAATTACCGGTGTTAAATCAAATAGGTACTTTATAATGCCGATGACAATGTTTTTGAACATATCTGCTACTTCCGTAGACGAAAGTATCTTGCGGGTTCAAATCCTGGCGCGAGCCTGTACCACTAAATTCGTCTTTTCGGATTTATGTACGGATTTCTAATTATCACTTGGTCAACGGTGGAAAACATCGTGATGAAACCCGCCCGTCCAAGAAAATTCATTTTCGAAAGACGAGTGGTCCACCAACCCGCATTGGGCCGGCGTGGTGGATTATGGCATAAAACCCCTTCGTTCTTCGAAGGGAGGCCCGTGCCCCTCGGTAGGGACTTACCTATATGGCTAATGTCATACAAAGAAGTTAATCAAATCACGACACCGAACAACTTTCCCTAAGGAACATAGGTTGAAGTAGGAAAAAACTCACCTCTCCATACAACTTATTAACTAACTAATTTAGAGTCACCCCATATGTATATGTAAACTCTGACTGCAGCAATAAGATACGAAAGCATACTTAAAAGAAACAGAAATACAGGTATGTAGAAGATGAAAAATAACATTGGAGACTGCCTTGCTAACGAATAGTGAAGCTTTTTTCCAGGAGTATCACACAATAATTTTATACAGACAGAACCTTGAAAATACAAAGATGAAGAGAAACGTACAACAATGTTATTCTCTAGTTTATATTCGAAAATCTAAGGTATGGTTATGACGGTCCCTCTGAGGTCGACATAGAATATTTATAAGGAGTGAGGCGTAGACACTTCATTACTTACGGGGGAATAACTAGAGATATGAAGGACGAAGGTATTCCTAGTTTTCGGAAGGAAACTAGGTAAGGCAGCTACTAACATGTAATACGTTAACGGTTTGTCATTTCAATCCACACAAACTAATAGTTTTGACAAAAAATATATTCATTGCATTTAAACATACAACACAGTTACAAATAAATAAAAATAAAAAAGTTACAAAGTTAGTCTGGAGAATAGTGTGTGTCTGAGTTCAACAAAAAGGCCAAAGCTCAGTATAAGCACTGTCCAAAGGACAAAACACTGGTATTCTGCTGTAACCTAATCAGCGTCAGTTATGGGTAACTTTTTTTGGGTATGCAATTATTAGAGATGCATATATATTAAACCTCACAAACTAACATTTTTAGGGTGTGCTAAAATCTTTTGGTTTAGGCATTATGTAGAGTTTTGAGTTTTGAATAAAGCACATTGAATCGATGATTGAATTAGAGCCATGATTAATTATAAATTTTGTATTCCAGAAGATTTCAAAGAAAACTACAAACAATGCATAAGAATTTCATAAGAATCTTATTTTATAACTTTGCTTATAATTTGAAAGTTTAATTGTAAATTTACTAATAATAGCAAAGTTTTCCAACACAATTATTTCGAGTGTCGTAAAATCTTGAAAGCAAACTACCTACATTATTTTCAAATTAAATTTTTAAGAGGCACGACAGACATTTCAGCACAAAATTGCTTCTTCTTTTAGGGACGGCAATGAAAAGAAAAGTTCGGGTTTGACGATGTGAATCCATACATAATTTCTGAAGCTCCTTTGTCCACAATGTATGTGACTATGTGTGCTCTCGTATAAAATTTTATGAAAGCGTATTCACTTCAAGTACGGTCAAGTTTCAATTCGCATTCTGCTATTCCATATTTCAGAATAATCACACGTAAAACTTAACTAACACTAAACTCATTTTAAGCGTATAAAAAGTTAGGGCGGCTTTAAATTTTGAAGTATACTCCTTAGTACAGGGACAACGGCACATCATGCTATCCAAAACTGTCAAATTTCTTCAATCAATTTTCAATTTTATCTCCAAGCATTAGAGTTTACTATCTATTGGGGAAATTTGACAGTTTGTGGTAACCTGATGTGCTGTTGACTGTACATTTATAATTAGTGTTTTTAAAACTTGGTGCAATAGTTTATACAAAGCTTTCGAAGGCTACGAGTTATAAAATACTAGAGGATGCCCAGGAGTTCGTTCCCATTGGAATTAATAAAAGAGAAGAGATCCTTTGTCTAAAATTTCAGCTTCCTTAGTCCAATTGGCTGGGCGTTGATGAATCTGTCAGTCGAGATCCTGCATTTTATTTAGATACCAGTTTTCCGCCTGGGACTTCGTTCTTGTGGGAATCCGGGAAAATCATGTACCCTATCACGGATACTGTAGGATTCTAATGGTGAAAGAATTTTTCAAATCGGTCCAGTAGTTTCGGATTTGATTGTTCGCAAAGAAACGAACAATCAAATCTTTCCTCTTTATAATATTATTATAGATAGATGAGTTATGAAGTGGCTAGGAAGCCCAAACAATACCTACACATCAGAATACAGTAGTTGGTAAGAAACCCATGCTATTTATCTATAAGTAGCTATATTATGACCCAAACTAACGTTTGGAAACCCCATTTCGCTAAAACACGGCACATCATAACAATTTGCACCAACGATTACGATTTTATAGCACTTTTCCACTTGAATGGGAAGAAATCGCCGTGTAATGGCCTCTGGGATCATATTCCCCAATCACTAGACAATTTCCACGCTCGAATGTAGTTTTTCTACTGAAATGGGGTAATGACTGAAACAGAGAAACTACAAACAAAAAAATTATCAGGCAGGTAGGTACTTAATCAAGAGTCTAAATCACATGATTTTAGTAGCATTGTTATTTTTTACTGGGAAAGTCTACATCTAGCATATAATAAATATGTGAGTCTCAGGAAATATTTGTATGTTTGTAACAAATAAACTCAAAAACTACTGGATCAATTTCAAAAATCCCAGAAGTCTCGGGTGAAAAGCTAGTAATTGTAAAGGTTGTCCTCGTTTATAATCATTCATGCTTTTTTGTTTTGCAGAAAGTAATGGGTTCCAAAAAAATACAAAAGATGGCGCAAGCAATCAGCCCGAGGTTCAGTTCTACTCGTATGCCCAGGTACTTTGTTTAAATTGTGATTAACCAATCAAAAATATCATTAAACATTTGAGTAGGTATGCATTTTATATTTATGTGATCTTGTTATCATGTTTGTCGACTACGACAAAGCCCCTTAAAACTTCGACTAACAACTTTCGTGCACGACATTTTTCTACTGAACGAAGAATCCAGCTCCAGGCTCAATTTTGTGCAAGTAAGTGCACTTTACATAAGGGGATGAATAGAACTAACAGAATATTTCATAACGCTGAGAAACTTGGCTCCAGTTAGGTACAAAGTTTACTCACGGGCTTTCTTAGTGGCTGCTATTGTGGAACTACCAGTACCTTGATTGGTAATTTATTACTAAGAGCTCCTTCTACTGTATTAGCTTCAGGTATAAGTATCTAACTATAAGCCGTAGTGCTTTAGTTCATGTCTAGGTGATGCATTTTGTAGTGTGGTTACTTTTACTTGTTTCTTTGCGTATAAGATTTATCTTTTAGGGTGTGTGGGGTCATATCATCTTACTGCTCCAAAATCGTCAACCACACCTGCTAGTGGTGCACCCTGCTGATCAACGGATGAGGCTCTTGTAGTATGTATAACTACAGCTCTGACATACAACAACCCTTAAAGAGTTTCCTTACGTTATATGGGCAACCCTTTTAGTTTCATGATGAAAGGTAGCCTCTATGTCCATCTTCGTACTTTTTTCCATAAAAAACCATAAAAAATCCATTAAAAAAAAGATCCAAATCGGTTAAATTGTTTTGGCGTGAAAGCGTAACAGACAGAGTTACTTTCGCATTTATACGGGACGACTTTAAATTAGTAAGGACACGTTAAGGGATGAACACCCATGAAATTTAAGAAACCCAAATGAAGTGCTTTAAAAAATTCGACTTCTCTTACTAAGGCAATCAGGTGATCGCTACCGTTGTAAGGAGAGGTGAATCTTTTTTTTAAACCAAAAGTAACTCTGGTTAGGCCGGAATGACCAGTGGGTAACATTTCTATCTTTGTTCCTTGGAGACAGTCGATCGGTTTAGTGGGCTGGTTCAAATCCTTATTTTTTTCTAACTAATTTAATAGTATGGATTTATTATGTTTTAAGACGGATCTACGGTAGATACCTAAGTATAAAATGTTAAGTACATTGCATTTAAATTACTTTTTAATTTCAAAGATCAAAAGAATCTCCGTTCCTTTTAACTAAGGAGTCAAATAAAAAGTAAAAAAAGGTCATTTCATTACCATAGCTGACGAGCAGAATTTAAGAAGTTTTAAAAGTGTCCATTTTAATTCTTATAAAAAATGTAAGAGAAGCTATCTCCCACAAACTTACATAATTCACCAATCTAAAGTGAACTGACTTTGGTAAGGGCTGCATTTAGGGCAAGAGTCTTTTTGTAGTCTTTTCTGTACTCTTTTACAGTCTTATTTTTGAAGGCTTACGAATACTTACTATCGCTGCCAGCAAATCTGATATTTTGTCATACATTGCTCTATTCGCAGTCCGTAAATACATACACCTTATACTCCTAAACTACCCATTAAGGTTAAGGGATTTTACCTATAGTGAGTTATGTAAGCTGATTGAGAATTTTTTTTCGTTCTTCCTGCTTTTCTTTCTTTCGTGGGTTAAGGCGTATAGGCACTTACTATGTTTTGAAAATAATTAGGTATCACCAAATAAATATTCGTCACCAATAGGACTCTTGAACCACGACCACAGGACTATTCCCATCCGTGCCGAAAATTATGCCTCTATAGGCATTTTCTGGGTTAACTCGCTCCATCGTCGCCTCATCTTTGACTTTTATGGTCAAGATTGAATTCAAAAGTTAACCCATCTTATAATTTAAAAAAAAAAAATTATCACCCAAAAGTGTTTTAAAAATACTAAGTATCTAATTGTATAGAGCAATTGCAACTTGCAATTTCCGCGAGTTATTAAAACATAGAATTTCAGCTTTTACTTTTATTTCTTCTATAAATTCTGCAGAGTTTCTCAGTTCATCCCCACGGCTCCATCAGCTTACTTCTAGATTCGTCCCCCATCAACTTACAAAGTCGTCTTTAAATACGAAAGACTTTTGCTTTTGAACTTTGTCCAGCTTTCCCATTTGACATTCAAGCGGTTTAATTGTTCTACGAGCTTTGAATTTGTTTCAATAATTTTGACGACCGCTTTGTCTGGGAGATGGCAAAGTTCAACTTAAAAAGGTAAAAAGCAAGTAAAATGAAGGTAGATATATAAACCAATATTTAAAAATCTTCGTTTAGGTATGAGATCAAGTTTGAGTTTTTAACACAAGTAGGAATGGGTTATATGTTAAGTAAGTATATGTTAAAACTGAACAACTTTCTCCGAGGAACATACTTAAGTCAAGTTATGAAAAAAAAATCACTTCTTCATGAAACTGCGATCAACCGATTTGCCTTTGTAATTTTTTTTTTGAGAATTTCTTAGTTGCTCAGTTTCATGGGGAAAATCAACCTGGAAATTTTCTTTAGCTAATTTAAAAAAATCGCCTTATAGAAAATGAATTAGTGTCATACACTAACAACATAGCAAAAGAAAAACAATACTTAGTTCCTGAATTTTTGTTCATAACATGTTTGGGAATTAAAATTCTTTTTCATCCTCAAACTGAAATGCTTATAAATAAGGGAATTAGAATATTTTAGGTAAGTCCATCATCGAGAGACTCAAGATGATTGTTGCTTAAAAATATTGTGTTATGTTATTTTGTGAAACTTACCCAAACATGTTCTCTAGGGAAGCTATAGACTCGAGGGTGTCTTAAATTTTATCCAATTAGCAACCCCAAACCAGGCCTATAGAACAAAACCTTTTTTTATATTAACACCCGAGTATACCCTTAATTTACGGCTTACCTCCTTTTGTTTATTCAACTTATGCTTTCGTCCATTATCTGAAAGAGCATTATTCCGGTTGAGGACAAAGAAAAAAGTCACGTTAATTAGGATGTCAGCTACGCAAATAATAATCCCAGTGAGCTTCATTTTGTATGCGGGCCCAGCTCGCGACCAAAAAATTTATCTCCGAATTTTTTAGACAACGCAATTACAGGAATATTTACTTAATGCGAAGCCCGCGGGCCGCTACGAAAACATGTTGGACAGGATTTTTAATTTGGTAATGTTATTCCTGCACTACGAGATTGCCACAATATTAAAGTAGTAAACTTGCGCACCCGGCAGATTTAGGCAGGTCGGGTTGACCTAACTAAGTGAAATTTCCTGCATTTTAAACTTATAGACATTACCACGTTTTTGGCACTTTAAAATATTTTCTGCTGCATTTTTAACTCCAGTATTTTTCTATCTTAATTTTCAAGAGTTTAGAGCAAAAATAAATGATCATCAGGCCGAGTACGATAATGACAACGCCGCGACAACACCGCGGTCCTATGTCAAAATGTCAACATTGACCACGCCATAGGGCGAGCAATCAAAGTGAAGTTTCAGCGTGAGCCGAGCGCGAGCTTGTCGTTATCGTGCTAGAGCTGCCGATTTCAGGTGAAACAGGTGAATTTAAATAAGTTAGCGAAAATTAAGGATGTGAATATGTGAATAAGCCCACTAAACTAAACAAAGGAGCCCATATTAATAAAATATGAAATATGAAAAAATAAATCTCAGTTTCATGGGGTGAACCACTAACAAAGTTTCGCTAACTTATTTTGAGTCACTCGATTTAATATAATGTTAATAATAATAAATAAATAAATAATTTTTAAAATTCTCAAAAACTCATAAATTTTGTACATTAAATCTTTTCAAAACTAGATTGCTCGATTAACATTACGAGCCAAAAATATTTAGTTTAGTATTGATATGCTCATAACAAAGGTTTAAGGAACCTTGTAGTAGGGTTGCTTTATAACTCCCCTCAAAACCCCCTAAAAGTCATAAAAAAATACCGAAAAATTCCGTCTCTATTTTCCTATCCGAAACATTTACCTCATTCATATTCTCAGGTTCGCCAAACATAAACTGCACGCCTCTTGGATCAATAGCAAAGCTCATTTTGTTTTATTCCACTCTTAGGGAACGCCCGAACCCTTTCAAGGGTGCTCTGTTTGCTCAGTTTTCTGGATAGTACGAGTGAAGATGCGGGCTGGCAATTATGGTGGTTGAAACAAACAATCTCAACTACGAAAGGATTTACTATAGCTTTTAGTGGCCGTATTCTTTTAGAAGCTTCTTTCGGAATGGTGGATTTTTAGAGCTTGCTTCTAAATAAGTGCCGCTTCTATTTTCATGTAAGTCTTAGGTCTTTTGTATGGAAGAAATATACTTAGTTATCAACTGAAATTCCTTTTAATAGTGAAGTTACGTCTGTATGTATAAAATTAAAAAAGTGAGTATTTATACTTACCGCTAAAATCTAAGTATACTGAATTGTTATACATATACAGACTATTTTTATACATATGAATTTTTACACATGGAGAAAGAAAATCTGAAGTTTTATACAATGGCCAGAAGGTCACGTCTATTTTCTTAAAATAATGAAATATCGAAACCCGGAACTGGCAGAACTTCCTCAAAATCAAAAACCCTGGTGATTTTATTTTATTTTGAAAAAAAATATCATTATTTTATAATAATTAAATTCTAAACATAACTACAGTATTTCTAGAGTGTCACTATTTTTTTTTTGGTGTACGTACTTAGTTTTAACAAAGGTTACATCATGTTACATTATGTAAAGCTTATAAAAAAATAAAATCGTTCGATGTAACCAAGCTATTCAGGACCTCAAACTTTTAAAATAGAATTAAAACCCATGTTACACTAGAATCCAGCAACAGATGCACCCACTCAAAACTTTTTCGCTACACACGCTGACAAAAAAGTTGGTTGAAAATTTTCAAAAACTGAAAATCCAGGCGACAAACGGCTTTTAGCTCCCATACAGGATTCACAGTAACAAGTTGGTGGAAACGTGCAATGTTTTTGTCACTAGAGCAGCTTTTCCAAAAACATATTACTTAGAGGGCAATATAATATCTTTCAAAACCTTGAAGTTACTTATATATGTCACTTTCAAGTATTCTTCCGATTATGTAAACCTTAGTAGGCGTAAAATCATGTCGAAAAAAAAAACAACTCATGTTAACAATGTTAGTAAAGAAAATAAGGGTTACCGAATCTCTCTGTGAAACTCAAAAAAATCCGGATATTCTAAGGCCTGTATGTAGGAGACTCAAGTCTTGATCTATGCTTAAGTATTGACTGTCTCTTTCTCTCACTATCAAAATGACAAAGACGATAATAGAGTCTGAGTCGCATTCTGTAATACAGACCTAAAAGTTCCAAATTAAATTAACATATGCAACTTTTAAGGACGGGAAATATATTATGAGTGAAGCATTTCTAATAGTTAAGGCGACTACAGCACCCGATAAAGGTAACACACATAGGAATAGTGCCATCTCCGTCTCTCAACAGGCCTGGGCCGGCAGTGCGAACAGTGTCGATACACTAAGTTTACGGACTATGAAAGCGTGCGTGCGTAAAAACATGTTCGAAAGTAAGAAAAATGAGATTTATCGAAAGGTAACAGCTTATATCGAAAAATGCGTTAACTACTTATCGAGAGTGTTCAATCACGAACATTTTGATAGCAAATTCAAGTTCCTGTGTGCATTTTACTATCGTTTTTACAGCTTAAAAGATACACAATATTGGTATTTAGAGGTGACTTTGTGAGCTTTTTCTATCGAACCAAAAGTGCTGAATCATGTTTTCAGCAAACTAGGTACTTATCTAGTTTATGTCTTGAATATTACCGTAGTATTTTTTTTCTTCGATTTAATGTAGTGCGTCATGCTTATCTTCGCATCATAAAATCGTAATTTAGGTGCTGTAGTCGCCTTAACATAATAAGGTAGGGACGTCATTGTTGAAGTCGATTCCAATTGTAGTTCCGGGACTACAACATTCTAAAATTAAACGATTTTTCTCATCGTACAATACAAAAGTCTTTCGAAAAACGAGACGAAAAACAAAACGAAAGACGAGCGGTCGCCCGCATTGGGCCAGCGTGGTGGACTATGGCCTAAAACCCCTTCGTGTTTCGAAGGGAGGCCCGTGCCCCTCGGTGGGGACGTATATGGGCTGATGACGACAATACAAAAGTGTGAATGTAGATATTTTTGGTTACCGGATTTTCGTCGTTTACTGCGTAGCGAATACCTACGTGTGAAAGCACTCTAACGTCATAAATTCTTTTGACATGGTAATCTGCTTCTCGATGTACGTAGGTAGGGCGTTTTATTATTGAAAAAAATAGGTTAAAAAAACTTTTTAAGTTAAACGGTTTTATGTTAAACATACATTGCAATGTTTAAGATAAATGTACTAAAAACCAAAAAATAATAAAATAGATACAGTCGTGGGAATTATAAACATATGCATATTATGCATAGACTAGACTAAAATAAAACCGTGGGGCACATTAAGTCCATAATTTGTAGACAATTGACGTGCTCCACGGTTTTATTTTAGTCTAGTCTATGCATATGTTTATAATTCCTACGACTGTATCTATTTTATTATTTTTTGGTTTTTAGTACATTTATCTTAAACATTGCAATGTATGTTTAACATAAAACCGTTTAACTTAAAAAGTTTTTTTACCTATTTTTATTTTCTAGTTTTTAGTTTTTATTAAAAACATACATTTGGTAGCGGCGGCCATCTTGTATTTCAATTTTTTATAGTATATTGTATTCTGCTTGTTGAGCCCTTTCATTTGATACCCATATTGATGGGATTGATAAAACCTACGTTATCCGCCATTTTGTAGCGGCCGCCATCTTGGATTTCAATTTTTTATAGTAAGTATATTGTATTTTGCTTGTTGAACCCTTTCATTTGATACCCATATTGATGGGATGAATAAAACATAAATTATCCGCCATTTTGTAGCGGCGGCCATCTTGAATTTATAATGATAATGAATAAACATAATTGTATTGTCACCAAAATCCAAAGTGTATACAAAATTTCAGATTAATCGGTTGACAGGAAGAGGGTGAAATTTGAATTACTAAATTTGACCCAAGAATAAAACAAACGGGGTGAGCTAAATAAAACCGTTTAAAAAGCGAGCAGACTCAACACAAAAGCTCAGGTTTAAAAGCGCTGAACTCAAGATTTGAATTTTTCACCACCGAAAACTTAAATAGGGAATAAGGAACGACGGTAAATAAGAAAGGATCATAATAATTATCTATTTAATTTTACTAAGTAATGATGTATTGCCCAGTGCCGATTTTAAGTAACGTGTGTATAAATCACTAGCTTTCCGCCCGGGACTTTGTTCCCGTTGGAATTTGGGAAAATTATGTAGCCTATGTGTTAATCCAGGGTGTCAGCTAGCTCAACACCAAATTTTATCAAAATTGGTTCATCGTGAAAATGTAACAAATATCCATACATACATCTATACAAACTTTACCTACAATTCATATATTTTTTTATTCTCCATAATAATAACTGGGCGAAGGGCTGGAGACGACGCTCTTAATAAGGATAGTGTAACACTCACGAATCGTATATGAGTAAAACTGTTTATAATTTTTGGTTATTGGTCGTAAGTTTAATCTTTTTATTATTCGTTATATAGGACTCCACAATACAGGCCTTCCTGAGATGGGGACCGGGGGTCGTCATCAGCCCATATACGTCGCCACCGAGGGGCACGGGCCTCCCTACGAAACACGAAGGGGTTTTAAGCCATAGTCCACCACGCTGGCCCAATGCGGGTTGGTGGACTGCTCGTCTTTCGAAAATGAATTTTCTTGGACAGGCCGGTTTCATCACGATATTTTCCTTCCCCGTTAAACAAATGATAATTTTTGACCTATGTTCCGTGGGGAAGTTGTTCAGTTTCATGGACTGCAGAATCACTCCATTGAAACTTCGTACCAAACTTTTCTTTTTTTATTTAATTAATAAACATAGGTAGGTAATGAACTTCGCTAAGGTATTTTTCTTTCTTTTTTTTTTTCTTTTTTTATTACGTGAAAGTATAAAATTAGGAGTGTTCTGAACTTTCAAGCAATTACTTTCTTTTTTTTTTTTTTTTTGATTTGGCTTCGCAAAGCATTTAGCCAACGACAAAGTTATGAAAAGTTAGGGAAACACAGATATCATAAAAAACGGATAGGAATTTGGATACTTTCTTTTATATTTCGCGCCACGTTTACCCACATACTTTTGATTGGCTAACTTTAAGGCTGTTTTCTTTGTGATATGGGCGCTCAATATCATTGGTCCAAAATTATCAACGTTCCTTTCTACGTTATTGTTCCTTTCTACGTTTGTTCCTTTCTAATGTTATTTGTTTGTCACCTTTGTAAAAACCATGGAAAGCAATTGAGTATTGTTCGCACATTTTAAAATAAGAAAAAGTTTTATTCAAGTTTTATTACCAGGAATGTGGGCAATTAAAGAGGCAATTATGAATTAACCTCCAAATCTCATAATATTTCAACTAATTCTGGTGACTTTTTATCTCATTATTTAACGTATAACAGCTTAAAATAAAATTATGTGTTGAACGTAACGATTTAGACTGGTTCTAGTAGTGATGAAACACATCGTTATATTTTGTGCGTGCGTGTGTTGCATTGGTGTTGCATTGCATTTTATTGTTCTCAAGTCTGTTTTCATCTAGATACTTGCCTCATAAACAGTGTGTCATACTCTTGAAATACCTATCATTTTATTTGTCACTGTCCGCTGCTGATAAATAATTAAAGCATAGATGTTACGTTTACGAAAGCTACAAGAACGTGGTTCGTATCTACATAATCTGTCGCATAGAGAACAGACTGACGTTAACAGCTTTGGCTTGTCATCGTTGTTGCCGAAAATCATACAGAATTTCATAAATGTTTAGTTAAAAACTATAAGAAACAATAATTTAGTAAATACAAGCGAAGTTTTAATAATACTAATCCATCATGAGCTCTATTGGAACAGGCGTAAGTACTTAAAATTGATGTTTTGGTCATGTAGGTTATAACAACAATTACATGGAAACTATAGCAAAATTTAAAAAAATTACGGGCTTTTTTGTATGTCAGATCTATTATAAAATCCGATACTTAAATATCGTCAGTTTCAGTCAATAATTACTTCAAGTGACCGTTCAAAATATGCCTAATCATGTTAACAATTACCTCTGTTTTTAGTACGATCTCTCGGCTTCACAATTCTCTCCCGACGGTCGAGTATTTCAAGTAGAATATGCTGCTAAGGCGGTAGAGAACTCCGGCACGGTTATTGGACTAAGGGGAAAGGATGGAGTAGTATTTGCTGTTGAAAAGTTAGTAACCTCAAAATTGTATGAACCTGGTGCTAACAAGAGGATTTTCCATATCGACGAGCATGTTGGAATGGTAAGTAAACTTTTGGATCAGTTGGAGACCTGGCCATGTAATAATAGTAGTTCCAAAACTTGTGGTCACAATGGTTGAATGTCCATAGTACCTACCTAGAATATTTCATATCCTGGTAACCTTTTTGTAAAATAATAAAATATAGAAACCTTTATTCCACAAATATTAATCACTGTAATATTATAAAGATGAAAGTTGGTGAGTGAGTGTGTGTTTGAATGTTTGTTACTTCTTCACGCTCAAACGGATGGACCAATTTTCATAAAAATTGGTATGGAGGTAGCTGACACCCTGGATTAACACATAGGCTACAGAATTTTCCCAAGTTCTCACGGGAACGAAGTCCCAGGAGATATCTCATTGGTTATAATTACTTACAATTTTACACAAATTAAAATAATGCTTTATTAAAAAAAATACAAGCTCAGGCGGAATTGGTGTGGGCACTGCAAGTTGATTGTAAGTTCCCCTTGTCTAAGGCAAAATAAAGGGAAGTGAGTTAGAGACATCATTCTGTAAAAAAAAATTGATAATTTCAGGCAGTAGCTGGCCTCATCTCCGATGCCCGACAGATAGTCGAAACAGCTCGTACTGAAGCATCTAACTACAGAGCACAATACGGACTACCAATACCGCTGAAGTATTTGAACGAACGTGTGTCAATGTACATGCATGCCTACACTTTATACAGTGCTGTCCGGCCTTATGGATGCTCTGTCATCATGGGAACGTGGGATGCGCATGATGGACCTCAAATGACCATGTTAGACCCTAGTGGAGTTTCTTTCGTAAGTATAACTAGTTAATGAAGTTGAACATTGCCTTAAACATTTGGAACACTGTCTTCATTTGCAGAAACATCCATTAAATTAAATATCATACTGTCACAAAAAACAGGGCTTCAACTTTAATGATTTTTTCTGCAACTGAGTTCTAGTTGTTAAGAGTGATTGTGTTACTAGGGACCATCCATAAATTACGTCACACGTTAAGGTTCCCCTTAGGGGGGTCGACGAAGTGTGACATTGTGTGACAAGGGGGTGGGAGGGGTCCTTTATTTCGTGGCATCACATTTCAAAATCTATTATAATCTAAGTGTTAAAACACGAACTTTGAACTATTAATGATAACAAAAAATCCATTTGCATCTCTACCAGTATAAACATAAGGTTCAAATTGTTAATTTCTTAAATGTTACTTTTGATGTTAATTTTATTAACAAATAATTTAAATGAAAACATAACTTATTTCCGGACCGCTTTTTTTATTTTGCAAATGTGTGACGTCACACAAGGGAGGGAGGGTCTCAGCAATTCATGTGACGTAATTTATGGATGGCCCCTTATGCAAGAATAGCAACAGAGTTTTGTCTACCTAACTGACTAGCAAATCTAGCAGCTACTACTAGCATAATATCAGTGCTTAGGTGCACATGTACAATTGTACAGGGTGAACAGCAAATCATGCTATTATTTTGTGTCTGTGTTGTTACTTGAAGACAATAAAAATATCCAAAACTGTTAAACTTTTTCAATCGATTTACTATTTTATCTCCAAGTTTTAGAGCGTACTATCCATTGGGGAAATTTGACAGTTTGTGGTAACCTGATGTGCTGTTGACTGTACTTGCAGCATTTGCTGAGTTAGAGTCCCTTCACTGTCACAATATCTTTGTCAAAGACCTTTAAATGTTGGTTCTCCTATTTTAATTATTTGTATCATTTATTTACTTTATTTTTTGAAACTATTATAAGCATTTTTAAGTAATTTTACTAATAAAACTATCATTATTAATAATTCTTAACTATTCATAAGCAGTTTCGTGGGACTTAGTAATAAGTTATTTATAAATAACTAATAGTATATAAAAACTTTTAACTAAGTCCCACAAAACTGCTTATGTAGTTTGTCTGTGGGATAGAGTTACTTAAAAGTTGTTCAAAATGATAATTTAATTAGTATTATGTAAAATAGGTAGAGGCCACCGTATCAGGTTACTCCATTTTCATTGCAAAACTGCTCTTATCGTAACAGCCTAACAGCACAGAGTGCACGCGTGTGGTAACCTGATGTGTGGCAGTCCGTACATACTTATTTATTTATTTATTTATAGCCTTTAATCAGAAATACATAATATCTTAATCTATTTCTATTTTACTGTCTTCATTGACCATTTCTGTGTGCCTTCGGGCAAAGGCCTCCCCCATTATTCTCCACTCTTCCTTCTTGTATACGAGTCTGGTCCAAGGTTTTCCTGCCATTTCCACAAGTTCATCCACCCACCTTTTGAATTGCCTACCCCTATTCCTTTTGTGCCCTCTAGGATGCCATAGGGTAATAGTCTTACTCCATTTCTCTCCTCCTCTTATAGTAAGTCCAGCCCACTTCCATTTTAGTTGTTTTGTTTTATATGTTATGTCAGCAATCCTGGTTTTTTTCTCTTAAATTCTTATTGCTGATTTTGTCAATTCTTCTCTTTTTTAACATGCTTCTTTCATGGCTCTTTGGGTTACACTTAATCTTTTGCATTGTGCCTTGGTGAGTGCCCATGTTTGGCAGCCTTATGTAAGGATGGGTAGAATGCATGTGTTGAAGAGTTTTCTCTTCAACACATGCATTCTACATACTTAATAGTTTTTAAATTTATTTATGTTTCTTTCGGATCTTATGACCTCACGCATTATGACATTATTATGACCGATCTTATGATCTATTTTATGTATTAGTTAAAGTAAATAAAGCTATCTATCTAAGGACAACCATTCCTATAGAGCCTTCAGACAAACAATCAGTTCCAACCATCAACCAAATATCATAAACTTGATAGTGCTTAAACACCAATTTTCTCTCATTTTCAGTCATACTTCGGATGTGCGGTTGGAAAAGCAAAACAAGCTGCCAAGACCGAAATTGAGAAGCTGAAGCTAGCTGACATGACAGTCAAGGAACTGGTTAAGGAGGCTTCAAGAATGTAAGTACCTTATTTGTAAACAACTTCAATACTAAGTACAGAGGCCAACATATCAGGTTACCCCATTTTGATTGCAAAAACATTCTTATAGCAACAGCACAGATGCACGCGTGTGGTAACATGACGTGCGGCCCTCTGTAAGTACATAGTTCTATAAGTTGTAGAAACTCGTATTTCCTGCTTATGTACAGTCCTTTCGTTATTGTTATTATTATACTGGTTATCAGGCAGGCAGTTGATTACATCTGGTAATTGCCTGTATCCCATAGAATCTATGGCATAGATCAGGGGTGGCCAACCGGTCGATCGCAACTGTTAGTCCAGTCGATCGTGGCAAGGCAAAAAAATAAAAAAAAACATTTCACATTTAAGTTTTTTCTCTTAATATATAAAAAAAAATACTACATGATTGTGTACTGAACTATGCTGTTTCATTTAAGATTTAAAGAAGTATGTAATTGGTAGATCGCACAGGGTTTCGTTAGTAAACAGGAGATCTTGGGTATAATCAAGTTGGCCACCCCTGGCATAGATCATAGTTGAGTTGTCGTTTCGTTCGTTGAAATATGCTGGTCCAGTCTATACTTAAATTGGTTCACATTCTGAGCTGATACAACATTCTCTGGAAGTTTGTTCCACGCTCTGACCACTCTGATCCACGCTCTGCTCAAAAAGGGTTAATGTATTAGAAGTTAGTTCGCAGTTTTTAATGATGACTTCGAGACGCTTGTTTTTGTCATATTTAAAGATTTAATCGAAATCTGGGATGTCATAGTGTCCATTCAAGATCTTTAAGATCTTCGGTTTCGGTTTCGATCATATCTACGCGTTCTCTGCGTTCCTTTAAAGTTGAAAGTTTCAGCATTTCCAGTCTCTTCTCATATGAGTGTATTTTTATAGAAGCTTTGGTAAAACTGGGTTCTGAAGATGCAGTTTTACCAAAGTTCCTAGACTATATCTGAAGACTACTCATATTCCATCTAATGACCCTCAGAATGAATCTCAAATTTGACATTAAGTGGTTCCAAAACCACATTAGGTATGTTTACCAACCTGAGCTCGGTCACCAGGTACTATTACTATTATTAATACGATCTATGGTGTATCTTTAAATCAAGTTTGTGGCCAAATTGACTAACCCTAACAAACTGTAGTGATTCTTCTATACAAAGTCAAAAACAGCTTTATTTCATAGAACACAGCTTTATTTCCCTTAGTAAATAAATAAAACATTCAGGATGTTACTAAAAGTAGTCAATCACATTAGTATATTTATCTTTGCGCCTATTCACAAAGGTGCAGTCTTCCCCAAGAAGAATAGGGTAGAAATTCCGTGGGTACTCTTTTTAACTCAATCGTACAAACTTCTCTATTTTTTAATTTTAAATGACTTGATATCTGAATAACTCTGGGGCTGAGCAACAAATTAAAGCAAAGCAAATTACGTTATGACTAGGAAAACACGTAGGTGAGAGCCAGAGAGCGACAACATGTGATGAAGGCATGCCTTAGAAGAGATAGCCTTGTATTAGGGTGTTGTTTATAAGTTAAAGGTCTTTCCAGGGTGACTCCGCACCCTAAATACCTAGGAGTCAACATGGACAGCGCTTTAACTTATAAACAACACCTTACTAAAACATCTCTGATAGTCGCCACACGCAACAACATCTTACACAAGCTGAGTGGCACATCCTGGGGTGCATCTGCTGACCTCCTGAGAACTTCGGCAATGAGCCTCTTTTACTCTGTAGCAGAGAGCGCACATACGCAAATGATTGACATGAGGTTGAACGATGCGATGAGGTGCGTTTCCGGGACAATAAAACCCGCCCTAACAATTTGGTTGCCCGTATTGAGCCATATCGTCCCACCTCAGCTGCGAAGAAAAGGAGCACTCGTCAGGGAAGCTGAGACGATAGTGAGCCACCCCAAATTACCAGCCCACAAATAGTTCACCGAACCCCCAACTCAAAGACTTAAATCACGCCGACCAGCATGCGTAGCCGCGGGAGAACTGCTGCGCAGTAATTTCACGGTGACGGGAGGCTGGAAAACCGAGTGGGCGATTGATGGAAACTACATTTCTTTAGCCGCTAAAGTTTAGCGGATCCTACCCAAAAACCCAAAGAATTCTTGATTCCAAGAAAACTTTGGTGCCGCCTCAACAGAATCCGCACAGGGCATGCTAGATGCAACTATCTAAAGCTCAAATATGGGATGGATAGCTAGTCCTTTATGCGATTGTGGGCTGGAGGACCAAACCGTAGAGCACATCGTTCAACGATGCCCATTACGATGCTATAAGGGTCACATTTTCACAAATTTCAAGTAAAACAAAATTTATTGGCTAGAATTGAAAATTCAAGTTTAGCACTTGCTCGTCTGAAAATTATTACCCTCCATGTATCTCGAGTATGCTTTTATAGCTTCTTAAACAGGCATCTTTTTTGTATGAAAAATCGTGCAATATCCCTAGACCGTGTTGATGTGTATATTATCTAACTCTATAATTTCAGGATATGCCTACAATGCATGCATACAATTAAATAAATAATAAATAAACCCATACAATTAAATAAGGCCCGTTTTCACCAAAAACATAACCAACGGTAAAACCGCGTTTAGAAGCTAATCAGGCAAAATGTCAAAAAAAAAGTATGAAAATGACAGTGTCAAATCTCTGGTTAACTGCTAATCGTTGGTTTAGTTTTTGGTGAACACTGGCCTAAATAAATAAATTAGGGTGTGCAGGATACCTTAAAACAAAAGCTTCGACAAAGAGCATATTTAATTGACGGCCAGTTTGGTTGGTCGAGTGGTAGTGACGCTGCCTCTTGATCGGCGGGTCCTGGGTTCCATTCCCAGTCGGTGCAAATATTTGCGTAAAAAGCAAGTGTCTGTCTTTATGTGTGTTCCAAGGGACCTACGACACAAGGTAAAACCTTAGTGTGGGCCTTTGAATGTGTAGCATTTATCTAAATATTATTCAATTCCCATGTTATAACTACTATTTTATTCAATTTCAGCATCTACTTGGTCCACGATGAGCTGAAAGACAAGCAATTTGAGCTAGAACTGTCTTGGGTGTCCAAAAACACCAACGGACTTCATGAAATGGTACCCCGGGAAGTTGCCGTTGAAGCTGAAAGCAGTGCCAAACAAGCCTTGGCCGATATCGAAGATTCTGATGAGGGTGACATGTGAACGGATTAGATAATACATTTTTATTATACACATTTTTCTCTGAGTTTCTTTTCTATTTATATCCAAATTAGGTAAATTTTCATCAAAATTTACCCCACAAATAGAAGTTTATCTGAGATTTAACAGTGTGACAGTGCGAGACTAACCACGGATTTACTTACAGTTACATTATCTGTGACAGTGGGTTGAATATTTGGTGAAAATTGTCCTTAAAAGTTACCGCCAAATGCTCAGGGTTAAACTTATAATTATAGTGTTCTAGGTATGTTTGTTTTTATTTGTTTTTATTATTAGTAAACTTTTTCTTACTCGACTTGGCCGGGGCACTGCCGTTCCCTCAGGTAAGTAATAAGTCTGCTAAATGATTAATACTAAAAGGTTTTAGTAAAAATCATACAAAAAAACTATTTTGGGAAAAGTCCATTCAACTCGAAATGCTGTTGCTCTAGAAACTCAAACAGAATGAATACGGTGAATACCCACTAAAAATTAGACTGTCTAAAGCATTGCGCTTAAACTCCATAGAAAAGCTACTTATCTTTTCGTAGAAAGTAGACATAGAAGTACAGTCAGGGAATGAAAATCTTCGTCAGTTTTCAAATTGATTCCTTTAATAACGTGCCTAGAGCACATATTGCCTTTTGAAAATTGGATACAGAACTGACTGTTGTATAGAAAATTATGCTTTATTATTTCTGTTATAAAGTCCAAAGTCAAAATGAACAAAACTAAGTTGACAACACCCTTCGATCAACTATAAAGTTGATCGAAGACAACACCTTTCTAATGTCTGCTTTGAGTATGTAGTATTTGTTTATGAATGTCTGTCAAAGACGTCATATAGAGAACTGGTCATGGACTTAGTACTTTCTCTTTGGTTGATTCCAAAATATCTTTTGATGGCAAACTTCAAGCACTGTTGTTTATATTGGAGGGAATGATTCTTACGCAAGTGCAAAAGAAAATTTACATTAGTTGACGAAACTTGTCAACTGACGTAGTGACGAAACTTGTGTTGTTGTTGATTGATATTGAATTAAATATTAGCAGCACTGTTTTTGTTCTGGAATGTTGGCATAATTGATTCCTGTATTAGTGCAAGCAAAAATCGGCCTTAAGGTGACGACCCTTTTTATTCCTCGACTGTACATAACGTTGTTCGCTTAAGTTTACAATTCGTACGACGTTTACGAAATATGTACGAAGCAAGAGCGACGTACGCGCTCCCTGATATAGCGATACATTAACTTCGCTCAAGTTTAACGGACCTCATCACCCAGTTACAGAAAAGTTTACATTAAAGTTAAAGCTGCTATCCCTGTTGGTGTCAACCAGACAGAAAGTGACAGTATGATATTTAAAGTAGCATTAACTTTAATGGAAGTTTCTGCAACTGGGTGTAGGTCTTAGAGAGTTACTGATATAAAGCTATAGAGAGAAACAGTAGATTCTACCGAGTAGAACATACATACATAAGCTCACGCCTTTGTCCCATTGGGGTAGGCAGAGACCACAGATTGCCATTTGCTACGATCCAAACAGTAGAATCAAAGTAATTATCATATTGTGTCATAAGATCATGAATTCATGACATAACGTGGTGTTTATTGCCTGTCGCGCGAACGGAGCGTTAGCGATCGATGAAGCCTCATTTGATCTATTTGCCTAGGGTGACTAGGTTCTCCAATTGGGACGATGTTAATCTCGCCATATAAGCTCCAAACCCCTGCCCTGCGTCTGTATTTCCGAGTTCATATAACCCGAATCTCTTTAAAGTTCGAGTGAATAGGCTTCTCCTGGGTGAGCTTGCTACATCCTCGACCGCATCTTTGCCCTTCGGCTAGATTGTGGTCAAGAGTAAACCCTTCATTAGTTAATAAAAAAAAAAAAAAATAACTGAACAACTTCAAAAAATAATCTGTTTACTAATGGTAGGTGCTTATAGTTGAAACTGAAAAGGTTTTCTCATGGCACCTTTTTGGAAGTAGCTTCAGAGCTGAAAATTGGCCGTCGGCCCAAGCTAGCTGGTATTCATATGTTAATAGTACATATTAGCACTACTCTTTACCACACCTTTGGTTAATGAGAAAATAAGTTAGGTCTGGCGGCCCTGGGATCTTAGTTCATAACCAGAAAGACAATGTCTTGTTTTTGACATTTTGTGCCTTGGCCATAGGTTGAATTTTTGCTGAAAAATGGCCCACATTTTAAGAGGGGGATTAAAAGAAAGACTATATAATTATTCTTCATTATTGTATTGTCAATTTATGTGTAATATCTCACAATATTTGCAGATCTAAGAACAATATACAAACTTTTATGACCAATTATACTGATGACTCAATTTATTTATAAAATGTACAATATAATCTCATTCGTTTTGCACTTAGTTTTAAATATTTACAAAATATTAGTTCTGATAAAATTGTATACAATATCTATATCTCTAGGTTACAGTGATATAAATACATAAAAAATAAAACGAACTAAGATTTATTTACAATATAATCAGGTCATATGTTTAAAATTTAAGATTCCCTTCTTTATTCCTGCTGTGTGGCTACCCTGGGATATAGCTGAAAAAGAAAAAAAAAATTAGTCAAAGCTAAATATGTAAGTACCTACTTACATCAAAAAGATAACTCTAGATTTTGGTGAGTACAGAAATTATTCTGACATTATCAATTTCATAAAAACAATAGATGTGAAAATTGTCCGAGAATAATTTTTCCGCACATTTTTTTTTTAATTAAGAAAGCTGAGGCTGAGACTGGCTTCTTAAGTTAAAAGTGGCTCCTTCCAAGCGCTTTGGCCCATTTCTAAATCGGGGCACGTTTAACTATTATCAAGGACTTGGTAGGTGAAGTAATTACAGTAGAGCGATTGCATTCTGACCTCCGTGGCCCTCTCGCCACAGGACCCTGTTTAGTAAAACTTCCAATCGTAAAATAAAATTACAATTCGGTTTACATAGCTTAATCATACGGGCCTTCACATCCTGTAGGTATAGTCAAGGTGTCCATAATTCTAGCAGCGCCACCATGGAAGTGTGTGACGAACTTGGCTAACCCTGGTGTCAGAGTTTTCAAACCGCACAATGGCCTCTGGCTTGGTTTTAACAACTGTAATCTATCGACAACAGCCCAGACCGTAATCAATCGACAACAACAGCCTCCGAAGCACGAAAATGCTCGTGATAAATTGCCACTTTGGTCACCCATCAGGTTCCCTGCCTCTGTGTACGTTGCTTAACTTCACTGATACGTTCTTAAAATTATTAGTATGAAATCCTCACCCCAAGCAAGTTCCTGGGCACGTATCCTTCCTGTCCGCTATCATCTCTGCACCACCACCACTCCCGTTCGCTGTCATCTCCCTTCCTGAGCACCTGAAGCCGGGCTCCCATCTCGAATGACAACTCGTCGCTCCTAGCTGCGGTGTAGGAGAACACTGCGTAGACGATCCCGTTGTTCATTATGCCTAGCTTCTCCTGAACGCCTGGAAAAGTACAAAAAATATTTTTAAAAAAAGTACAACGTAGAACTTAACTAGCGAAACTTTAGAGGGTGAGTTTCTCCCAATTAAACTACACAATTTCCCCAAGGAACCCATATGAATTTCTCAAAGTATTTTCCGACTTCTGAGACTAAGGCAATCAGCTGAGCTGAAGTTTATGAAGTAGAATTTTTTTTTTCATATGTTAACCCATTTTTATGGGGAAACTTGTTCAGTTTAGTGCCAAAATTTTCCAAAAAAAATCAACCAACATATTAGGAAGTTTGTTTGGAAAAGAGGTTTGCTTCGATGGTGGCACAAATTTATGGTTTCCGCCTTTCTCAATCGGATACAAGCGTATATTGTTAAATAAACACTATTGCTGTTTGTATAATCTCACTCTCGTGCGCCATCTTTTTGCGAGATAAGAAGGTAAAGCCATGTTGTGTTTTATAAAAACCATCGAAGATATCGGTTCCAAATTCCAATCAAAGTTCTTCACGTAAGTTCATATTTAATTTAGTTTAAAGTTAACAAAACTTACTGTACAAATATTCGGAACAGCCGTCGAAGCCTTCCTCATCCTCCTCGCACTTCTCCGCCGCCGTCTCGTGGTCAGACAGTGTAGTTGCGAAAATACAAGCTCCTGAAAGCAGAAAAACATTCTCATGAAGTTCCATAGATGGCACTAAACAAGACTTTAGGTTGTTGGCGTTTATGTAAGGTAGCCACAGCGCTAGTTCATCAGTTGTAACATAGATGGTGCCACTAGTGTCAAAAGTGGCGCCCAGTATGGGGCAGTAGATATCTTGATTTGGATTTATATTTTTTATAGTAAGGCTCTGTCGAGGGCCGTCTGATTCTCGACCACCCTTCTACCGAAGTCCAACGCCAAACAGCTTGCTGTGTTCCGTCGGTGCGTGGGAGTACCAGTGCCTTAAAGGGCATTTTCTGGGTTAACTCGCTCCATCGTCGACCTCATCTATGACCTTGATCGAGATTGGGGTCAAGAGTTAATCCATCCCATAATAAATAATAAAAAATAGTAAATTACAGATGTGTATGCTTTAACAGCGTCCTGAAGGAGATCGCCGAGAGTGGAGACTGTCCGCTGGTCGGTCATTTAATTAAAGTAACGAAATCGCTATTAGAATTTAAGTACTAACAATAGTTTTAAGTATTTTACTAACACAAATGGATCTTTGTTGTCTGAAAATAAACAGTTTTAGTTTTATTTTATTTATTTATTTATTTTACTGACCATTGTCGACGAGGAAGCGCACCATTGGCAAGTTGTTGCAAGAGGCAGCGCAATGTAATGGCGTCCAACCATCGGAATCCTGTGCATTCACATCGCAGCCTAGTTCCACGAGGAATCTGGAAATTAGAAGTAGGTAAGTAGGTACTTTTATTATTATAAAATTCCCATTGGAGTAGACAGAGACCACAAATTGCCACATGGACTAAGAATTTCTGTATAGACTACCTGGGGCTTGTGAGATTTAGGTGAAAATAGTTGAATTAACTATTTTCACCAAAAGCTCATAAGCTGAACAAATAGGCAGATGATATATGAGAGATACTGGGTACTAACTATCTTTTAGTGTGACAAGAATTGTTTCATAATTCAGAAGACTACTTACTTGACAATCTCAAAATGCCCCGCGCAAATCGCATTATGGAGAGCTGTGATTCCTTCATCATTGGCTGCACTTGCGTTTTGCACCTGTAATGTAATAATATCAGGTTAATTATGTGATTCTTAGAAAGATGTTACTGCGTTATTGAGTTCTAGTTTAGTCAGTTTTCTAGTTATCATTAACTTAATTTACCTGCGTCGCTGTCTTCTTCACCAGTTCCAACTCTCCCTCAAGACTAGCATCCAAAAGTAGTGCAAGGGGATCGAAACTAACACGCCTCGTCAATGGCGCCTTGCCTGCTTGCTTCAAATTGCCTTTCTTAGACCGTCTCAGAACATTCTCAGAGCCCTGAGAATCCTGACCGTTTAAATCAACCGCACTTAACTGATCTGCTATCTCAGATACCTTATCTTTACTGTCTTCGTGTTTATCACTACTTAAAGATATGTTATTATTTAGCGCCTTGTCTACTTCATCCTTCTGCTTAAATTTCTCTTTTAGGCCGTTCTGCATTTCACTAGGCGCATCAATCAAATGATCCATTTCGGGGAATAAAAATGCTGGTGGCATTTCGATTCGTCGATTAATGCTGACACTGATTCCATTTTTAGAACTGTTTAGATTACGTAGTTTTGGTTGTTCACTCATTGGTGGTTTTCTGATGGTCAGTGGACGGGCTTTGATAATCATTTCATTACTACTGTTTCCATTGCTCGATTCTTTCTGATTTTGCGCTTCGCTATCGTTTGAAGAATCGGGTACGGGGATAGTAGGCATCGTTTCAGTCGACTGATTGAAACCTGTATCGTTATTTGCTGACTGCCGGGGTGGCGTCTGTAAAAAAAAAAGATATTTGGTTTCAATAAGAACTTCTATTTGACGCAATATTATATTTAATTGTGTGAGTTTTGTGGCAAAAATAAGTAAATAGAACATGCAAAGAAAAACGGAAAATCTAATTTGGTGTCAACCGTGCATACCTTAATGGAAGGTTTTGGAGGTAGTGCTGGTTTTGGAGATTTGTCGGTGCCACTGACATCAGGAGTGGATAACGGTGTGCTTGCACTTTGGGGAGGTGACAACAGAATGCTCTGGGATGTATTCTGTCCACCGAAGGTGCTTCCCGAACTAGACAGTCCTGACGCGGTGTTTCTAATGATCTGGGGTTGGGAAGTCACGTTACTAACTACATGATTAGGTACAGATTGTGTCTGAACGGTCTGTGGCTGGACCGGTTGAATCTTTGTGGAGGAAGTCTGGTAAATGGGTGATGGTTTTCCACTCGATACTTGAACAGATGTGGGAGCCACGCTCGACACGGGCTTCTGTAATGAATGAACGATGACATATTTACAGATGAAATGAATGTGCAAAGCAATTGATGAAAGCTCAACATCTACAACATAAAATGTACGTGCTATGTATGTAATGGCTTTTCAAAATATGTTACTTACTCCGAATCCTATAGAACTACTAGTGGTTGTTGTGTTTGATCCCAAACTTGGCGAACTGCCCTTTAGCGCGCTACTTTGTTGATTTTTCCCTGCGCTTATCTTTGAGCCTTCGTTGCTCTGACTGTTTTGACTTAACCTAGAATTCTGTGGATATGCTTGATTTTCTTTTCCATCCTGATTACATCTACTAGATGAATCAGATTTTTGCAATTGATATGTGTGTTCGTTCTGATATGTTGTTTCAGTTTGACTTAGAGGCGTTGCTAGACTTTTGTTTACAACCGAAAGTGGGGTCGAATGTACGGTCATGTGATTCACATTCACATTGACTGCATTTTGGTTCTTACTATCTTGATTTTCGTTGCTTTTGTTTGTTTCAGGTTTTAGTTTACCGTTAGTGCTCTGTGGGAATTTCGTATTGTATGGCAACGTTTGATATTTTGGATCAGATTTGCTGGCAGCAAATTCGGGTAAGAATTCCTGTTCATTGATTTTAAGTTCCTTCCCTGTTTGGTTGCTGTTTGTGCTGCTGTTACTGTTTGGACTGTATTGAGGCTGTTTCGGGTAGTCAGAATATTTATTCATATGATCAAAAATAGCTTTCTGGTCATATGCGTTGCTGATACCCTGTTGCACATGATTAATTGCGTTCATATCATGCTTATTATACTGTCCTTGATATTGACCATCTTGGATTGCAGTTTGTACGTGAGTATATCCGCCATTGTACAAGGGATTCATCATTTGTTTCTGTTGCAGGTAATGGGCTTCTTGCGTAAGATGGCTTTGTATATTGTCGCTTTGTGTAAGCTGCTTCAATGGCACATTATTTTGTATTACATTCTGCTTCATAGCCTGAAAAGAAGACATACACATAGATGTTAGCTAGCTTAGCTTGTTTGGTGCTAGTGCAGTGAGTGAGATGTTAATTTATTTTAATTGTGTGATCTTTATGAGTTTTTATCTTTTTATTTGCAATTCTCACAAGAATTGTTTGTTTGTTACTTTGTTGATAGAGATTCAATGTTTATGTTAACTTTTCCTTACCTGGAAGTTAGCATTATGGCTTAGGCTCTGCGCGTGTGGTACGTGGTTATAGGGCTCTACGGCCGCGACGTTGCCTCGAGATGGTTGGTTCTTTGGTTGTATGTTCGGCGCTCCTGTTGGATAGTTGGGCAGTTGCTGCATCGGCGTGGGATTGCTCACTCTGAAAATCAATATAATGCAATTTAAGTACATTATTCTTTTTTAAAGTTTCTTTCAGAATGCGCTGTTGATACTCGTATTGCTGTGGCTTAGCATTGGACTTTTATAACTTTGTAAGCTACATCACCTCTTTCAACTTTATAAAAAACTTTATAAATGCTTTTAATTTTGTCTATTCTGCTTGTCTGAAAATAAATTTGTATTTATTGTTTTATAAACTGGGTTACTGTGATTGTCTCGGCTTCTACTGAAAAACAGAAGACAGAGTCAACGTGGACGCTGCGCTTGAGATGTGTCACCAAAACATGCAGGTTTATACTGGGTGAAAAAGAACCTCCTGGCTATATTCAAAATCCTGAAGCAGTATCACTCAAAGATCACATTTATGAAAAAAAAAATATTTTTTTCAATATTTTTTCAATGGGAATAGTTCATTGTTTTCCTAAACGTAGAAATTACTCCTACACCAGGCACGCGAGGGGTGCGGGTAGCGCTCGGGGGGTGTGCCCGAGTGGTGTCTACGTTTAGGAAAAAAAATCCCCCCCCCCCCCCAATAATAAAAAAAAGTGTTCAGTAAGTGATAAGCGATTCAATATTTTCAATAAAGCTAGGAGGTTCTTTTTCAACCTGTATTCTAAAGGTCGCGATTTTTGTATTGTTCGTTTCCCAACCCAAGTTGGCATAAACTGGCAAGGCAACATATATAAAAAAATTAAAATAATCACCTTTGCTGCTGTTGTGGTTGCTGCGGCTGTCTATGCGCTGCTGCTAGTTGCCTGTTCAACGCTCGCTTCCTCAGCAGCCGCGCTTGTAGCTCCGAAACCCGCCGATCTATGCTGCGCATCTCTTCTTGTCGTGCGCCTAATGCTGCCCTTTGCGCCGACAGTCTGCCGTTCTGTTGCTCATTCAGCTTGTTTCGGTACTGGAAAATTAAAGAAAATAATTTTAGCGTAATGTACTTTGCTGGAGCTGACTTGGCCCCGTAACACGATTATTCAAAGCAATATGAAGACAAATTAATATTTTTATTGATACATCAGCAGTACAAACATACAAAATACAAAAATACAAAATTTTCATCTTTTTAATATTAGTATAGATTACAGTCAAGCATAATATTCCCTAATACGCTGTATTCGGGTCGGCTCCACTTCCCTAGCTCCTAAGCCAATTGCCCTATCACTCCATTTTCGCACCTCGGCTTACCGGTGGCTTGACTTAAATGTCCTGCAACAGTACTGTTGGCTGGTTAAGTCATCTGAACAGAACTGACAGTTAATAGGGTTATAATCTCACGATTTTTTTTTTTTTTTTTTTTCATTTATTATTTACTTCATTAATCTGTGTTAATATGATTATGAATCATACAAAATGCTGAGTTCCATAATATTTTTGTTTTGCGTGTAAATCATTCTATTCTTAACAGTGCAAACAAGATTCGTCGATTTAATTTTGTGGTTTGCGTAGTTGTGAACGTGTTCAGCGAAACGATTATATTTTACTAATTTAAATCAAAATGTGATACAAGGACTGAAGAATAGTTAATAGTAAGTAGTATATTTAAATAAATATTACTGTGGCAAAGATCAAAGGCCTATTCAGGTAACTTCTGAAAAAAAGAAACTGAAAGGGCCGTCGCTAATAAATAGTATAGGTACATAGTTGTGTTTTGTTTGGCCAAAATCTTCTATTCTATCTTAAAAGCATGAAAGAAGCAATGTACTTAACTTAAAAGAAGGTTCATACGTGTCATATTACCGAAACTACCTTCTTCATATTAACTTCAATTTTGGAAGAGTAGGTAAAACAGAATTCAAGCATGTTTCTCATAAAATTTAACTGAGAACCTACAGGAGTTGGCTCCGTGACAAATTACTCTTGTAAAATGTGAGGTAAGTCTCCGCTTTTAATTCCACCTTCATTTAAAATGGAGTATAGTGCTGCAGGCGGCTAATTCACTAGGGAATGCAGCCATATGCATCTCGTTGCTATAGTTATTACTAGACGCAAACTGCAGTTGGGGTTACATTTTTTAGCTGCATTTACTTGATTGTGATAGAAAGGTAAGTAGATTGAAAAGTGTTGATATATGCATGTGTAATTTTTGTTTCAATTTAC
Source organism: Aproaerema taeniolella (assembly GCA_949987775.1). Lineage (NCBI taxonomy): Eukaryota > Metazoa > Arthropoda > Insecta > Lepidoptera > Gelechiidae > Aproaerema > Aproaerema taeniolella. The sequence continues at coordinate 6,692,749 of OX465259.1, read as the reverse complement.
AGAATTTTTTGTTATATGATTATTCTACAGGGTGAAATTGAAAACATTCGACAAACTTCGAGGGGTGAATCTATCCATGATTAATTACGAACAACGATTTCTATGGGACCAACTTTCCTACTAAAAAATAAAAAACAACTGTTCCATACAAGAGTTCAATGCCTACCCAACCAAAGTGGAACAACAGATTTTTATTTTTTAGTAGGAAAGTTGGTCCCATAGATAAAGTTGTTCGTAATCATGGGTAGATTCATCCCTCAAAGTTTGTCGAATGATTTCAAATTCACCCTGTAATTGTCATAGCTGGATACTTTGAGTGCTCAATCGCCTTATTATTTGTCGATATCTTAATAACTAAACTGTTAAAACATACAGGGTGTAACAGAAAGGTGTAGTCATATTTCAGGATGGTGACCAGCCAATAAAACTAAACAACTTTCCCCAAGGAACCCATTTAAAATCTCAAAAAAAAATTTCGTCTCTCCATACAACTTGTGCGATCAGCTGATAGGTTTAGTACGAAAGGCCGAATTTTTTTTAAATTCAATTAGGGGTCTTTCGGGAAAGTTGTTCAGTTTTATTGGCTGGTCACCATCCTGAAATATGACTACACCTTTCTGTTACACCCTGTATACTAACGATTCATTTTGGGTGACTTCAAATTGGTTAGCGAAAATTAAGAATGTGAATCAGCTTACGTTACTGAACAACTTTTACCAAGAAACAGGTCAAAATAGATCGTAGGATGAGAAGATTTTAGAATTTCGTTTTGGTTTCTTAGGGAAAGTTGTTCAGTTACTTGGGTATAATGGTAATCACTGCCCTTTAATAACCTGATCTGGAAAATAATATTGACGGCCGGTTTGGTCGAGTGGTAGTGACGCTGCCTCTTGATCGGCGGTCCTGGGTTCGATCCCCAGTCGGGGCAAACCTTTGTGTAAAAAGCAGATGTCTGTTCTCGGGTCATGGGTGTTTGTGTTTGTCTTTATGTGTTTTCCAAGGGACCCACGACACAAGGGAAAACCTTACTGTGGGCCTTTGAGTGTGTAGCGTTTATTTAAAAAAAAAAATTTATTTAAGCTACATGGGCGCATTATGTGTTAGTAAAACTTATCCAAGGTATGTTAGTCAAAATTAAAATGCTAGCCTAGATCCTGGTCACCATTCCCGAAACAGGAACATGACAATGCGTTAGGAGACCATTATAGAGCATTCTATCAAACACCAGCGATCAAGACCCAAAGCCTTAAATCACTGTAAACCTTGCCTTAACTTTGGACAGCACTCCCTGATCGAGCAGCCGACCCAATTATTGAACGCTAAGTGTGCCTTTCTTCGATCCTTGAAATTAGTTTTATTTTGCGCCAGCTATTTGTTAACCTACTGAACGTATCCTCATCCTCAATGTAGAGTATCTTTTTAAAATTCAGACTGTGTAACTTTATCACAATTAGGTTTCTTGGCTTGACTAGTTTTCCTTGAACATTTTCTTTCCATTAGCGGCCTACTTTTGATTAGCACGTATCAAAAGACCTTGATGTTAAAACATTTTCAAAAACTGTACTAATTTAGACTATTTGCATTGTATTTGTATTTATTTATTAATTTATTTAACCATAAAACATCCATAAAAGGTAAAACCAAATTATTATTATTATAAGATGGGTTAACTCTTGACCTCAATCTTGACCATATGGTCAAAGATGAGGTCGACGACGGAGCGAGTACCTAGTACCTAGGTATTTTGTTAAATCAAATCATGATGTTTTATTGGAAGATCATCCCGTCTTGCGTTTGTTTACGACGCGTGCGATACAAATCTTGCACAGCTGGTGTGCAAGAATCGCGCGAAGGTTTAAAATATATCTTTGATTTAACGATCTAACTCTTTTTAAAGAAATAAAATTTTATTTTTAAAGATTTATCTTTAAAGTACGAGTGAATAGGCTTCTTCTGACCTCGCTACATCCTCAACCGCATCTTTGCCCTGAGCTAGATTGTGGTCAAGAGCGAACCCATTCTTAATAAAATAAAAATTTGTTCTGAGACATTGTGCACGAGAAAGTATTATAATAATTTTCAGAGCTCTTTGTAACTTCTTCTTTAATGTGAATGTGCTTATTTAATTAATATACGCTCCATAATTTTCAGCAAACATGCTTTTTTCAGCGTGGTGGACTAAATCCCTTTCGTGTTTCGAAGAGAGGTCCATGCCCCTCGGAGGGGACGTATATGGGCTGATAGAAGAAGAAGAAAAATGTTTTTGTAAATAAATAAAAGAATCTAACTATTTTATGGCCCTAAACAGACGTCACATTAGCTGAAAAAGAATGAGTAGGTATTATATTTTAAAAACTAATTTCGTTAGACAAGATATTTCCAACCTATTCACACTTTTCCAGTTTTGACAGAGTGAACTCCATTAGCTCCGTTTTCGTTAAAACTTTCCCTTACCTATCAATCTGAGGAGATAGGTACTTGGACTTCTTTTATTTCCACGATGACGAAAGTTAAGCAATCAATCTGAATTAGAGCTGAGAGATATTACTTGCAGACGGCCAGGACCTTATAGTCTGTAGGTATCAGACTCTGGCTGTACTTCAGGGTGAAATTGATGAGGTTCGTAAAACTTTGAGCACCTAAGTTTCTAATTGCGGAGCCTCAGACCATCGGATAAAAAAAATACTGAAACAACACTACTGATGTGTTCTATCTTTATGAATTTTGGCAGATAACATAATCTCAACGAGGTTAAGTAGGTAGTATCATATCATCAAACATACATTTTCAACAAAGCGACTTTAAATTAATTTGCGAATATCAAATCAACCCACAAAATCGAGCAACTTTCCCCAGGGAACATAGGTCGAAAGTTTTGCCTTCATACAATATTTTTTGAGAATTTAATTCAGGTTCCTTTGGGAAAGTTATTCAGTTTCATGGGAAAAGTCGCCCTGTTTCGTTATTAACTAATCTAAAGTCACCCAATCTAATAATTTAATTGAAACTGATAATTTTACTCCCGAAACATGATTGGTAAAGCTTCATATCAAAACAATAACACGTGCTTCTATTTTCTTAATGTCTCTCGGCAAACAGTGTCTGTCTCGTTCATACGAAATTTGCCAAACCACATTAAATAAGTACTTCTCGTATAGATAAAAGTGAATATATTAAACAATTTCTAACAGAAAAGTCCGAGAAATCCACCTACTAAAATTTATTTGATGCGTTTCATTTCAAGCTAGATGTCCCAGTATTTAATGTCTTTAATCAGCGTTAAAAGAAAATAGGGCCGTAGCATCGGTACGGTACGTTCCGTAAATCACGGAACTCCTTATTGCCTACTACGAGCGGCTGTTAGATCTTGGGACTGGTCCCAGTCGTATGTGCAGCGTTCCTCGTTCGCCTATGGCTGGTAATTCAATTGAATAAAACTGTATAGATGTTGATACATTGCTGATTGTAGACTAGAAATATTGTACCGTGTGGTGATCGGTTGAGAATAACACCACCCCATCTCTTTCCGTGGGTGTCGTAAGAGGCGACTAAGGAAACACAAATGAGACCTGCCTCCTAGTAATCCATCCCAGGCAACGACACTTCATTTTTTTCTGAATCTGAGGTGTCGTCCTTTGGTCTCATGCGGTGTGGTAGGCTCTGTAAAGGGCCGTCTGGTTCGCGACCACCCTCCTACCGAAGTCTGACGCCAAACAGCTTGCTGTGTTCCGTCAGTGCGTGAGAGTACCAGTGCCTTTATAGGCATTTTCTGGGTTAACTCGCTCTATCGTCGACCTCATCTTTGACCTTATGGTCAAGATTGAGGTCAAGAGTTAACCCATCTTATAATAAAAAATAATAAAAAAGTACGTTTTAAAATATCTCGACGTCATAATTAAACCTTCGCGAGCTTTTCGAACACATGGTGTACGAGATTGTATCGCACGCGGCGTAAACAAGCACTCGACTTGTTAACAAATTGAACATAAGTGTCAGTAAATTACACACATATACATAATACACTTAATTTGAATATAATATACTTTATATGTATTAACAGAGACATGGCTGAATTCGAAAAGAAAATGGGCAAGCATTATTTTGTTTATTACTTCATTTTAATCGATCTGTATGTATACTTAACATACATATAATGTTAATCATTATTAAGTGGATTTTTCCCCATATAGGTTATATTATGTATATTATTTTACATATTTTTTTGGATTCCGTAGTTTCCTTATTCCGTTGTTCAATATTTTCGGGAAAAACGCCCTAACTAGGGATGGAGGTTTATAAAACCGGTTAGGACGGTAACGCAATTAGTGCCCACGGCTCAGCCGCAACCAGAGCACCTGAGTCGAAATGATCCGCATTTTGTAGCACTAGAAAAATCGTAGACGTTTAAGTTAACCTATATAAAGGTACTTACTAGCTTTCCGCCCGGGACTTCGTTTACGTGGGAATTTGGGAAAATTATGTAGACTATGTGTTGATCCAGGGTGTCAGCTATCTCCATACCAAATTTTATCATAATTGGTTCAGCCGTTGGAGCGTGAAAGAGTAACAAACATCCATACATCCTCACGAAACTTTCGCTTTTTTAATAAATGTATTGATAGGATAGGATTTTTTTTGAACAATTTTTTTAACACTTTCAAGAAAATGTGCAAGGCCTACTGTAGGTTTTGATTTATTGTTGTCGTTTTAGTATTCTGGATGACTATAATCGCCAAAGAAATAAATGGAATAAATGAAATAAAAGATAAATTGCATTTTTGCAATCAGAATGCAGATTTTGCGATGTAATTTTGACCTACCAAATTGTGATTTAAATTACCTAACCTTTTTCTTATTTCGTATAAAAACATTGCTTTGGTCTCACATGACACGTGGGACAAAGATATGGTCGAGAATGTAGCAAGCTCATCCAGCAATAGCCTAAAACCGTGAACTCGAAATGAAGACAGAGGCAAAGAGTTCCATTCTTTAGCGTTCCCCAATTTTTATCACTTCTTGGAACAAATGTTATAAAATGAACCTTGCGCCGTTTGCTTACGAATGAATTTTACCTGCTTCATAGATAAATAGTGATATTAGTTATTTATTCTTTGATACCGAAAAGGTAAAGATAATCTCTCCTGTAGGTTAGTTTTGCACCCGACAGCTCGAAGCAATCCCTTTGTTAAATTTTCGCCCTTTGCTCGGGTCTACCAAATAGCTGCTCACTCCGTTTTGTCAGGTCATTGCATACTATCAAAAATTATTATCCTGCCGATTTATCTGACCACGGGCCTATTCTTGAGCTAAATCAATTCCATGTGAATGAATTTTTCCGAATCGCTGACTCCCGCATTAAGAACCATTCGTGTTTTTTCCGTTTCATCTGTGCTTGAGCGAAGAAAAAGGGAGTAATATGTGAAACTGTAAACACGCCGAACTTTGTTATTGTTTTGCTTTATCTGAAATTATTAGCCTTTAACTAAAATATCAACTGAAGCGTCAGCATCGCGTAGAAATTTTGATAAGATTTTTATTTTACTTTTCTAAACTATATTATTCTATTAATATCTATGTTTTTATCAGTTTCTAAACGATTAGGATACCCCGTATTATTGAGTATTCTGTGATACTGCAGCTAATTAATATAAAGCAGTAATGAGTTCTAATACGGATACCATTCAGACTCCTGCGGTCTAGGCGGCTACAAAGATATAGGACGAAACACCCGTTTCAATTCCACCTAATCTTAACTGTAATGTGTCCAATTTTGAACCGGTGTAGCGCTAGTAGAAAATGTGTTTAATTTAGCCCTCCTGTATTCGGAGTAACGATAAGTCGTGTATCTTTTACCCGTCGCCTGATAAAATCACATTGTCCTCCAAGAAGTTTAATCCCGAAGGTATTCCCTTAGATTGGTGCCGTAAATTTGGCCAACGAGCGAATTAGGCTGGGAACCGAAAGTCGACTTATTAATCTAGGGACTGCTTGAGTAAAGCTTACCCTGGGGACTAGGAAAACAGGTAAAGGAAGGTTTTGTTATCTTTCTCGCGTACAGAAAGAACTGATTGATGTAGCTAATGTAATTTATTGCGGAACATGCCACCTGAGGTTAATTTATGACTATAAGTGGTAGCTAGAAAACTTATATGACAGTCAATTAAATCAACTATACGCCTTGGAATATCTTTCTAACATGCTTAGAAGTGACTGAAAAAGTTACGTTTCACGCATTTATTTCTTTATTGTTAAGATAAATGTTGTATCGTGGTCCAAAAAATATTTAAAAAAGGGAAAAGTCAGTTTGGCTTGTATAAATCTTTTCAAATAACAATCTATAAAGGTTTCTCTATTATAGCCATTTTTCAGTGAAACAATTTCATCGAATGAGCAAGTAAGTATTAGCTATTTTCTTTTAAGTTTCCTTTTTACGACTGGATAGTCCTCGCTAAACTGAGCTCTAAATCTTTGAGAGAATATTTTTATATTTTTCTTGAGTGGGTAATATTTTGTAATGGAATGTTAGAAGCAGCTGTTCTACCCTCTATCGAAATTGAATGTGTTCAGGTTTTTGCTTTTTTTAAACGTTATTTCAACCTATTTAACTTTAGCGTCAAAATAGTGTGAAAATGTAGATTTAATCATGTTTTTATCTTATTTAGCTGATTTATTATTATGTGCCTGAGCGTTAACAATAAATTTAAAAAAAAATCGCAAAAGGTACAGCAAAAAGATATCATAAGATTTCTGCTCCAGAAGGAAGATAAAACGTTTATTTTTTACATTTTAAAAATAAAATATCCTTTGTACTCGCTTTTTGAGTCTTCTTCATATTGTGTAGGTATAATCAAGTGTGTGGCGAACTTGATTAACTCTAGTGTCAAGAGTTTTCTAACCACCAAATGGCCTATGACTCGGTTTAACGACTGCAGGCAATCACAACAACAGCCCATGCCGACGGGTCATCGTGCCTTTCGAAGCATGGAAAAGCTTGTGATAAATTGCTATTATTGGTGGCAATATAACTCTAACACGTTGCTTAACTTCACTGATCGGTTCAGGTCAGTGAACGCCACTGGGCAACGAGCACTTTCTTTTTGCATTTTGAGTGCTACGTTGTTAAAAGGAAAATGTACCTATTTACACACTCAGGCAAGTATTGCCTAGCTAGTTTCAATTTCACGGCAATCCTATCTAATCTTGAGTAAAGCACCTCTTGCAAAAAGTAAACATTGATTCCGCGAAAATATACGGCATAAATTGAAACGAGATCTTGTCCTATGTAAATAACATAATGCGATTTGTCGCGTACTGACCTTAGAAGCTCACAGTCAAACACAGATGTTTTCCCACTTGCCACTTCTATTTTCCTATGTTTACACTAGTTTTCCGAGGATATGACACTCTTTGCACTGGCACCTTTATTTTCGTTTCAGAAAAAAATCAAGGTAAGTAAATAAAATTGTATACGTAGGTTTTTCTTTAATTTTATCAAGCTGAGGAAGATTATGAAGCCAAACAGATTATTAACAACGAGTTGTCTACGAATTTTGAGATAGGTACTGAAAGGCTTCTAAACGCTATATAGTTATATTAAACGTTTACATTTAATCAAGAGTAAATCAGGTAAAATATCTTGAGCCTTAATTTTTAGAGAATTATGTCACTCGCAAATAGTCTGTATGACTCTGTTTTGTAAGCAATTGCGTTTCTCAGTAAGCTAATTAATATAAATACTTTTGAGAATAAATGATTTTTTTAACAAAATGCGAAAGACTAGTTTATGCAAATAAAACAACAAATTCAATTATTAACTTGAGAGGTAAGTAGGTACACTTAGATATTCGTCTCCACTGATAAATAGACGGTTAAAAGAAAGTACACCTCATTTGTTAGCCTTGAAATCATTTCAAAATATAAAGAATGAAAATAAAGACCTAATTTTCACTATCACTAAGGTCACAAAGTGTAAAGACGCAAAGCACCTAATGCTCGAATGTCGCACCTATAACTGAATTGTCAAATTGGTGGTTGAATCAAACTGCGCGACTTTTCTAAAAGTTAATTACGAATGATCTCCAATTCATCGTATATTGCTTGTGTACACAGTAATTATCACTTGAAGCTACTTTTTACACAAGCAATGCATGACGAATTTAGAATCGTAATCGACTTCGTATTATAGAATAGGTCCGCAGTATTGGCACGAGCTGCACACGAGATTATTCCTGTGACGTGTCTTGACATATGTTACGGTCACTGAGCTCGATCTTGACGATGGTACGTATAATTTGTTCATTAATACGAAGGTCTGTTTACTAATGCGTGGTATTGCTTTACAAATGAATGTAAGACTAAGATAGCCAATAATAATAATAGGGTGAATTCATTTGTTTCATTCTGTTTCATTGACAAAATGGCGGCAGACTTATCAACGCAACTAAATAGGCCTATTCTATAATACGATGTCGATTACGATTCTTTTGTCATGCATTGCTTGTTTACAAAGTATCTTCTAGTAAAAATAACTTTGTAGGTACATAAGCAATTTACGATGAATTTAAGATCATTTGTCATCAGCTTTTTTTGTTCAGGGATACACATTACTTTTTATCATTCCCCTTTTTTCATAATTTCATTTTTTGACTCTACGCATTTCTTATTCTAGTTAGCTGTATTATTTTGTAGACAATTTGATATAAAAAAGAATAACTATATATCTTAATTCACATGTAAGTAGGTTCTTTTACAAAAGCGTGTTATTTTTATTTTAGCTGAAACCACAGCATATACCTACTTTTACTTTTGATACAACCCTACTAGATACTACTACAATTGTGGCGTTTATGTATAAATAAACTTATATTTACCTACTAAATATTGTAATTAATCGGAGCCTAACCTTAGCCTTGGCAAAATATATTTACTTCAGTCGCTCCAATTCTAAGAAACTCCATTAGCTAGATTCACTAGAATTCCCTCCGTTATATTATTATAGGTATATAAGCTAGGGAAGGTACACTCTCCTTACCTTTGTTAGTCAAAGTAAAATAAGTATCTAATGGTTTTTCATCTTATTAATTTTCAAATAAATAGATTATAGAAAATATCGGGATCATTATCTTTTTAGAAGATTTCATACCATTCACGATGAACAAGAATTACTTTGAAAAATATATTTAGTATACTCAACTCAATTCGTTAAGTATAATAGGTAATCTCCGGATAACTTTTGCAAGTCTGTACCTTGTATGTTTTGGTGGGTCCATATTCTTAAATTACTCGTTCATTGATTTTATTTTTTGTCTCTTAAACCTTCGCGTGCTTTTTGAACACATGGTGTATGAGATTAGTATCGCACGCGATATCGAAAAATAGGTTATGTTTGGATGCTAAATGTATAACTTACTAGCATTCCGCTCGGGACTTCGTTCCTCAGAGATAATGTAGTATCCTAATGGTGAAAGAATTTTTGAAATCGGTCCTGTAGTTTTTAAGTTTATTCGTAACATACAAAAATACTAATCTTTCCTCATTATAATATTAGTGTAGAAGTGTAGATGTATGTATTGAGAAAAATCTCAAACTGCTGATATCCATAACAAGGAATTAATTTGGACCTAAGTTGGATAATTACTTATTTATTCCCCTAATGACAATAGATGAGTTTCGGTTAAAGTGACTGTAGTCAATATTTAACGCAATAAATTGATTCTTTTTAATTTAAATACGGTTATTTGAACTATTTTGTTCGACGTGGGAAGGTAGACAAGACATATTATGCGAAACTTCCTGCCAAAATCCAGCAAAGCTAGCACGGCCCGCGACAAATTGGCGTCACAAGACGGTGAAACTTTGATTGCACGAGGGCACCTCCCTAAGGCTTGCTCGCCTTATGGCGTTGTCAGTTCGAAACTTTTTTGACATTTAATCGCGGTGCATTTCAACGCGAGCACTTTGTGCCTAAGTTGCAGTAGTAGATAGGACAAGAAGTATTTTTAACCCCCGACAAAAAAGAGGGGTGTTATAAGTTTGACGTGTGTATCTGTGTATCTGTATATCTGTGTATCTGTGTGACTGTCTGTGGCATTATAGCTGCTAAACGAATGGACCGATTTCGACACAGTATTTTTTTTTGAAAGCCGATGTAATCGTGATAGTTCTTAGCTTTATTTGATCAAAATCAGTTCAGCCGTTTTTTTTTAAATTTTGGAGTAATTTAAACGAGCGGAAATCTTTCCGAGCGTTTATACAACGACTAGTCTCAGTAATAGTCTCCAACTAACAAGTATCAAGACCGTGCGACCTCTTGCCCGCAACCTAGTTGGCGGCTCGCGCTGCTAATATTGCTCCGTGCGTGATACTATCCCGGCCGCGGCCAATCTGTTCGTTGACAGTCATGTTTGTTGTTTTCTGCACTGACTTTGATTTGTCAAGGTTTTTTCTATTGACTTTTTTTCTATATTTATTAGTAGATCTTGATTGGTACAAATCTTTTGAATTCCTTGAAAGTTATCTTCCAATTGAATCGATTATTTCAAAAACAGCATTTGTCACAATTTTTCGGACATATGTATGTTGTTTTAGCACCGATTTGTACGTTTATAGGAGGAGAGGAAATTTAAAACAAAAACTGTTCTACGCTTTCGGGGTACGCTTTAAAACAAATCGATTTAAGTTAGAGTATTTTTAACAAACTGTCAAAGAATATATATTTTTAAAAGAGAAAAAAAAGTTATTACATCTGACCTCCGTTATCCTGCTAACAGGGGAACCTGACCGGATTGAATTATGATTACACATTCACGCTCACTTGCAGAAAAGTCTATTAAAAATGTTAGTTTAAATGTCATACTGTCACTTTTTTATTTTTCGTCTTGTCTTGTTAGCATTAGATTTAAATAAGCTTTAAATTTAATGCACGTATCTACTACTGGGTATTAGTCTCGGTTACAAGTAAAGGTTCCTACCTAACGATGTTTTTTCTCATCCCTTGAAACTAAATTTGCATTATTCTTTTTTTCCCAAATTTGGTTATGTTAAATGAACTGTCTCGATCTCATTTCACATTTATTGTTACTGTCTACAATAATATTTCCGTCAATGGTATCAAATTAAACTCCCCTTCTTTAACCATCACAAAGCCGAGATTGATTTACTTACAGCAGACTCCTGTTTGTGAATAACAAAGCTGTTGGGTATTAATTCCGCCGGAATCATGAGTATCATGACTCGCCCTATTAAATTTAATATTCTAGGTTCATCCTTAATTATAATCGGTATGTACTATATAAGAGTAGATACTTTAGTGGCTGCGAAGTGGCGGGAATTGGTTTACGAAATTTACTTTAAGAGATACCGTAGGAAATAAATTTATTACTTCACAAGATCAAATCATGATACCTACTTTCTATTATTCTTTCTACATATACTTCTCTTCTTTGTCTTAGTATCGAAAGTCGATTTTTTTTAGAATACCTTGGTTTCCCCGGGGAAAGTTTTTTAGTTTCAAGAGGGGGTGACCCTAATAATAATAATAAATAATCATAATAATAAATCATTTATTTCAGTAATCACTGTTACAGACAATTAATGAGACTTCCCAGAAAGTAGTCCAACGACACTTGTGTTGGGAATGACTCGCTACCTCCCATTGTTTATAGGATCTGATTACAGGAACGTTTTAGCTTAATCAATTTAAATGTCGTAAATATGCAACTTTCGATCAAAATTACATATTTGTTCCTTTCGCTATGTAAACCACGGGATGTTGGGGCAGTGTTGCAAAAGAAATCATCGCTGAGATTGGCCAGCGACTAGCCCTTATCTCTAATCTTCTTTTTTATAGTCAAGTGTGTGGCAAACTTGGCTAAACCTGGTGTCAGAGTTTTCAAACCGCACAATGGCCTCTGACTTATCTCTAATGTGACCCCCTCTCCGGGTCATTATTGGTGCAAAGACTAATCCATCGCCATCCAGCGCGGCAATGCCATTATTGTCACCAGCACCTTTTCACCATGGACGACAAGGGTGGGCTTTTTGGTTAGAATTAAGTTTGCCGATTATATGTATAATAGGTCTTTAATTTTCGCATTTCCGAGAAAAATCCCAAAACGTTAGTATGAAAAATTCAGTTTTTCAAAAATATTGTTCGAAAAACGACAATTTAATATGTAAAGATATTATTGACACTTAAATATAACAATATTGTGACTTTAAATATATCTTAGTGGTATAATTTAAAGTTATTCTGTATGCTTTATAATTCTATCAGTTGTCAGGAACATTTCATAGTAAGTGAGTAATGGTTTCAGGATTAACATTAATGGAACTAAAAGGGTTTTTAAGTCCATTGAATATGTGCTCCAGCTATGAGATCTGTCAGAGGCTCTTTGTGTTCCTACCTCTTAGCTTTATGTTTTAAGTAAGTAGGTTTATGACTACATCGAGGTATTCACTTGCCTTACGAAAACCGTCAGTATTACAAACGAAATAAGGGCGATGACAAAAACAAGTTTGATTTTCTGATTTACAACTGAATATTAAAGCAAAAGCGGAACGTAGTATGTAGAATTATTGCAAAGACCAATGATGATGGTGATCAGACAAGCAACCATGGGAGTAAACAGCTTAGACTCTATAGTTATTTCAGAAAAACAAGGAATTTTTAATTTATTTGAAAAAAGTAATCCTTAGAATTTCATTCCGTTCTTTTCGTACAGGCATAGAGTTAAAAGACTAATATTTGAGGTTTTTTTAGTTACTTTTAGTCCTAAGAAATAAATTAGTTTGAAGGTGCTAGTAGTCCATCTACACAAGTCTAAAATTTAAAGCCGAAAAATAAGCGTCTAAATTTTTAACACAAAGTCAATTGACCGTTTTGGACACTGATGGAGGTCCCGTTGACAAGGGATAAGTTCAGGAATAAGTTCATTCTGAATAGTAAAGAGTTAAGGGACCGGTTGGAAAACTTAAGTAGCCCCTTGGGTTGGATTCCGGGACTTGATTTTTGTTTACGTAAACCAGGAGAATATGTAAGAAATTTGTTCTTCAAACGGACGTCCAAATAAGATTGAAAAGTAAGTTGTAACAACATTTTTTTTTCTGTCATAATACCACAATAAGTGAATCATGTATAACGGGATTACAAATCTATCAAGTTTTCATTTTATTTAAACCTTCGCGTGCTTTTTGAACACATGGTGTACGAGATTTGTATCGCTCGCGGCGGCGTAAACAAGCACGCGATGGGTTAAAATCACTACACAAGGCAACAGACATTAAGTGGTGTTTTTCTATTTTGAAGTGTTTACCTAAAGTTTTTCGTTATAATGGAATGATTTTAAAATTAAGAATGTTGTATAGTCCCCGACGACTGAACCAATTTTAATGAACCATTTATATCACGTCAGCTTTCAAACAAAAAAAAAACGCATCAAAATTGGTCCATTTGTTTAGAAGCTTCGATGCCACAGATACACAGACAAATAGATTCACACGTCAAACTTATAACACCTCTCTTTTTTGTCAGGGGTTTTTTAAATTGCTTTCATTGATACGCTATTTACATAATAAACAGTAATTTCCAATCGTTCCACATAATTTTTTTTTAAGATGCGAACTGGGATACCGGAAAGCGAATCGATACTTTTTGGTCTCCTCAGTCGCTATCTAGTTAAATCATAGTGATGGCCTCCGAAAGCGTAGATTTTTTATAATTATTATGGTCGGCGCTCCATACATTTTGTATGGAAAAATGCGAATCGCTAAAAAAACGGGTTAACTCTTTTTTTTTTGGAATAGAAAACAGCTGTGTACAGAAGTTGATATAAGACAGTTTTACAATTAAAGGCTAACTTATACACAACCAACAACACTATTCACAGGTTAAGTAAAAAAAAGGAAGTAGATGCTAACAGAAACAGATGTGGATACAAATAAATAAACAAGTAACAACTCTTGATCTCAATCTGGACCAAGGTCATAGATGAGGTCGACGATGTAGCGAGTTAATCCAGAAAATGCCTATTAAGCACGGTACTCCTACGCACCGACGGTGCTGTAAAGATTATTAAAAGCTCAAAATGGTGCAAAACAAAGACTCACCATCAGCTCCCTCCTCAGCTTGTCCAGCTCGTGTGCTGAAGGCGGAGCCGGCTGCACCCTGCCCCTCCTCAACTCCTCAAGCTGTCGTGTCAGCTCCTCCACCTTCGCCACCGCCACCGATAGCTCCTTCTCCTTCTCATTGAACAGCGCTCGTATTGACTCGAGGTCGCTCGCTGGGGGCAAAAGAAAAGGAATTATAAATTTTTAAACATTTGAAGGTTTTTGTGATCTATGCACAATAGGTATAATTTATTGCACTCCGACACAATTTTAAGGTACACACATATTTTAATACTAGCTTTCCGCCCGGGACTTCGTTCCCGTGGGAATTCGGGAAAATTATGTAGCCTATGTTCATCAGGGATAATGTAGGATTCTAACGGTGAAAGAATTTTTCAAATCGGTCCAGTAGTTTCGGAGCTTATTCAATGCAAACAAACAAACAATCAAATCTTTCCTCTTTATAATATTTTAGTGTAGACAAATCATTTTGTTCGGTTAAGTGCAAAAGTGTTTCGAAAGGAGACCCGTGTCCCTTGGTGGGGACGTATACATATGGTCTGATAAAAAATTTACAAAAGGCGGTCCCATTGCTAAGAAGCAATATCTTATCGATTTTGGATGTGGAGAAAAAGCAATAAATCATATACGAGTAGATGTGTTGATTGATTATGACGATAGACGGTGACCTAAAGTTTCCGTTGCAGGAATCACACCTATCACCATTTTCACAAAATGCCTCTTAAATTATAATAACATTTCTAGAAAATAATCATTAGTTTATCCTGCCGCTTTGCCCACCTCAAAGGGAAATGTTAGAGTATGGCCACACTCACCTTTCCCTGTTTATTAAATTAACCCCAAAAAATAAAACAAAAACGCTGAATTAAAGGTAAAAAAAACTAACATAAAAAGTAAGTCCTACAGAATGTTGAGTAGGGAAAGCACACAAGTAACAAGTAATGTGATGAAATTCACAACACATTTTCGGGGCAAAAGTGAAATAGCCACTGAAATTCTGCTTAATATCTGTAATTTACTTTTTTGGTGAGTCTGCGTATCGCATAATAAATGTTTCATGAGAACGTTGCCCTTGTACTTAACAAACAAAAGTTTAAAAAAAAAATAACTTAGTGTGGAGAGTCGTTTAACCGACTTAAAAAAAATGACTCAATTAATTTTCAAATTCTCAATTTTTTTTTCATAGTAAATTGTCAACCAATTTCCAAAATTGTTGTTGTTCGAAAGAATCCTGTGTGGTCCCATATTAATTTTATCGAAATTGATTCAGCGCTTGTAAAAAAATTTACGAAAACAAAAAAAACATACACATTATATTTAGAAGAAGCACTGTTGAGATTGAAGTCGGTTGACGTGGACAAATATTTTATAAGAAATTCAAATTAAACGGGCAACTTCACCACGTCAAACGGTGTCTCCAAAGTATTCTGTATACTCTGTGATTTTTATAAAGAGCTATGACTACGAGGGGCAAGGGTGTTTCTTGCCTATTCTTCTCTGAGGAAGACTGCACCTTTGCCAATAGGCGCAAAGTTAAAAATGTTAATGTAACTCACTACTCTGACTTACTCGTTTTTTAAGTAACATTCTGAATGTTCTATTGATTTTTACTTTTGGTGTAGAAAAGAACTTTTTACTCGAAAATCAAACAGATTCGCGAATATATTTTTTGAAGTGAAAACTTCTTTAGCGGCGTTGTGCACTTTGAAGTATGGGTAAAAAAAAATAAACTCGCGTCAGGACACGTTACCTGATCGAAAATTCGTAAGACGGGAGGAGAGTGAAAACTTCTTTAGCGGTGTTCTTTTTGGGATGGGTACAAAATGTTAAATCTCGCATCAGGACACGTGACCTGATCGAAAATTCGTAAGACGGAGGGAGAGTAGACCGCAATATATGTTCAAGTTTTCACTTCTGCCGGCACTAACGGAGTGCAACCCGTTGTTTTTTTTTTCTATTTATAACTGTGTTTCCATTAGAAAGATCAAAATAAAAAATATTTTCTCATTTAATTCAACAGGTTCTACAGTAAATACCCCATAATCATAACAAAACAAACAATAACAGATACAAATGGGTGTTAACAATTGAGAAATTGTTACACATTAAGGAGTAAAAATGCTATTTCACAGTACGGACCCAGCTGGGGGCTGTTTAAAAGCTGGGCGGGGTATCCAGGGATGGATCAAGCCCGCTTTTGTGGTCTTGTACTAGAACGGTCTGACAAGAGTGCGATTTGCAGGCACACGTACATTAAAGTATGGTAGCATGACAACCGGACTCTTTGTTTGACTGTACGAGTACCAAGTACTAGTACTAGTTTCTACTAGTACTAGTTTAAAATACCGTTTCGTCTAATTTTGTCATCTATATTTGTGTGAAGTAAAGAAAAGTTTTTGATGATTGTGATTGTACATCTTGTATACCTAATTATCATTTAGCGGTTTCCCATAACTTTTGTCAGATCCGCCTCTTAGGAGGCATGTTGTTATTTACATTGTGATCTTTTTTCCGATATGAATTGAATATAATATTATTGATGAATTATTGTGACTTGTATATTTACAATACAATACAATATACTTTATTTGCACACAAAGACATACAATACAATCAACAGAACATAAAACATAGTGTACAACAAGGCGGCCTTATTGCTAGGCCGCCTTGTTATTTTAGACAGTAATCCGATTGGTACCTACTCGGTATACACTAAATAGCAGCAGCCACTTTTATTAACATTTTCTTACAAGGGGGAGGCCATGGAATAGACGATCGAACAAAAAAGTAAAAAAAGGGGGTCCTGTTTCTTTGTTCTAAAGTCAAAGTCAAAAGTGTTTATTTCATTGAACATATAAAATGATACTTGAACACGTCAATATTATGAATTACATTAGCACTTTTGACTTTGCGCCTATTCGCAAAGGTGCAGTCTTCCTCAGGAGAAGAATAGGCAAGAAACTCCGAGGGTCGCTCTTTTTAAGTCAATCATATATATTTTATTACTTTTAATTTTAATTGACTTAATATCTGAATAACTCTGGAGCTGAGCAATTTATTCCCATGATTGGTTGTCTAACAGATAATCCGAAATTCTATAATAGCCCTTTTTACAAAGTTTTTGTTTAATTATCGTCTTAAATTTTTCTAAAGGTAGGTTTTGAATACACATGGGAATCTTATTGTAGAAACGTATACATTGACCCATAAAAGAGTTTGTTACTTTGTAGAGACGGCTGTCTAGTATATCCAAGTTATGTTTGCTTCTAGTGTTTACATTGTGCCTATCACAATTTTTCTTGAACAATTGTTCATTTTTCTTTACATATAAAAGATTATTAAATATATACTGGGACGCAAATGTCAAAATATCTAGTTCTCTCATACTTAGTTCGACCCTGTATGCCCCGACCTTTCAATTATAGAAGACAATGAAAGGGCACTCTCTTTAGGCTTCAGGGTCTCATTCAATGCGTCACTGGGACGGGACATACGCCATGAAAACGTGAGAGTCAAATTTATAAAATGCCAGTTGTGAAAGTTTAAAAGTCCCACGTTTTATCAAAGGCATGTGACAACACGTTTATTAGACTAAAAGTGTTCTGGTTCAATTTGACGATATAGCAATTGACTCATTTAGGTAATTGGTGGTTTATATTAGCGGTAAGCATGGTTCCACAAAAATTAATTACGTAGAGGTAGGTACTCAAATACTATTTACTGCTCAAAATTACAGTAATTACTGCTGAAAGTTACTTCATCCAATTAAATTCTTTGAAAAGCGTCCTCAACGTAATTAATTCCGATTTCTGAGTAACTTAATCAAAATTAAAATATAGAATGGCGAAGTCGCCAGTATCAAGTTGAAAAATCATTTACGGGCTGTAATACGTCAGAGCCTTATCCGTTGATCAGCAGGGAGCACCGCTAGCACGTATGAGGATGAAGATTTTGGAACACTAAGATGTTATAACCCCACAAACCCTTCCTTCATTCTAAACTAACTTTCCGCCCGGGACTTCATTCCCGTGAGAATTTGAGAAAATTATGTAGCCTATATATTAACCCAGGGTGTCAACTACCTCCAGGGTGTTTGTGTTGTCTTTATGTGTGTTCCGATGGACCCACGGTACAAGGGAAAACCTTAGTGTGGGCCTTTGAGTGTGTAGCGTTTGTTTGTTATACCAAATTTTATCAAAATTGGTCCAGCCGTTTGAGCGTGAAAGAGTAAAAAACATCCATACATACAAACTTTCGTGTTTATAATATTAGTAAGGATTACACAATTTATGTCAAATTATCACTTATCACCTGCTGTCTCCAGTTAATTTCAGAATCTAATACGTGATGGCAACAAGAAATAATCCAGAAAAACATCAACAATGTACCCGATTTCACCCACAAAAAAAATTTGAGCGTTAAAGTACGGGAACCCTGAAAATATCACAGCTTTTTATCGAGAATTATGTTTGGTGACATTGACGATAACGGTATAAAGGGCGTCGACATTAGGGGAGATATTCTGCTGCCTACTCGATGTACGATGAAAAAGATTTGGCATTTTCAGGAAATGTTTCTACATCGAAAGAGGTGTGCACATCTGTCTTTAATTATTTTACGCCTTTCACTGTCCAAGGTCTGCTGGAAGAAATTTCTTAAAGAAATAATCTGTGCTTTTTGTGTTCGTTTTTTACTTGTCTGTATAAATGTTTATAATTTGTCCTGTGTACAATAAACTGTTAAATAAATAAATAGCCTGTGTCAAAGTTGATCGCGATGTATCAAATTCGTTATACAGTGCTTTAGGTATCTCTCTTTCAACCTCTCGGGTGGTTAATCAGTCCATGAAACTGAACAACTTTCCCCAGGAAAATAAGTCGAAATACGAAAAACAATTTTTTTTGCCCATACAAACTGCATCAGCTGATAGCGCATTTTGTATGGGAAGTCAAAAATTATTTTGATACTTCGATCTTTGTTCCTTGGGAAAGTTGTTTAGTTTCATGGACAATCAGTCACCTGAGAGGTTGAAAGAGAGATATGTATATTACACATAATATAAAAAATAAGATAATTATGGGTATCTTATAATAATGTTTTTTAAAAACCCCACACAAATGTGTTTGACGACTTTATTATTCCAATGAAAAGAAGAGAAACAAACAAAATATCTAAAAAAAATACAAAAAAATATATTTCCGAATTGAAATGGTTTATTACATTTGTCCCATAAGACGACAACTCGAGAAACATATGAACAAAGTATCATCAAAGGCAAAGCTCCCGACCTAAGCAAAATACATTATTCGACTTTTCCATGAAACAAAAAGTTGGGATGACCGTTTACCTGAAGTATCTGAACTGGGTCGGCATCCATTTTTTTTGTAACCTCATACTTCTAAGTGACTGATATTAATAATCGCGTCATTTAAGTTTTATTAATCCAATAAAATTTATGAGAAGTAGTAAGTTTTGTTACATTTTTGGCCATATAATTTTTTCATATAAGCCGATCATTGAAAACCAAATGTTTCTTTTATTTATTTATTTTTACCAGCCCGTATACGTCCCCACCGTGGGGCACGGGCCTCCCTTCGAAACACGAAAGGGATTTAGGCTATAGTCCACCACGCTGGCCCAATGCGGGTTGGTGGACCGCTCGTCTTTCGAAAATTTTCTTGTACGCGCGGGTTTCAACACGATGTTTTCCTTTACCGTTGAGCAAGTGATAATAAGAAATCCGTACATAAATCCGCAAAGACGAATTTATTGGTAGAGGCTCACACCAGAATTTGAACCCACGACCTTCGGATTACAAGTCTGGCTCATTACCAACTGGGCATTCACCGCCCATAAAATGGGGAAGTTTCTTTTAATAATAATCATCATTTATTTCAAGCTAATTGTATACAAATATACATTTATATTAAGTAAAACAAAACGTTTAATAAAAGAGTTTGAATTAAATATATTTTGCAATTAACAATAAGTATACCTAGTTTCTTTTGTAACCCCCAACAGATCACAGACATACTGTGTTTCTGTGTGTCTATATGTGGCATTGTTACTTCTAAACGAATAAACTGATTTCGATGCTGTTTTTTTTTTGAAAGCTGACGTAGTCAAAATTGGTTCAGAAGTTT
This sequence comes from Aproaerema taeniolella, assembly GCA_949987775.1. Lineage (NCBI taxonomy): Eukaryota > Metazoa > Arthropoda > Insecta > Lepidoptera > Gelechiidae > Aproaerema > Aproaerema taeniolella. Next base: position 6,672,479 of record OX465259.1, on the reverse strand, counting down.
AAAAGTTATAAGTAATTAAATGTTGGGGATGATACAATTTTTATAATGTTACAGTTATTAATGAGTCTATAAATTGAAATGAAATTAACTCTGTCCAAATAATCTTAAGACACATTTGAGGCAACATTTAACACAGTCAGATACATACGTCAATTAGTACCATTCTGGCATTTAATACTCTATGGTGATTCGGTGCTTTGTATCCTTTGTAGTTAAATCAATTTACTGGGGTCACGCAGTTCGTGGGTCTTGTTTGAAAAGGAGCTGTAACTTATACAAACACTTGTCAATAAGGGCGATATTCGGCCGAAGATCAGTTCAACTTCAACGAAGTCAGCAGGAAAAGATTCAAAGCGATTGAAGTTGCTAAAATCTTTAATCTTTTAAGGTTCGACTTTGATGGACCTTGCTTGTGAGTTTGAGGAGTTGTGTTAATTGGTAGCTCTATTATTGTTGGGTTATTTATTATTCTGTAGGTCGTTTTTGACCCTTGTGGTACAAACACGACTTAGTAGTCCAAGGGTCACAGGTTGTAGATTGTTATTTACTTACTGTTTAAGGTGTTATTATTATAATCTAAATATAGATGTAAATTGGAGGTATTGACTTAGAAGACACACACGCATTTATGACGCAGGAAAGGAATAAGAAAAGATTTTTATGAAATTCCCATGGGAACGAAGTCCTGGGCATCCTCTATTTCTCATATGATGACATTTATTTTAACTATTTTTTTAATATTATAAATGTATAGTTTTATCTTGTATACGAGTAGGTATCTTCACTACTTTCACGTTAGTTACAGAGGTCGGTAGGGGGCGGTTTCCTACATCCATTCATTCCTATCAACTGTCATGTAAGTACTTACATAATATTACACATGTCATTTAGACATTCCATCTATCTTCCGCGTACTCTTCCTTCATCTCCTTAGAACGGCCACTTTCATTCCTTGTTCTTACGTTGGCATTAAATCCTGTTTGAAGCTTTGGTAGGTATGTGCTATCTATTCGTCCATTTAGAAATACTTCACAAATTCTACAAACTAGTTTTTTTCATTTTTTGAAAGTAGAACAACTAGAGAGCTGGTAAGCTGGAAAGGGGCATAGGCTACTTTTCTCGCGGACAAAGTTATTTAGAAATGTTTTTGTGATAGTCTTAACTATTCAGTGACTGAGCTTTTCTTACTATTTTATATGCTTAGTAAAAGAACCAAATGGAAACATGGCGTCATTTATTAACTGGACGCAAAACAATACTTGTAAGCGATTGCCAAGAACAAAGTGTCAAAACAGTGAACTAATAACCAAATTTGTAAGTTAAAGCGTAGTGTCGGGCTCAATTTTTTTTCCATCGATATCTTTACAAAAGAAAAGTTCGAAAACAACTTCTGGAACATATTAAAATCAGCCCTCAAAATCCCGAGGCATTAAGCAAGCAAGTCGTAACAAATTTTTATGCTCCGCTCACTAACTCAAAATACTAACAATAAACACTTTACAGGAATTTAAAATAAAATAAAAAAAATTGTAAAATGGATGGCTACAACAGAAGTTTTTATAGTGGCATTCTTTCTTCTTGTGAGACATTAAGAAGAGAGCATTAATTTTACCATAAGCTCTGGAAATAAATATGTGTTGACATTAAACTTTTTTTTTAATTTGCTATAACATGGTATAAAGGCCTTATAAATAAAATTGGAACAGGACATCATGTTTCACCATACACCAATGTTATATAGGTAATCAAATATGTTGACTTAAACTTTGTCATTAAAAAGTTAAAATCATTCTTCATTGCGTAAAATTATTCTACATTTCTTGGACTGACTATATACGCTGGAGGAAAGAAACCTCTCTACGGGCTGAGCTCGCCGTTGTTTTCTTTGTATCTATCTCTTTTGTTTTGTACTTCTGATTATGTGCAATAAAGTGTTTACATACATACATATCTAGCTTTTTAGTTTATCGATATCTTGTCGCAGCACTATTCGTTAGGCTCGAGGGCTAATGTACCAGTGACCACAAAAACATTCTCATTGACACAGAGTGATGCGGGGTCGAGAACAAATGGTACTTACTTTGCGTCGATTTAAATGAAAAGTCACCATCTATTTATTGCTGCAAAATTTTCGGTATAATAGCCCCGTTCTGTGAAAATATTTTAATTGCGGGATGCATGTGTTTTGTTTTGGTTATTTACCTAAATTCCAGCAAAATGTTACAATTACGAGCAGTAGCGGTTTGCTGGTGCCATCCCTATTTTCCAGTGGGAATTTCGGGATTAAAACGTTATTAAATATGATTGAACTGAATTGAACTGAATATACCATCCGGCCTGGTCTATTATGATCAATTTTTCAAAAAAAAAAAAAATATTCCAATGACATACAAACGTAACGTCAGTTTAAAAGGGTAAAACGATTTGGCTAAAATATGTTTAACCAATGCTATTCTCGTGTGTATTAGATACTAATTTTGACTATTTAGAAAATTCGGTTCAGTGCTAGCAATGACTTTTAATTCAGTGAGTCATTTAGCAGGACGGGACTTCGCTTGATAACCCTTGACAAAAAAAGGGGTGTTATAAGTTTGACGTGTGTTTCTGTGTTCCAATTGACACACGACACAATGGAAAAACTTTACTGTGGACCTTTGAGTGTTTAGCGTCCATGTTATAATATTGTTATTCTAAAGTTCCGTTTACCTAATACTATTGGTCAGTATTACAGAACGCGACTCGGACTCTGATCTACGTCGTCTTTGTCATTTTGATAGTGAGAGAAAGAGACAGTCAATACTTAAGTATAGGTCAAGACTTGAGTCTCCTTCTGTAATACGGGCCTTATTTATGAAACACGATAAGTACGTAATATCTTGGCAACCCAACAACGGTATTGATTTTTTTAAGTCTATGCGTCATTTGTGGTTGCCAGTGTCATTCGACAACTGGTACGGCGAAACAAAACACTGCCTCGTATAATTTTACAAAGCTTTCATGTTACAAGACACAAGGAATTTTTCTAATATTAAATTCGTGTGTTTTAAGAAAAATATACCTGCGTAAGCTTCAATTATGCTCTTTCACTTCTGTGTCCTCAAAACCGTTAATAATACAAAGAATTTCTTAGAAATATGAACCTCCGAAAGAAGAAGTGTGTCTTCGTTTGCTTTTTATACCTAAATTGAGGGTCCTTAAATTAGTTGGTGAAAATTTAGGACGTGAATCAGCCCACGAAACTGAACAACTTGCCCCTAGACACAGGTCGAAATATGAAAAAGATAATCGCCTCTCGCGATCAATCGGCTTTGATTACCCTTTGTTTGAGAAATTGAATTTTTTTTTGAGAACTTCTTATAAGTTTCTTGGACAAACTTGTTAAGTCTCATGGGGAGAATCACTCCCTTTCGCTAGCTAATTTTAAATCACCTTTTACATCCTTCTAACTATCCCTATGCAAAATATTACGTCAATTTGTCGCTTATGAAGAAAAGAATAAACACGCTTTCACATTTATAAAGCACTAGCTTTCCCCCCGCGGCTCTGCCCGCGTAGACTACAGGTTATATCGTGCCTATCTGTGGGATCTTTCCCAAGGTCTAATTTATCTCTGTACCAAATTTCATCGAATAAGCGTGATAGACAGACAAACAGAGTTACTTCCGCATTTATAATAATATTAAGTAGGGATAGGGATTAATGCAGACAATAAAATAAGTACCTAAAATAATGTGCAGAGACATTGTGCAAGAACGAAAAAGATTTACTTTTAAAAAGTTTCAAGTCCCATGTGTTTGCTTACTTAGAGTATCTGTACTGGTAATCCAGTTAACCCCTCACAGCTAGAAAAGTACTTACGTCGTAGGTGTCGATTTAATTGGGTAAGTAAACCGTGAACAAACGACTAATCCAAGTTGAGCGTCTTAATTGATTCTCATTACAGTTGTTCCCGAGTTTATCGGTACTTTTAGGCACTTCGATGTGAGTGGTTGCTGTAGCGATTGAATTTTTGTTTTCTACATTGAATAGTTGTTAAAAGTATAGTAGTGAAAGTGTTATAGTGCAGTAAGCTAACTTTAAACTGGATAGTGATAGAAGAATTCAAGTGATATGGTGTATCCGCTCCTTTTGGTTCCGACAAAGATGTCCGCGGCAGTGCTGCTCGCCTCTAAAGTTTTCCGTTAACAAAAGACTATCAGTTTACGGTCAACGGGAGGAGCTACACAGAAGAAAAACACTGAAACAACGGCTGCACGGATATAGATTTCTTAGCCTTTCCCAAAAGGGATAAATTAAACATCAACAACACTACAGATTGTTCGACGGCTCCACGCTATTACAGTTTCCGAGGGATTGCGTGCTCTCTTGACGTCTTGATGCTATATCCACCCCTTTTGGAGTAAGTGTATGTATGTATCATGAAGAACTATCCTTATGAGTTCTCAACAGAATCATAACATCTTGAAAAACCTTACCCTCATAAAAACAATCAAAGTAACCAAGTTTATCAGCCCGAACGATACCCGTAAGCGAGCATTTTGGAAGGTAGAGATTTCTTTAAGTAATTGGATACTTATTTACTTAAATGTGGAATAAAACCTGATCGAAGTGTATAAAGCTTCGAATAAATCGAATAACCCCAGCTTTGTTTCAAAACGATACCGTATCGAGACGACTGGATGTGATATTTTCTAAGAAGGTAAGTATATTAGATTTTCTTCGTGCGTGTTATTGGAAACCTTTCTAAGTCTTTTTTTTTGGATTGTTAAGGAGAATAAACAATTTTATCAACCACTGAAAATAAGTTGTGTGAGTAAATAAAGATAAAGATAAATACAACCTTTCGAGTGCCGTTGCGCAAGTTTTGATCGGTTCTCGTTTTGCTACGAAAACCGGTAACTCCAGTATGAGTGATAGCGCGCGTAATGCGCCGCGCTCCTATGTCATGTCAACATTGACAACGCCAGAGGGCGAGAAAGCCTTTGCGCGGGGCCCTCGCGCAATCAAAGTGAAGTTTCAGCGTCATCCGAGTGGCGCGTCGACTGTTTTCGGGCTGCTGCTGTTTTTACAATTTTGACATTTGTTTTCTCAAATGTCAATTAGATTTATAAATCCGATCCGAACATTGAAATTTGTTTTTTTTTTCAGAAACCTACAGTTACTTTTTAGTATTAATTTAGCACAATCTAATGTCGATCTTACTGGTTTAAAATTTGCTAAAGTTGTTTCGAAAGTACTTAGCAAACAGTTCCGATTCGAAAACAAAGACAAACAAACCGTCCACCTCCAGTTAGTATGTCTACAGTACAAATATTGTTGGAAATGGATCCAGCTTTATTGCTATATTGTTACAAACAAGAAAACTCAAATGTTTACTGTATTAACAGGTAGAATACATGGATTCTATTTTAGTCACAGACTGGAGGATACCCGGGGCTTTGTTTCCTTAAGAATTATGTAAAATCCTTTCTTATTTCTTGTCTTAGAAGAAACCTTCGGGCCAAATTCAGCTTTCTAGGTCCAAGGGTTTGGACTGGGCGTCGATGAGTCAAGAATTCAGGACTTATCTTTTGTTTTTAGATTTTAAAAGATAATCCAGGTCAAAATTCTAAGAATTAACCGACATAAATCCGAAAAATGCCTATCATCAGATTATGGCAAACCAAAACGCCTTATAAATATAATATGTTTTTGTTTTTGTTGATTTTTTTAAAAGTGCTAAATTAATTTCTATAAAATATATAAGGGACCACCTCAGGAGTGCACTCTTTAGAATTTTAAGATTATAAGTAATTTTACTGTACCTCTTATTTATCATATAAATAAAATCGCGCGTATGCGTGTGTGCGTGCGTTTGTATCTCTTTTATTTTTCAAACACGCTTGCATTCGGTGTCCGAATAAGGTCGTCTTCTCGTCCCTTGAACCTCTTGAAATAGTAAATAGGTCATACTAGTCGATCGCAAGAACGATCTATTTGGAGACTTTCTGACATTGGACTTGTGTCAAATCGATAGTGAAAATGTGGAGATTTATATCGGTACTCATTGCATAATAATATTTCACTTATTTATCGTTTGGCCAAAAGCCCGCAATAATTAGTCAACTTAAAACAAAAAATATAAAATATATAAAAAAACAATAATAATAACAAATAATGAAGGTGACAATTTCTTAAAATTTTATTTTAATAATTTAAGATCTAAAGATTAACAAACAACAGTCAGATTTTTTTCATTTTGTTTAGTACTTTTATTATCATTTTTCAAAGTTCAATGTCAAGCCTGATCGCACTTTAACGCCTTTTTATGAAATTTTCCTTTGCCTGAACAATAAACACTAAATAAAATGTCACCTTCAGCATTGTCCGTGATCCCAAGGAATATAGGAATATGAACCGTGTGGTGATCGGTTGAGAATAACACCACTCCATCTCTTTCCGTGTGTGTCGTAAGAGGCGACTAAGGAAACACAAATGAGACCTGCCTCCTAGTAATCCATCCCAGGCAACGACACTTCATTTTTTCTGAATCTCAGGTGTCGTCCTATGGTCTCATGCGGTGTGGTAGGCTCTGTAAAGGGCCGTCTGGTTCGCGACCACCCTCCTACCGAAGTCCGACGCCAAACAGCTTGCTGTGTTCCGTCGGTGCGTGGGAGTACCAGTGCCTTTATAGGCATTTTCTGGGTTAACTCGCTCCATCGTCGACCTCATCTTTGACCTTATGGTCAAGATTGAGGTCAAGAGTTAACCCATCTTATAATAAAAAATAAAATAAAAAAATATATAGAAATTTATAACAATACCTTAACTTTTTTTTATTATCCTCTTCTTGGCCCCGTTCCGATTAGTCTCTCACTAAGTTTAGGTTGGCTAGAAGAGATCTCTTAGAAGTAAGTTCGCCTTTGTTGACGACATTTGTAACATATTTTAACCCAGTAATAAAATAGCAATACCAAATCAAAGGTATAGCAATTTAACACAATTCCGATCGTTCATAATGCAGGCTTTGTCATTCAGTGACCTAGCAAAATCAAGCTGATTGTTATTAGTCGCTCCCTTATTCTGCTTCGTTGCCTGTTATTGCTTTATCCATTGAAGAAATGCCGAATAAATAGTGAACACTTATTGCCTATGTGGAGGGAATCAGTCATGTTAGACGGGAATCAGTAAAAATTAATTTGTTTCGTGATATCTTATTTATTTATCCCATGTTCTTTTGGAAATTAGGACTTTTAGATTATCTTGAAAAGTATTGAGTTATTCCTGATTATGTTTAACGCCATGTTCGACGATATACATTTCGAGCGTAATTAGAACTGATTGCTATTGGCAATATGCCTCAATGGTCATAATTACAGTCTGCTGTCTACAGCAAAGCCTCGAGTCACATTTACGATCTGCTCCAGAAGTAGGAAGAAGGTAAAAGTAAACAACTATTAGGGGCTCAGATAGGGGCGAAGTTTTTAGCAAAAATGAGGGTCGTTATAAGTTGACGTGATAGATACAATGTATGTCTGTGTGTCTGCCTGTGGCATCACAGCTCCTAAACGAATGGACCGATTTCAATGCGTTTTTTTTTTGAAAACTGAGTAATCGAAATGGTTCTCAATTATATTTAATCAAAATTGGTTCAGTCGTTTAAAAGTTATAGATTGCTTATAACTTATCGGGTGTTACACAAAAATCTTAATTTTAGAGTTATCGGGTATGTGGAAGGACAATAACTTATTTAAAATAAAATTCCTAATATTACCGCGAAAACGAGATAAGCTGGAGAAATACGAACGACATCGGCAGACAAAGGCACTGCAGAAGGAGTTAAGACAGAATAGTGTTTTGTATACCCCGACATAAAATATTGAGGTCAATATTCGATTGCTTATAACTTTAAATTTTGATCAAATAAAGTCAAGAACCATCTGAATTACGTTAGCTCTCAAACAAAAAAAAAAGTATTGAAATCGGTCTATTTGCTTAGGACCTATGATGCCACACACAGACACAAAGATAGGTACTGTAGTATGCAGACCTTCACGGAGGATCGGGCATAACGCAACTTCTTTCTCATTCGATCATTTCGAAGAAGATAATTCGAATATCAATTTCAAAGGTTTGAAATGGTATTCGATGTCATGATTCGAAATGATTGAAGATCTGGCCTTGCGCCATTCATTGTTTGATCGTGGTGTATTCAGTGATTATTCACTGAGAATTAATTGTGTTTAGCTCGCGGAGTAATTGTATTCGATGATAGGCGTGCAATAGCACTTTTTAAGCAGGTGTCTTAGTTTTTCAGCTGTGATGTTATGTAAATGCAATTATACTATAACGAAGAAGAAATAGTCTTTTGATTATATTGGAGATTTGAGGAAGAATCCAGCTGTTTTATTAACGCCCCCCTAAGAGACACCTTGCAGTACACACCCCTCTTTATTTATCGGGGGTTAAAAACGGCCTTCGCCCAACAGTGGCTAGATAGATATTAAAACTAAATGAAACATTCACAAAATAGCTCTGTATTGGTTTAGCCTTATAAACTCATATACGTAAAATCGATCCACTGTTCGGAATACCCGACATGCCATACGTAGACTGAGACTTCGTAATATCGGATAATCAATAGTGTTTATGTACCTACAGGTACAAGCGTCTATAGTAGTGATGGATGGTGTATTAAACATTTAAATTAAAAGTTTATTTTGTTACCTACAATAAATTATAAATTGCGACATGTTATACATACATCTGCTAATCAGAGAAAGTTCAAGAGATAACCGTAAAATTAAAAAAATATATATATCCCACAACATTAATTGCGTATAACTTTTAAACGGCTGAAACCATCTCTATCACGTCAGCTTTTAAACAAAAAAACCGCATCGAAATCAGTCCAATCGTTTATGAGCTACGATGTCACATACAGAAACACAAAAAACATGCCACATACAGACACCCAGAAAAAAATTTTAACACCCTTCTTTTTGTGTTAAATGATTCATATTTCCGCCATTTTAACCATCAGCGATAATTTTGTAAACGACTTGTACAATTCAGCTGCTTAATTATAATAATGAAAACAAAGAATTGTAAATGTAATACAACTAGCGCAACTAAGCTATGTAGGCGTAACTAAATACCAATTACGTGCCCATCTCTAATCTAAATTCTGGATACTCGTGCACTAATATTCTGATCATAACCAAAAGCAATAAGGCTTTGCAGTTGAGTCCCAATTAACTAGCAGGCCACTTGCTTTTGTGGTACGCGTGTCCCAAATTAGATATCCAATGTCGTTCTATATAAAGGACAAAAAACTTGAGTAAATATATTTTTGAGGAAATCGACTGTTAACACAACTACACTTACATCAGAATACACTATACATGTTGATATTAACGTCGCCTATATACATACAAGGTATTCAGAAAAAGTCACGGTTGCACGGTTTGACATCTTTCAATATGCAATAATAATTTAATTAACATGACATACTTTAAAGGGCTTTTCTGCAACTGGGCGTTAGTATCCTATTTTGGTATTACTTTACGGTGTTTCGTAGAGAGATAAGGGCAGGAAGATGATCATGATTTTGAAAATTTCAGGGCGGTTCGAACCCCCAAAACCCCCCCCCTGGCTGCGCCCATGCTTACGTCTAACGTACGTAAAAAAGGTCGTTAATTTATTTTCTGCGGCAGACTAGGTTCATAATCATAATATAATATTGACTACACTCCTTAAAAACAAGTCAGAGGCCAAGTGGCGGTTTGAAAACTCTGACACCAAGGTTAATCAAGTTCGCCACACATTATCCAAGAAAAGTAGCTTCCCCCCTTCCCCACCGCCGGCTCGTCTCTCACCCTCAGGGACTTTTAGCATACCTATTCACCTGGAAACCTCAAAGAATAGCTATGCCAATTTTCAAAACTACACGAATTATTTGCACGTCTATTTTGGTTTGAAATTTTCTGTTGTGCACACGACAGAGCATCAGACGATATGACTGCCTCAACGTTTCCCTTAAGTATACTTATTGGTAGTAATAGTGACCGTTTTTAAATCTGATACTTAAGATAATGTGGAACCAAAGGCAAATGAAACCACTAAGTTACTTAATCTAAGAATTATTTATTTCTCGAACGATGAAATGTTAACTATATCTACATGATAAAAAGAAGAAAAATAATCATGATATGTAAACAAAATTAGTTAAATTGTCTGTCAAAAACAAAAAAAACGGTTTAATTTCTTTCGATTCATTTCTTCTGATTGCAACCCCTTTTAAAGTTTTAAAAGCGTTAACAAACAAAATACGGCTGGCGATTTCATTTCAACCCATTTACTAAAGAAATTGCCGTAAAGTAAGAAGAGAATGGATGGAAAAAAATAGATAAGGCGTCTTGCTTTGCGTTTACTCGTCCTGCAATAGTTCAAACATATGGCGAAGAATAAAATTGTTTCTGGAGAAGTGCTCTTAATTTAAAAAATATAAAAACTCGCTAAAAAGGCGAGAGTTTATTTAAAATTAAGTATTTATTGTCACTGCCGCTTCATTATGGCTCCTTGGTACAATGTCGTAGTTTCTCTAACCAAGTGAGTCTCGTTTTCTTAATTAAAATTTACGTTGCACCGAACAAGGAATTGTTGACATTTATAAAAATAAAATGCTACCAGTTCCGGTGCATATTTTTTTCTTGAAGAATTCTTAATTAGAAAGAGTTTTAATTGAAGTTGTGATTGTTATCTCGTGCTTCAAATAACTTTCAATATGAATTATGTTACGTAACTATTTTGTATTTAAGTTATACTCTTTTTTATTAAGAATAGGTTCGCTCTTGACCCTACGGTTAAGATAAATGTTGCATCGCATCATTCGAAACTTGGATTTTTTTAAATAGCCCATTATTCGTCCCCACCGAGGGGCGCGGACCTCCCTTCGAAACACGAAGGCAAGAGGATTTAAGCCATAATCCACCACGCTGGTTCGATGCAGGTTGGTGGACCGCGCGCCTTTCGAAAATCGGTTTCATTCATCACGATGTTTTCCTTCACCGTTGAGCAAATTGTAATTAATGAAAAATCCGTACATAAATCCGAAAAAGACGAATTTAGTGGTACAAGCCCGCACCAGGTTTTAAACCCGCTACCTTCCGATTACAAGTCTGGCTCATTACCAACTATTAGCTATGTTGCAAGTACAAAACCGCTAATATAATAAAATAAAAAATGTTTCCGAAATAAATTAAGTCTGAAATTGAAGAAGCAGAGTAAGAAATGTTTACAGTATCCTCGGCAAAACCCTTTGTGATACTTTCATATAACTGTTTATACAACGGCTTTACGAAGAATGGACTTCTAAGACCAACTTTAATTAAGTTTCTTATTACCCCAGTGCGTAATAGAAAGGGAAAATGGTGATCACAATTTGTGTCACTCAGGTGTGCTTTATAGCCTTCGCTGAAATTACAGTTGGATTTTTTTATCTCGCGCCCTAGCTCATTCAATATTGACAAATTTTATCTCCAATTCCCGACATTTTCAACAAGTGAATCCCATTATCGTCCATAAAAAATAACCTATAAAAAATAGAACCAAAATTCTAACGTATACAGTGCTAGGTAGAAATATCTATAAAATATTTTTACAACTGGTTTTAAAGCATTTTATCACCAAATTAAAATGCCTTAGCGGATTCTTCTTTACGAAGCCATCCCAATAAATTATGTATATAGCCTACGCGTTTGAATTAATATTGGTTATAAAAATTTGGCTCACATTTTTAGAAATTCGCCCAGCATTTAGATGAAATGTGATAGATCTTATTTGTAGGTTTTTGTCTCGCGTTGCTTTGAAATTCTTTTCGTATCTTCATTTTTAATCAAGATTACTTAAAAATATTTTCGTAAAATATTTCTTTCTTTAATTACTTCTACGCTAAACAGTGCAAGTTGTCAGCTCTTCCCAAGGCATTTTGTAAAAGTCTGTAACGAGGTCTCGAGGGTTTGATGTTATTTGGCCGAAATGTTACAATCTTTGTCAACAGTGTTGCGTCTCTAGCACGCTCTAGCACGATAACCATAAACTCGCGCCCGGCTCACGCTGAAACTTCACTTTGATTGCGCGAGGGTCCCACGCAAAGGCTTGCTCGCCCTGTGGCGTTGTCAATGTTGACATTTTAACATAGAACCGCGGTGTTGTCGCGGCGCTGTTACTATCGTACTCGGCCTGCTGGCCACTTGATGTTCTACGAGTAATAACCCGGTTAGGAAATAGCGCCTTGAGTATATGTGTTTTCTCATAGAATTTTTTTGTGAATATTTCACTAAGCAGGTAAACTTTTTTGAAGTATGTGTGTTCTGTTTAACAATATGTTAGCTAGTAGGGCCAGCAACGGAATCGACTGTCGTCCTCATAATTAATGAATGTTTATTGATTTCCTGCCACACCGGAGCCTTAAGTAGGTTGCTACTAGGTTTAAAGTTAATATTTAAGATTGTGGCATCCTCGAAATACGCGCGATCCTGCTATATAATAAACAACCTAGACATACAATAAGCTCACGGCTTTGTCCCATTGGGGTACGCAGAGACCATAGATAGACACTTGCTACGATCCAAACACACCTCTTTCGCTTAATCTACATTCATAATTTGCTTCATACATGCTGTTCGGATTTGGGTACTCGTAACATGGCCTTTTCTCAGTACATCACCAATTTGGTCTAAGTACGCAATGCTTCGATGTTTGTTACTGAGTCACGTGGGAGCACAAGTAGGTAATTTTGTTTTCAAATAGTAACTTTATGGAAAATTTTCCTGTTTTTTGAAATTTTGCTAAATTCTTATGTTCGAACTTTGTCTCTTTCGTTTAGGCTAAACGATAGGTAAACGTCATACTTTTAATTAGCTCTAAACTTTTTGGAGTTATATTTTGTCTGTCTATAGCCTTGACTTAAATTTATTTATTTACCATTCTTAATCAGGTTGCTTTCCGGCGCGGTTGTGTCTGTGTGGGCAATCTTGCCCACACAGACACAACCGCGCCGGAAAGCAACCTGATTAAGAATGTCGTAGAATCACCGTATAACATTACACGTGTGGCCGACCGCACGAAACGCGTCGGTTTAACTGAGTCGATTAACGAACGAGTCCCTAACCCTCCTAACAGGCTATTATCCCTTGTTTTCGTCTTAGCTGGATAGCTACACACATACAGACGCTCCAATACACTTATGTAGACGAGAAACGTCTTAAGACGTGTCGTAATCCCACGAGCTGTTTTATAAATGAAAGGACTTTAAGGCTTGGTTTAGATAAATATGTTTTTTAACTAGAAAACATTTTTTATGGTGATTTTAAATAAGTTAGCAAGTCTTTAGGGGCTAAGTGTCACCCCGTGAAGGTAAACAGCTTTCCCGAATAGACCCATACGACATTACCAAAACATATAACTATACCAAACATCATCAGCCACCTATATACAATTATACAGGGCTTTAGGTATCTCTCTTTCAACCTCTCGGGTGATTAATCAGTCCACGAAACTGAACAACTTCCCCAAATACGAAAAAAAAAATTGATCTCCCATACAAAATGCGACTGATTAACCACCCGAGAGGTAGAAAGAGAGATACCTAAAGCCCTGTATGTATATTTTTTTATCCTGTCTAACTGACTCATCAACCCCAAACCCTTGGATCCAGCACGCTGAAATTTGGCACAAAGGTTCTTTTTATAACGCAGCCAAGGGATAAGGAATTATTTTACGAAATTCCCACGGGAACGAAGTACCGGGCATCCTCTAGTGTTGATATACAAACGGAGCCTCTCATAAATAATTACCTTTATAAGTGTTTGTTAGTAGATATTTGTGTCATGGGTGTTCGTGTCTGTCTTTGTATATGTCGCCGGAAATTAATAAGAATCGTAAGTTGATCAATTTTCGAGGTAGTTTATCAACTTTCGGCGAATCATACACGGCAGTTCAAATGTATTATTTAACGCAATAAATTTTAGCTAATTGATCAACTTACGCTGCCTGGCTGTAAGTTTATCAACTAGCGATTTTGCCACACGTAAAATCATACACGAATGGACCAATCGCTGCTTAGTGTACATTTTTACGTTAAATGACATCCGTAATATAATACACTGTTCTCTGGTCGATGCGACAACCTCTTAAAGCAACCACAGTCGAGTCGTTTCTGGCACTTCGCGGGCCGCTGCCGCGGCACGCTCGCTACGCTCGCTCGGCTCGTCCGTGGTTGCAGTTCTATTCTAAGTGAGACATTCAACCAATCAGCGAACACCTCGAGTTTTGAACCAATCAGCGTACACATTGCGTTCGTCGGATCATTTTACCGAGAGACGCCGTAAATTGATCAATTACCAGAAATGTATACGTTAAATAATACATTTCAACTGCCGTGTATGATTTTCCGAAAGTTGATAAACTACCTCGAAAGTTGATCAACTTACGATTCTTATTATTTTCCGGTGACATATATATTCCAAGGGTCTCACGACACAAGGGTAAACCTTAGCGTGGACCTTTGAACTTGTAAAAAATGTATCCCAAAAATACAGTTACTCTGTCAAAAGAATAAAACCAAAAATAACTAAAATCGGATTCAAATCCTATAAAAGGTTTTATTGTTTTCATAGCTTCATTTGTTGCCAAATATGACTATCCTAGGTTTCTCCCCCCGGCGGATGTAAGCTTAAATGGTGGAGGTTAAAAATTTACCCCAAAAGGAGTATTTTTGCGGTTTTTCGGTTATATCCCGTAAAGGACTAACAAAAAAAGAAAATTTCAATTCTAAGCCTATTCCTATTACACACCATTTTACAAACCGTATCGGAAGACAATTTAATAATCCCGAAGCACTACAACGTTCCAGCAATTTAGAATAATTGGATAACAAACAAACCAATGTCGGATCATATCATTAACGCATATGGGTAAAACATTACTGAACCGAATTAATTGCTCCCGATTTTGGTTTTGATAATGTTACACCGCACAATTATTAACAAATGTGTTTTAACTTGAAAATTCCGACGTGAGTGCAGCAGGCATATTCTGTGATTGCAAAAAAAAAACACTTTCTCTTCTAGAGCGGCTCTTCCGCTAGTCAATGGCAATGAAATGACGTTAGTGACCATTTTACCCGTTCAGCAGCTCGAGCACGATGGTCAAAGTCAAAAATATTTATTTCATAGAACATACAAAGTACTACTTGAAAACGACATAAAAATACATTAGCAAAATCAATATAAATCATTGAGCAAAATATTGAATTACATTAGCATTTTGGACTTTGCGCCTATTTGCAAAGTTGCAGTCTTCCTCAAGAGAAGAATAGGTAAGAAACACCGAGGGTCGCTCTTTTTAGGTCAATCATATAGATTTTCTTACTTCTACTTCTATCTTCTTCTTCTTGGCGACAAACTCACGCGGCACGCCACTCGGCTGACGCTGAAACTTCACTTTGATTGCGCGAGGGCCCCGCGCAAAGGCTTGCTCGCGCTCTGGCGTTGTCAATGTTGACATTTTGACATAGGACCGCGGCGCATTACGCGCGCTATCACCATCGTACTCGAGCAGCAGGTGTCAAAATCGATAACCAACAAAATTTCATACACTTGACGACCACTGCCTTGACTAGCAGCGCCACCGCTTACTGTACGTTAAGTTGCAAACTACATAAAACGCATAAAATTGTCACAATCATCATTTTCCTGACATTGAAATGCCATTGATAAGTGGGATGGCGAAGTTCATTGATAAAAAATCATTGCACTACCTAACTAATATCATAATAATTAGAAATTTATGTTTGAAAGTTTGCCCTTTGACGAATTTGGATGAATACTGGTGGGTAGATAGATAAGCGAGGCTGTCATACCATACGCGCGTGAGATAGTGTTGTCACGTCGAGGTCATTCTAACACAACAACATTTTCTCACGTGCGTAAGCTAACATAGCAGGCACTTGACTAATACATAAGCATCTTGGCTTTTGAGTGTGTAGCATTAATAAAACAGTACTTACTTAGAGCAATATTCGCCTGCTTGTTGCGATCAAGCTGCCCCCGTAGCGCTCGTAGCCTTCGTAGCTTCAACTCCTGCGCCTCTACGCGCTCTCGTAGCCTTCGTAGCCGTTCACCTTCTACGGCCACCTGTAAGCAATTTAATATTTAATTAGTATTAATAATGTAGTCACTAGTAATTCAGTTGGTTTATTATGACTGAAAACCCCATGAATACTCTAAAATAAAAATAAAAATGTATATTCCTGGACACTTTTAAACAGCTGAATCAATTTTGATAGACATGTTTTATAAAAATTGGTTTAAAAAACAGTGATAGAAAACCAGCCTTTTAATAAATAAATAAACCACATTTAAATCGCTTAACTTATATAATAAGAGCTACAGTGCCACAGACATGCACATACCTATACCGATAAAACTTAAAACACCCCTCTTGTTGCGTCGCGGTTCAAAAAAGATTGGTAAGGCAAATCTCAGAGTCGGTAACAATTCTTTACCATGACGCCATATTTGTATCGTAACAATGCATACGTACATACATTAGATCACGCCTTTGTCCCATTGGGGTAGGCAGAGACCACAGATCACATAGCGTATCAAGGTTAATAATAAAACACTCTTTCCAAAAAAGGAAAAATGAGGCAAAAAAATTGAAAATACTTCATTCAAAAGATAATAAAGTAAAAATTAAGCAAATTAAGTTGCAATAAAAACCGTGTTGAGGCAATTTTGTTTATTTTAAAGGCGCACTTATCGCGTGCGATTTTATTTCTTTATGCCGCGATAAATATCGCATTAGGCTAACGCCGTCCGGCCCCGGATTTATTAGGGCTAGTGATGGGGTGAAAATCCGGGTAATGGCGGAGGAATATTTTCAGGCGACATTTTTCCATCTTAACATATTAATTATAATTGGGTTATTTTAAATTAGTAAGCGTAAATTCCTTTCAGTCAAAGGGCTGTTAGTTATAACTAAAAGTGATCTGTTCCAGAGGCAAAGGCGATCTTAATAGACCGCCTTTAGCACTTGTGTTATTATTTCCTTCTGTTTTTGTTTTGTTTACGTGTGCAAAAAATTATTCATTCATTCAAGCCTGTGAGTCAAACTACGAAACTGAACTGAACATGTTCCTAAGGAACATAGCTTGATTGATAAAAAAATTTGTTTCGTGTCTCCAAAATGAGATAACTTTCTTTTATTTAGTGGAGCTATGAGCGGTGAAGTGGTGATGGGGAAAGTTGTTCAGGGCGTCTTTTCCAATCGATGGCATCTTAATGGCGGTTGAATGGCTATGGTGAACATTTTATCAGTTCAGGTGGCATCGTAGTGATATTTTTATTCAGGAAAATCGTAGTGATGTTTTAATTTACACCTTTACAAAGTACATTCTTGCATTCTATGCTTTCGATTTGTCGTAGAGATAAATATCGGATCATTACAAAATAAAATTCAATCGATTGTAAAAAACTTGAAAAATTAATTCAGAATTGATTAACCTCTAGTAAAACATATCGCTTAAAATACAAAAAAAACTCCTATAATAAAAAGCTTCATATTTTTATTAGTTTTCGG
Source organism: Aproaerema taeniolella (assembly GCA_949987775.1). Lineage (NCBI taxonomy): Eukaryota > Metazoa > Arthropoda > Insecta > Lepidoptera > Gelechiidae > Aproaerema > Aproaerema taeniolella. The sequence goes on along the minus strand of OX465259.1, from coordinate 6,654,854 downwards.
AAGTTCATTTAATAAAACATCACTATTTTGTTCTATTACTTGGCTTTAAACAGATTTCCCCTGTGAGGTTTTCCCTCCGCGAAGTTTGCCTCAAAATGAACCCATCACTAATTAAGGGCGGACGAAATTTAATTTTTCTTTTTTATCTGTTTACAATTCCCGCAAAGAATTGGCGAGGTTTTCTTATGAATAAAAAAAAAACTTTTGGAACTTTTTCGATCTAAGAGAATAAATCAAGGAAACCGAGGATTAGACTGTTGTAAACGAATTTTGTTCAAATTGCCACTCGACGATACATTTTAATTTGTGTTCGAATGCATAATGTCGTACTTTATTGCACTCCAACATTTTTTTTGTTATTTATTACTTCTTCACGTAAAAACTATTAGACGGCTATTGATGAAACTTTGCAGTAACGAAATCAAAATAACACATAGGCTACATAGTTTTCCTAAATTCCCACGAGAACAAAGAAAGTCCCAGGCGGAAAGCTAGTAAAGAAAAGAGAATCATCCCATAAAATTTCGTTAAATAATAAAAAGCACTCCATATAGATTTTGTTTTTAAAGGCAACAACCACATTACTCACATATTGTGCTTTCTGTTTATCCATCATCGAAAGTATTAGTTGTAGGTAAATAGGAACTATTTGTAATAAGATCTCTACTTTTTCTATACATAAAATAACCAAGTTATAATTAAGAAAATCCTTTCTTTTTCGTGTATCAAGCGAATCTATTAACGAGAGAAAATAGAGAGAAGATAGAGGAAATTAAAATATACCAATACATAGTAAATAGCACACGCCTCGTGTTGCCGTCGAGCGGCGGGTCCACTGGTAATTTAATTAGTTGTACGAGTAGTTAATTATTATTTTTATCATTTTCAAAATTAGTTATAATTATTTCAGAGTTAAAGTCAAAAGTCGCTTTATTTCATAAAATGTGCAGAATGTTACTTAAAATAAGTCAAAATGTTTATGGTAGGTTTTCATAACGCATAAAAAGAGCGCGTCTCGCCATCAAACTGTTTAGTTTGGCGAGTAACTAAGACAAAACAAACTGTAACTTACCGTTGTACGAATAAAAAAAAAAAAAAAAACATCCAAAAACGTACCTTAACACATTAGATACAAGGTCTAGTATGTAGCTTTCCAACATTACGATGCTGAGGATCTAATTCATTACACATTGTTCTTTTATTTTGTTATAAGTACTCGGACTGCAAAATAGTCTTAAGTCAATGTATTAAGGACATAAAAAGTTGTAAAAAAAAGTTAAAGTCGGGAAATAAAAAGTTGCTTGTTTTGTAAAATCGTTCCTTAAAGTTAATAAGGATCTTAACATAGAAGAACGAAAAGTACCTATGCTTCAACAATCCACTTATTTTTATTTCTCCTTTCCGAATGGTAATGAATCACGATGTAGACGATTATCCTTTTTTTAATAAAAGCCTATCAGTTAACTTTTTCTGAAAGACATTAATAACCCTCCAATCCCCCGAACCCTGGGCTTTCCAACAGTCGATTTTACAAAAAACTTTGAGATCTGTTTCTACGACGTTGCCCATCTTGAGTAGCCAAGAAAACCTGTCAGGATGCGTTTAGCTTGTGTAGCCGGCCCAGTCTTATTTGCGAATTTATTTATTTATTTAATGTCTTTTATGCCAAAATTTCCACTTACAACTCTTTTCGAGTCCCGACCCGTCCACCCACTGAACTCTCCCACTGCTGGGTGAACGGGTAATTCCCAATGACCCCTTTACCCACTTCGCTAGTGGGAGCCGAATTAAGTGCCTAGTAATGGATTCTTTTTGTGTCAATTACTTTTTAATAGTATCAAGGTTATATAGATGGACAGTTGGAGATCTCGAGTGTGACATGGGCCACTTTTGTACGTGACCGAAATCGCAGGCAGAAAGCTATAGTAATTAAAATAATATTTTAAATATCCCTATTTAAGCTAACTCAAGTGAATGATCAAATAAATCGAATTACAAAGAGGAAAGAACGCGGATAACGTTTAAAGCAAACGAACTTCAGGAATTCGGGAAGATCGAGGATTTTTTTCTCAATAATAAACCTATGAGATATATTACTACATGCATAAGTACAGTAATTTAACTATTTGGTAGTTGACTCATTAATACGGATAATAATAACTCTAAAATTTAAATATTGTTTTACCCCCGACATTTATCGATTATAACTCCTAAACAGCTGAACCAATTTTGATCAAACATAACTAAAACCATCTTGATTAAATTAGCTTTTAAACAAAAAGAATCGCATTGAAATCAGTCCATTCGTTTAGGGACTACAATGACATAAACAGACACACATTTATATAGTGACCCAGATTCTCAGATATACAGACACACAGAATGAATACACACGTCAAACTTATTACACCCCTCTTTTTTGTCGAGGGTTAAAACTAGGGTTTGCAATTTATATGTGAAGAGACGCGGCCAAATAAAGTGATTATGAGTTATTACTTCATAATAATTCACCATTATAATATGGCTAAAATATTATATGTAGAAAGAAAACGAGACAAAACCGCTTTCATTGCACAATTTTTTTTAAATTCCTAATTTCAGATGAATGTTTGAAAACAGCTGATCCGTGTCTTTAATTTCCGTTGTGGTTCATTCTTGTGACCTTTTCCAGTCTGAAAAGATTGTGATTATCATGCTAGGCTTCGCTTGATTCCGCTTAGAGATTTTCGCTTTTATTTTTGATTGCGAATATTAACTTAATATCAATCTAACGTACCTGGGTTTTATTACTGGTCGGGGCAAACATTTTTGTAAAATCAGGTGCTTGTTCTGTCTTTTTAAATGTGAGGGACCCTGATGCAAGGGAAATCCTTAGTATGCGCCTTTGAGTGTGTCGTGTTTATTATTTATTTATTACTACTAAGAATTTTAGTGAACATACAAAATACAGACACTTGCAAACCACACTTTATAGAAAATAATATAATGACGCTAACATGTATCTATATATTAGAATTATGTAAATTTGTCCGTAAATATCAAGAACTATATACTAAACGAGGAGACATTAAAACTTATTACTCACTGAGACCTTTCCGCAAAAAGCAGCTAATACTACCTACTTCTAGGCTAAAATTACATTCATCTGGACCGTTAGCTATGTCAACTAAAATATATAACAAATTACCAGAGAATATAAAAAACGAAATATCAGATAAGAGATTTTTAATATCACTTAAAGAACTTTTAAATAAAAAATGCTACTACACTATTAATGAATACATGATTGATACATTCCGACAGTGAAATTTATACAAGTGATTAAATAACAGCCCCATACCTATCCCATTTAGTTTATTTTAGTAATAAAGAAGTTTAGTTTAGTAATAATGTAAATAATAATAGTAGATAGATATGTTTAAGTCAAATTGTATAAAAATTTGAAAAATGTTTGCTGTACCCTCACAGGGTTTCATATTTGAAACTTGTATTATATTAGTAAGACCTTGTACACAATATGGAAATGCAAATAAATGAATGAGTATTAATGATTTAGATTATTAGTTGATTGCTTGATACTACTTAAGATATCTTGAAGTCTATATTATAATATAATCAAACACTGTCTTATAAAGTAAAATAAACCAAGTCTTTATGGAGCTGTCTGCATACAAACAGTATAAAGTTTCTGCTTGTTACTTTAACTCTTATTATAAAATAATAAGGTTGCTTTTATCAAACTACGTACATATGCTGCTATAAGTAGAGTCTCCCCGACTTACCGACTAATGAATGTCAAATGATGTCTACCCTAATTAAAAATACTTTCATGGAAAGTTCTTGGGCTTCTCGTTTGTTGTAGAAGACTTAAACGTCATAAAGATGATAGGCTTAATTACTTTTCCTTCATAAAAACTACGGACAAAGTATAATACTAGCTTTCCGTTCTGGACTTCGTTCCCGTGGGAATGAATTATACACATAAACCTTCCTCTTAAATCACTTCATGGAGACGCAATTTTTTTTCATATATCAACCTATGTACCTTGGGGAAAGGTGTTCAGTTTTGTGGGCTACTTTACACCCTTAATTTTCGCAAATTTATTTATTTATTTATTTATTTATTGTACAAAACCAACAGCTTAATTACAAGACATGTAAAATTAGTAGCTAGCTTAGGTCTAATTTAAAGCAAATGTAGCTCAAAAACCAAATTTTTCTGCCAATAGCTGGCAACAATAGTGGGTATTTTTATAACGTTAGGTCGAAAATAAATGAACTGGGCTCGTAGCCCAGTGGCTCTCGCTGATCTCAACCGATCAGTGAGGTTAAGCAAAGTACACAGAGGCAGGGAACCTGATGGGTGACCAAAGTGGCAATTTATCATGAGCGTTTCCGTGCTTCGGAGGGCACGTTAAGCTGTCGGTCCCGGCTGTTGTCGATTGACTACAGTCGTTAAAACCAAGTCGAGGCCATTGTGCGGTTTGAAAACTCTGACACCAGGGTTAGCCAAGTTCGCCACAAACTTGACTATACCTACACGATAAGAAGAAGAATGAACTAAACTTGTGCTTTCTTCACTCTTCTCTGTATAAAATGAATGAGTGTCCAACAAGGATTAAAACCATGTATCCTGAAACCTCTCTTATCGCACTGAAACAAATGTTCGTGGTATGTGGAGATTTAGGGGCAAATAGGTTGTTATAGTATTTAGGTAGGACATGGGACGACATCCGGCCCCGAATGCGGGATTATTGGTAAACCCTGTCGATTCACAGCTGGCCTGTTAGCTTTTCTAGCAGAAACTACCTACTTATTGTTACTATGATCCCAGTTTCCGAGGGCAGTTCGGGATCTAGCTGTTTCCAGGCCTACTGTAAGAGCTAATAAAAGGAATACCTACTATATAGGCAAAAGGCTTACAAACTATAGTTTTATTGTTACAGCATTACAGGCTGGTTCACAAGGTAATCTATAAAAGGAATTCCTGTGCTTTTTGTAGGTACGAAAAGACCATGGTTTTACAATTTATATTCAAACGTTCTCCACAATAATGGTCCACATTAAAACGTTAGAATCAACCGGCTCCAATCCCAGTAATGGCCTCAGCAGATAACCACAAACCAAAACGTCATTTACGTAAACACACATGTTTTTTATTTTTAACCGATTTTTAAATAAAAAAGGAGTTTCTCAGTTTGACCTGTAAGTATGTATGTATGTATGTATGTATGTTTGTGCGCGATTTTCTCGCGTTTGGCTTAACCGATTTTGATGCGGTTTTCAGAAAAGTATTTGTTACATTTAGGAGGTTTTAGTATTTTAACCGACTTCAAAAAAAGGGGGTTCTCAGTTTAAACTGTATGTGTGTAAATAAAAATGAAAATTCGCCTAAACTTTTCAAAGCTAACATTTCGTTTTATTAACTGACTTCAAAAAATGAAGTAGTTATAATTTGCACTAAAAATGGAAAAATAAAAACTTTATTTAAAAAACAGAACCAACTTCAAAAAAGTGAAAAATAAACACAATATCATTCGATGTGCTATGTAGTACCTACCTACTGAGCTGTTAGAAGTCGGTGCCAAGAAAATTAAGTTTGATAGGCCACCTTCGCACCGACTTCAAACAGCTCAGTAGGTAGGTGCTACATAGCACATCAAATTATATTGTATGAATTTTTCGCTTTTTTGAAGTTGGTTCTATTTTTTTAAAGCGCTTGGTAAAATTATATCGGAACTTCAACTTCTTAAGTCAAACTTCTTAAGTAAAATTAAAAAAAAAGGCTGTCGAATTGAGATTCTCTTCCTTTTTTAGAGTCGGTTAAAAATATACTGAACCGTAAAATAAGAAAATCAACAAACGAGCTAGGTAACTTCAGAATTCAAAGCACGCTTTAAAAAGTTAACAATGCGATTGTTATCCTGTTTACATATGTAAAGGTTCTGACGTTGGAAATCAGAATAAGAAGATTGTGAAACTAAGGCACTCGTAGCCCAGTCGCGCTCGCTGATCTGAAACGATCAGTGAGGTTAAGGCGACTACAGCACCCGATAAAGGCAGCACACATAGGAATAGTGTCATCTCCGTCTCTCAACAGGCCTGGGCCGGCAGCGCGAACAGTGTCGATACCCGAAGTTTACGGACTATGAAAGCGTGCGTGCGTAAAAACATGTCCGAAAGTTAGAAAAATGAGATTTATGGAAAGGTGACAGCTTAAATCGAAAAATGCGTTAACTACTTATCGAGAGTGTTCAATCACGAACATTTTGATAGCAAATTCAAGTTCCTGTGTGCATTTTACTATCGTTTTTACAGCTTAAAAGATACACAATATTGGTCATTTAGAGGTGACTTTGTAAGCTTTTTCTATCGAACCAAAAGTGCTGAATCATGTTTTCAGTAAACTACTTATCTAATTTATGTCCTGAATATTACCGTAGTATTTTTTTCTTCGATTTAATGCAGTGCGTCATGCTTATCTACGCATCATAAAATCGTAATTTAAGTGCTGTAGTCGCCTTAAGTAAGGTACATCGAGGCACGGGAACCTGATGGATGACCAAAGTGACAATTTATCACGAGCGTTTCCGCGCTTCAGAGAACCACGTTAAGCTATCGGCCCACAGGCTGTTGTCAATTGACTACAGTCGTAAAACCAAGATAGTGGCCAGTTGGCGGTTTGAAGACTCTGACACCAAGACGTTAATTAGTTAAAATACGATCCTTCAGTACCGTAAATAAAATAAAATAAAAACAAAGCTTATTTCAAAGACAACGAAGCAACTTGAAAAGGAAAAGCGTCGTATATATAGGGTTTTTCATCTAAATAATGAAGTCGTAACGGCTAATCAAAAATATACAGACAGGAGCGCCCTTTAATAAAATGTTTATACAAGCCCGGAGGTAAATTAAAAAAAATGCCGTTGGGCAATGATCAAAAGAATAATACTTAACAGGGATCTTTTATTAAGGTGACTTTTAAAACAAAATAACAAGACGAGAGTTCGGTGCATGATTTATTTCTATAATAACTGTAAAATAAAATAAAAAATGTATCACCCCCGACATTTCATTGCTTATAACTTTTAAACGGCTGAACCAATTTTGATTGAATTATAGCTGAGAACCATTTGGATTACGTCAGCTTTCTAAAATCGATCCATTCGTTTTGCACCTACGATTCCAAAGACAGATTTACAGATACACAGATACACGTGTAAAATTTAAAAACCCCTTCTTTTTTGTTTGCGCCGTGTGGTGATCGGCTTAGAATAACACCACCCCGTTTCTTTCTGTGGGTGTCGTAAGAGGCGACTTAGGAAACACAAATGAGACCAGGAAGCTTATTCCCTAACTGCGATAGAGATAATGATAGTGATTGCGATAATTCAATGCGATAGTGATACTGAATGCAATAGCAAAAGTGGATGTTGAAAATGAATGATATTGTACCACTGAATGATATAGGTATGACAGGTTTTCATTGGCTGATAAATTGCCAAAATACCAAATTCTTTCGTGTCTGTAACTAATTTAATATATTTGTCTCTTGTATATTCCTCTCGCTTTCTCGTTCATTTAGTACTTCCTGTCCGAAGTTTGCGATTTTCAATACATTCATTCTACACGGTGATCAACTAAATGACATTTACAGTAAAAATAAGTTAAAGAGAGATGGGGTTGTAACTAAAGTGAATTAAAGTGAGACAGCACGTAGCAACTAATACACTGACCTGAAAACAAGCTTTGTAACCAATATTATCATCTTCTTTTCATGATCCCATCTTTTAAACTTTTAGATAAAAAAATCTTCACATTTGAATTAGGTTCAGTACATACCTAGATATGTTATAAGTAATTCGTTAAATACTAAAACGTTAAAAGAGGATATTGCTCTGTATACCTGAGGTCAATAATAAAATATTGATGGCAATAATTACTTAAATGCTAGACTATAATTACGAGAAACTTATATTGTGCCAGCTGCCAACTCTTTTCTGGGATACTTTAAAAGCCAGTTAGTGGGTTTTGCTGTGGCTGAAAAACTGACAACCTATTTAAAACAATATTCATGTTCTATCTTATATTATGACCGTCAGAATGTAGGTTAGGTATGTAATTGTTTTACAACCATTATGATGTTCTGCTTACTCCGTCAGGGATTTAGGCTTCAGTGTATATATATGTTTCAATAAAATTTTACTGAAACTCAGAGCCAAAATGAGTTATCTAGCCATCCGAAACGTAGTAAATTTATGTTTTTCTGTCCATTAATTTCACTAAACCATTCATTAGTCAAAATAATACAAAATAAAGACAAATAGCATAGCACTATTTGCTTGTGTTGTGTAATGGTGCAGGCGCATGTAGCGTTCCACATAAGACTGCGACCTTTGCCTCGGTACCAATGTGGTACTACCGGGCCTATTGCCGTGTTTCGGGAAAGGCCGGGCTCTAGAAAACAAGGCTAAGACATTTCTTGTTCAATAACATTTTTCCAAGATCAGTAATAAGTTAATAACTTGCTCCTCCCAGGTCTCTCATCTTTAAAAGAACTCGTCATTCTACAAAACTTCAATAACAAAACCTGGGTCTTCTTCTTCCTCCTACTACTGTAATTGGATTATAGAGATTACGTAATAAATAATAAAAATTGATTATTATTATTTTCTTTTTCGTGTTTTACTGCCAAATCAAATTGATCCCTTTGAGTACAGAACTCTAAAACACATAAAACTTTTTTTATTTTTCTATGAAAGAGGTGTCTATTGTTCATTTTATCTTTTTACTATAATTACTCTATGTTTATCAAAAGTGTCAAAATTTGTCAACATCAGTCCACGTAGTATTCTAAGTATTTTATTTGTAAATATGATATTTAAATGGTTATGTTATAGTCCCGTAAATAACAGGTTTTTTTACATTAGTAGTACGATAACACATCTATGTTATACCTACAACAGAAAGCAAAAAAAAATATTGCAAAAAAACTATTTTGTAAAGAATGGCAAACGTGCGCAGGGTTTTGAAACCACAACTTCAGGCACAAGCCACTCAATATCGTTTTAAGATCAAGCTCTTCTTATACAATTTCTTATATTTAAATTGGACGTCCTGATTCACTGACTCATCAACACCCAGCCCAGACCCTCAGACCTAGAAAACTAAAATTTAGCAGAAAGGTGTCTTTTGTAAAGGTTGTAAGTACTAAGAAAGGATTTTTCGAAATTCAACCCCTGGGGTGGTGAAATGGGGGTTCAGAGTTTGTATGGAGAAAACAATTTTTTTGGACATTTTAACTCGAAACTTCGTCAAGATTGACCTTAAGGCAAATAAAGGGACGAGTGTTTCCGGATTTTTCGAAAATCAAGGTGTCAAGAATGAAATGGGTGACTAAAATAGTTCTTTGCGCGAGAGCGTAGCCGCGGGTAAAAGCTAGTCTATTATATTTACAACATCAAAGGTATTTTGCATAATTTTCATTAATAAATCTGTTTGCAGGGTAATTGATAGAAAATGACGTCTACACTCTAACTTCATCCACACAAAACCACGAAAATGCGAAGTTACAAATTCAAGATCAAACATTTGTAAATACCTCAAGTATGTATACAAATACAAATAAAAAATACAAATACAAATTTCTTTATTCCACACACAATATAAACACATACATAATATAGCAAGCTTTAGAAAGGCAGGGTGGAAAGGGTGTGGGCACAGCAAGCTGATTTTAAGCCCAACCTGAGTCACAAAGAGGGAAGTGAACTAAAAATTTGGATAAGTAAGAAATGACACAAATTAATCAATTTAAGTCCATACATAAATGACAACATACGAGGAACGACAGACAGTGGGCCAAGGCAGTCTCGAATGGTGGCCAATGGGAGCAACAAGGCCAATGAGCAGACCAACCAGCCCGATGGTCAGAAGATATAGTCAAAATGACGGGACCTCTATCGATGAGGTTAGCACAGAACCGTGACGATTATTGCTACAGAGAAGAAGCCCATACCCAGCAGTGGGTTGATGTGGGCTGAGTATAATGATGTACCTTATCAAACTATTTTCATGATAGCTTTCCGCGCGCGACTTTGTTCCCGTGGGAATTTGGAAAAATTATGTAGTACCTAGCCTATGTCACTCAGGGATAAATCAGCATTTTAATGGTGAAATAATTTTTGAAATCGGTCCATAAATGGCGGAGAAATCGGTGAACATACATTAAAAAAAACATACATACAGTCGAACAACCTTCTCCTTTTTGAAGTCGTTTAAAACTACAAATCTTCCCTCTTTAATTAAATATTAGTATAGATAAAAAGTAGTTATCTTTTACTTTACAAAGTTTTATTGTATTTCAGTTATCGAGACATCATCCAATTGCCGTCGAAGTTGGTACAAATGAGTGACATGACATATTATGAAGTTTTGAAACGTGGAGGTTCAAGAGAGGATATCAGCTCTTGAAAATAAGTAACAAAGATGTAAAATGACCACACTTGAATAACTTTAATGCTCTTTTATATTAAAATAAAATACATGAACTAGATTGAATTTTGATTTTTGTGCTTGGAGAAAATCTGTAAAAAAGAAACAATTTTTAAATTAACTTTTCATATGCATTCTAAGATATAAGCACAAGCTTATATATGTTTGATATATTTTACTTTTATTATTGACGCGAGTGCGTCTGATTGTTTACCTATTCAATGTACCTAGTTTGTTTCACAAAATAATAATAATGAGTTTAGAATAATTATGACCCTACCCTGCTATAAACGTGGAAGCATGGAAGCTACAGTAGCTTCCATACTAGACTGGGAGTAATAGAAAAACATAGAATGTGCCAGCTGCCTATTATTCCCAGGCATACTGTAAAAGTCAGTAGGTGAGACGCGAGGGTTTTGCTGTATTGTGGGCAAAAGGCTGACAACCTCTCACCACTTACATCATTTTCCATCTTAAAACCCTCTTGAATATATGTCAAACGTGGCATCAAGTGGTTTTAAAACCAATGATGCTCTGCCTACCGTGATAGGGATTATAGGGATGAGCATATGTATATGTACTATAAACGTAAAAGTTTGAGACGGACGGAGTTTAGTTACACCTTCACAAAAAAAAAAACAATTCAAGGGATTTTGGACAACTTCACAAGAATGTAGTTTTTATTTTATTTATTTACTTAACACTAAAAGTACAAGGGCGGACTTAATGCCCAATGGCATTATCTACCAGTTTACCTTAGGGTGATTGGTGAGAGTGAGTGGTAGCCACACCTTATCCGAGGTGAAAGATAAAATATTAAATTATAAACATTATACTTACGAAACTAAACATAAATAAAATAATAAACATAAATACATATGCCCTAATAAGTATAATATTATAACGTGTCAAGCTTAGCGTGCTCTTGATAGTATAAGTAAGAAAAATGCTTTTCTATGCTCAAACAAATACGATAGAGTCATCTTAATGCTGTAAGGAAGGTAAAGACTTCAAATAATATGTTTGTCATTATAATTTTTCAATTTATTGATTTTATTAGGAACACTTACTTAAAGTGCCTGTAATGTAAGTACCTTATCAAACTTTATTCATGATAGATTCCGACGCGGGACTTCGTTTCCGTGGGAATTTAGAAAAATGATATCCTAGCCTAGCCTATGTTACTCGGGGATAATGTAGCATTCTAATAGTGAAAGATTTTTTAAAATCGGTCCAGTAGTTTTTGTGTTTATTCGTTACAAATTAATATACAATAAATAAAAATTGTATAAAAATGTTTACCGACTTCAAAATTAAAGGCACCCATTTAGATATTACTTCTTTTTTCGTTGAAGTCAACATCCAAGGCATATATCACAATATTAAAAATGGCTCTCAGTTCACATTTCTGCAATGTGTAATGGGATTTATATTTACAGATAAAACTAACTCAGAGGCTACGTAAAGGTTTAAGAAAATACGCTATTAGTTCTTGATTCACAGGGTTTTTTTTTTGTTTGATAAGTACTATGTGAACCCACAGTTGGACTGGACAAGGTCAACCGAACTTCTTTTTGGAATCTTCAGTGGGTAAACACACTTCACACTTGACTATACCTACATGATAAGAAGAAGTGTGTTAAGACATAAATCATATATCTATCTGTACACTTACGACTATGATCCCTTTTACGTACGAGTATGTGGTGGTTTGTGGTTTAATTATCCAAGCTTAATTGTAATTAAAATTTGCTCGATAATGATAACCCAATGAGAAATATCATAATTTGGGAAACACTTCTTACTTCATCTCGTCCTCGTTTTGCAGTTAAAACTTCTATTTCCAAAGAAAGGATTCACGTTAGGAAGTTCAGACATTGTCAAAATGTAAAATATGTTATTTTATTTGCATGTCCAGACGTTTGATATGATGAACATTGAATATCTGGAAAATGGTATTAAATAATGATTTTAATACATTATTTAAAAAAAATCATGATTTGAGAACGTTAAAAATTAAGTGGCATACGAGACGACCGCCTGTATTGGACATATACGTACTAACACTTGGGTTGGCAGAGCGTCAAGCAATCAAAAATACTTAGGGTTTTAATATGATCCATAATCAGGGGTATAATGTATAATGTAGCCGGTTTGGTCAAGTGGTAGTGACGCTGCCTCTTGATCGGCGGGTCCTGGATTCGATCCCCAGCCAGGGCAAACATTTGTGTAAAAAGTAGATGTTTGTTCTCGGGTCATGGGTGTTTGTGTTTGTCTTTGTGTTTTCCAAGGGACCCACGACACAAGGGAAAACCTTAATGTGGGCCTCTAAGTGTGTAGCGTTTATTTATTTATAAAAATGGTACAGCTTGACGATCTTTTGCAAAATTTTTGCACTTTTTTATATACAGCCCGCCATGGTGGAAGCATATTTACTCGTAAAATGCATCATTATTCCCCCAACAAATTCCAAAGTACCCACAAATACGTATACATACGTTTACTTTGCTATAATTGCGTAACAATAATCATGTTTTTTATCAATCACACGAGAAAAATAACATAATAATAGTATTTCTCAGAAGTAAACAAACACCAGAACAATATAAAACAACCCCTTTTTCTGGTTAAAAGCATGTCAATACTTCCCAATATGGCTATTTCTATTTACCTCATTAATTTTTAAGAGAGCAGTATCTCCCAAATTACTTTTTCTTGTTAAATAACATTAATATTTTTGAATAATTACAAAACATTTCATAAGAAATTATCAAATAACATGAAAATAATTGACAAATTGACAATTACATTCATTCAATATCATTCAAAATGTCATTCTCTGTCTTTGTTCCAGTTATAACAGCTTGAGAATTCGGACAGTATAACATGAAGTTGGCTATTTCCTGTTCCATCTATAATTTATTTGACAGTAATTGATTGCGATAAGATTGCGATACAGCTTGATTATCACTATCGCACTTAGAGAATAAGGTCCCTGCCTCCTATTAATCTATCTCAGGCAACAACACCTCATTTTTTCATGAATCTGAGGTGTTGTCCTATGGTCTCATGCGGTGTGGTAGGCTCTGTAAAGGGCCGTCTGGTTCGCGACCACCCTCCTACCGAAGTCCGACGCCAAACAGCTTGCTGTGTTCCGTCGGTGCGTGGGAGTACCAGTGCCTTATAGGCGTTTTCTGGGTTAACTCGCTCCATCGTCGACCTCATCTATGACCTTGGTCAAGATTGAGGTCAAGAGTTAACCCATCTTGTACGTATAATAAAAAAAAAAATTGTAGGGGGTAAAACAAATAAAAGAGCGTCGTGCGCATGTTTACGGCGCGTGCGATACAAATCTGGCACGGGTGTGCAAGAATCACGCGAAGGTTTAATTCAACTTGTTTTACCCTGTATCCTGTACCTGTTTACTTTCGAATAGACCTTGGAAATATCTGGCAAATAGTTCGATTAAGCTGTAGTGATGTTTTCACTGATAGTCATGGATTTGAACCCCACCCTGGCCGGAGAATTTGGAATTTGTTTAAAAAACATTAACAACTCCATAAGGAAACCTCAGTGCGAGACTATGCCTGTGTTAATGTTAGTCTGTTTTTTTTTAACTCTCTTGCCTCGTACAGATCAAATATTTTTTATCTATTTTCAATTTTTTAATGACTAATCTTTTATCACTCTCATAAATCAATGACAGGAACATTTATAGCTCTGAGTGGTTTATTTTGTGTTGTTAATCTTCTTTTTCCTAACGCTTGGTCCCGTTTTTCTTTCGAGGTACGCTTGACCATTATACAGTATTTGGCAGGTCAAGTTATAACGGTGGAGCGACTGCCATCTGACCTCCGTGACCCTGCTAACAGGGGAACCTGACCGGATTGGATTAATGTACTTAAATTATACATGTAGAAGTCGCGCCGCCTCTTGATCGACCTCTTGCCTCGGATCCTGGGTTCTATTCCCAGTCAGGGCAAACATTTGCGTAAAAAGGAGATGTTTGTTCTCGGGTCATGGGTCTTTGTGTCTGTCTTTATGTATGTTCTGAGGGCCCCATGACACAAGGGAAAACGTTAGTGTGGGCCGCTGAGCGTGTAGCGTTTATATATTTACTATAATTTTCTGTTCTAATATCTTTGGAAACAATTTATAATGAATTGGAAGAATTTATTTTTCTTAATTAATATTGGTTGGAGTATTTGTTAGAAAACAATACACTACCGAACGAAATATAGAAGCTACAAGACGATATCGTTGTTCGTCAAATAATATTTACAACAAACCTATATGTTATCGTAAGTTTCTAAGAAAATATTATTTCTATCTTGTAATAATGTTAGCTTGAAAAATGAAGGCCATTATTTTATTTTGTTATTGGGCACGTGTCTCGAAGAAGTAGATAAAAGGATTTACTTATATGTCGTCACAATGGGCACAGGTTACCCATCATCTTCCCTGGTGGGCGATGACATAAGTTCCTTAGTCATCTCTTACGACACCCACTGGAAGAATCGAGGCGAAAACAAATTGTATTCTAATTTGTCGTCACCACAAGGTAAATTCAACGTACTTTCTAAAGACGTTAGTAGATTTAATATCGCGGTACTTAGTTGTGCATGTAATAACGAGGCTCTAACTCATGCTATCTAAATTTACCTCACTTCTTACCAACGTTAATACCCTGAGGCTCCTTGCTTTCAGCGCTCCCTATTTTATGGCAGAGAATTAATGAATGAAAACCACTTCCTGAATTTCATTAAACTCTATTCCCCTCCGAAACCTGATCGCTACAACTTTGATGAACAACTCAGGCGATACATTTTAATTAAATTTATTTGAAAATAGCTTTCCGCCCTCGTGGACTACAGGTTATATCTTGCCCAAGTGTGGGATAAAATGTAGCCTACAGACAGACAGACAGACAGAGTTACTTTCGCATTTATAATATTAAGGATTATAAGCATGGACTTAATTGAACATTAAAATTCTTCCACGATGGACTAGGAGTGAAAGAAAAACTTAAAATATAACAGCTGCCAACTCTTACCAGCCATACTATAAAAGTCAGTAATAGGGATGCGAGGGTTTTCTGTATTGTGGGCGAAAGACTAAAAACCTCTACACATCATGTTTAAATAACTATACATCATATTTGACTCAGCTGCACTAAATGATAGGAGGGTAAGAATAATATGGATTGCAGATGAGGATATCTTCAACCTCATGAAGATATGGCATTTCTGAAGATATGATATCCTCATGAAGATATGGCAATCAATAATGTCTGTTTCTTGGTTAACTCGCTCCATCATCGACCTTGGTCAAGATTATTATTATTATTATTTTATTTATTAGGTTACCAACAGAGTGTACACTCAAGAGCACGTCAAGCTTGACACTTTGGACTTTGGACCGGCCCTGCATAGTATGGCGCGCAGTATAAATCAGAGCTCAGCTGAAACTGGGAGTGTAAAGCGTGACCTCCTCTTGACTGTACACCACCACATTCAAGCACATCAAACATTTTAAATACAAAAACTCAATGCTACTTCAATTATAGGTAACTTACGGCAAGCTTAAAATTAAGTTATAAAAACAATAATACTTATGTTAAGTTTAAACAGTTTAATAAGTTGAATACCTCAGTGATTGAGGTCAAGAGTTAGCCCTTCTCATACTATAAATAAAACTGACCTGATGTTGCCGTGCTTCCTGCTGTTTCAGGTACCGAAGCCGCTGCTCCTTGGCACAGAGCAGCTGGTGCTGCGTGTCGATCTGCTGCTGCTGACGGAGAGCCATCGCTCTCAGCTCGCCGAGAGTTAGCTCCACCCCTTCCCCCAACTGTGGGCAAAGAGAGGACGAAATGTTAGATGTGATTTTCTGTGTAGCAGTCTTCTTATCGTGTAGGTATAGTCAAGTGTGTGGCGGACTTGGCTGATCCTAGTGTCAGAGTTTTTTTAAACCGCACAGTGGCCTGTAACTTGGTAGTCAATCGACAACAGCCGGGACAGACAGCTTAACGTGCGCTCCGAAGCACGGAAACGCTCGTGTGATAAATTCCTACTTTGGTCACCCATCAGATTCCCAGCCTCTGTGTATAGTATGTAAACCTACGACGGTATACAGTGAAAGTAGAATTACAACAACTCTTCAAAAACTTAAACATTTCCTGTTCCAAGTATACGCAGCACTCGTTAAATAGTGTTATAGACGTTCGGGCTGAAAACAAAGGAAACATAAGCGGTTTAGCTTTGGTAAACACGTTCAAAGTTACCGCAATCGGGGAGCTCATTATAGGTTTACTAATTATTATTATTAAGTAATTATAAATTAAGTACGTAGTAAAAGACTTTAAAAAACCTGCCAGAATTTTCGACAAAATCGACAAAATAATAAAACAGTTTTTTACAAGGAGAGATTTGAAGGTTCAATTTTTTATAAAATTTCATTGCTTGCAACCAAAAAGAAAGAAACTTACTATTTACTCCTCATTAGATCATTAAATAGAATGATGAAAGATCACTTTGCAATGTAAGTACGCCTCAATGACAAACATAGTAACAATTTTACAACGACACTATTCGGCTCGAAAGCGCTACTACTTCAATTACTTTCATATGTCAGAGGAAACGAAATATTATGTGAAAATAAACGGTAAATGGTAGAGTAGATAGCGAAACTAAACTTATAAGTTATTGTCCAACAAAAAGACTAGTTTATTTCATAGGAAAATTTATATGGCTGTTGCAGAGATCCAGTCATAAATACACAAGTTTCGCTTTCGTAAGTCCCGGTACACACCCACAGTAAATACAAGAGAAGAAAGTTTTGTCTCATGAGTATAAAGTCTTAGGAAGGAGTATTTGAGGATTCTTTGTTTACGTTTGGATTTGTATCAGTGCTGAAAGAATGAAATAATGTTCTTGGAAATTTAATAGGGGATATACATATTTGAAATGTAGGGTCCTCGACTCAGTTCTGGTTTATCAACGCCCGACCTAAATCCTTGGACCTATCTATTCACATCCTTAATATTCCCTAACTAATTTAAAATCACCCAATATACACAAAACACGCCTATACTGACTGTTTAATAAAAGTATTTAGTTAATTTATTTATTAATTTATTTTATTAATTTGGCTGACCAACAGCAAGCACACTAATACAACAGCTGTAAAGCTAATTTAAGTTAAAACTTAATGTCTTGCCACTTACAGGACAGCACTTAGACACACGGTTTGTATTCAGCGACTCCTTTTTGCTAATGAAAAATCAGCATAAGAATGTAATTATCCATACTAATATTATAAATGCGAAAGTAACTCTGTCTGTCTGTCTTACCGATTTTGATGAAATTTGGTACAGAGATAGATTGGAGCCTGGGAAAGGACATAGGCTACATTTTATCCCACAGTTGGGCACGATATAACCTGTAGTCCACGCGGGCGGAGCCGCGGGCGGAAAGCTAGTTCATTATAAACATAAAAATTATTTTTTATCTACCTAAATATTTACGCTTACACTTTACACATTGCACAATGTCATATTTTACTGAAGCTTTAGTAAAGCTCAACTGCAGCTTAATCGATACATATTTTTCTCGACGTACGACTTTAAGATTGAAATTGACTTTGTCCCAGTTTATTCAATCTGCAATTTGAATAAAATATTGTTATGAAAACGAATTTGCAAATTCACCTCAATATTGTCACAGGGCTAACTTTGTCAATTTTTCTTGTGCCGCGCCAACTCAATTGAAACTTCTTTTAGTCGGGATAACTTTAGATATACGACATTGGAGGAGAGATTGCGGGTTAGAACGTTCATTGACATAATTTTCGGGTAACTTTCCCATAAGTATATCATATTTTTTCTGTTAGAAAGATTTTTTTTAGGTAATTGATGTACTTAATCTCTTATCAAGTTATCAAAAATGGGGTGACTTTAAAATAATAACCGAAACTTCAGAGTCTGATTTAACCCGTGAAACTGAATAACTTTCTTTAAAAAACCTATACGAAATTCTCAAAAAAGTTTTTCAATTCCCAAAGAGAAATCACCTGATCGATGAAATTGTATGGAGACGCAACATTTTTTTTTTCATATTTCCACCACTTTTTTTTCATGTTCCAAGGAGAAAGTTGTTCAGTTTCGTGGGCTGATTCACATCCTTAATTTTCCAACTCGATTTCACTGTTCCAAATATACCCAACATTTTTTTTATAATTACTACTTATTGCACTTTTCATAAGTACCACAGACAATTAAGTGGGGGCTAACTTGAGCTGCATCCCAAATACTTATCAGCTTCGATCAACAATACTCTAACTATTTAGACAACGGGTTACATACAAAACCATAGCTAAATGCTTTCCACATTAATAAGTATTAGAACAGTTTTAGTTCAACATAATAACAGCAAGTAAGGTCTCAAGTGACGACCCCGATTCTGTAACTTAAGTTGTGTGTCGATGGAATGGTCGCCATTATATCCGTTTAGGCGGCGATTGAGAACTATCCAAATTCCATACATCTAATGCTTTGACTGGTGGCGCCACCGCCAACTGAAGTTTCAGTTGCTAAGTAGTTTGTAACTTTACGTTCGGTTGGCGGTGGCGCTGCTTGTCGGGTTGGCTGTCAGCAAGTATATGAAAATTAAGTAGTTCTCAATTTCGCCACCTGAACCGATAGAATGGAGGCCATTTCATCGACACACAACTTTAGTTACAGAATTGTGGTTTTTCTACGCAAACCTGATATCAAGTTGGTACATTATTATAAGCTGTAATTTTCACATTTATATAAGAAAGTGCCCCATCACTACGCAGAAATAAATCGTAGGCGGAGTCGTCGTGGTCTCAGCTCTCTCCACTTGATTCATTTTGTTGAGATAAATGACCAGGCTTATCTGTGGCGAGATTTTATCTCCGAGATACAGGTTCTGTGTCACAATGTTATTTATATTTACTTCTCGACCAAGACTTTATAAACTTTGTATAATGGTTTATGAAATATTGCTTAGCTTTCCACTTTTTTGTAAGTTGCTTATGTAGATAGAAAAATTGCCTAACTACACCAAATGACGTCTATAATAAAATTAAAATAAATTGTTTATTTAGTAAAAAGTTCATGCATATAAAAATAATGCTGTTAACTTAAATTTCTATAGTGCTAACTATACTAATAATATGCCCGAACCAGGTATGAAAAACCTGTATCTCGGGATAATATTTTGCTATGTGTCAAATAAACAATTACAGTCTGGGTAGGGATGTAAATTGTGCTACTGTGGCTACTGTTTTGTTACGTGGTGTCTCACGAAATCCATGGTAACATAAATAATTGTGCATGTTAAAAACGTAAGAGTCAACCAACCTCAATCCTAACAACGCCTATCAGCAAATGACGACAAACCAAAACGTCATCTACATAATATAATGTGTGTATTTGGTTTTATTGTTTCTTTTTTTAAAAACGCTAGATCAATTACGATAAAATGTATATGGAACCATCTCAGGAGTTCTACTCTTTCGAACAAAAAAGAATTTTAAAAATCAGCCGACAAAGAGAACCTCTTTTAAAACATGATTCTGAAAATATAATTATATGATGAAAATAGCACCTGAAAGGGTTAAATCTATTAAATAGACCTTTTGCTAACTTATAACCTCCTGGTACTTCATTATCATTTTAGTTTTATTTACTGTTATTATATTCCTGGATTTTTTCAATCAAAATTTATTATTTTTGCTATTTAGAAAACTTATCACAAAGTTACCAATTCCACAAGCTCACAATCAAATTGTATTTTGATTCTTAAATGGATTAGTCCAGCCAGCAAGAACATAAAATTTTAAATTCAAATGGTCAGGGTCGTCACCGGCTTAAACTCCACCAAAACCGACAAAGAGTAAAAATAAATGTAACGTAATCCAAAAGTCCTAAATTTTTCACTCGCCACGCATTATACTAAGGGCGACGCGAATTTTCCATTCGTTCAAGCGGATTAGAGGGCTCCACGGGATACGAGTGTCTCAGTGAGATAGCCCTGGCCTATGAGAATGTCTCATCGAGGATAAAAGGCCACTCCACGCCTTTAGAGAGTCTTTTACGCTATTTTACACACAATTTTGACTTGCTAGTAAGTTTATTTGGGTTTAAAGAAATTATACAATGCAGCTTTAACTGCCCGGTAGGCTGGTACAGCGAATCCCACGAAAAAAAGATCGAAATATAAAACAAAAACTACGTCGTCACACCACATGTTTTATAAGGCAATCATGGATTTATTACGTGATTCATGGCAATCGGTTCGTTTGGGAATGAACGACAATTATCTGATAGTGTCAGTTAAAGAAAATAGATTGGCCTCTCTTTAATTAACTTTTCAAAATGTAAATGTGACAGGTTTGTGGTAAAACTTTTATGATGCCGTTTTTAAAGTGACAAGTTATTTTTTCGGTCTTTTAGCTCTACATTTATGTATACCAAGAGATTTTGATTCCCGACTATGTTGAGTGTGTGGCTAACACTACCCAGGTTGACAGAGTAACTCTAACAAAACTTCCATGCATCTTGCTCCGGGTATTAAGCTCTCCTGCAATACGTGGTGCATTAAGGCGACACTAAACTTTGAGAGAGCTTAGTGTAATCTCTAGGTGCTCTTGTAAGCACCTACTGAATGAAACAGTGGTTCTGAAAATTAACTAGTCCAAGACCCATTTAACAAAAAAACCATACTTCGGGACTCACCCACCCCTTGGTTTTATACAGATAAGGATGAAATTGTGTTCGATTTTTAACCGACTTCAAAAAAGGAGGAGATTCTGTGTTCGACTGTACGTATCTTTTTTTATGTATGTTCACGGACATCTCCGCTATTTGTACCCGATTTTAAAATATAATTTTGGAAGAGTATACTCCATTATACTCCATTGTCACCAAATCAGGATCTGATGATGGAATTCCAGGGAAATCGAGGGCAACCAATTTCAATATGCTCTTACAATGTTTCTTATGTACTCTCTATTTTTTACACACTATAAGAAGAAGATTAGTAAAAAAAAATGAATAAACTTAAAAAAACCACAAAGAAAATGATTTGTCATCATAGCTAGCTTTGGCATCAATCAATTTTAATTACTTTTACCTAATCACAGTGAGTGTGATACTTCCAATTATTTTAATATTTACTTTTAACATCAATGTATCATCCTATTTTACAGAAGCCCCCCACCCACGCATTTTGGGAAATGCTGGAGTAGACGAGTAAATGTCGTAAGACAAGATTTTATTGTAAAAAGTGAATGTTACTGTACTCCTTATTTTTTCTTCACACACAGATACCTTACCTAAAGGTTGCCTAGAAGAAATTGCTACCTTGGCAATAAGGCCACCTTTTTGTAAATTCTATTTGTTTGTTTGTTTTTGTTTATGTACTTTTTGTTTGTTTCTGGTGTGCAATAAAGTATAATTCAGTCATTCATTTTGTTTTATAAAGTACATAAAGGTTACTCGCATAATGACCCTTCGGGTATCAGTTATAGCACTGACAGTACAAGCCTAGCTTGGGGTCTCAAATACTCAAAAAGACATTTGAAAACAAGTGAAAATTCAAATATATGCGGTTTGAGTCACAATTACATGTTTGAGGGAAAGGTAGGAGATAGCGTTAGCACCGAATAAAATTGTGTTCAGTAGAGATTTATTTGTAAGCTTATTTATTTATTTACTTTGAAAAAATCTGCTAGACTGTGAATGGAGAGGAACTCAAAACTTTTTTAAAGCCCGTATTACAAAAGATTCAAGTCTTGTTCTGTTGATTGTCTCTTTCTCTCATTACCAAAATGGCAAAGACAACTGCTACTCAAGTATAGATCAGAGTCTAAGTCGGGTTCTGTAACACGGACCTTAATCTGGGTATGAAATGTACTTTCAAATGATTGTGGCGCTAAAAGCTAGCCCTGCAAGCGATCGTGTCCTATTTTAGAGTGAACATCTGCTGGAATTAGTGTCTTACAATTGTTTGCAGTTGTCTGGCCGAAGCAGGCTGGCTTTTGTCCGCAATATCCCCAAGCGCTAAGCGATAAGGAGTATCGGGGTTTTATTGTTAGACTGCTTCCCTGTCGGGGTTTTCTCTTGGTTGTTGTTATGTATGTAGTTGTGTATCTCCAATACTATTGGTTCTTTGGTTCGATGCCAAGTCATGGCTACGCGTTTCTTTACAAAGCTGTAGTTTTTTTAGGCTTTAGGTAGGTATGTCTTTGTTTATGTTAAGCACGGTACGTGTTCTAAGGACAGAATGATCTTAACTTATCTTTTTTAGGCTAGTGTGTCCCACTGCTGGGCAAAACCTCCCTCCCTCGTTTTGGAATAGAATGGATGGAATAATACAAAGACTTATTTAATAAAGTATTAGTGGGTAAAGCGCTTCTATTTACTTATTGTTCTTTGGCAAATTTCTTATTTCGAAGAAATAAATAGACTTTTAGAAGACAAGAATAAGACAGACACTATTTGCCGAGAGACATTAAGAAAACAGAAGCACTGTACGTTTGTTGATTAAGTTTCTTTACTTGTGTTGCCAACATCGACCTTTTGTATACATTTCTCTTTTTAAATTATTTATATTCGGAGTTTTATACATTTTTAAACTTTTCTAATTTTGTTTTATGTCATTATGTCTCTAAATATCGATCCACGTTTTTTCATTGGTAACAACTAGCATAGACTAGCTACGAATATCTTCTGTCTTTTGATCATTTCATATTGTTTGTTTAAAAATATTTCCAAGTAAGTCCGTGAGGGTTAGACAAAACTGTCCTATTTCAAGCTAAACCTCAGATGAAAATGGTTTGGAGTTGTCTCCCCAATGCAGGCGACTTTTGGCTCCAATATCCTGAGCTTAGCGGTAAGTACAGAGGCCAGCGCATCAGGTTACTCCATTTTCGTTGCAAAACTGCTCTTATCGCAACAGCACAGAGAGCACGCGTGTGGAAACCTGATGTGCCACCGTCCTTACATTCAAGAGAATATTATGAAGCATGACACTTTGAAATTTGCAATGTCCTTCTTATTTTGTGGACATAACATTTAAAATTTCAGTTCAGTATAATATTAGAATCAGAAGTTCAGAGAAAAAATTATGTGGTGAGGTACTTTAAAACTTAAATTTGAATTTTCCTATAAAACTAAACAACTTTTAGAAAAACTTTCGCCTTGTATGGAGAGGCTATGTTTATATAGTTCGATTTTTATTAGTTGACGGATGTGACCTCCTTATTAAGTTAATTTAAAATCTTATGTATACAATTGGAGGTCCTGATTCACTGACTGAGAGAAGGTAATCAACGCCCAGCCCAAACACTTAGACCTAGAAAGCTGAAATTTGGTAATAAGGTATTTTTTTATGAGGTATAGGCAAGCACTAAGAAAGGATTTTTTGAAAATAAATCCCTAGAGAACTGAAATGAGGGTTTTACATAAAAACAGTCTCCTCATTATTGCAGAGCATATTTATAAACAAAGAATAGTTCAAACACCTTTTTTCAATCACTTCTCTTTAGCGCGGCGCGGCGCGTCGGTTTAAAACAAATGGGCGACTTATTTCACTATAAATTCTTGGATTTCGTCCCTTCGACCTCGTTTTCGTATCGGCGGATTACCCTGGCTGTGCCCCGATTTATGTATGTCTTGACACTTGTTGATAGGCCTCTAGCGCGTAACTTCACACCGAATCACCCTTGACCGATTGGGCGGTTTGACGAAATCGACCGCAAGGACCCTTCTGGGGATAAATTATAGGTCATCCTTTGCCGAGCTTAGTGCTAAATGTATCACGAAAATACTTATAACACCCCCTCTTTTTTGTCGGGCGTTAAAACAACAGAGAAGGTAATCTAGTAATTTCTTTAATAACGAGAATAAATAAAAATACATTTTGCGATTCAACATTCTCAACGTCACGTACCTAGTTTAATCTGTCCAACTGATCTAGTTTTTAAAAGGGGAAGTAAGGAATTAAAAAAAAAAAACATTTATGATCTGAGATGAAAATACACAAGGAAGTTGCACAATTTGAAACATTTGCATAGTTTCACTAGCTAAGCTTGTCACTTTAACTCATACTAGCTTTTCGCCCGGAACTTCCCGTGGGAATATGGGAAAATTATGTACCCTATGTCAGCCGCTGATATGAGAGCTTTCTATTGGTGAAAGAATCTTTGGAATTGGTATAGTAGTTTTTGAGTTTGTTCGTAGCAAAAACACAAATCTTTCCTCTTCATAATATTAATATAGCTGGCATGTAGATTAATAGAAAGCTTTTCAGTCAATTAGTCAGCCTATTATGAATTTAGCTTTACATACTTGAAAAAATAATTAAAAACTATCACATTTATAAGTTCTTATGAGCATCAGTTTGGATTACCACTCATTCTTCTTTCTTATCGTCTCTTACCAGCCCATATACGTCCCCACCGAGGGGCACGGGGGATTTAGGCCATAGTCCACCACGCTGGCCCAATGCGGGTTGGTGGACCGCTCGTCTTTCGAAAATGAATTTTCTTGGACGGACGGGTTTCATCACGATGTTTTCCTTCACCGTTAAGCAAGTGATAATTAGAAATCCGTACATAAATCCGAAAAGACGAATTTAGTGGTACAGGCCCGCACCAGGATTTGAACCCGCGACCTTCGGATTACAAGTCTGGCTCATTACCAACTGGGCTATCACCGCTAGCTATAATCAAGTATGTGGCAAACTTGACTAACCTTGATGTCTGAGTTTTCAAATGGCCTCTGACTTGGTTTAACGACTGCAGTCAACAACAGCCGGAACCGCTGGCTTTACGTGCCCTCGGAAGCAAGGAAATGCTCGTGATAGATTAGCACTTCGGTCCATCAGGTTCCCTGCCTTTGTCTTCGCTACTAAACCTTACTGACCGGTTCAGTTCAGCGAGGGCCACTGGGCTACAGTTGATTACCACTGTAACACTATTACGGAAGCTCGATCGATGACATCACTTCGGTGTAACGTCACAGTCTTCGAAGCATCGGAGAATAATTTATGTAACTGTCAGCTGAACAAATGATAATGATCTGTTGCTGACGTATTTAAGCTGAGGCTCGCTTCCGCGAAACAAAAGACGAGCGTAATAGAATCATCTCATTTCACTTTGGTTGATTACTAATTTAATTTAAGCTCGGGGAGAAAATTAAATAAGTAGAAATTGTTTCGTTTATAGTATTTTTAGAAAGAGTCGAGTAGAATAAAAGGAAGAATTTTTTAAACATTTCTTCAAATTTTTTTAGGGAACTACCTTTGACTCACAATTATTGAATTACAAATAGATAAAGCTCTAGACTTCTTTTTCTAATATTTAAATTAATCATAATAGCCTTTTTATCTTGTCTTCTCCATTATGAGAAAGTTTCAAGTAAATTCTCGTGCGCTTTCCAATTTTCTCCATTACAGAGTCCTGATTTATCAACGCCCAGCTATTTGATTTATCAACCTTGACCCTTAAGATGTGAAATTTGGCATAAAGATTCCTTCTATGACATATGGAAAGAACGAGCAAGGATTTTAAAAATATTCGACGGGAATTAAATCCCGGGCATCCTTTATTTACTCCATAAAATAAAAACTTCTACCTACAATCCTATACTAGCAATAAAGCTTTAGTTGAGGAACGGTTATGTGTAAAATTATTTAAACAAAAGCAGTGAATCGGTTACGTTTTCCAATCACAATTGATTGATGAAACTTCCGTTTTTGCAAACAAAAATTCGTTTATATACGTCATAGTTTGATGCACAAGCTCTTGATTTTATTTTATTTGATTTGGGAAGCTTATAGAGCTTTTAGGTCACTTAATTTAAAAAGTATTTTAACAACAATTAATATAAGTAATTTTAGGAAAAGAAAAATGTTTGGCGTGAATGGGACTTGAACCCACGATACCAGGATTAGGTCTCCCGGTGCTCTAATCAAACTGAGCTATCGTGCCTTCAAGTCAAGTGGCGAAATTTCTCATTCCCTTTTTCTTTTCCTAAAATTATAATAAAAACTATGATTTTATATGCTCTAGGTTTGTTATTGCTACGTCATGAAACAAAAGAAGGTCAGATAAACCATTACACACTTCCACATTAACTACTTAAAATTATTACGATTTAAGTATTCTTTAAAGCTGTAACTGCTGCTGTAATGTACTCGTATTATATGACACTGTTTTTGAGCAACAAAGAATTTACATACATACATACAACATACATACTGTAGGGCAAACAATATTACCTCACAAAGGTTCAGTATTTCTTTTAACCGCAGAACCTTAGAAAACGCCAGTCCAGCAATAAATAACTCGTTATTTTCAAGTAGGTACCGTTTCCGTATTTTTCTTTGAGGCAGTGGTCAATTCACTTTGGTTCCGTCGAGTGCTTTACAGGGTAAAAGGTCGAGTTTTCAAAGCAAGGCTTTTACCTTAGACTTCAGGGGACAGTACGCTTAGTTATATACAATTTCACGTTCCCTATTCGCGTGTTTCAAATGAAAAAAAAAAGTTTTTTTTATTTTTTATTACAGTTAATTGTGTATCGACAGACTTGACGTCCATGCCCTTGTCTTATTACATTAAAAAAAATTATTCATCTTAATATGCGTCAGTTTTAGTGCAATCTTTTGAATTGTCAAATAAGCAACCTCTCTACTATCTACCTATCTACTTGTAAATAGTGTAGTAAAATAAATTTATTTTCATTCTTTCTTTCTTTCAACAGCGCCGCAATACATAGTAAAAACCAAACCGTAAAAAACAAAATGCAAACCGTTCAGATCTTGTTAGATTATAGTTGCAACTAACTATATTACAATCGTACTTACTGCAGTACACAGCTTAACTCTAATTTTATTTTACAGTTTCTGAAAGCGCATTACAAACAAGTCAAAGGCAAAGCGCAGCGTGTGAGCTCTCAGGAATTAATTGCCCCTAAACTGGTGCTTTGTAAACTAACGTAGCAAGGACTTAGTGCCAAAAGGAGTTACTCCAGCCATACTTGATTAATGACGCTAGGGGATTCCTCCGCTTCGTGAATATAAACGAGGGAATCGGATACCGATGCGCCAAATTAATGACTTAAATTCTTAATTAGACTTGTTTCTGAGCTTAGTATCAAACACCATTTATGATGGACTACGTATAACTAGGTGTACAGCCAGTAAGATATTTAAAAAATATATACTTCGTTCCCGTAGGAATTTGGGAAAATGATGTTACTTAAGTGTTAATCCAGTGTCAGCAACCTCCATATCAAAATTGGTCCAGCCATTTGAGCATGAAAGAGTAAGAAACATCCATACATACATCTTAACTTCTTTACAAAATTTCGCATTTATAAGTAATATTAGTAGGATGGGTTCGCTCTTGAAAACAATATACCTCAAAGGCGAAGATGCGGTCGAGTACGAAGTGAGCTCACTCAGAAAACCCTATTAAATCGAACTTTAAAGAGATACTGCTGATAGATTGCTCTGCTTTTTGAGAGATCCCTACCTAATCTTTCAATCTAAGTACTTTTTTTATTTTAAAGTAGTCTCGAGAAGAGAAAGAAAACAGTGAAGTGATTATCATCTCCTTTTATCTTTTAATTTTAATAAGGCAAAGTAGCTGTCTGTCAGTCTGTCCTTTTCATTTCTGTTCAGACGCTTACGTTTGATACTACTCCAGTAAATTTATTTAAACAATTTCTTGATTATTTCAGGGTCGCAACTAGCAGATTATAAATATAAAAATTCTGGATAAATCCGCAGGAAGATAGTTAAAAATGCAAAGGGCAAAGTGGAATTAAACAAACTAGTCACATCTTGTTTCTATCGTTCAGTTGCAGGAACATGGATTACAGTTAAATCTTCTTCATATACTCGTATAGTGCCGTCCTTGTTTAACGTCAACAAGACGGAAAGTGACAGTACTATATTTAAACTTTAATATACGTTTCTGCAACTGAGTATTAAACTATTAACCTTTTTTTGTCTTTTTGTCTTTTCTTTTTGTTTTGTTTAACTGTTTTTATAATTCTATGAGACTTGTAATTGTAAGCGCTACTGCGCTTTGTTACATTGTTACCTTTCGGTGAGGGCCTATAATTGGCTTTTTGTTACTTATGTTTGTATTTAAGTTGTTACATAGCTGTTGGTCTTCCTAAAATTGTATAAATAAATAAATAAACCTATGATTAATCTGACTCTATGTTTTTAGAAACGTTTGTTACAAACTTGGCCTTTTTTTCACATGTGTGATTTTGATGGGATACCTATTACTCCAACTTTACAGAGATCTAGTAAATGAATTTCTTGCCCAAATACGTTTCATGCCCGTTCACAGCACTTACCAAAGTGCTTCAGTTTACTCAACGTTCATCGTAAATATACTGCTAATCGATAGAAACATTGTACATCTACACAAAGTAAGTAATGTATCAAAATGTTAATGTTGCGTGCAGTAATTCAAGCGAGAAAAGGTTGAAGAGGAAAGTTTTTATAAAACAAAGCACACTGATATTTTTTTTCGACTTTTTTTTGAGATACAACTTTACGACAAAATGATTTTTTATTGGGTCAATATGGTTGTAAAATCCATGAGCGTTGATGAGTCAGTGAGTCAGGAATTTCACAATTTCTATATTTTAAAGATTTTTTCTAAAGAATTCATATTCTACATTCTAAAGAATTCATTGATGGCTTATCTCACCTTGATAAGGCTTGAAATAAAAGCAGAAGATGTGAATTGATTTTTACGTATTTCGATCTGTTCCATGGATAATGTTAGAAAAGAAAAATAAAAGCTGAAACGTGCCAAAACGCTGAATCAAAAAACTCAAACATAATTAATAAAGCCCAAAATTCCGTAACAAAGTACGTATTCTGAACTTAAATAAGTACTTAAGTTAAGCAAACGTAAGTAATCCAAATAAACAAAGAAACTGGGTTAGACGATAAGCATTTACTTGAGAAGTAATTAAACATATTCCGAACAGGGTGATAAGATTCGTGGTAAGAACGTTGTTCCGTTGAATAAAACATACGATGTGTGTGGAACAGCCTTTAGGCCGAGTGTGAACACGCCTTTACGAGGCGACGGGGGAAATGGTGTGGCATGGCAAGGGATTTAAGGGGTAAATAAACTGATAGGGGAAAAATCTAGGGAAGTAGATTTATTTTTATTGAAAGGACTATAAGATTCAAATTAGCGTGTTACGCTCGTACACTTTAATACACATTGCGTAGTTACCTTGGGTATTGACAAAGCCGTAAGTAGGTACGTGGCGTCCGCATATAGCTTTTACAATATAATATTTGCGAACTTTAGTAACATAACAACAAAACTATAATGATAGATAGACCTTCTTTTTCTTCTTCTTATCGTGTAGGTATGTGGCGAACTTGGCTAACCCTGGTGTCAGGGTTTTCAAACTGCACAATGGCCTCTGACTTGGTTTTAACGACTCTAGTCAATTGACAACAGCCGGGACCGCCAGCTCCGAAGCACGCAAACGCTCGTGATAAATTGCCACTTTGGTCACCCATCCGGTTCCCTGACTCTGTGTACGTTGCTTAACCTCACCGATCGGTTGAGATCAGCGAGCGCCACTGGGCTATGAGCGCTTCAAATAGATAGATAGATGATGATGATAATGTTATCCTGTTATCCCTCATCTGAGACATAGGGTTCGCAGAAAGAATATATAGATATAGATATGATAAATACCTATATAGATAGCTAAAAATATAATATTTTTGGTTATTAGCTCCCGACAAAAAACAGGTATCTCCTATAAAATAAACCGATTTCGATGAGGTTTTTTTGTCTGAAAGCTGACGCATTTAATCATAGTTCTTAGCTATACTTGATCAATATTGGTTAAGTCGTTTAAGAGTTATAACTGTTATATATAAGCGATTAAATTCGGTGGTGATAGGTACAAAATCATTAGTTTTAGATTTGTCGAAATCCATCCAGTAGTTTTTGCGTGAAGGAGTAAGAAACCATCCACCCTCACAAACTTTCGCATTTATAATAGGAACAAGGATAATGAGGCGCCCATTTTGAACTAAATATACTTTAGTTACTTATACATATATTGACATTTTAAAAGAATAACTAAAAGAAATTTATTAAATTAAGTCATCGTCCAGCAACAGAGGAGAAGTCCTTATACAAACCCAATTAATTAGTCCCCGGTTCAGCATAGAACCTTGCAAAAAGGAAACGAAGGACTCTGTTTCAAGGAATCGAGGTCCAATGAAATGAAATAAAGTCTAGTAAGAAACCTAATTAACAACTAGCTTTCCGCCCGGGACTTTGTTCCCGTGGGAATTTGGAGAATGTAATTCACAAAAATTCGGAAAATGTAAAAACAGGTTAAAATTCGTGTATATATTTTGTTTTTACATTTGATCAGATTCTGTTTCTGTTTTTTTTTGAGAAATCTGTAATTCTGTATAAGCTACATTCCTGGGAAGTTTCTTCAAAATCTATTCAGTGGTTTATGGAGTGAAGGAGTAACAAGCAACTGTCTATTTATCTTTCCATACAAACTTTCGCAAATTCATATTTAACTTACATTTCTGAAAAACGCTATATACAAACTATCGTAAACCCTATATTTTGACAATATTCCTATTGCCAACGCTGATCTTTTTGCATATTTTTACTTTTTCTACCATTACTTATCTTGTATTGGGAATTCGAATAGTTTTTTTGGAAAAAAAAATGTAGTTTTTATATGTAAAAGCAAACTGACGAGTTTTTATTCCTCCATAGAGCTTTTTTCCAAATTTTTATCTCACTGCGGTCATTAGTCTATTTGCAAAATTAGCATCATACTATTAAGTAAACTTTATAAAATCAAAAGATCGATTTAAGTGCCTTAATTAAAAAAGACAATCGCTTTCCTTTTTACTTTGCACCAAACCCACGCGTGAAATGAATCGCAATGGTACTCATAGGCGCGGCAAGGTTCATTGGTTCATGAATATATTTGTACGTATATTCTTGTGAAAAACACAATAAACTCCACACGCCCTGATTGAATACGGAGAGAATGTTTATTTGTTAACTTGTTAATGTATTTAGTAGTATCAGCAATAATAGAAATGTGGAAAAATGAGTAGAAAATTGACGAAAGAAATAAACAGAGTGAGTGTAGTTGGAAGGGTCGGAAGAAGGCGCCCTAGGCGAACTTACTTAGACCAAATTGGTGGCGTACTGAGAAACGGCCGTGTTAGGAATACATGAATCCGACGAGCGTATTTGAAGCGAATTATAAATGTAGGGGAAGCGAAAGAGGTGTGTTTGGATCGTAGCAATCTGTGGTCTCTGCCTGTATTTATATATTTATAATTCAACACGCACTTATTAAAGAAATTATTAAAAGAAAAGCATACATATGAGGTCGGCGTTGACAACATGTAGATAAAAAACATAAGGGTCTTACCGCATTATGTGTACTTTACACTGCAAGACGAGGCAGAATAGTAGTAACATTTGACTCAGAAAGTTGCGTAATGAAGTGCAGTATTGCTTAGTTTATACAGTTTCATACAAAGCATATTTTTGCGTAGTATTACCGCAAGCCTTCCTTACTAACGCTATTCGATAGAACGGAGAAGGCAGAACGATATACACAAGACAAAATTATATCGCGTGTCCATGTTAGCTATGTTTAACAAAATCAAACATCTGCCCTTGTCTTTAAGAAAACGTATATAGAACACGAACGATTTCGTAATTTAGATACGATTCAGGGGCTTATCTACCCGGTATTATCTACGACCGAAGTTTCAAAACGTCGAATTTCAGTATTTCTGTCTTGCTATACAGATGAACGTGACAGGTAATGACAACTATTGGCAGTCCGTCGATCAGAGTAAAGCCCTGGGTACGATTTTTCGGCGAAGCTAATCGTTAACACTCAAGAATCACACTACGGTTTCCCTTCTACTATTGCTCCTGTAGCGAGTCCATCATACAGGTGTGGTAGCGAGCCCAACTGTCACCATATGTAGAAGAATTTTTGGAAGAAAAATTTGAAGGATAGGTCCAATAAAAGAGGAAATAAAACGCACACTAACATCAAATTCGAAAACAAACACGAAGGAGAACCGAAACGAGAATCGTCTTCGATTAAGGGGCAGCATTACTATCGCCATAACAATTTTTTTTACATACTCACAAGGTAGAGCAGTACTTTTATGGAATGGTGATACTGTTTCATGAAAATACACGTTGTTATTATTGCTTTTTTATGAAGTCGTTTAGCACAGGGGCTTCTTCGTAAACGATCATAAAATTTTAAACTGTCTGCTTTTGCTTGCTTTTAATGGTGTTCATGTGGTGATTTTTCAACTAGGGTATCGAGATTTTTATCGGATGGCCCGAG
Organism: Aproaerema taeniolella; assembly: GCA_949987775.1. Lineage (NCBI taxonomy): Eukaryota > Metazoa > Arthropoda > Insecta > Lepidoptera > Gelechiidae > Aproaerema > Aproaerema taeniolella. The sequence continues at coordinate 6,621,910 of OX465259.1, read as the reverse complement.
TATGCAAAGGTCAGTTTATGTCTTTAATTCAAGCTGATAATGAAACCAGAAAGATATTTCATATAAATTCCTAACCTTAACACAGAAAAATTGGAATTTTATTTCATAAAACCTTTAGAAATGATTCAATATTTTCTGATATAATATCTATCTACGCAGCTTCGAAATCAATATTCTGGGAATTTCAGTAGGAGTATTAATACGATTCCAACGTAGATTTCCAGTTAGGTGTTTGAATAACTGAAGAAAATTAAGACGTACGCCTTAATCACTTCAGAGTACCTACACACATCAAAAAAAGTTTGCGATCACTTGGAAAAGTGCTAATATTTTTTATTGTAGAAGAATTAAACTTAATCACTTTTTATCTTTTGATTCCTTATTTAAAAATATGAAATTTAAATATAAAATAATTTCGTAATTCAAATGTTTTTTCATTTAAAAAGACAATCAACCCTTGCTTGCTTTCATTCAGAAATCTGACATAGTCGCAACTTATCAATAATCATCAATAATTATCAATTATCAATTATTTATTCAAAAAAAATTAAGTTGGTAACGATGCCGAGAGGATTAACTGCAGTTTTACGAGCCAGAATTCTAACTTTAAGTGGAGAAGGCTATTCCACGAGGGAAATATCACGCAGAGTTCATGTATCCCAATCCTGCGTGGTGACCACGTTGGAGAGGTATCAGGGCATGGAAGATTTAGCTGATCGACCTCGCAGTGGTCGCCCAACTGTTCTTACTGCAATTCAGAAGCGATATATCAGATTACTGGCTGCCCGTGACCCAACAATGAACGCTACTAAAATGAAAGCAGAGCTGCGAGCTGCCACCGGCCGCGAAGTTAGCACCCAAACGATTAGAAATTGCTTACACCAAGCTGGATTACGAGCAAGGAGATCCTGGCGAGCACCTCTGAACTCACAGCAACGGAAGCGGCGCAGATTGCAATGGGCTAGGCTCCGTCAAAATGAAGAAATTGAGGACGAAAGCATCTGGCAGAACTGCTTCTTCGTTGACGAAACGCGGATCAGTACACATCCAGATAACCGACGTGTCCGTGTCTGGAGAAGACCTGGCGACTCTGAAAGGCAGAGAACTGCCACTGGAACCGTTCAGCAGGGCGGTAAATCAGTGTCCTTTTGGGCCGGGATAATGATTGGGGCTAGGACGCCCTTAATCCCGTATCAAGGCACCATGACCGGAGCCATGTACAAAACGATTGCAATCGATGGATACGTCAGACCATTCCGCATCAACCACGGGCGCCAATTCATAATGGTAGATGATAATGCGCCCGCACATCGAAACGGACGTGTTGATGCTGCTCTCCAGCAATACGACATCACCAGGTTAGACTGGCCTGCCGGCTCGCCTGACTTAAACCCGATCGAGCATGCGTGGGATGCTCTTAAGCGAGCTGTTTGGAACCGTCAGCCACCTCCGCGAACAGTGTCAGAAATCAGGGCAGCTGCTATTGAAGAGTGGGACAGGTTACCACAAGAAATGCTAGATAACTTAATTCTTAGCATGCCCAGAAGGGTTTCCGCATGTGTGCGAGCCAGGGGAGGAGTCATTTTATACTAACTATTAATTTTTTCGTAATAAATTTTGTTTGTTTTTTCATTAATTCAAATTTTTCATTACATTACATTTAAGCCAAAATTGCATTTCCTAGCTTTTGTTAATAAAAAGTAAATAATTAATAATGATTCTTTTATTTACTTAGTGCATTTTCATTATAAAATCATAAAACGTAAACAGTTTCTTTAAATAATTTATATTTTAAAGAATACACCTGATTTTGCTACTGATCGTAAACTTTTTTTGATGTGTGTATTTGAAATTATATTTAGAACTACTTATTCGTAAGCTAAACCCCTAAATTTATGTTCGAACTTCTTTGAAAAATGTAATCATAATTTACCGAAAAGAAAATAGGTACTGAAGGAATTTCCTCGCTCGTTATTATCAGAAATTCACGCATTATTCAAATTACTAACTTTTCCCCAATATCTCACGAGTGAATGATCAAATGGATTTTCCACAACTTTTTTTTCTTAGAATCGGTAATTTTTAGGGTTCCTTATCTAAAAGCTAAGGAACTGTGTACAAGGCGCAAGTCATTTTATCCGTACTAATAATTCTTGTGAATGTGTGTTTTTTTGTACTTCCTTTACGTCATGATATTTGAGCAAAGGGATAGTGGTAGAGGGCCAGAAAGTGACATGGCCTACGTTTTCACACGACCAAAGTCACGGGCAGAAAGTTAGTTTTACATTTCACTTTTCATGCCAGTATTTTAAGTTTAAGGTCCATTTAAAACAAACTTTCTTTAGATTACAAAGCACGAATGCGGTTGAAAAAACTTGCTAACTATCTCTTTTCCATTGAAAACCATTCATATTAACTACAATGATAAGTTTGTAAAACCAACTTTTTTTGCGGCCTGTTTAATCCCAATTAGTGTAAAAAATGTTGTATTTAGAACTAGTTTCATGTCCGAAAAATATCCTTGTATCCATTGTACAGCTGGTTTGGGATAAATATTATGATTAGATGAGAATTCAAAGCAACTATGTTAACTTAGCGCGTTGGAGGCAAAACTTTATCAATTAATATTCTCAACTCCCTAACGTATAAAATATGCAAAAAGCATATGTTGTTCTAACTAAGCGCTCCCTAATTACTTTTACATGAATTTGGCAAGTTCTCATTATAATGTATCGGATTTAACCTTTCATGAACAGCTAGGGTCTTATTTAATTTGTTGTTAACAAACCAGGGCCTCGGCGCCAATTTATCTACTTATATTCATCATATGAATCTACACTAATATAATAAAGAGGAAAGATTTGTATTTTTGTATGTTTGTCTATAGCAGTGTTTTTCAAACTGTGGGTCGCGACCCCCAGGGGGGTCGTGAAGCCTTACTCGGGGGGTCACAGGTAAAAGAAAAAGACAAAAATTTGTAAATCTTACACTAAACTTAGACAATTTCAGTGAAAAGGCTGTACCTGTATAGTGATGCCTCCCGCCGCCTTCCGCGTCTACCCCGCGGCAAACTCTTTTATTATGTGTTTTAAAATCTCCGAAGTAGTACACAGATTTAGCATAAAGGGGTCTTAGGGAACTTAGGGGGTCGCCAAAACTTTATACGATCCAAAGGGGTCGCGAATCCAAAAAGATTGAAAAACACTGGTCTATAGGTACTAATATTATAAAGAGGAAATATTTGATTGTTTGTTTGTTTGCATTGAATAGGCTCCGAAACTACTGGACCAATTTGAAAAATACTTTTACCACTAGATTTCTACTCTATCCCGAGTGTAGAAATCTAGTGGTAAAAGTGTTTTTCAAATTGGTCTACAATTTTCCCGGATTAAATTCGGCGGAATGCTAGTAACAAATAAAACAAGTCTCAATGTACGCAATCTAATAAAATATTTAAAGGTGATAACAGTGAATTCAAACCAGTTTAAAAGCTGACATATTTAGAGGTAGAATCTGGTTTCTAATAACTTCATTTAATAACTGTTTTTATTATGACTGTATCTTGTTCTCTGTGCCAAATAAAAAAGAGTCAATAAACTAACATTAAACAAATGTACGTAACTGAATAATAAAACCTCCTAAAACAGCCACTTTAAGCCTTCGACCCCAAGAAAACTGATCCAATTACACTGAATTCGACTTGCACATTCGATATATTGAAAATGAAAGAGAGTAGGGTAGATTGGGCCCATTTCCACACGTTATCCGGAAGGCCTAAGAAGTGCAAGGGGTTAAGGCTTTTGTATTGGAGGAAAACCCTCAGATTTACAAGGGTAGATAAAAAGAATTTCAGTCACAGTGGACTTCAGGCGGGTTTTTGAAAATATGTTTAGTGGAGTGTGATTTGCAAATTAGTCTTCATTTTGGAGACGCATTTTATAATCCGGTCGTTTAAATTCGGCTTCTGTAAAAATCGAAGGAAAACTTTAGTTCTACAGAATCTTGGTAATCCTAAGGCGCTGTTTGTATAACTTTGGTCCGTAGCTATTAAGATTTTTTTACGTTTCTTTATTCGCCACGCCTCTGCGCTACGTCGCTGTGCCTAACTTATTGACTTCATTAATATGATAATCATGCCTGACGATTGCGGGTTTGATTCCCGACGAACACAAATATTTGAAAATCCTTTTCTCAAGTATCTGAGAAGAGTCTGAATGTTCATTTATGTATACTATTTTTGTTTTTTCAAAGTATTAGCACAGAATAAATAATAGGTATTAGTTAACTAACACCCATACTACTAGCCTTGTTTAGTTGGGAGTTAAATGGCGCTGTCTGAATTGTCTAAGAATATTTATTATATTTATTTATGATTTAAAATATTATCGAAAGGAGGTCAGTGCCCCTCGGAGTATATAGGCTGATTTAAAAAAAAAAAAACGCTACACACTCAAAGGCCCACACTAAGGTTTTCCCTTGTGTCGTGGATCCCTTGGAACACACATAAAGACAAACACAAACACCCATGACCCGAGAACAAACATCTGCTTTTTACACAAATGTTTGCCCCGACTGGGGATCGAACCCAGGACCCGCCGATCAAGAGGCAGCGTCACTACCACTCGACCAAACCGGCCGACGAAACAACCTATTCGAGAAACCTCGCTCGTCATCACATAGTAGCGCTTAAAAAAACACAAAATAACTATCGGTAAACCTAATCTACTTTCCTCGGAGTTGAATGAAAGCTAAATAATTTAAAAGCTATATGGGGCTTGGCATAACCATAATTCGCTTTACCACCTCACCCTTGACCTAGTTCATGATGACGTCACAAACGACTTCCTAACATGAATTGTAACAATGTTGAAGAATAATTTTAAAGAAAGAGCAGGTTCTGTTTCAATTGTAACAAAATACATTTATAAGGTGTTTTAATTTTTCAAGTGAAAACTTCTTTAGCGGCGTTGTGCACTTTTTGGATGGGTAAAAAATGTAAAACTCGAATCAGGGTCACGTGACCCTGATCAAAAATTCGTAAGACGGAGGGTAAAGTGAAAACTTCTTAGACCGCAAGGAAGTAATATATGTTCAAGTTTTCACTTCTGCCGGCACTCCCGGAGTGCAAACCGTTGTTCCGCCCCCCCCTCTTCTTTCTTCTTTGTCAGGTATTAACTTTCAAACCGTCAAATGACCTCTGACTTGGTTTAACAACTGAGTCAATAGACTGCAGCCGGGGCCGAAAGCACTGAAACGCTCGTGATCGTTTCCTTTGAGTATCCGATGCAAAAATAGAAAAAATAGCAGAATAGTCAGTAACGGCCCGTGCTACCAACTATTCTGCATTTTTTTTCTATTTTACAATAAATTATTCATTGTATCAAAATCCATTTCCTTGTAAACATTTCATAGTTGTTATTTTGCGTTAATATGTTACCAAAAATAGTATGTCACGTTTTCCAAGTATCAGGGCAACTTGCTTGTTTAGTATCGTGTATCCTTCGACCAAAAAGGATTCTTGCAGATGACAGGGGCGGCACCGTTTATATTGCTAGCAATATTGAGTGCCGTGAAGGATGGGAGAGTGGGATACCACGTTAGAAGGCCGGATATACCCTCTATGGTGAAAAATAACAACATTTCCGTGGAAAACTGATCTATGTGAAGATGCCAGTGATCTATGGCAAGGTTGGTAAGACTTTATTTTTTATTCGAAGTTTTATACTTCTGCTGGCTTTTTAAGCGTGTAATAAGAGTACTTCTTCCTTACCGCGTAGGTAAAACCAAGTATGTGCCAAACTTGTATGTTGTATTGTATGTGAAAAAAGTATGTGACTAATCTTGGTGTCAGAGTTTTCAAACGGGGAATTGCCTCTGACTTGGTTTAACGACTATAGTCAATCGACAACAGCCGAGAAAAACGGCTTTCCGCACTCCGAAGCACGGAAATTCGTAATAAATTGCCATTCTGGTCACTCACCAGGTTCTCTGCCTCTGTTAACCTCACTAATCGGTTTAGATCAGCGAACGCCACTGGCCTACGAAAGGGCTATATTATAAGAGTATTCCTGTACATAAATAAAAAAGGCTATTTTCTAAACGTCACATTAGGAAATTGACGTTTTCATTACCGTTGACCCAAAACAGCAACACTGACAAGACTGCTTCTACGAATACAAAACCTAATTTCCGATAAAATATTTATTCGTAAAATTTAAGGCAAATGAAACCCATAAATCAACTTGGATCAATATATTAAATTAAGGTAACCTAATGGGTGAACCTCGCGCGCACTCCGTCCCCTGGGCTCATGTGTTATTCAAAACCCTTTAATGTTAGTTAAGTAAGAGGAATTACAGTATTATAATATTCAAATATCCCTTTAAAATTTTCCAATACCTTCATCCGCAACGCTATTTTAAAGTGAACACACTTTGAACTCAAATATATGAGACTAGCTTTCCACCTGGGACTTCGTTTCTGGAAAATCATGTACCCTATATTCATCATGGATAATGTAGGACTCTAATGGTGAAAGAATTTTTCAAATCGGTCCAGTAGTTTCGGAGCCTATTTAATGCAAACAAACAAACAATCAAATCTTTATACTTATTATTAGTATAGATATTTATTTACGTAAAATTTTAGTCCAAATACACTAAAATGTAAGATTTACAGTATAAGTTCTTTATAAAAAGAAGGTGAAGAAGAATATGACACGACACTAAACATCTTTCCTAAAAGAACCTATATTCTTAAAAATTAATAAATCTTTCTATTTCTTGGGCAATCAGCTATCGCCCAATGCCACAATGTCACCACGAAGATAAGACGACGCCAATAAGCTTATAATTTATAATAATGTAAAAATTAAAAATATGTCCCAAAATGCTGGGGTTTTCCTTCCTCTTTCTCCTGCAGAGGAAGTGAAAAAGCGTTCTTTTTTCTTAATTTTTTAAATATTTGCTTTTACATTTTCATATTTTTTCAAGATGTATATTATGATTTTATTTTAATTCACTTCGCTAAACTGAAGCAAACGTTAGCGCTGAGCAAAGGTACCCCAATTATGACCTAGCCTTTGACCTATTTTTTCTTATTATTATTATAAGATGGGTTAACTCTTGACCCCAATCTTGACCATACATAAGGTCAAAGATGAGGTCGACGATGGAGCGAGTAAACCCAGAAAATGCCTATAAAGGCTCTGGTACTCCCACGCACCGACGGAACACAGCAAGCTGTTTGGCGTCGGACTTCGGTAGGAGGGTGGTCGCGAACCAGACGGCCCTTTACAGAGCCTACCACACCGCATGAGACCATAGGACGACACCTCAGATTCAGAAAAAAAAATGAAGTGGCGTTGCCTGGGATGGATTACTAGGAGGCAGGTCTCATTTGAGTTTCCTTGGTCGCCTCTTACGACACCCACGGAAAGAGATGGGGTGGTGTTATTCTCAACCGATCACCACACGGCCTTTGACCTAGTTGCCAATGAAAGCATACGAAATCCTAACGCCCATTGCCTTACTTAGTACCACACAGGTACCCATACAAATGAATCACGCTTGCCTATTCCGCACAGTCATAAGATTAATGCTAGTTTATAGTGAGTGAGAAAGCGTTTAAGTGCCTACTTGAGTTCGTAAATGTTAGCCGATGTTTTGTTGTGTAGAACTTTGTTTGGGTACACAAAGTAAGTTGATGGCTACCTTTTATTGGTGCTACCACGATTTAATCCAAAGGACATACTAATACCGAAATTTATCATGTATTTAAATCCATAAATTAATTCACCTAACGGCTCCAGTATTTAAATATAATTGTTTTAGTAAAAAGCGGTGATAGCCTAGTTGGTAATGGACCATATTCTGGCGCGGGCCTGTACCACTTAATTCGTCTTTTCGGATTTATTTATAGATTTTTAATTAATTATCACTTGTTCAGCAGTGAAGGAAAACATCGTGATAAAACCCTCACGTCTAAGAAAATTCATTTTCGAAAGTCGCGCGGTCTACCAACCTTCATTGGGCCAGCGTGGTGGACTATGGCCTAAATCCCCTTCGTGTTTCGAAGGGAGGCCTATGCCTCTCGGTTGGGACATATATGAGCTGATATATTTTTTTTTTAATTGTACAATTGCAAAACAAACTCAATCACTTTACGATTTTGCTAGATTAAAGTAATATGAATTCTCAAAAATCTTTCGTTGAAATGAAATGAAATGAAATGAAATGTCTTTATTTGCACGTTGTCAGGACGCTGCTGCGCTCGTCGTATGATACTAGTTCAATCTCGCCTTTTACCCAGATCATCACTTCACAGATTCACATATCACATCTAGGCATAAACATAAGCTTGCATAAACCTGGCAATACTGGCTGGGTTCTCACGGGTTGATTGATGATGGCTGACGAGCTCTCAATGCCTAGGCGCACGTGTAACAGGCATGAGCTATGTGTTTATAATGTGCTGCAGCGATAGGAGGTTAATGACCTAAGGTATTAGCACTAGGTACTAGGTTTACGTTCACACCTATATGCAAGATTAGATTTTGTATAATACAAATCGATCATTGATACAAAAGTTGCTATTGCGGCTCGACTTTATATTTGTTCTTTTAACTCTAATGTCTGTTCGCAGAGGTGCAGTGTTCTCCCGAGAAGAACAGATAAGTTACTCTGCTGGTTGTTATCATACTTCATAATATTATACTATATTGTAATACAAAGTCCCCCGCCGCTTCTGTCTGTCTGTCTAAACGTTATAAATTCAAAAACGACTGAACGGATTTTCGTAGGTTTTCATCAATCGGCGGAGTGATTCAAGACGAAGGTTTATGTGTATAAATTATTCCCAAAATTCGGGAAACTAGTTGAAGTGAAAACTTCTTTAGCGGCGTTGTGCACTTTTTGGGTGGGTAAAAAATGTTAAACTCGCGTCAGGATCACGTGACCCTGATCGAAAATTCGTAAGACGAAGGGGGAAGTGAAAAAGGAATTAATATATGTTCAAGTTTTCACTTCTGCCGGCACTCCAGGAATGCAACTCGTTTTTTTTGAATAGAAATTGCCAATGAAAACTTAAGTCTTGTACGTTGTACAAATGACAAGTAATGACAAGTATCGTTCGTCAACTTACAGAATATAATGTGAAGGGTAGCAGTCAATAATCTATCAACACCTAAAATTACTGCGGACTCCCAATAGATAAGGTCCACAATATGTGTCACCTTACAACCAGTTTAGGTTATTGATTCGGGCTCAAAATAGCTTGTTTACGTTTACAATGGTCATATTTGTTGGATCGTAAGTTTAGGGATGAAGCGGCAGCAGAGGAAAGTTATTGCCCAGCAAAATGAGCCAAAACATTAGTAACAATGTTACCGTAACATTGTCAAACCTGTAATTTTTTAATTTGAATTAGTAAGATTATAAACTCTCTGTACTTTGTGAACTGCCCCATTAACTAATATTTTTGTATTATTCTAGCTTCCCCCTTGGGAGTACGTTCCTGTGTGAATTTCGGGAATGAATAATTCTCTTCAATCGCTCCCTTCATTGGTAAAAACGTATGAAAATGGGTTCACGAGTTTTTAAGATTGCATTCAGAAAAATAGACAGATTTTGTCACAAATTACTGACTTAAATTTGCTATGACTAGGTACCTAAAACTCGTAAAACATGTATCATTGCTTAATCTGAGACATTTCAGTAATTCCCCTATTTTAGAACATGTTCTTTGTAAGAAGATTTCACAACGCGATGAGCTCATTTGAAACCGTAGAGAACTCTAAAAAATGTTTTCAATCAACTAAACAGAAAACCTCATTGACAAGTCAACACATAAGAAAGACATTAAGACATATAACATAAAGATGTGAGCATAATAAAATTGAGGTCCCGTCAGGAGCTTTATGATTTCTACTTCATTTACTTAAACGACCTTAGGGATTGAGTCATAAAGGAAGCACCGCAGCGATGGAAATGTCTTGTTAATTTTGAAGGGGTTTTATTCTGCGCACAGCCTATTTCGCGTTATGTTCAATTTAAAGGGTATATCTGTTCTTCCTCCTTTCCCTGTCGTAGGTATAATCAAGTAGATGTGTAGCGAACTTGACTAACCCTGGCGAGTTTTCAAACCGTCAAATTGCCTCTGATTTGGTTTAACGACTTTAGTCTAATCAACAACAGCCGGGATCAGACAGCTTAACGTGCCCTCTGAAGCATGGACACCCTCGTGATAAATTTCCACTTTGGTCACCCATCAGGTTCAAGTATTTGGTCAACAGTTTTTAAGAAGAGAGTTACTTTGACGCATCTGGTGCGTTGTAGTCGTAGCTACCATACTAAAGGACCGATGTTTTGATACAGGTTTTAGTTTGAGAGCTGTCAGGTAAAGTCAGGTTGTAGTGATGGTTTTTTTACTGTATGAAGATTTATCTATTTAAAGATTGCCAGCCCATTTCCTAGATGACAAAGGGATCTCAACATTGGGAGCCTGCAAAAGTAAAATAGAAAAAAAAAACGCAATGAGTTAGTAAATAACTAAAATATTATGAGATCATATATACATATATATATATATATATATATATATATATGAGTTCATAGTATACGTCATGAAATAATAATTTATATATAGAGTACAAAGTCATCTTTCCATGTTACAATCGTGAAAGTACTCTTCTCGCGGCCAAGGAAACAATTTTCCATAGTAGTACTGTCTACATACTCATATACAGTCATGAGCACTCTTCTCCATAGGTCAGAGTAGCTAAACTAACGGCTAGTATGGGATTACTTATAAAATATAAAAAAATATAAAAAGTTAATTTGATTTTCCGTTTTTATTGCTGTTCTTTACACTTTTGTAACTTGTTTCTCCAAAAGAAAAACCTTACCTTTATTAATCTACTCTTTTCGAGGGATAGCGTTCCTTTGAGAAAAAATTTGAAAACACGTCGGAATTTTTCGCCAGGTAACGCCTGATTCTATCAATCACGCAAGATTTTTTTTTAGGGATTCCAAATATCACAACACCGTTGCTTAGAGGTAACAATTATTATAATAAGTTAGAATTTCAGAAATGTACAATTCATTTAATAAATATAGCTAGAACCCGTAGGGAAGTTATACATTAATTAAAGATTAGAATATTAAAGGTTTCCTATGAAATCCACCCACATTCCGTTAATTATGTCGAAGTTTCGATTTAGGAATTTATGCTAGCTTCAAACAGTTTCGATAACAATACAATTAAGTATGTGGTAGTATGTTAATGAAAACGGAAGATCTATTCATAGCACAAAAACAAATCTGTGCTCAGCTGATGTTCACGATTGTAGGTATTTTAAGTTTGCAAGTATCATTGATTCAGTATGATATTTTGAAGCCCTTTTTTTCAATGCTTTTTTATGATGCTTTTTTTTTAATGAAGCAACTGATAGACATATTGCAATTGTTTGGAAGGCCGGAGAGTGTATGAGCTCTTTTTTTACACAAACGGAGTCACGGGTGCAAAGCTGGTGATCAAATATACATTCAAAACTTTTCAACCACGCCACATTTCATTATGACTCTTGTTGTATGTTAAAAAATTCTTGGTAGGTAACCAGATGTTTCCAAGAATTTGTACTCTATGAGTTCCGGAACATTTTTTATTTTTTTTTATTTCCGAAGTTGATATGGGCGTACATTAAGGCTCCAAACCTTTTCAGAATGCTGATTAAAAAAAATCTCGCTATCTTATAAGCTTGTCAAGTCTAAAAGGTTGTTCATCCCTGCGATAGGTATAGGTCGCTGTAACAATGCCGCCCTGGCTTGCCACTTCAGCCGTTTTGTTCTGCTCCCATTCTTCTGCGACGTTATTACTACCCTTTTGTCTTCGCTAACATGTGAAAAATTTGTCAAGTTTCGCTGCCGTTCTTTATTGTAGTATCACTTTATGTCCTAGCAATATATGGTTTTGTTGTGAAAACGTCTTTTGCTTCCATGATGGCAGGCAGTTAAAAACACTGATGATAACAAAATTGGGGAATACAGTTTTATGTTGCAACTCTACGGCTGGTTTGGTAAAGTAGTAGTGGGGCTACCTCTTTATCGACAGGTCCTGGGTTCAATTTCCAGTCGGAAATTTTTGTGTGAAAAATTGATGTTTGTTCTTGGGTCATGAATGTCCGGGTCTGTGTTTGTAGATGTTCCAAAGGACCGATGACGTAAAAGTAAACCTAAGTGTAGGGGCTTTTGAGTGGGTGGAGCGTCTAGCTACATTCTCTATCATTCATCTACATCCAAAATCATCTACAATCTACATCCAATTGCACTTCTCGACAGCTAAAAATCAAAGAATTAGTTACGTTGTGTGAGGACGTGACGCATTCACGTAAAACACGCAGTCGTGTTCACGATAGACATATCACAACTTCTTTGTCGTATCTTTCTAAAAAAAGGCTTACCTTATCCCTACGATTCTTTCTGTTCCTGAGCGTGTATGTGTAGTTAATAGTTAAGTAAGTGTTTAACATCTGATCTCTGGGACAAACGCAAAGATTCAAACTGTCAAATGATATGGTAGACAAACAACCACCAAGACCCTCAAACTGAGGTATGTCTGTAACCATCTTAGCATGAACTACTGAATGCTTGATAAATAACTGATTAGCTTACGCCTTTAAGCCGTTGTTCTGATAAAAACCTTCAAAAAGGTTCAAACATAGAAATAAAAACAAGTTAAACAGCGTGATTAGGGCTTTAATGTTGCAGCACCGCATGCCGTCTACATTTTCATTACTATTGCGGCTAAACTGCGAGTTGCTTTAAAAAAAAGTAATTTAATTTCATTAAAAGCTAAAACACGAACCCTAAAAGCTAAAGCTAGACTGGCCATTGGCTATAAAAGCCAACATCTAAAAGCTCTACCAAGTCCGACATTCTTTGACCGCGACCGCCTCTCGACACTTTTATGCACTTAAGAGTTAGGAAGTACACGACAAATGGGTGGCTATAGAGAAATTTTTACACATCTTGAAGAAAAGTGTCTTAAGATACTGGTGACATCTTCTTATCGTGTCGACTTAGCCTAAATTAAAATCTAGATACCAAATATATAACACTTACCAACTGTTTAATTATTACCAAGTTAGGTGAGATTTTTAACCTTTTTTAACATTTAAATTTTTTATTAGTCTTCTGTTTGGTTACTTATCTTCTTGACCTGATACTGAATTGAATACTTAGTTTTGTATAAGTAGACCTTTGTGATTCAATATCTATAGTCAGACACCATCATCTTGACGAAATCTAAGTCTATTTTTGTAAAACCCTATTTTACAGCAAAGGTGTCGACAACAAAAAATTTTTTAGTAAGGGAATTATTTTTATCCGAAATCTATACTAATATTATAAAGAGGAAAGATTTGATTGTTTGTTTGTTGGTTTGCATTGAATAGGCTCCGAAATTACTGGACCGATTTAAAAAATTCTTTCACCATTAAATTAGAATCCTACATTATCCATGATGAACATAGGGTACATGATTTCTAGAATTCCCACTGGAACGAAGTCCCAGGCGGAAAGCTAGTAAAGGATAAATAATTCTCTCCACTTCGTGCATTAAACTTCCCGAATTCGCAAACGGATAAAGCTTGAACGGAAAGGAGCGAAACAATACGATATAATACGAAATTCAAGTCAGCCTTGGTTAAGAGGTAGAGTGAAAAACTACATCACTTTTTCACCTCGCTTCGGAAAACAAATTCAAGAACCAAGAGCACAAAACGTGGGAGCCGAAAGAGGTATAAGAAAAATATATGAGATGTCTAAAAGATTATTGAAATCTTTAGAGAGCGCTTCTTGGATTCAAGGAGAGGGTTGCCAAGTGGATGTTAAAGAAATTGACAACTCAATGAATATATTTTTGTCTACTGAATGTAAAAATATAACCTGGATTTTTTCATGTCTTCTTCTGACGTCTAAATACGTCCGTCGTTGGTTATTGAACTAACATTTCGAGGTACGAGCTATTTCTAGCTGTCCCATTTTCTTCTTCTTCTTAACGTGTAGATAATCAAGACTGTGGGGAATTTTACCAATCCTGGTGTCAGAATTTTCAAACGACCAAATGGCCTACTCTGACTTGGTTTAACGACTGCAGTCAATCGACAATAACCGGGACCGACTGCTTAACGCATTAGTTTGTACTGTCATACTTCATGTTATGTTATACTTCAACCTTCTTATTATCTCTAAAAACACAACATTTCATGATTCTAGACTTAGTTTTCAGACATTTTAAATAATATCATTAGCCTACGATCATTAAGATATTATGCAAAGGGTAACGCTATTGCTTTAGTTACGTTCATATTTGTTGTTCTTAACGCAATATAAAAAAGAAGCGAATTACATGATAAGTTACTATTTTGCAGGTGGTACAAATACAACGTCATATTGACGTCAGTGAATGAAAGGTACTTCGTTTTTATACATTCGTGTGTCGATTCCACACCCTTCCTGCTTTGTCAACATGCACTGGCTAATGGCAGTCGTTAGTAAACAGTTCTATTTCAAACAGAATTCGGCAATTTCGGTCAAACAGGCCATCTCTATGGTTTTGCAAATAAAACTGTCAAACGTCGACCCAATGTGCTTTGGAAAATATTTTCGATGCACGTTCTCTTTTGTTTAAGAGTAAGGCGTGTTTTTGAAAACTCGAATATTCAGTTTTGGGCTTACTTAGGTGTAGAGGAAAGATATAAATCTGTAAATGTAAGCTTTTCACTAAATAAACAAAAATACACATTCCTAAAATATGATAATTACCAATAAGACAACTTAAAACCATCTCCATCTATAGTTTTATCATGTTATTCCGTGTTATAACAAAATTTAATTATGTTGAAATCGAGATAGATACTTTTGATGTATTTAACCAAAAAAATCGAAAAATGTAATGCCGAATGTTATTAAGAGTTCATCAAATAAACACTCAGAAATCAAAGTGTTAGAATTTGTAACAAAGAAGGCCGATTAATAGTGTACCTAGTGGTAAAATACAAGGCGCTATTCTAATTATCAGTGATGAAAATTCATATAAATAAAATATCCAGTTCATTCATTAAAATATGTCATAATTTAATAGAGCTGACTTAGTTAAAGATCATAAAAGCATTTCAGCGCTTTTTAAGCCTTTACCAGGTTATAATAAAGCCTAAACCGAGAGAGAGAGAGTAATTAACGCAGCCGCAATCCTAACAGAGGTTCGTTGGCGGAGTTCACAAAATACAAACAGAAACAAGAACTGTAAACAAGAAAAAAAGGGGTGAAAAGTTTCAACAGAAATATATTTAGACGAATTACAACGTTTTTTCGGTCAGTGGAGAACAATTTATCGCGTGTGCAACCGTTTTGTTGGTATTTCAAAAGCTTTGTTGTAGTTTTTGGCGAAACGGTAGCCAATTCGAAGCCTACCTAATGGCAAGTAAATAAGTAAACTGGTGTAAATTCACAATGCAACAATTACAATTATTCAAAAAGCTGAACTTTTTGTTTGTTTTGCTTTCAATTCAAAATGTCCTCATTTGCTTAAAATAGTTTTTAAGTTCTTGATATATCAAATAGGTCAGTTCTCTATTCCGATATCTTAAATTGGCATGCAACACATCACACTTCATTGGAACAGTTGGTTAAGAAAACCGTACATAAGCACACTTATTAGTGCGGTAATAAAGGACATATTTAAAAAATCACACTACGATCACGCACGGTTTCTTCAAATTTTGTAAGTACTCCTAACATGTGTTTGTACCGTAGTTTGCAATCCTCAGAATAGTTCAGATCAAAAAAACTATAAACAAAATTTTATATTTGTTGCTATTTTTTCGAAAAAACTATATTTAAGAAATGGCTTAACCCTTAACTCAGTGACTCTGGTAAAGAAAACTAGCAACAATAATGTAAGTCCAATTCGAGCTTTTTTATTTAAAGGTTGTGGAGATGAAACTAGTTAAAAAATATGGAATTTTACAGGTAGGCTCATTTTTGCGTTACGGCTGGACTAAATATCCGTCAAGAAAACTCATAATTCCTGACGGGCAAACCGCTGACTGAGTGTTACAAGTTCAAGTTATTGCGTGTGTAAAGGGTTCATCTATATATTACATAGTTCTTTATTTTCTTTTTAACCTCCGACAAAAAGAGAAGTGTTATAAGTTTGACATGTGTTTTGTGTATCTGTGTATCTCTCTGTGGCCTCGTAGTTCCTAAAGGAATGGACCGATTTCAAAGCTGTTGTTTTGGTTGAAAGCTGACTTAATTGAGATGGTTCAGCCGTTTAAAAGCTATAGGCAATATAATGTCTGGGATAAATAATAATTTATTTTATTTTATAGTTATCTATCGAATAAATATTTGAACATTTTCTTTAATGTGTCTTTACACTAGTCAAACTACTTTTCGAAAAAATTGTTCCTCATTACTATTTCAGGCTGTGTAGGCGAACCTTCGGCCTATGAATTATTCAGATCCAGTCACCTGAGTGCTTCCAGCTCAAATTATACCATAAAACTGCGTTTCTCAACATAAAACATAAAAAAATCATATCTCGACAGTTTGAGTATAGTTTTGCATCACTACCGTAAGGTTAATGAGACTCGTTTCTAATAAACTTCGAAAAAAAGGTTATCAATTCAGTACGCATGTTTATAATATTCATTTTTCTGCACTTAGGTACATTCAATTTTGTTGTTATATATATATATATCTTTATAAACTACAAAATTTTACAGTGACGGATTTTTGTCTGAAGGCAATGGTATGTACGAGTAGATATAATATTTTGCGCCAATATTTAACATGTCGGCTATATTTTGTGACCTTTAATGAGAGGCCGTCAATTTACAACAGTTAAAACTCTAAAATTAAAAAAAAAAAATTGTCTGCCCGAAATTCGATTTCTTATAACTTTGAAACGGCTAAACCAGTTTTAATCAAATATAACTATTTACTATTTCGATTAAGTCAGCTTTCAAACAAAAACCTTATTAAAATCGGTCATTCTTTTTAGAGCTATAATGCCACAGACATACACACAGATACACAAACATAGAGATACACACGTCAAACTTATACAACCCCTCTTTTTTTCAAGGGTTATAAACTTAAAAGAGTAGTGAGCAAAAGAAACTTTGATTAACAATAGCTTTGTCTTATGTATTCGCAATCCTTTATCGCCAAGCGGACGAAAAGATCTTTTCGTAGCGCCAAGTAATGAATACGTATCAATTCAATAACCATGAGATTTAGTTCGGATGCAAACCATAACAAAAAGATGCGAAACTTTGAGAACAAAAACTTTGAGAGTTTTCAATAAAGAGCCTTAATAAATTAAAACAAGGCTGACGAAATAGGCATGTTAAGTGTTTTGGCTTCGTTCAAGTGCGTTTTCCATATCGGAAAACCATAGAGTGTAGCGCCTGTAAGGATCATAATGTGAACCTGTTTCGATCGCTGAAATAAATACAACATTTACTAGAAAAGACAGCACAAACAGTGTAAAAACTACAAACATCTGTCGACTCTCTTTGCTCTCTATCAGAATAGACAGAGGTAGAGCCTTAGGTCCGTATTACAGAACGTAATTTAGACTCTGATCTATACTTAAGTGGCAGTCGTCTTTGTCATTTTGATAGTGTAAGAAAGAGATAATCAATACCTAAGTATAGATCAAGACTTGAGTCTCTTTCTATAGTACGGGCCTAAGGTAGAGGTAGTTAATAGCGCTGAAACTTGTAGTCGAGCGCTAATAGATGTAATGGACTAATTATTTAATTAGTTATACTATCACTTTGACAGTGGCTAATGTGGCTATAGTACAAGATGGTTATAAAACTGCATCTTCAACGAACACACGTAGAATTAAAAGAAAAAATAAACGATCTTTAGTAGTTTTAAAGTACTTATTTAAGTATATTTTAAGTAATAAAATTAAGAAATAGTGAGACACAAGATCTCACTATTTCTTGCGATCTTGTGTAAGTTACATCCACCTGGAATCGTAAGCATCCAAATAGTCAAGCCTGCCTTTTTAAGTCTGCCCTGCCGTCAATAGGCATTCTATGGCACCCAATAGGTAGCAATCCGTAAATTAAAACCATGATTTCATACTCGTAGCATTAAAAGATGATAGTAACATTTCATTTATTGTAATAATGATTTTGGCGGGGGCTGCAGACACTTACTTAGCCAATAATGATTCAGTACTCAGACTTATCATTTTCATTCAGTCTCCAATCCAGTCAGGTTCCCATGATAGTAGAGTAATGTAGATCAGGTGGCATATATGTCACTCCATTGTAATGACTTGACCTGTCAAACCGTGGATGATCGAGCGTACCCTGAATGAGAAACCAAGAATAAGCGGTAGCGAAAAGAAGAATGATAAGTATTCAGAAAATTCTTACGGCCTTACTAATAAAGAATTAAGACAACGTTTAACAAGCTCTTATACCTAACTTATTTTGACAGAAATCTTACTAATAAACGCAGTTTGACACTGTCAAACAGTACACTCGTTTAACGGCTGCTTAATAATGTAAGTATGAGATTTTATGGGTTGCATTAAATGATAAGTGGTGTCTAACTTTTTAATTTATCCGGCAAAGAAGCACGTGAAACACACTTATGTTCTGTAACTTAACTTCCAGTCTAAGATAGAATTATACTCTCACTCAAGCAGAGAGCGCAAGACTCTTTTGAAAGTGCACAAAAATTTCCATGTCTCTTCCTGTGTAAAATATTTCAATGTCATTGTTTTTCTCATCAACATTCGGGTTAGGTTTGTTTAGGTCTGCGTAATCGGAGTACTGGACTGTTACTTACTGTTACAAAGCAGTAACTTCCAGTCGAAGTGGATTATCGTAAATAAGAGCCATTACAAGCTTATTGGAAGAAAGGTTAAGTATAGGTAAATCTTTATTATACATGTATAAAATTGAAGGTCCTGACTCACTGACTCATCAAGGCCCAGCCCATACTCTTAGACCTAGAAAGGTGAAACTTGGTACAAAGGCTTCTTTTATAACGTAGACAAGGAACAAGGAAAAATTTTACGAAGTCTTGGACATCCTCTATCTACATCTACATAAGTATAATGAACAGGAAAGATTTGTTATTTTGTTACAAATAAACTGAAAACTACTTAACCGATGTTAAAAATTCTTTCACTATCAGAATGAAACGAAGTTTTGAGGGCGGAAAGCTATAGTTACATATAGAAAGCATTTGTGAATTAAATGTACAGAATACTAGCAAACATATTCAAATACAGAGCTCTCATAAACTACAGCCAAGTACTCGTGTAATCTACTTTTTAGTTCATCCAGAGCTGCAGCTTTAAAAACATACGCGTAATTTCCCCAGTGTTCGTGGATGAAAAAGATTGCAATCCTGAATGCAGATAGTAAAATATCTCAATTAGATTACAGCCAGGCTGAATAGCAGGCGTTGCCGGCTAACTCGATCTGGCTCAGCCTTTAATAGGAAATTTAGTTCGAAATTTTTGCAGCTGGAAAATTTATTCGAGTAACTTCGTTTTTTTGGCAAGGTATTTGCAACGGGATAGGTTATGCGCTTTCTTTGTTCTCAATTTCTAGTAAAACAAAGACAAAAGATTTAGAAAATACCAATAGTGGTGGCTTACAGAGTAAGTGGTATGACTCATACCATTTACTCTATAAGCCACTAAAAGAAAACTGAGAATGTGAATCAAACCACGAAGTAGATCAGAGAGGTCAAGCAACGTACGCCAGGGCAAAAAACCTGATGGGTGACCAAAGTGGAAACTTATCACGAGTCTCCGTGTTTCGGAGGTCACGTTAAAAGTTGATTAGACGATTTTAACCAAGTTAAACCATTTGGTGTTTTGAAAACTCCTGGTTTCGGAGTAAAGTCTGCAACGTTCTTCGGCCTTTGTGAGTATTCAAATGATTGGTTCTCTGAATGTTAAAAGGAAAGTTGGAAGTATCGGTTGCTCAGAAAAGAATCAGACAAAGTTCAAGAGGAGAAATGGCGGAACTTATAATTGGAAAACAAAATAAGTTCTCTTTGCGAAAGGCTTAATTGTGCAAGCTCAAGTTTATTAACTGTCCTAAGTATACACTTTCAAGAAACAGAGTTTTTATCTACTCAGATCAGCGATTTTTTTTTACCTTTTACTTATTTTATTCAAGTGTCTAAGTTTTTTTCAAGAAAAATAATGAGGATAGAGATTTGGAAGGATAGTAAGTACTTTTTTATACAAATCTACTTAACCAATTCAAAACCTTTTTATCGAAAACAAACATACCTACTTATTTGTAAAAGTGAAATTTGCAGTTACTTTAAGAATAAACAAGAACACTCTGCTTGTTATGGCATGAGCTAAATCTACCTACAACTTAGAACGGTTGTCAAGTCTCCTTTTGACCAAACAAGCTCATAAAGCTGTGACCTGGAACTAGAACAGCTGTTTACAAAGTTTCCACTTGTCACGCCCTGTTTTCTTTCTACCACTCTAGAAACGCGAAGTCACTCGCGCGTAGGGTGGGTTTCACTTAAGACTAGAAAGAGTTTTTTTTAGTAAAGTGTTTTGAAATTGGTTTAATTTATGATGAACTCATCCAAAGAGTTAATTCTCCAAGATCGCCTAGCCAGATCCCCTAGGGGATACCTGTGAACTTATAATATTTTTTCTCGACGAAAAAGTGTTTTAGTTGACCACATTTTCATGTTCCGTTATCTTTTTTATCTGTACTGTAAATTCATGTTAACGTTGGATTAGGGATTCTGATGAACTGACGATTTCACTGCTGGGATCGCCCAGGGCATCGGACTAGGGGATCCTGGTGGCCGAACTCGATCCAAATTTGCTTTTGACTTCATTATAAGAGATGATTGTATAGCAATTATCGACTACCAAGTACTTAATCCTCATTTGATTATAACATTTCCCATTTATTTTCTGCTCATTGACTTTTAACCACATACATATTTATATTAAAACGTATTATTTAGTTGAACTAGCTGCACTAGTATAAGCAAATAACTTTTAACTAATATCAACTTACTTATTTTTTATCAAGTCTAGAGCTTTCTTAAACAAAATATGTAATATTGGTCATAAAGGGCATCTGTAAGCTTGTTACATAGTAAACAGTTTTAATTTTCTTCTCATGGAGACCTAACTCAATAAAAAAGTAAATAAAACTTTTTTTCAAGTAAAAGTTTCGGCTAAACTTTGCCCCATCCCTAAATTCGAGTCGCAGGCTCTTTGAAACGGTAAAAATAAACATTTATAGTACACTCCACAATGCTTGCATGTCTTTAGAAGTGTCAATGTCGCTCTTTTTCAATGGGCTAACCTTTGTTTGTTCGCTATAAAATATTTACGTTCAAAGCTAACAATGGCCAGCGACTGAATAGGGGAAGTACGCCTTATTAAATGAAGAATACTTTATACAGATTTTTCTTAACATTTTATACCGACAAACAAGAATTAACTACAGAAACTGTGGAGTGAAACAAGAAGGCCTAGATAAATTCACATTCTGTTAGAGATTACTAAGATCGCTAGTTTTGACATGGGGATTGACATGGACTGACCACGTGACTTTTCTATTTTGTCAATCCAATCATTTTTTACCCCCGACAAAAAAGAGGGGTGTTATAAGTTTGTCGTTCCTATCTGTGTGTCTGTGGCATCGCAGCTCCTAAACGAAGGGACCGATTTCGATGCAATTTTCATTCGAAAGCTGACGTCATCGAGATGGTTCTTATCTATATTTGCTCAAAATTGGTTTAGCCGTTTAAAAGTTATATGCAATCGAATGTCGAGGATGGTACAATTTATTTTTATTTTAGAGTTATATTCAAACGTTATTTACCTACTTTCAATCTTCTTAAAAATTAGCGGTATAAAGTAACTGGTTGATTCTATAAAGAAATCTATAAAGAAAATGCTTTATTATCGTAATCCTGCCTTAAACACGAAATGGTATAAAGTCAAACAGCTTTTTATACTGAACACATAATAACGTTCTTTTATAGACAAACAATAACATCGGCCGTGTTCAAAATAACAAGATAACGGTTTGAAAAAGCTTATAGTAATGTTCCTATAAAAGGTGTAAGGGAAAACATAGCAAAAACAGAAAAAAATGAATTCAAACCATCGATTTGAATGATTTCCGAGCCACCCTGTCGATTGCTTTTATAACACGGCTGAACCAATTTTGACCAAATATAGCTAAGAACCATCTCGATGACGTCAGCTTTCAAACAAAAAACCACGTTTAAGAGCTACGGAACCACAGACACACATATCACATGTCAAACTTATAACATGTCTCTTTTTTTTGTAGAGGGTTAAAAAAATCACGACATATTGAAGAAAGAATCGACTAATTACACTTTCACATTTACAATAATTTTAGGTTAGGATTGATAACAAACATTCACGTCTTTTTAAATGGGTCAATGTGAATCAGCCTACAAAACTGAACTAATACTTCCCCAGAGAACATAGAACGAAATATTAAAAAATATACAGGGCTTTAGGTAAATCTCTTTCAACCTCTCGGGTGGTTAATCAGTCCATGAAACTGAACAACTTTCCCCTAATAATAGGTCAAAATACGAAAAAAATATTTTGAGTTCCCATACAAACTTCATCAGCATTTTGTATGGGAGATCAAATTTTTTTTTCGTATTTTGATCTATGTTCCTTGGGAAAGTTGTTCAGTTTCATGGACTGATTTAGCACCCGTGAGGTTGAAAGAGATTTACCTAAAGCCCTGTATATTTGCCTCCATATACCTTGCTATCAACTGATTTGATTTGTATAGGAAGATGAATTTTTTTTTAATAGAATTTGTTATAGGTTTCTTTTGAGAAATTCCTTAAATTTCATGGGGAGAATCACCCTTTAAAGTTTCGCTAACTAATTTAAAGTTACCCCATATATGGACTGGAAACAGCAGCACGCGATTTAGCTGACCCCTAACAAATTGGGACCAAGGTCGAAATGACGATGTAGCCGCCTCTTTTACTTAAGAAAAAAAAAACAGCCAAGTGCGAGTCGGACTCTCGCACGAAGGGTTGCATACCATTATCTATAAAATCGAGTAAAAAATCACGTTTCTTATATAGCAGCACCCTTAAATATTTATTTTACTCTGTTTTATAGTATTTGTTGTAATAGCGGCAACAGAAATACACCATCTGTGAAAATTTCAACTGTCTAACTATCACAGTTCATGATATACAGTCTAGTGACGGACGGACAGACAGACGGATGGTAGAGTCTTAGTAATAGGGTCTTTTTTACCCTTTGGGAGGGTACGGAATCCTAAAAAACGAATCCTCGTATTCGCTAATGTGATGTAGTTGTCAAGTTTGCCACGTACTTGATTATACCAACACGATTAGGAAGGAGCAATGTAGTCCTTGTTTGTTACTAAGCGTTTAAAAACAATTTCCACCACTAAGGGCGTGTGGACAAAGTGTTCAGTGGCCACTTTGAAGTGTAAACTCGTTTTACCCTGAACGCGAGATAACTTCGTTTAGACATCGGACAACGACGTACCAGTAGGTAAGGAGAAAATGCGTCCATGCAGTAAAACAGTGAACTAACTCCTATGTTTTTTGTGACATCTACGAGTATATTATGAAATTGAAGGTCCTGATCTACTGATGACTCATCAACGCTCAACATAAAAACCCTTCGATGTAGAAAGCTGAAATTTGGCACGAAGACTCCTTTTATCACGGAGGCAAGGAATAAAGAAGGGTTTTGTAAAATTCCCACGGGAACGAAGTCCCGGATATCCTTTAGTTAAAAATGAATTACAAGATATTCTGGCTATTACCATATTACTAGATTGCGAGTTGTGATATGAATGACTTTCATAATAAACATGTATACTTACTCCAAATTAGGTTATAGATTGATAGATAGTAGATTCACGGAAGTTTTATAAAAGTAACCGAGTTAACAAATGAAAAAAATAGTTAACAGTATTATGCACGTATGATCACAGACTTATATCGAGATAGATGGTAAAAGTTTACCTACCTTGCGTGTAAAAAGTGTGATCCACGGTCACAGTTTTGTCCGACTTAAGTCAGTCCGCTTGGAACTACCTATGCCGTACATGATAATCGATTTTAACCGGATTTACATTATCATTTTACTTAATTAAGCGCCTTTGAATCGTTTCCGCGCGGTGTTGATTTCCCATCACTAATAACGCTCGTGACGTCATTTTAGGTACGAAAAATTAGATACGCTAGGTTTTCATACATTTTGAAGCGTTCTTTTCGTCTATCTCGATATAGGTCTGTGCGTATGATAATATGTTATTTGTGAAATAAGTAAAATGAGCGAAATCTTCTAATTATAGGTACAAAATTGCAGGGTCCTCACTCACTCACTGATTCATCACGCCCAGTCCAAACTCTTGGACCTACAAAACTGAAAGGCACAAAGGTTCCTTTTACAACGTAAGCAAGCAACAAAAAAGGATTTTAAGAAATTCCCACGGAACATATTCCCGGGCCTCTATTAGTTTTTTTTTAATCGTCTACCTACTACATTAATGACACATATAACAGTTCATTATTCCTCTCTAACATACCCTTTTAAAAATTGTATTAACCTGCCCGCCCACGGCAGTTTTTGAAAGTGTTATATCCAGTCTATTAGCCTTTCCGATAAAACGCAAAATTGGCAAAGTTTGTTCAGCCAAACCTTTTTTAATATAAAAAAGATTATTGGGTATCAGAATGAAATGGAACTGGGTATCATAAATTGTTATTATTATTAATAATGATGTAATGTTTTTTTTATTTATTAATACGGCAAATGAAATTGAACAACCTTCTTCAATCAACCACAACGAATTTATCAAGTATGTTTAGCCTTTTAAAACTTATAAAAATTGCTATTTAAAAAAAACAACAAATTAAGAGACTTTATGTTTTTCTATGGAGAAGACATTTTTTTTGTTACTTTGATTTGATTATTTTTCATTATTTTATGAGGTTCAACATATAACTAAAAACTCATCTAGTAAGTTCAGCACAAAACAAAAACCTATTGCAGGAGACTAAAACAGAAATTCTGTGAAATTAATCATTTGTTTCAACAAATGAACCTAAACTGAAAACCAAAAGTTCATTTATTTACTCACCGTTTGATAAATGAATGCCAAAAAATATACAAAATACGTCGAATATTTGAGTAATACTTGCCTTTATATGAACTACCGATGTCGACTCCGAACCATTATTCAAAATGCTTACCTGAAACAATAAACAAAACATTTTTATTGTTCTACAGTGTACACCGACAACCGCAGTTTCAAATTAATCAAATACTCTTTTTTTTGGAACGAATTTCTGTGATTTGTGTTCCTAGTATTCGCTTCACTTGGACTTTTTATAACTCTTCGTTTTATAACTGTGTAAAAATATTATTGAGACTCTGTACAGCAAACAAATAATTCAAATTTCAATTTTATTTTTAATTGACAAAAAGGTGATCTAAAGTATCCGTTTTCCCATGATTCATTCCAACCCCATTTATAAGAGCAAATATTCCATATACAAAACCCCAAATTCTCATTCCAATGAACATAATATGCAAAAATGTTTAATGTAATACATCAACAATGAGGTACAGAAGCCAACACATCTGGATACACCATCTTTGTTGAAAATCCGTTCTTATTGTAACAGTACAGAGTGCACGAAGGTGCTGATGTGCTGTCGTCTGTACATTGGCGTTTTAAATTATCAGAAATGAAGATACAAAGCTAAACAGAGCGAGAGAATCATGTAGGGACGTTTTTGATATGACACCGATGTGATGTTTTATCAGAAAGCTGGAACATGAATAAAGCAGAATTATTTGCATTACATCATATGAACACGGCTTTTTTAACGATAAAATAAATTGAGCTGTATTTTGTGATTGAAATGCGAGCTGTTGATTTGAATTAACTGAAGTTGACTTGAATTTAATGTCATAACACTGATAATGATCCACACTAAGGTTATTTCTTGTACCGTAGATCCCTTAGAAAGTTGGAAATGGACAGCCAGACCCTAGAACAAACTTCTGCTTTTTTATACATTTTGCCCTGGGAATCGAACCCAGAACCGTAGATCCAGAGGCAAACGTTACTAGCCGCAGGACCAAATTTTTCGTTTTAAGATTACTCAACTGAACTGGTTAATATGCTGTAAAATAATTAAAATGCATTAAAAATACGATAAATTATAACTCGAGTACCAACTTACGTTTCAAGACTCTACCTACTAAAGCGGAGTGGATGGTCGCTTTGAGTTAAGGTATATCCGAATTTAATTTTGCTTAGCCAAAGTTAAGCTGAAATAGAGAAAAAATCGTAGAGGTCAGAGATGGTAAGAATTCCTACCTAAGATAATATGTAGTTGTTTCTATCTGTGGGGATCTGTAATTGGCTTATTGTATTTAAAATGTTGAACACTGTGTTTTTTTGCAAGCTGTAGAACCTCCATTTTAATAAATAAATATAATATTATTAGTGGTCTTGCATTTTTCTATTTTATTTAAAACACAAATCACGCTAAGCATTTGGTGTTATTAAATATTTCTAAGTTCAAAATGTCCTTGATTACAAAAACTAATTGGGCTACATACTATTCTGTGTAAAATTCCAAGGCAAATAAAATTACTAATAAGTAACTCAATATCCTATGATTACCTCAGCTATTCAACAGAGAAAGTAGCATTATAAAGGCAATATGATCGGTCCATTCAGACAATGAGAGGAGCGCCGCTGAGCAGGATGTTTCAGGGTCCTATTAGCATACAGATTGAACCACAAGACGATCGGAATGCCGGCCTATAATGAACTCAATTCCGTGTACAATTGAGTAATCTTATTTATTCCGCATTACGGTGCTACGTGCTTTTGAAGACCCTTTTTATCAGAAAAGGAATGAAACTACTTGTTCCATGAATTGTACCGGTAATTCAAATTGGCTTATCGGGAAAACTTTTTGTTGAAAATGAACTTTATCAAAAAGGAGAAAGAAATATTCAGGTTTACATGCCATTATTCAACTTACACATGTAGAAATCGGAGAAAGGATATAGATAGTTTATGTTTACAATATAATTATGTATTCCTTACCTCATTTTCCTTAATACCACTATCAGTCTTCGCCACGTTCAATTGGTCGGTTACTAAAAAGGACTCATCCGTCATCGTACTCTCGTCCACTAATATCTCCTTGCTATTTTTTCTAGAATGATTTATTAGATCAGGTTTTTCTGCGCCAATCAAATTACTGACGTTCTCATTTGTACAATTCTCCTTCCCTGATGTTCGATCTTCGGCCGAACGTGATTTATCCGAAGAATTTTTCATTTTGAAACAAGACACCGATTTCTTATCTTTCCTAGTTTCATTACGCCTAATTGCGTCATCTTTATCACTTTTAGCTTCTTGACGAGTCTTTCCATTTTCAGATTTGAGTCGTTTTTTCTTGCCGTTCCATTTTGAGATGGACTTTTTTGATGGATTGCTGTCGTCACTTGTGCTGACACTGTCCGAGCAGACGGGGTTTACTAGAATTTTCGTTGATTTCGCTCTTCGTTCTATTTTGCGGAGATTTAAAAGACTTCCTGAAGAGCTGATGTATGAAGGTGAGGAAGTTAGTGATGGTGAACTGCCTTTGTCTTCGCTTAGGCGTCGAACGGTTCTGGGCATCATTTTTATGGTTTTTAAAGTATCAGGATTGATATGGCGAGTTTTGTTTGTTCCCAATGGTCCCATGTCGATGGATCCTCCCTTGAACAGTAAAGCCGTCTCCGTGGGCTGGCACACACAAGCTAACATTTTCACGAGTCATTTATTCTTAAAACTATTATCACTCACATTATTTTGGTATTATTTGCTTTTCTTTACTATTGTATTACATGACTGGAAACCTTTGAACTTCATGTGTTATAAAACTTATAAATTATAACGTTTAACCAATTGTACTGTAAAAAATACTAACTTATACCAAGGCCACAAGACAAATTATTAACTTCCACTTTTTAAACTACGTACGAAATCTCATGATTCATGAAACACGTTGCGTAGAGACACGAATAAATTCCTAGTCTCTCCGTCCCACTAAGAATAAGGGTAACCATCATGTGGAAAGCCAAAGCTCTCTTACTTAAGGCATATGTAACTTCCCATTAATGTGTGCGACTGGCATATACAGGGTGTAGGGGAAACGCTTCCGAAAACGAAGACAACTCGTTATACTAATGAGTCTCAACATAAATATATTGAAATTATTAATATTTTTGAAATTATTAATATGTCAAATGAACCCAAATCTCATAGTGTTTCGAAAATGTTAATATTTATTTGTTTTCATAATTACACTTCTAATCATTGTTTTTGGGGTCAATTGACATGAAATAGTTTTTACAAATATACAATAAAAAATAAAAATAAAATATACTTTATTGCACTCTAACACAAATAATAGGTACAGTAACATTTTAATACAAATAGTTATGACAGGGTATAAAAGGCGGCCTCATTGCTAAGAAGCAATTTCTTGTAAGCACCCTTTGGGTGTGAAGAATAAATAAACTCTACACACCCAAAGGCCCACACTAAGGTTTTCCCTTGTGTGGTGGGTCCCGGAACTTACATATAGACAGACACAAATACCCATGATCCGAGAACAAACATCTGGTTTTTACACAAACGTTTGCCCCGACTGCGAATCGAACCAAGGACCCGTCGATCAAGAGGCAGCGCCATTACCACTCGACCAAACCGGCCGTCGAAAAAATAATAATAATAAAAGTATAAAATCGTTTAAAAAATATATATTTACCTACCTACTTACATTAAGAATCATAAGTACAACATGGTCTTCGTTTTCTGAAGCATTTCCCTTACATCCTGTATAAAGTACATTGTTTAACCTAACGTTAATATCCTTCGTAATATTCTAAGTCGACGCCTTGAACCATCATTTATCAACTCTCCTTGCTTCTTGTAGCTTTTTAAACGTCGTATGATTTTCGAGTTTGCCGATGAATTTAATTTTGTAAATATTCAACATTAGTGAAAACTTTTTTTTTCACACTCAAAGGCCCAAGGGTGGAACGTAAACAAATACATACACTTATGACCCGAAAAAAAAATTATGCTTTCTACACAATTTTTTGCCTCGACCGAGAATCGAACCTAAGACTCGTCGGTCAAGGCAGCGTATTCTGTAACCACTCGACCTAACGGCCGTCAGGTTCAGAGGTAGTGACACTGTCTCTAATGCGATGGTTCCGGGTTTGATCCCGGGCAAATGCAAAAACCAGATTCTTCTCGAATTGATTTTTGTTTTTGACTATATTAATGAATAAAACTCATATAGGGCCCAAAAAGACCCACGAAACGACAAATGTCAAAATAGATTTACAGTAATACATACATTAATGTCTGGCTTATGTACGTACTAATGAAATAAAAATTGAAGTCTCAGCATGACTAATCAAGAAAACTTTTTCCGGCTGATGGAAAAGCACAAAGCCTATAAAAGGGTAAAGCTAGGTGCAAAATACTTAGCAAGTTGAAAAATCCAATATTGTACACTGACGAGGAAAAATAACTCGTCACTTACATAAACAAATATCAAATCATATCATACTATATTCTAAAACAATGTCCGGGCGCCGCGACTATCTGAACGCGATAAACTCTAAAGAAAGAAAGAAAATAAATTTATTTCACTACACTGTTTACAAGTAGATTGGTAGGTACTTATAACTAATTAGGTGACGTTGGGTACAGCGTAGTGTCATAGGGACACTACGCTAAAACGCTACGCTAAAACTACTGAACAGATTTTCATACGGACGGAGTGATTCAAAAAGAAGGTTTAAATATATAATTAATTCTTGGAATTTCGATGAGAACAAAGACCCAGGCTAAGAAGGTAATATTTCATAAACTAGTTAAGATCGAGTTACAGAATATTTATTTGTCAAAAGATAAAAATAAACGTCTTTATAAAATGATTTTTTTTCATGAAAGATGAAACAAAAATAATATTATAAAGAGGTTTATTTTCAGTGTATGCTTTTCTTATGCTTAATTAAATATACTTCTATGTCCCTTTGACTTCATAGTAAAGGTATTATGAGTTGTTTAGGAAATATCGTTGTCTATGTAAGTGACTAGTTATTTTTAGTGTTTTTGAATTGCTTGACTCCGCCTCGGGTATTTGAGCGAAACTAACATTCTCCATAAACATTTTCGGCTGTCTCAAAATAAGGCGTTCTGCTATTTGTATGCTCAATAATTTTCCACGTTATAAAAACTTATGAGTCACCGACTTCAATCCCTACAACAGTTCACTAATGTCGCTCATTTATTTAGTTAGATGATGTGCTGGTTTGTAGTATTTTTTGTTTTTGTTTATTTTTTCTAAAGCGCTGAATCAATTTCGATAAAATTTATATGAGACCATCTCTGGAGTATACTTTTTCGAACAAAAAAATAAATTTGAGAATTGGTCCATAATTTGCGGAGAAAAATTTAAAAAATACATACAGTCGAACATAGTACCTCCTCTTTTTTTTAAGTCTGTAAAAAAAGCCTTTTTGTAGTAAAAAGCACCGCTTAGTGAAAGTCAAAGCACCGCTGACGTATCAAAATTGTTAACACGTTCCAGGAGTAGGTTACATACAAGCACGTATTACGTAATCAGAACCCCGCGCTATCGGAAGTGAGCGCCGGAAATACCTTCTTCCACGATTTCCATACGCTCTTAGAACACTTTACCTACCCTTTGAAAACTCTATGAATACCTAGTTTTAACAGAAAATTTTAGAAGGTAATCGAAAATCTGATTAAGAACTATTTATGAAATAAAAAAATAGGTAGACGAGTAAGTTCATACCATTAAGTAGTTTCTAATATGGAAAAGTTCTATTAACCTATAAATAAAACTTTATATAAAGCCCAAATATTCAAGAATATAGTAGTTTTTTCCACTCACTGTATTTTCCTACAATCAGTAAAAGTATTATGTTGTTTTGTTGTTATTAAGTATTCAGTAAAAGCGATTAAAATGTTTCCAAGCTATATATCATAAAAAACCTAATAAGCCATCATTATGGCAAGAAATTAAGTAAATTTGATAAGTTCTCCAACAAAAAAGTGTTCTTACGATATGAAAATAGAACAAACAAATAGTTCTTGCTCATTTATCAACTTAATATATTATTTACTTAAGAATTTACCACCAAAAAAGCTCAAACTTTATAAAAATTGTACAGAGTCAGTGTCTAGCAAAAGTTAATGAATTGCCTCTAACGAGAGTTCATTTATAAAAGTGCCTGAATTGAATTTTTAAGTACCTACTAGTTAGAAGTTTCTTCGAAATAAAAGACAAGGGGAAAGCCCATTAAAAAACGTTATTATTCAACTCAACGCGCTGGCGGAAAATTAAGAAAAAATTCGCCACACAATAGACTGGGAAATTGCTTGTAACTCGTCTGAAAAACGCTCTTTTAGTCCCACTGCTGAAAGTTATTTCATAAGCCAACTTTCTATTTGAAGCCACGCGAACTGAAACACCATAAAGCCTTGGCAAGAACAATATCTTAAATATTGTAAAGTAACGTCAAATAAAACAATCCTTACTAATATTATAAATGCGAAAGTAACTCTGTATGTGTGTCTGTCTGTCCATCTTCACGCCTAAGCTACTAAACCGATTTTGATGAAATTTGGTACAGATATAGATTAGAGCCTGGGAAAGGACATAGGCTACATTTTATCCCACAGTTTGGCACGATATAACCTGTAGTCCACGCGGGTGGAGCTGTGGGCAGAAAGCTAGTACTTAATAAATCTAAGTACAACATTGCAAATCCTATCCTACTATACTAATATATATGCGAAAGTTTGTGAGAATGGATGTACGGGTATTTGTTACTCCTTTGAGTGAAAACAACTGGACGCATTTTGACATAATTTTGTATATCAAATAAAGCAATTTCTTTTAATTTTAGATACAAGGTTTCATAGCAACAATCACTCCTTACAACCTACACTATCAATATAGCAATAAAACAAAAATGTCTTTCTTTTCCAAAATGACCGGGTTCTATTCCCGAGTCGTGTATGATTTTTTTTGAAAATCTATGAATGCAGTTTTTGTTTTCTCTAAAATTGATATCATGATTCCTTAGAAGATATTCTTCTATCTTCTATATATTCTGAAATCCCCATACTGACCGATTTGGGTGGGCCACCCTGTATATAATAGTTTAGACATCAGAATAACAGAAGTTATAGATAGATTTACCACGGGAATGAAGAGCCATGTCAGAAGTAAAGTAATTAAGGGTAATTTCATTAAATGTAATTAACATTACAGAGATATAACGTGTCACTTATTTGTATACTAAACATAATTATGTATACCTATTTTGTGTAAAAGTAAAATTAAAAAAAACACATTAAAATAGATATATTTTTTTAGTTTTACCTTATATTACAACTTATTTTTATTTTTTCATATTATTACAACTTTATTTTTTCATATTCTTAGCCATCGCATAAATTCTCAAACGAAAATGTTGTTCCATTCAACCAACTGTCATCTACATAAAATAAATGGCAACGTGTATCCAAATAATTGCGAAAGCTTAGCATCCTCAAAAATCCAATTTCATAAGAATTACCTATTTATGTATACGAGACGGGGTGCGGCATAAGCTGCGAATGAGCTGAATTCTTATTTCCTTGGCAAAAAGAAATCACGGCGAATATAACACATTTCATAATGCGAGGCAAGAGGAGCTGGCGACGAAGCGGCACAACATTTAATCCTCTGAGAAGAACCTCTCTACTTTTTGAATTCAAGATGCATGCTGAAATCTGGTTCAGTGAGGCCAAGATGAGCGTTGTTGCTAGGTCCTTGAGCAAATCAAAATCGTTTTTGCAGAATATGAGTACAGGACGGTAATAAAAACAAACTTCCTAACACTCAAGCTCTACTTCCGACAAAAATGATCATTTATGAACATTTATAAAATCCGGCGAATTCCGAAAAAATTTAACACTAACACCGCATAACCTTTTCGGCAGCGTAAGTTACACCATTTACTGTACAATTAATCCAAAAATAAATTACTAATGGTTACGACGATAAAGGTTGATGATTTATATTTGAATCATGAGACGCAGTATTCCATCGAATTCCATGCTTAGAATCTCTATATTAATTTGGCAGGGAACCCCACTTTAATTAATTAATAATCTGGGGAGATGAGATGACCGCACGTGCCAATGTCGTGGGCTATGAGTTCATGACATGAAGTATGAAGGGCGAGGGATCAATTCGTGAATCACACCAGTGAAGTTGAAACCATCGATAGCTAGATAAATGTTAATAGATCACCAATTAATAGTTGACTATAGAATTAGTTCTAGAGTTCAGACAGACTCATATAACCCGAGTCTCTTTAAAGTTCGAGTCAATGTGCACTATCAGAGTGGGCTTGCGACATCCTCGACCGCACCCCTGACTTAGATTGTAGTCAAAAGGGTTTTGCCAAAAATGTTAACCACAAAACTTACATTCGCTCACGCCTGTTGCCCATTGTAGTAGGCAAAGACCTCAGAAACTTGGATTTTTTATAAATCGGAAAAAAAAGAAATTATGACCACGTCCAGATTTATTTCTGTTTTTTTTTAGAAAAACTAATTAATATTTGTAAAGGAAATGGCTACTCAATAAATTGTAAACACCAACAATGCCTTTTGGTTAACATACTAGGATCTGTGGAACAAAACTGTCACCTTTTGTCATGGTTAGACATTTTGTCTGAAAGAACAAATTTTATGGAAAACCAACGATGGCAAATCTAAATAGTTACCAACCTCATTTCATAGTCACCGGAGAACATTCAAGAATCACACTCATCCGTCGATCCTGCTCAATTAGATCGAGATTTAATTACAAGGACCCGCATCGAAGGGCCGTCGCCTACCTTGGGATAATGCATGCCGATAAAGTGTGACGGGACCTTTCTGTCTATCAATTAATTTTGGACAGGACGACATATTCCTCAAGGACGATGATGACATGCTCGAAATTTCTGATAATTATTGGGGTAGTCAAGTTTGTTTAATTATAAGTATAAATGTAGTGTAGACACGACTTTGTTTTATGTTATAGATTTCCGCCCGGTATTTCGTTCCCGTGGGAATTTGGGAAAATTATGGTAGCCTGTGCGTCATTCTAATTTTCAAGCTGTATTACTGCAAATATCAAAACCCTTCTAGCCGTTTTTGAGTTGTAAATGGTGTAACTGACGCGACTTTATGTAATTTACATATTTCAAAACCATTTCACAAAAAAAGTTAACTATATGTTTACTTTTTTTGTGAAATTGAAATTGAAGGGCCCAGTTGATTCCGATTTGAACCTTAATAATAACAGATAAGAAACATGGTTGAATACTTAATTGTGGAATCGTAGTGTAAAACTGCATGTTTTTTTAATTCGATAATTCGTGTACATTTGAGAAATCGATGATTGCCGAAATACAATAAGAAATTAGAAACACTGTAAATAGTCCCCTTAGTAGGGTGATCTAAAAAGCTCTACCTATCTAATTTTAGATTCAAAAAAATTTATATATTTTACCATGCCGCGTAATGCGCTAACATTTTTACTTATTATATAATATTATTTAATAATAAATTATAATAATAAATTATAATAATAATAATAAATAATAATAATAAATTAATATAATAAGTAGTAAAATGAATTTTGAGTAATTATATTTTATGAAACATTTCCCATCAACATTACTCGTAATAATTCAATTTTTAATTTAATACTACAGCAATAAATTAAAACTGGATGTTGTCGATAGCGGTGAATAATTAATTAGAGTTGATATAATTAATATTTAAAAAGTATTTCGGCTGATAAACTCCTGACGGGCAGGATATCGTTATTAATTTCTGTTGGATTAAAGAATTTGAGAAGCTTAAGTTACGGACTAAAAAGTGCGAAGTTTATTTGAAAAAATTACGAATATTAAGATATTATTTTAAATTTTTTCCTAATATTGCTAACAAAGAAGAAACTTTTTTGTTAGGATATTTGCATACTAATCGAGGTGAATAGATAGATAATTTAGTATTTTTAAAACGCTTACCCGCGTGAGGGATACTCACAAATAATTTTAGGGAAAGAAAAATATTCGGCGCGAATGGGACTTGAGCCCACGACCCCAGGATTAGATCTCCTTGTGCTCTAACCAACTGAGTTGTCATGCCTTAAAGTCAAGCGACGAAATTTCTCATTCCTTTACTCTTCTTCTTATCATAGGTATAGTCAAGTATCTGGCGAACTTGGCTAAACCTGGTGTCAGAGTTTTCAAACTGCACAATGGCCTCTTGACTTGGTTTTTAAGACTGTAGTCAATCGACAAACAGCCGGGACCGACAGCTTAACTTGCCCTCCGAAGTACGGAAACGCTCGTAATAAATTGCCACTTTGGTCACCCATCAGGTTCCCTGCCTCTGTGTACGTTGCTTAACCTCACTGATCGGTTAAGATCAGCGAGAGCCACTGGGCTACGAGCGAGCGATTCCTTTACTAAGCGCTGAACATTTTTCTCTCCCTGAAATTATTTGTAAATGATAGATAGTTTGGAAAGACAATAGAGTTTTGATTTCTATCGATCGAGCTAAATGTCTAACTCAGTTTGATTAGTTTACTCAAAGAAGTGATTTTGAAACCTAGCTGATATTCCGAGCAACTAATTTTTCATTCGTTATAGATTTTTAAGTATAGATGGTGACATAGAATTTTTAACAGAGCCAAACTCATCGACCAGATTGAGAAGCAGAAGGTGTAATTTTCATCTTCAAGCAATTTTCTCTTGTCGCGTATAGATATAAACTGCGAGCACAACCCTTTCAATAATACTCTAAAGATCGTTGCATAATAAGAGCAAACTCACTATCTGTAAAAAAAAATAAGCTCGTTAAGATTATTTTTTTAGCCACACTGTAATATTTTTTCTTTTTTGGTTTTTTAATTAGGTCGTTATGTAGGCAGACCTTCGCATTGTTCACGCGAATAACCTCGTCAATTCTTGTAGACAGAATACTGTCAGGGTTTATCGTTTTTGAGATAAACCGCCAATCAATTATAAACTAAATCAATTTAATAACTTTAATCTCACATCGGTCAGAGCAGGATAATCTCAGGTCTATTAACCTCAATAATCTAATTCAATGGCCTCTGTTTTCAACTGCTCTAAATCATTTTCGGTCCTAACCTCTAATCGAGTTTCTAAAACAATTGAGATGAAAGATATCTCAATTTAGGAAGGTTCAGAATGTGTACAGGTAGTGCCTGTCTAGCTACAAATGGAATTTTACGAATAATTAATCATTACACCGAAAGCAGGTACACAGAATTCGTACTTCATAAATGCAACTCTGTGAGAGAAGTGCCTTGTGAAAAATAATACAATAAATAGTCAACATTAAGACTGAATCAGTCTCTGAAACTCAAAAACTTATCACTAATATGACTTTTTTTAATCAAACTTTATTTATTGAGTGTTTTATGGAATGCCACCTTCATCATGACACTCATAGATGAAACATAACCTAAACAGAGATTAATCCCTATCTTCTAAGACCCGTGTTCACCAAAAATATAACCGACGGTTTAACCGTTGGTTATATTTTTGGTGGACACGGGCCTAAATATGTTTTATATAAACAAACGAATTACGAATTCTGTACGGTTTCACGGCAGTTCATTTACATATTTAATAGTGCAATTCTAGCTTTTACATGAACGAAATAAGAGCGATATAAGGTACTAGATACTCTTGATACTGGCTTTAGATGTAATTTAGTCGGAATCTTGATCGATGTATCTCTTGGATCCGAAGTTTAGAAAACTTTCCTTTTAAATTTACCGAGATCAAAATTGAGCCTTTTACTGGCTTTTAGTAATTAAACACGCCAATTTATGGCGGTATTACCGACCCATTTTACCGTTTGTTAAACTTTTTACGACTTAAGGATTTGTCACAAACTGTTTTAGATATTTTATGGAGTCATTAATGAAGTTAAAGAAACAGTCAAAGCTTAGAGACGCTTTTCTTTGTAATAATTAAATAACAAATAAAGGAAAACTTTTCTATTAGAACCTATTATTTGTAATAGAAGTCAATTTTTTGTTTCTATTGGTTTACACTTTGAATAAAAGGTGCTGGCGTATTTAACAATTTACGGAAATTGAAAAAACTTTTTTATTATGAGATGGGTTTACTCTTGACCATAAGGTTGACAATGGCGCGAGTTAACCCAGAAAATGCCAATTAAGGCACTGGTACTCCCACTCACTGACGAAACACATCAATCTGTTTGGCGTCGGACTTCGGTATGAGGGTGGTCGCGAACCAGACGACCCTTTACAGAGCCTACCACACCGCATAAGACCATAAGACACCACCTCAGATTAAAAACAAACTGAGGTGTCGTTGCCTAAGATATATGGATTACTAGGACGCAGGTCTCATTTTGTTTCCTTAGTCGCCTCTTACGACACCCACGGAAAGAGATGGGGTGGTGTTATTCTCAACCGATTACCACACGGCATAAAAGGAAAGGATTGCTTAATTTCAACTAGTACATTACATTATTTACCTCGCATTTCTAAAGTATTTAAAATACCATTAATGTTTTTGATGATCATGTAAAAAATCTCTTTTTTATTGACATACCATCAAGATTGATCAAGGATTAACAGAAGACCTCGCATTTCTTTGTAGTTAAAGTCAGTCACTCCAAATCAATCAATTAAATACAACGAAGTATAAAAGTTTAAAATGAAAACATGCATCAACGCATTGCATTATGAACTCTAAATAATAAAATCCACGTGTAAATTGAGTAAAAATGCTATGAAGCGATAGACACCACCGCCATAGTTTCTAACCGCAGAAATTAGTTCAACAAAGTTTATCCTCCCTCTTGATTGTCATGTCATGAGCTGTTTAGGGTTGCTACATGAGAGTTTAACGTATTTTCAACAGTTTAATTACAGCTTTGAGTTGTTTAACGAGTTTTTATATGAGCAGATGTGTTAGGTGGTAAAATTTTGTCGTTTAGGTACGTAACAAGGGACAAGTTGAGTAATTTTAATGAATTTTCCCATACTTACAATACTATTTTAAACACAGTTTGTTTTTAAAAATAAAGTTACTATTTTTGGACGTCAAAATAATCATAAAAACTATCAAAAAAGTCTAAGCAACACGCACGATTTTTCATACAACAGAGGCCTATTTGAGAAAGTATTTAAGACGATTCCCATAAATGAATTTTATCTAGCTTTTTAATTTGTGAAAAAGAAACTACAATGAAATTCTAATTTCACCATTTCCATCCTAAAAGCAATGAAAAACTGCGTTTTCATTTTTACTTTTGTCTCTTTTCCACAAATTTCAAGCTTGATAAAGGTCATTTATAGGAATTAAAAATTCAGGTATAGAACTTGCTCACACAAAAGATATTATACAAATACGTGTCTTAAATAGTTTTCACAGCTTCTCAAAAGGCCTCTGTTATATGAAAAATCGTGCGTGTTGCTTAGACTTTATTGTTGTTTCACTGAAACATGATTGGAAGTTTTTCTTGGTAATTTACCTATATTCTATTGTTTTTATTTTTTCGTCTTAGGTTGCCTAGAACCTGTGGCTGTTTAGCGATAAAGCTACCCTTACACACTTTAACTTTTCTGCTACTAAGAATGATAAGTGAGTAAGAAGGAAATAAATAAGAAATCACGATATTACTGTAATTTAAGGAGGCTACATTTCTACAAAGCCAACCCTAGTAATACACTCTAGGCAAGAGCAAACTTTTGTAGAGCCTCTCGCGACACTGCCGGGCACGACTTCACTGATATTCCCTACTTTACACTCATATATATATTTATCTTACAAATAAGCCGACATATGTATGTATTATATCTGCAATAATTGTAGAAATAGGAAAATCAATCAAGTATGTACATATATAGTGGTGTATGTTTGTATATATATTTTTGTGTTGGAGTACAATTATATGTATATCTATAGTCTGGTTTGCAGTAAGTTTAATATAGTAACTTCACTTCTAAATAATTTACAATGTGGATTCCAAATGCAACACGTTAAACTTAACCGATCTTTCTTGTGAAGAAGCATAATAATTACTTACGTTTCTCCATATAAAAGTGAGAGCGCTATATTTCATGAAATAACCAAACTTTCGTTATGACGATTGAATTTTTCTCTTAAAGGCTTCTTAAAGGGCTTAATTTTGTTTTATTTAAAAGCTGACGTAATCGAGATGGTTATTACCTGGTAAAAATTGCTTAAGCCACGATTCGTTTAGGAGTTACAATGCCACAGGCAGACACACAGATACATACGTTAAACTTATAACACCCCTGTTTTTTGTCGATGGTTTATAAGAGATATTGACATCGTAGGTACTTAACTAAAGCAAGAGCAAACTTGTGTTCTATTTATTGCTTTTATTTAAACAGGGGGCTAGTTGTAGTACTTGGATTCGCTTGAAAACACAAACAGAGACAGTTTCATCTTCATTTAGATGAAATCATCTTCAAAGCTTGTGCAAAGCTTCAAGAAAAAACTGGACAAAACTCAAATAAAACATTTCTTAACAAAGACTCTCCTACTTACAGTGAAACTTTGTGAAGCAATAAATAGAAAATATGAAGTGAGTCGCCATCATTTTTTATGATGCTTATAGATCTCTGCGGAATTTTCTTTTATTCTTGCCAGTCTAATGATGTCCGTAATTTTCTAGAAAAACCTAGCAATATCTAGTTTACGAGCAAGACCTTCGTCGCCAGCCCTTGGCCCAGGTGGGGGCAAGTTAATACTATGGAGGATGAAAAAAAAATGCATTGTAGGTACAGTCAAAAGCATGAAGTTTTACACTTGTAGCGCGAGTCTTGTCTCTATGGCTAATAGAAGAATGTAATAAGAACGGTTCCAACTTTGGTTGCTGCAGTTGACTACATTTTTTTAATCTCTAGGGGGGGGAAGCTGCCCTTCCTTGCCCCCCCCCCCCCCCCTTAGCTACGAGTATATTTCAAGTAGGTATATTTCAACCAAATTGTTGAAAACTGAAAGATAGACCACGTGAAAAATACCTGATTTCAATATCCAAGGTATAACACAAGACCTAAACTAAAGACAATTCTGTTAGCGATTACTTAGATCGATAGTTCTGAAATGTATGGAATTGATATGAATCCCACACATTTTACTTTCAATTTTTTTATCGCTAAAAGAATTTGACTGTTCGAAGTGAAGGACTTATTTATGTACTTACAAAAACATATATTAAACTCTTCATTAGAGAGAATCTCGGGATTCTACACCTTTAAACGGTTAAATTTCTCTACAGTTTTTTTTTCACTAAATCATTTAGTTAATTTACCTACTGACACAGAATAAATAATAGTACTAACCTACTGAACAAGCGCAATTTCAATAACACCAGCAATGGTGTTAATTTATTCCATCGAATATAAAGTAATTTAGGAAATGCACTTTCTTCTAGGGAAATCATAATTATTTATTTCGAGTGGCTCAGAAATAGTTCTCTCCCACCTGTTGAGTGGTGAAAAGTTAAGAGAAAGTAAAACCAAATTAATAATTTTGAAACTCATTTAAGGAGTTTATTAAACCATTTTATACTGTACTTACACCGAAGTTCCCGAAGTTAATAATTCGTTTAAGCTTTTGTTTTCCCGGAGATAACAAATTAACAAACATGATACTTAGATTTACGTAGGTACTCAACTGAGAAGTTATTTCGGCGAAACATTGTAATTTAATATCTTTTTTAAATTTAAGATTCAGGGATTTTTTGTTAGAGACGCTTTAAAACCTTATAATTATTTTTGAAACATTTTAAAAACATAAATAATTTCCAAGACACTTTGAACGTTTCTGAAACTCCAAATTTTTGAAAACGTTTTTCATGTACAGACAATAGCAAGCAAGTCATTTGCACTACGAAAGCCGACACTATTACGAGCTAGATAAGGGTGACGTCAAGGTCAACATGTACTTATGTATAGCCTGACGTGCTGCCATGTGCATTTTGCGACGCGTCTGTTTTATCTGTGCAAAAATAATAATTTACAAAGCATGTATAAATAACAACACCATCCTATTACGAACCAGAAAAAATCCTATTAGCGCACACAATCCAACTCTCCCAGCGAAGTGATGATCCGTGTTCGCAGGGTACTTCACCACTTGTCAACCCGAACATATGAGGCCTGAGAGGTCTCGCACCAACCCTTTATGTAAATCCAATAGATAGCTCCCATTTCTCCCTTAGGAAAAATGTCAGGAGAGACGTGAAGGGGCAATGTTCCATTTTTAGAAACGTCTGTGGAGATGTATGGGCAAAGCGGTTACTTATTGGCCTTACTGACTTATAGATAGGTACGCATACAGTACAAAGCTCGAAGTTTATTTACTAACTAGCTTTCTGCCCGGAACTTCGTTCCCATGTGAATTTGGGAAAATTATTGTGCTTATATGTTATTCTAATGTCTAACCTATAAAACTGCAAAGTGTCATCAAAATACGTCGTGTAGTTTTTATTGAAAGAAGTAACGAACAAAATGAACATCCATCCATCCTTAGCCTTACTCACTAGCTTTCGCGTTTATAGTATGTAATTGGAAAGTGTGATAATAATAATGCACGCGTGTCATAAATTATAAATGTAGAAGAAACAAAATGGGTATGTTTGTTTTAAGCAGGCTCCATCCACTGAGCTACCTACAATACTCAGTAAATGAAAATAAACTATTTTTCATTTATTATTTTTTTCATTACAAAAATGGGTATGTTTGTTTTAAGGAGGCTCCATCCACTGAGCTACCTACAATACTCTGTAAACGAAAATAAACTATTTTTCATTTATTATTTTTTTCATTACAAAAACGGGTATGTTTGCTTTAAGGAGGCTCCATCCACTGAGCTACCTGCAATACTCTGTAAACGAAAATAAACTATTTTTCATTTTTTTTTTCATTACACAAATGGGTATGTTTGTTTTAAGGAGGCTCCATCCACTGAGCTACCTACAATACTCTGTAAACGAAAATAAACTATTTTTCATTTTTTATTTTTTCATTACAAAAATGGGTATGTTTGTTTTAAGGAGGCTCCATCCACTGAGCTACCTACAATACTCTGTAAACGAAAATAAACTTTTTTTTTTTTAAACATTTTATATTAATACTAGGTAAGTGAAAATCTGTGGTCTCTGCCTACCGTAACAGGATAAAAGTGTGTACTTCAAAATAAAATATAGTTGATATAGAAATTATATTTTAGCTACTTCTTATGTGTTACCTTTTACTGGAGTTTACCAGAACCAAATAAAAACATTATTACGCGGTGTTATAACCACGTTATATTTAGCTACCACTTTTTAAATAAAGTAATCCTCTACTTAACCTACTTTTTGCTGAGTTGGTTTAACCTCCGTTAGCTCAATCGATTAAAACGTTGAGAGGCAGTTTTTCAGTTCTAATAATCTCATAACGAAATCTAATTTTAAATTCGTGAGAAATAATCTCTGAACATAAAAATACATCTTTAAATTTTGCTTAGAATGTAATGACAACACCAGCAAAGAAAATATTGGGTCAAAAATTTCAATAATTCTTAGACAAAGTAGGTCAGGTCAGACTCACTTACAGCTAAGAGTAAAAATACCCTATGAAATTATTATGACTGAATACAAAATGAATAGTGAAACGAAAAATGAAAATATTTTTTCTTTAATGTCTTTTATGGCAGAAACCAGACTTGAACAAAATTGTTCGTTACGCTTTTGAAGATATGCTATTTTTATTACGTTAAATATTTTGTTAACATTTACTCACTTTCTAAAGATGGTTAAATTGATAAATTATTTTTGCAATAGATGGAAAATTATCCCTTTAAAATAAAAATGCAACAAAAAACTGACGTCAAATAAACTGCAACTTATGTAAAGACCGCGGCTTACTGACCACTTTGTACCATTGAGAATTTGCATTTCACTGTCTACCCAGTAAAAAGTGGAGTGTATATTTTTTACGATACTAAAGTCATCTGTAATTTATTCTGTAACAAAGTGCTAGCCGCATTCATTAACACTAAAGGAACTGACCAGTACTTTATGAGATTTTGCAATTTAAGCGTACCAGGTAAACCTGGTTTAACTATTCAAAACGTTGACCAAGTGAAATTGTTTGCTATTCCCTTAGCGATGTAAGTTTGAAGTGGTCAACTAAAGCTAGTTTTGATGAGAGGGGCAAGCTTGACAATTAAAACTCACTTTCATTAGGACCCTGAAATGGTTTTCTAAGTTTTTGCACAAAGACAACGGTAGAAGTGTGAATTTTAAAATTGGATGAGTGACAAGCATTGATAATATCGTTCATTCATTCATTCATACACTCACGCCTTATATCCCTTTCGGGGTAGGCAGATCATCATTTGGTTCTTAGACCACTTGACGCCACGTTTAACATAGGGGGCGTCCATTAATTACGTGAGGTGTTTTTCGCGATTTTTCGACCCTCCACCCCCTCTGGTGAGGTGTCGTGAGATTTGGCTCGACACCCCCTCTCCCCGTTTTATCTCACGTCAGTTTTATGAAAATGCTTAGTTTTTGTGTAAATACGTTAATTGGTAATTCATTTAGAAAACTTACATAATTTGCCTAATTATTTTTAAACTTTTAATAATCGAACAATAAAAAACAGCTATGATTTACCAACTTAAATTTGAAAAACAAAGATTGTTCTAATTCAGTCCATGGGAACTCAGAGTGGCTACTGGAACAACATGGTTTAGTTGGTTTAACTTAGCTTTCCCGCAATTTAACACTATTTCTTTTGGGGGAAAATATTACGTGATATTTGTAGAGACCCCCCTCTCCCCACGTGAGATCCGGCCCGACCCCCTCCCCCCCAAAACGCCTCACGTAATTAATGGACGCCCCCTGACATTCTGGGGGTTATTAGATGAAACGTATAGTGGTGATAGGTTGTCAGCCTTGCGCCCACAATACAACAATACCCTCACATCCCAATTATTGACTCTTACAGTTAGCCAGGGAAGAGTTGGCAGCTGACACATTCTAAGTAGTTCGTTCACTTCTAGTCCAGAGTGATAATATCGTGTCATTAAATAAAGATATTTTACGACTAAACTAATTCTTAAGGAAATCTTCTTAT
The DNA here is from genome assembly GCA_949987775.1 of Aproaerema taeniolella. Classification (NCBI taxonomy): domain Eukaryota; kingdom Metazoa; phylum Arthropoda; class Insecta; order Lepidoptera; family Gelechiidae; genus Aproaerema; species Aproaerema taeniolella. The sequence continues at coordinate 6,577,484 of OX465259.1, read as the reverse complement.
TACACAGTCGACGATGGCAAGTAGGTAAAACTTTAGACTGTTACGCCCCAAAACGAAACCCTTTGGGTGTGACAATCAATCGTCGCGTGGGCACTAACCGCACCCCCAAATATGTTTGAAACTGCCTCTAAACTATAACATCCCTCTTTTTATAGATAGGAACAAAGTGAGGATACAGCAGTGTTTGTTCACTTATAGATTTAACTTTATTGCTTTATTTGAATAGCAATCCATCGCCTTGGTGACTATAATTCAGCCAGTGTCAAAGTACCGAAAAAAACACGAAATACTTACTACTTTATTGTAAAAATTATCTCTACCGTTAGGTACCGTTAGACTTTTACAACGTGTGTATTTGTTTTTATTTATATTGTGTAATTTTAAATTAGTTAGAGAAACTTTAGGGGGAGATTTTCCCCATGAAACTGAACAACTGTCCCCAAGGAAGGTATGTAAAGTTAAAAAAAAACAACTCCCCTTCTAAATGCAAATCAGCTGATCGCACAGGTTGTATGGAGGCGAATATTTTTTTTTATATTTCGACCTATGCTCCTTAGGGAAAGTTGTTCAGTTTCATGAGTAGAATCACCGAAAGTTTCGCTAGCTAATTTATAGTCACACTGTAGGTGACAGAACTGAATTAAAAGCGTTTATCTTTAAAAAAAATACTATGTACCTATGCTAAACAATAACGGGAAAACATTTTTGTTCACGAATAAACTCTTCACTTGGTCAAAAAGTGATTCGAAATAAAAACCGCTAAGGGTTTTTGTGAATAAAGTTACGGAAACGTTTTAAACATATTTCCCGGCGGTTTTCATGGGATCGCAAAAAAAGGAAACAGAATTTTGAAAAATTTCTTTTTTGAGGTGTTGGTTACAGAACGCAAAAAGATGACAAGGTGTTAGGTACTTCTCCTTTGCGTGGAGATGAAATTCCTCTGGTATTTTTAATATCAATTCATCCATCACTTTTAACATACCTATAAAGTTATAAGTGTATATAGAAATACGTCAGCTCATATTTTTATTGACAATGTAGTTATGAAGACACTTTTGCAAAATTTTGAAAGAGTTAGACATAGAAATAATATCACTGAGTGTACCTCATTTAATCCAGTAATCGGGAATGTTTGAAACAAAATATTTGAAACATTTAATTAAATTTCTCATTTGTAGCCGCTTTATTTATGCCTCAATAATCAAATTATAGACACGGACGGAATTTTAATAGAGTGACTCCTTCACCAACCGTTACAATTACTTTAGCTAACGACACTTAAGTTGAACATAGCTGAGTATAGATAGAGGTTGATACAAGGTACTGTTAGTTACCCAAGTTCTACGAAGTAGGTCTGGGGTAGAAACTAGTCAAGTGGTCTGGTCATAAATTGCAATCATGGCACGCTAGTAGCGGCTCAGATTCGATTAGATAATTTTACCACAGTAATTACCCCAGCTTCTATAAGCTTACAATATACAAACAAGTAAATAATTGAAATACAGGCTATAATTACGGAAATTAAACCATATCAAAGCAATTCTGAGGAACTAGTTACCTAACAGCTAATTTATTAGACAAACAATGAGTATTGTAAAGGCAATTCATTGGTTTTAACAAAGTCGGTTAAGCCATTGCTCGATGGTAAGAATTTCATGCTAACATGGACAAAGTCTTGTGACTTATTGCTAAATATAAATATTCTAGTATATTTTAAAAATCTACTTCATAAGAATTTATTTTAAAAACACTTCAATTGATTTAAAATAAACCTTGAATTTTGTGAAAAAGCAAAAGAATTTCGTAGTAAGAATTTCAGTATGAACTCTACTTACCAAAAACAAAACACTACAATATCAGACCAAGTACACTTCCCTGAGAAAGTCCAAAATGTACTTCTACAACACTAGAATTCTTTATGAAATCGATCGGAGAGCCAACCGCGACCGTATTAACACAAAGCAATCGACTGCGGTCAAGGCAATCGCAGAAGCACGCGATCCCATATGTGTTTTAACGTAAATACGAATTCCGAATGTGTTCCATTCCGTAGAATGCAAATCTAATTATGATTCATTGGAAAGCGTAGAAATACTATTTGACTCAATTAATGGTTGCAAATGTTTAATTTCTTATGGTGATGGCATAGAACAAATGTTTTATAAAGTTACTATCGAGACAATCACATGATTCAATCAGAGATAAAACGAGTATAGAAATACAAACATCAGAGTTTATCATAATCTTATAGTGTTCAATTGATGTTTGATCATCACAAGTTCTATTTCGTCATCACTAACACAATTACTTGTTTCTAAATTCCCTACATTGAAATATCAGGTGTTTTATCGTGTTTCAGTACATGTCAGTTAGCATACAAATAAAGGGTTATTATTATCTTCTTCAAAACGTATCACGGAACTTTCTTCTTTTTAGATTGTTTGAAATTATTTCATATTTGGAAAGAAAGAAAATTTTATATTATAAAAAACAATTATCCTACATTATTATTATCATTATCATGCGACAAACATACTTCAAATTTTTAACAGAAAACAAATTCAGAAAGTCATGTGGCTACACTCAAGACGTCATAAAATGAGCTTAACAAAAAGTTTGTGTGGTGAGCTTCAAAGTAATGCGGTAAAAAAAGTTTTTTTGTGTTCTTTCAAGTGGATACACATAGGCAGAGATACATCCATTAAACGAGAGGCCGTTGAGACGGGGTTTGAGATTTTTTTACCGTAAGCATTCGGAAAGTAAAAAGGATTTCTTTTCCTTCAAAAGTTCTTTGGTGTTACACAGTAATACATGAGCAACAGTGTCCTTAAATGACATTGCTTATTGCCTGGACGAATCCTTAAAAAACTTCTTAGAAAAGTAGAACCCTGAAGCCACGCTAAAAGTAGTTCAAAAAATCACACAATAAAAACCTTAAAAGAAAATTTGTGCGCAAAAAGTTAGGAAAGTAGAAAATCATCATTAAAAAACTTTGAAAGTAAAACGCTGAGTTTAATCAAGATAACCCGGCAATTTTGGTAAACTCAATAAAAATCCTAAAGATAAAGTAAGAGTTTCGACGACAGATGTCAAAGGTTTCCAGTCGATTTAGAACTCACGATTACTCCAGTAGTGTAACGAACTTCACTTCGAAATGACACCGGTATGCGTTAGGCCGTACTGCGGCATTCTCACGGGAGATACGACCTTCCCCTTGGAAAGGCTCCGAGGTACTGACAAGCCTGCTGCCAACCCCGCGTCGACAGAACGAAAGGCGAACACTTGCACCCCAACCCCTCTCCACTAAAAATGCACATATCAAAAGCGGAAAAAAAATAGAATGAGTTTTGTTTCACATTTTTAATTGCGGGCTTGATCTTGCTTTGTTAAATTTCACGCGGTAAGGCTTCCGTTGACTGTTTTATCTGAGTACGCGGTTATTGTTTTACTTTGCTTTTTAAAAAAATATGTACAAAATGGTTAAGTAAACATTTCTGTTTCAGTCTTAACTTAAAAATATGACAAAATATAAAATATAATCAGAACCTAGAAAGAGCTTCAACGAACTTTATTTCTACTAATGGAATTTATTTTTAACTTGGGACAGGCGATGTTACATCGCCAGTTGGTCATGACATGACAGAAGGATACACGATTTTTCCATAACATTTTACATGTATGCGAAATTTGAAAACCCTACTTCTTTTTTATTAATATTGGAATATATTTTAATGTAAAAATTCAAAAGTTACGGAAACTGTAACGATTTGCAGGGAAAAAAATAATTAATATTCATAATGGGATGAAGTCCAGAAGTATTTAAATATACTGTAACGGGTTCTTACCAAGATTTTAGTTTTAAATGAGTATCCGGTATTTCGTCGCTGTTGCAAGCACCATGATCAGTGATCAACTGATCACGGATCACGGATGAACTGTTTATCCGTGATCATGGTGCTTGCTTCCGTTATAATATATTTAAAACTAGTGAAAATAACCGCAAGAATCTTAAACAAATATTCTGTATTTTTTTATAGATTACTGGATGCTTAGTTTGAACATACACAGACACAAACACTATTTGATTTTACAACACCTACCTTTGATATACTATCGCAATATTCTTCAAAAGATTCACTATACAAGATTCCACCTTAGTCCGTTAAATGCACCTTCACAACTCGGCAACCAACTTTAAATTCAAACTCACGACACGACAGCGTTGGACAGATTCACGGAGGAAGTTTTCAAAGTTGTTTGAAAAATATTGAGCGTTGAAAAATTGCTGGTATTTGTTTGGAAACTACAGAGTTGTCACTGTTATCATAACAATGCCTAACGTAGTTTTCAATACAAGCGGTCCCGTACAAGGAACATTGTCTATAGTTAACAATATAGTTGTTTATTCTAGTTCTACTCTTGCTGCCTTCTATTCTTTTATAATTGGTTTTGAAAAAAAAATATAGTTTTGTTTCAAATTATTCTCGTATCACACTTGACAAAGACTTGGTGATAATTAAATTAATAATGATAAGACCCTCGACATGGATCGCCTAATAACTCTTAAACGGCTGAACAAATGATCAAATACAGCTGATAGCCATCTAGATTAAGCCAGCTTTCAAACAAAAAACCGTATCGAGATCGGTGCTTTCATTTAGGAGCTACGATATTACAGACAGACACTAATTATTACTGACTTCGTACGTTTACCTTGTAAAAATGTATAAGGTAAACGTACGAAGTCAGTAAAAATCAAAAAGCTAATGAATTCATCTGAGGCGCCGATCCAAAGGTGTCCCACTTTGTGCAAATCTTGAATGAAAGAGTCCCAAACGAGAGCCCTCGTCGTCGTAAATCAGATACTTCACGACTCGTAAAACCGAATCAGAGCCGTAACATAAAATGAAGAAGGTCGAATTTGGTTTATTTGTCACAAACATTGTATCTTTCGTGCGGCCAAGAATGTGCTATTGAGAAAAGGGTGCTCACAGATAAGAGCTTTATCGATGCATAAAGTATGTTATTATGAAGTTCGTCGGCTGGCTTTCAGACGGGCCAGTCTAAAAGAAGAATGCAGCCTTTATACGGTGTGGTATTTGTGGCATCCCTTTATTTGCACCTGTCGTAAATTTGACTTTTGTGATCGATATTTCGTGTTACATATCGCGTGGGAAGTTGCGTCACCTGGCCAATACCAATGATGGCGTCGACGTAACTTTTTGTGGGAAATATTATACCTTTACGTTAATAACATTTGTCTATTTTTAAAAGCACTGACAGAATGTCAGCGTTGTGGCTCCAACCAATACTATGCTGAGTCAGGACGTCTTCATTGACCAGCGTTTCACATCACAATTCCCCTTAAAGTTTTACTGCGATTGTATTTGCGTATTGTGTGAAGTTTTTTGTTTATGTCAAAGTTGCTGGCCATTGAATAAATATACCTAATGGGCCTTTTAATAATTCGAAAATGGCACGGCAAAATTTTATTACTATTGGTGCCTCCTATGTACTAGTGATACTAGAAGCTAGGATTATAGGGGGCAATGGTAATACAAATTCTGCCATGCCGTGCCGTGCCGTTTAAATAAACCGGTCAAGTGCGAGTTGGACTCGCGCACGAAGGGTTTCGTACCATTACCTATAAAACCGGCCAAGTGCGAGTCGGACTCTATCAAACCCATTATCTCTATAAAAGCGGCAAAAAAATTACGTTTGTTGTATGGGAGCCCCCTTAAATATTTAATTTATTCTACTTTTTAGTATTTTTTGTTATAGCAGCAACCGAAATACATCATCTGTAAAAATTTCATTTGTCTAACTATCATGATTCATGAGATACAGCCTCGGACAGACTTATCTATAAAAACGTTTTTTGTATGGGAGGCCCCTTAAATATTTATTTTATTCTAGTTTTTAGTATTTGTTGTTATAGGGCACAAAGAAATACCTCATCTGCGAAAATTTCAACTGTCAACTACCACGGTTCATGAGATACAGCCTGGTGACAGACGGACGGACGGCCGGACGGACAGCGGAGCCTTAGTAATAGGGTCCCGTTTTTCCCTTTGGGTACGGAACCCTAAAAAGGCTCATTATCTATCTGACTGTCTATTGTTATCAATTTTCAGTCCACAAAAGTCGCAGAAATTCGTTACCAAATTGTAGTTCAAAACAGGACAGCCAATTACCTGAAACAAAGATAAAGAGAAAATTTTAGTCGTGGAGACACAAAACTTAGGTAAAAACGAAATTAGATGGATTCCTGAGTAAAACAAGAAATATTTTGATACTTCGCATGGAAATATATTTAGAAGCATTCCGTCAGGTTCCGGCCATTGAATATAATTAAGTTTGTCACGAGCGAGATTGCGAGATAAGCCCTAGGGGAATTTGCCCATTGCAATGGTCTCTGAGGGCACGGAACACCTATTTGCCGAGTCTCGTTTTAGTTCGAACTAGAGGTCGCTCATGTAAAAGCAAGATTTTAATATATGATTCATTAGTTACACTAAAATAAATGCGAGATTTACTTATTAAAATAAGTCAGAAATTAAAAAAATATATATTACCCCCAACATTCATGGCTTATAACTTTTAAACGGCTGAACCAATTTTGATCAAGTAAAGCTAAGAATAAAAACTCGATCACGTTATCTTTCAAAAACAAAAACTGCATCGAAATAGGTCCATTCGTTTAGGAGCTACGCTGCTGAATAATGAATCATTGAAACAGCATCATTAACCGAACTTAAACAAATTTATATAAGTCATACAGTGCTTTGTTAGAAGTACTCATAAGTTAGTATCAAACACTTTTATTCTTATATCTTTGGACCCTAAATCCATAGAATAAGACTTTTTCTATGCCTCAAGTAGAATATACTCGTTATATTCAATAACGCAAACAACAAACATATTCTACTAGAGGTCTAGACCAAAGTCCCATTCTATTATCGATTACTAAGATCGATAATTATAAAATGAATCTGACCACGTGACTTTTCTATTGTGTCTGTAAATCCCATACATTTTATACCTTTCCTTCGAATGTGACAAACACTTACTTGCAGAGACATCCAATTTTAAATATCATTATGTCACTTTCCTTCTTGTTGACGTAAACAAGGACGATATTACATATAAATAAGCTTCAACTTCAATCAACGTTTCTGCAACTGAATGCTTGTCTAGAAATCCTGATGACATTCGTCTCCTTGAAGGTTAAAGTTACTAAGCTACTGAACAAATTAGTTTCTCGATATAATCTCGATCCAAACTAACTAAAAGAAAACTATTCTTCATGGTATCACAACTCTAGCAACCATTTGATCCGAGACGATTACATACGATAATGTGGAGTTTCAAGACGGCTGCTTGGTGGCCCTTACGCTGAGTGCCCTTGTACCGACACATTGTCTCAGCCATCTAGATAACAGCTATTCGAGGTAATGTACTATTCGGTCTAATGTAGTTTCTTGATGCTTAATTTAACTTGGATGTAGTTCTGGGGCTATTTTAGGCTTGTAGGTAAGAGGTTTTGGCGTTTAATGTTCTTAACCTTACACGGTTTAACGCGTAAGGACTAATTTTATGTCGTGATTTATACTAAGTCATTATCATTAATAAAGTAAAATGTTACTATTTCATCTTTATTTCATTACATCCCCAACAAGGGGCACGAAGCTCCCTTCGAAACACGAATTGGATTTAGATCATAGTCCATCGTGATGAATCCCGCACGTCTAAGAAATTCCGTTTTCGAAAGGCAATTCGGTTTAAAGGAATCAGCTCAAGTCCTACCGTCTTCGGGTTAAAACTATTCATTTAATGAGAGTTACATATTCATACTCGGTTAGTCTGGTTTTACAAATTTACATTTTGCACGAGCGTTGCAAGTGTGGGCACCAGTAAACCAAGTGGCAACTTGCCAGAGAAACTTACTTAATGCCAATGCCATCTGTTTTACATGAGTTTGTACTCGGAGTTTTGGTTTGGAGCGACTATTACGTTGACAAAACACAAAAAAAATGTACTAAACGTGCATTTTCCACATTTTTTGCGTCGCTGATGCATTATTATCTTTGAACCCTTATACGCTATTCAGTATCCCACAGTTCTAATCTTGAAAAACAAATCGAAATGTCTTAAAATACGTGAACCAAAAAATAAAATTACTATGTTTATTTTGCATACAATAGCGTATAAATAAACACCCCTAGACTTATAAACACCTCTTTTTTATCGGGGTTTAAAAACAAATCAACATTTTCAGTTTTTTTTGACATTTAAGGGCTTCTGAACTTTCCTTGTTCAGAAAACTTGAAGCAACTTTCTATTGCTCCCAGTTCCCTTTGAAACCCTTTGACCACTTCGGATGAAGTCTTCTCTGATTAAGTTCCGGCTCAAAGTAACTTAACAACATTTTGATTGGATACAGCTTTCATGTTGGAGCTGATTTAGTTGTTTTTGAAACTGATAAGAAAATAACAAAGGGGAATAAAGAAAATTATTTTATTGATTTTCTGTTCGATTGTGTTCATAAAATATATAAACATTTCTTTCATGAGAGCTTAAAGCGCCACCTAGGGCATAATATAGTGTTTAAATTCGTCATGTTCTTCATTGATGCAAATCTTAATGTAAATATATTTATTCTTATTATTTTTAACAAGAACATCATCGGCAACAACAAATATAGCCAATCCATCCTGTTCGCTTAAATTATAGGGCTACCCCATTTTCAATGCAAAACCGCTATTTTCGTAACAGCAGAAAGTACACGCGTGTAGTAACCTGACGTGTGACCCTCTGCACTGTAGTAATGTCTATAAGAAGGTATAGGTACTTAATTTAAAAAAATCTGTCAAGAGAGACGGTAGACGTCACGTATTCATACCTCCAAACCCGCTCCATGAATTAATGAACCCATAATTGATATGACCATAATGTGTTACATTTTACACTTCATGCAGAATAACGAATGTTCAGGTAAATAGGAACAAACAGTGTGAGTGCTAAAATTTTTCTTGAGTTTTGGAAGAATTAGAAATATAAAACATTTTCGAATATAAGTCTGCAGCTCGAGTACGATGGTGACAGCGCGAGTAAAGCGCCGCGGTCCTATGTTAAAATGTCAACATTGACAACGCCAGAGGGCCTTTGCACGGGGCCCTCGCGCAATCAAAGTGAAGTTTCAGCGTCAGCCGAGTGGCGTGCCGCACGAGTTTGTCGCCATCGTGTTCGAGCTGCTGTAGTCTAATTAAGACTCTGTTTTCAAATTTCTCAAATAACATTGACAGTAATTGGTCTAAAATAAACAATTATTTATTTCCGTAGCAGGCATGTCGTGTTAAAATGAAAATTTATTTTCTCTGTGAAATTCATTATGGTCTCTTTGCAAAATCCATTGTGGGGGTAAATTCTGTTTGCTTTATGGTTTTCATCCCGGTTTGGCTTATAACGATTGCTGAAATTAAACGTTTAATGAACTTGCTGTCAAAGGAAAAATACAGTTTAATAAATAAATATAAAGTTTATTTAGATGTTATCTCGTTGAAATTTCTCTGATTTCTGTGTGTTAATAATGAACATAACAGATAGTAGTTTTCATTAGTAAACTAAGTCACAGGCCATTTGGCTGTTTGAATACTTGACTCCAGCAGCTCGAGCACGAGGTGCTCGCGAGAAATGCGCCGCGGTCCTATGTCAAAATGTCAACATTGACAACGACAGAGCAAGCCTTTGCGCGGGGACCTCGCACAATCAAAGTGAAGTTTCACTGTCAGCCGAGTGGCGAGCCGCGCGAGTTTGTCGCGCATCATGCTCGAGCTGAGGTTAGAGAACTTTGCCATGTTTGTTATACCTAGAAAATCTATGTTTTGATTACATTTGATTAATAGATACATGGATTATTTTATTGAAATACTTTTGGTACTTGCGAGGATTTGAAGAATTTGTTTTTATCTGGAACACAATTTACAATTAAAAGATACATTTGTTGCTGCATTAATAGACCAGTTTCGTCTATTAAAAAGGGTTTCAAATAAATTTTATCAAACGAGCGATAAATATAACGTATTGCGGTAATTTTACATTAAATGTGGGCGTTATTAAATTTAATTGACCATGATATTGCAGAAGAACTAATTAGCAATCAAATTTAAAGATAATAATTGGCTTTAAAATTTTTGAGCCGCGCTTTCATAATAACTAAATGTTGATAGCCGTTTTGGTCGAGTGGTAGTGGTGCTGCCTCTTGATCGACGGGTCCTGGGTTCGCTCCCGGTCGGATGTTTGTAAAAAGCAAAATACATAGATGTTTGTTCTCGGGATATCGATGTTCGTGTCGGTCTTTAATAACAGAGTACCAACAATGTGTATTGAATTTCATAAAAATACTTCATTTGACTAAGAAATATGACAATATTCTCCTCATTAGACATGAAAAATAAATATTTTGAGTAATTTATTTATTTAAATCTCAAATAGGGTGGACGTAAGGGAAAGGCGCTCAAGATAAGCCGAAACATCAAAGAAAAGTGGAGATCAGCCTCCTAATGACCTGCAAACATGAGCGCTTGGGGTGGCGTACACATGTGTTGGATATACATAGTAAACAACGTTAATTCCAGTTTTGTTACTTGAAACTAAATAAGGGGTAAATCACTTAATATACATATGTTTTTAAATTTTAAAAATGTTTCCCCTTCTTATACTAACCCTCAGTTGTAGAAACTTTCATTAAAGTTAAAGCTTCTGTTAATGTCCTTGTGTGGCAAGATGAAAAGTGAGAGTGATATGATATTTCAAATAGCATTTATATGAAAGGACGTCTCTGCAAATGAGTGTATGGTAATTAGATGATTGCTCAAGTTGTATAAAACTGGAAAGGCGAAAATTGTGTTTCATTTTTCGCCAAAAAGTTGTTCAGTTTAGTGAGATGATTTACAACCCTACTTTTGCTAACTAACCTAAAGTCACCCAATATAAAAGGACCAAAATAATAATACAATATTGAACTTTGTTACAAAATGAAATTACTTACCGACCCTAATATTTCTAGTGTTGAGGTGAGCTCATCTCTTTGCTCTCCCAAAGGCGTGACATATTTTTATAATTATTTTTTTAAGAATGTAGGATAAATAATGACACATAGAAACACATGAACGCAGAAGTACAACCTTTTAACAAAACGGACTTAAGGACAATGTTTGCTTGGCAAGAAAATGTGGTGCACATGTGTCGACCGCTCTTCATAAAAGGCGCTTTCGTGACTTGCCTTTGCTAATTGACGTGTCATCTCTAGTGAGCTGAAGACAGGTGGTACCATTATTGTATCACATATTGCAGGAGCTGATAAGGTATTGTAAGCTACCTAGTTTACAATACAATATATTATTTGAACACAAGAATACACAACCCAAAATATAGTCATAATCATAGTTTCATTTCTAAAACGATTTTAGAGGATATATCACAGAATCTAATAATTTTAATTATAGGTTACTAGCTTTCCGCCGACTACAGTTTATATCGTGCCCAGCTGTGGGATAAAATGTAGCGTTTCCCAAGGTTTAATCTGTCTCTGTACCAAATTTCATCAAAATCGGTCCAGTAGTTAAGGCGTGAAAGCGTAACAGATAGATAGACAGACAGAGTTATTAGTAGGGAGAGTTATTAGTATAATATTAGTAGGAATTTAAAAATCAAAGCCCCTAATTTTCATGGAAATATAGCTGTGGGTTTATCATATCAAATATACTCAACCAATCTAAATGATTTCCAAATCTACCAAAAACGAATAACATGACCCTAAACGGTTCAGAAGCGTCAGAACTTTTTGTTCAAACGGAACTCGCCACACTATCGCCACATTTAGGCAACCACGCCTCCGATGACCCACAAGTGTTTCCTTTACCCTATTTTTTGCTCCAACTTCATTTGTAAAAACATAATAAGCAGGCCCTTAACACAAAAAAGACGTAATGGCCAGTGATTGTTAGAAAAAGACACAAAAAACAAAACTAAAAGTGTTTTGTAATTGGAACGCACGCGCTTTTTTTACATTTAAAAATCTCGTCTATAAACCTGGAATGTAAAGAATCCGGGTCTCTTGACGCAATAGCCGTTATCAGCGGCATTATGGAAAGCAGGCGTTTTGGACCCACTTAAAGGACTTTCGATAATACGTCCGATGGCTTAAAAGGTTTCTTTCAAATAGATTTGAAAAATTTGAATACAAAAGCTAGCGAACCACTTTTTATCGCAAAAAAAAATCTTGCAATCTCTTCGATTTGCCACAAACGCAGAGAATCTGAGACTAAGAAAACAGTTCTTACCACAAAAAAATCAATTACCTATGCAAAATAGATTTCTTGAGTGAATGTCATCTACATATAAGGGTTTAAGATGATAAGTAAAAATTAAATAAGTTATTGAAATTATTCTGGAGAGGCATTATGCTTCTTCTTCTGAAAAACGTCGTTTGTGACAACATTTGAGCCTACGCCATTGTTACTAAGGCCTTCCTAATCTCAAAAGACCCGTGTCTGCTCAGTAGATATATGAGTAGATATAGGAAACACTCCGCTACGGTTGTTTGTATCCCATTCGTGAGTCTGGAATGTTAATACCGTCATACACGGCCGAGACTGACGGCCGGTCGAGGAATTTCACGCCCGGCCCTAATTTGTACTTCCTCAGTGGAAGCTTTGCGCTCAACGGCGACAAAGCCTTGACAACTTTACATGAAGTATATCTTTAGATGAATATTTAAATTCATCGAAAAATATACCTAAATATAAAATAATGTTTTCCACGCCGTGTCCGGCTACGGCGACTCCAGCAAATTCAGTTCGGATTGATGTTGACGCGAAGGTACGCTCTAGTGTTGCTTGCAGATCCAAATTTGGTCTTAATAAATCCTACTACATGGGATGCAGAAGAGCCGGTCATCAGTATTATATATGTACGTGTAGTTAAGCTTACTTCGAGACGCTTTGATTAAAAGTTACCTAATACACATATTACATAAAAATATACATAGGTAGCCAACGAATACTTATGCTAGTGATGCTAATTTGTGCTTCCAGCTATGTAGAATACAGAATGAAAATTGATTTCAAAGACACGGTGGCTTTTCTTTGCAAACACATATACCTAGTTTGTCACCTAGACTCAATGTTATAATCTGTTATAGAACCTTGGGCTTTGAATGGCTAAATGGGAATCTACTTGGCCAATAAAATATTGACGTGCAAGACAAGAGGCTCAGAATTCTAAGAAAACACCAAGTATTTGACAATGTTTGAGTAAATACATAACAAGCTCACGCAAGTTTGTATAAAGTTCGAAATAAAAGTAAATATACCTAGTTTATTTGATCAGTTACTCTCCTATGATATGAAACGAAAGAATGATGATTCTATTAATCAAATTATATCAAGAGAAAAACATAAGGTACAGAAGACTGCACATCAGGTTACCACACATACGTGCACTCTATACTGTTACGTTAAGAACAATTTTGCAATGAAAATTATAACCTGATATGCTATCCTCTAAACATTTGTAAGAATATTCCCGTTTGCTATTTCAAGATTACTTATCGTTATCAAGCTTAATGTAGGCGACCCTTATCATGACTCAGTTTTACATAAAAAGAAAGATATTAAAATCCGGATCGAGGCGGCTAGAGCGAGCTCCCACGACACAGAGCAACATTGATCTATATTTATTACACACAGGATACATATTTTACAAGCTTCCAATACCCAAGGATCTTTTTGATAATGTCGAGAGAGCACCGAGAAAATCTGTTTATTTTGGTAACCTTTTAGTTTTGTTGGATTAACGACCATTATTCCTGTTATGTCGGCTAAACTAAGCTGCTGATAAAACAAAATAATAAATTATGTAAAGGTTGGGCCTTTAGTTTTTACTTTAATATCACTTCAAAGAAGATATGTGTGCGTATATAACCTACAGTGTGTACATGTGTAATTTTGTTGAGGTCACCACAACGTAAATTTTTATATCACGAGCATTTTCGTGCTTCGAAGGGCACGGTCACGTCGCCTTTTGTCGATTAGGTATCTGGGTCAGAGGCCATTTGGCGGATTCAGAACTCTGATGCTAGCCCTATACTTGGTAATGTGCACTGAAATGCACATATTTCAAAAAAAAATATACCAGAAAAAAAGGCAATTTTTTTGGTTTTTTTTTGGCAACACTTTGTAGGAAAATATTTTATTTATTTGCAAAAAATCTACCATCTTTATTTGGCCACATAAACTGTCAGTGGGTCGCAAGATGGCGGAACGTGTGCAGGCGTCCAAGCAGCACAAGATAAAAATCGATTTTTATCCTATTATATATTGTATAAAACCTATGTATGTGTGTGTTATATTATTCTTGAATATATACGTGTTCGATATTTACTAGTATTTTGTAGTGATGCACAAGATTTTCAATCGTAACACATTTATATTTATTGATGTGTCTACAAATGCACATTGCCAACTCACTCGCAAATCGACCTTCTATTTACCGTGTGCATTTAGATACACATTGCCGGATCGCCAGTTTTTTTTTCTTTGATTTAATCATAACTGTCGACAGAAAGATTAATCATTATGTATTAGTTTTTGACTTCGACTTCGTCCCCGTGGATTATAAATAATAGATTGAATTTTATTATTTTAATAGATCATTTATATGTACAACCAAGAGCAACTCACGTTTTATAGTTGAGGTGCCTTGACATGTGCACCGATATAGAAAATGCCGGCGGCGGCAAACTGGCAAGAATTTGGGGGCAGCGGCGGCGCCGGCGTAGGAGGGTGCTCTTAAATTTTTATCACCAAATATGGGCATTGTTGCAAAATGAAACAACATTCCATACGTTTAGTCAACATTTGAAAGATTCTTATTTCGAGAGATTCTTCTTTTGACAAATTCTATTCCGTTGCTGCTTCCAATGATCATCATGGCTGAAGCAAGCTCACCTAGAAAATACCTATTCACTCGAACTTTAAAGAGGCCTGGGTTATATGAGCTCGGAAATTTAGACGCAGGCAGGGACTTCCATTCCTTGGCAGTGCGCAATATAAAAGATGATAAAAAGCGCCGTAGGATCTCGATAAGGTAAGGGTGATACCCTGCAGTACGTCTGGAAAAGGGCAGGCAGAATAAGTTCATGCAGCTCCTGTGCACTCTCTCCGAAGTCCAATACGGCTAGTTGGTATTTGGTTGAACCATCAGAAAGGTCGCTGCAATACTCCATGCACGATTGTACCTGTGCCTTATAGAGGGGCAGGAGTTAATCGGACGTAAAGTACCGTTCAACCTTGTTAAGGATGCCCAGCTTCTTGGCCGCAGTTTGGGCTTTGGACTCGATGGAGGTGCCGAAGTCTAGGTTGGCAGACAACTCACTGGTTACAGGAACAGATGTACCTCGAAAAGTAGGAGTCAGAGTAAATGGACCCCGTTCCGCAGAACAGACACGCCTGTGTTCTGGTGGCGTTGAAACTAACCAGATTATTGTCACCCCATCGGGAGACAAGACTTAAGGTTGAATTTACTCGCTCTACCAGTGCTCTCCTTTCTGAGACAATTTCATCCTCACCAGCTCCTGGACCGGACAGGTGTCTCTCCATGACTTTACTGTCATCTGCGTATGCAACAACTCCATGTAAAAGCATATCATTAATGTGCAGCAGGAAAAGGGTCGCAGAGAGAACGGACCCCTGAAGAACTCCAACGTCAATAGCCGTTAGGTCAGAAGAGCAGCCATCCATGACTACTCGGATCAACCGTTCTCTCAGGAAGTCAGCTATCCAGTCACATAAGTCGGCAGGGACTCGGTACGCAGGAAGCTTGCTTAGCAGACTTGCATGCCAAACCCTGTCAAATGCCTTCGAGATATCTAAGGACACGGCGTGAGCTTCACAATGTTTCTCGATAGCATAGCCCCAGCAGTGCGTGACATAAACTAGTAGATTCCCTGTTGATCGTCTCAAGCGAAAGCCATATTCAATCACTGAGTAAGTCGTTGTCTTCTAGGTAAGTCAGCAGCTTGCTATTCAGTACCCTTTCCATAACCTTGCAGAGTATGGAGGTGATGGCAATAATTCGGTGATTGCAGGGGTCGGCACAACTACCCTTTTTGGGTACTGGTTGCACGTTAGCAAGCTTCCAGGATTTGGGTACGGTTTTAGCCTTAAGGGAGAATGTCAGTACAGGAGACAACTCAGGACCACAATACCTCAGAGCAGAGCATATGCATATGGATCGCTAGCTTTATTCACGTCTAGACTCTGTAGTGCTCCGCGAACCTCTTTATTATGTATCGTGACTTCCGGCATTGAGAAGTCACAGCGAGGTATTGACGGCGGCTGATGAGAGGCAAAGTCCATAAGAGAATTGCTCGCAAAAAGAGATGCGAAGAGATCTGCTTTCTCTTACGTGGAATTCGTCAAAATAGCATCTGCCAAATGTAGACTAAACGAACTAAAATAATACGCCAGTGGCGATTGACGTGAAGTCACCTTGCCAATCGTCCACGCCGTCTCAAAAAGGCGGCGGCGACGTCGGGGGATGATTGGTCGGCGGCGGCGGCGCGCCGGCGCAGCGCATATGTCTATATCAGACAACTTGGCAATGTGCATAATAAGAGACATGCTATATTACAATAACTATATATATAGGATTTTTTCAAATATTTTTATGAGCTCCGTAATTACATAGAAAATAAAAACTGTTATCAAATAAACCAAAATCACACCTTAAAATCGGTGCCAAGTATAGGGCTAGGTTTAGTCAAATTGATAGTTTTACATATTTGACTGGAAGGACAGAAGGGGTACAGTATACATTATCCAACGCCCCGCAAATTAGCAAATTAGTTCAACTAACCTATTTGGGAAAGGTATCTAGGCAACAACCACAGATTGTCACTTGATAAGATTCAACCTTTTCTATTAATTCGAGTCATACGTGGTTTCGAAAGAAAAGTTCTGTGAGGTCAAAAAGTTCAATTTCTTTGTGAAATTGTAAATTCACTTTTGAAAGCATTATCATGCAAAGACATCATAAAAAAAAGTCGAATGTAGTGGCATTTTTATAACAAAATGAGGGTTTAATTCAAGTTTGCCGAAAAATTATACAAATAAACCATTTACATGTTAAAAATGAATGTAAAATCAATTTATCGAGTTACCAGGAAAACAGAGGCGTGTAAGAGGTGTTTATCACTGTATTAGTGCTTCCTGGGGCCTCTATTAAAATGTCATTAGAACTCCATTTCGGTTGTTATCGAACACCCTCCGTACAAGAAACGCATTAACATTATACGCATGTGAATTGCTTGTGTGAGCTTAAGATGATGTTGTAACGGAAGTTTGATGGGATCTCTTAGAATTATGCTTATGATTACGGAAAGGTCAAGCTATAAAAATTAACAGACATGGATTATTTTTATTCTCTAGATGATTTTCTAAAAAATAAAACATAGTAGAATAATTTTATTGAAAGATCTATTTGGTAACTTAAAAAAAATATCAAGCGAAGCTTAAGGATGTGAATAGGACCGCTAACAGAACAACTTTTCCCAGGAACATAGGGCGAAATTTATAACAACAAATATTTGCTTCTTCATACAACTTGAGCAATTAGCTAATTGCTTTGCCTTCGTATGAGAAGTAGATTTTTTTTCAGAACTTCACATGAGTCTCTTAGGAAAAATTTTTCAGTGTCATGAGTGATTCTAAAAGTGGTGCTAATTTAATGTAGTAAAATATTTGTGTAAATTAATTTTGGATCGTTTATGAAGTGATCTTCTTTCTAATATTTCAGTTGCCCAAGCTCAGAAACTTTAACAGAGTAATTGAAGATATACAACACAGAATACAATACAGTTTGTTGTCGACTTTATGTGTCGTTAGTCGATAGCGCTACGATGTTGAAATTTAACCCAAGAGTCGTTCAATGCAGCAGTCACGGCCAAATACTTTATAAAACGCTGAGCAAGCTAAACAAGTAGATATTGGACCAGGAAACTTTTTCCGACTAAATAGTACCTATAAATACTATAAAAGTCAAAAAAAGCGTATGAAAATTTAAAGCATCTACATAATATTTAGACAAAATAGTATATGAAGATTTGTCACCTAAGATTTGGCCCAACTAGGTAACTTACACAAATTAATGAAAGAGAATCGTTCAAATATAGGAAGATTCGGTGCTGATTACATTTCGATCACAGATATCAAAAGAGAGATAGATGTAACGATTGTCTTAATTATTGTGTGCACTAGGCGGAATGTTCACTATAATCTTTTTGTGGGAAAGGACGAAAGTGCATCTGTGTTTGGGCGTACTTTTATGCACTAAAATGTTGGTGCAGTTTCGTCATTATTCCTGTTAAGTTGTATTCATTGACACATGTGATAAGTAATTGCATATGATTAGATGTATCAGGGCTTTAGGTAAATCTCTTCCAACCTCTCGGATGGTTAATCAGTATATTACGCATTTTGTATGGGAGCTCAAAATTTTGTTTTTCGAATTTTGACCTTTTATTGGGGGAAAGTTGTTCAGTTTCATGGACTGATTAACCACCTGAAAGGTTGAAAGAGATTAACATGAAGCCCTGTATACTGGGTAACTTTATATAAAACCTTCGCGCGATTCTTGCACATCGTGTAAACAAGCGCGCGACGGGTTAAGGATGTAAATCGACCCACTAAACTGAAACACTTTGCGCAAGAACTTTGCGCAAGTTCAAAAAACTCCATGCAAATTAGCGATTACAAAATTTAAAAATTTCACGTTAATTCCTTGGGGAAAGTTGCTCAGTTTCATAAACAAAATTACAAAATGTTAAATTACAAAATTTAAAAATTTAACGTAAATTCCTTGGGGAAAGTTGCTCAGTTTCATAAACAAAATCACCCCATATAGTTTCGCTAACTAATTTAAAGGCATCTTTCTTTCTTATCCTTCTTGATCGTACATAAAAAAAAAAAAACTGCCATTATTTTTATTTCGCCTATGATGATAAAAGTTGATTTGTAACAGACATAAGATTTTTTAAAACAATTATTAAGTCGTCTGCCTGTACAGTTACTTATCGTGCACAAATGTACACCCATCTTACCTTTAAATTTAATGGTAAAATGCAACTCAGACAACATTTCAATAGTACATTTGATCACTGTCAAATCAAAGCACGTTATTTGAGGAGCTGATACCCAATATGTTGTGTTTGCTTGAAACTTGTAACACGTGATTAATAATTATCTCATGTTACTAATATTATAATTATGTTCTGTTTATTTGTGTTCGATTTAGGCAAGGCTGATTCACAACTTTCTGTAAGCTATTTTTTTTTCCGACAAATATATCAAAAGTAACAATAACTTCAAGAAAATACTATTAAACCACATATGGTTTGTCTTAGTGTCTTATTCTTCAGTCTATAAATATAAATCACATAAGTGTGATGGAATGTAAGATGAAAATCAATAAGTAATCGAATCATATCCTGCGAACAATATGAGTAAATACAAATACGATGGAATATAGAAAAAACTTGAACAAAGAATTTAAATCAGAACGAAACAAAAATAATAAAATAACACATGAGTACGTCGTAAACAAATATATGAGTAAGAAATATCGAGCTGAGGTGAGCTCTGCCTAGTTCAATAAATCTTGATTCTGACAGCCACCAAGAAACTAATGATGATTTATGACAACTGTGCACACCTAGATCTAGAAAATCTGAAGTTAAAGAATCTAAATCCGATCCCTGACTTTAGGCCAAGGACAAAAGTGTTTTGCTCATACGACCGACATATTCTGATATTACAAATGCGAAAGTTTGTGAGGAATTGATGGATGGATGTTACTCTTTCATGCAAAAACTACTTAATGTTATTACACGACACGTTGTAGTTATATAGGTTCAACTTCAGAATAATATAAAGGTTTAATAATTTTCACCACTCCGATGACATCCTGCTGAGACACAAACAGTCTACCCGTGACCACGGCGCGTGCAACCGCGTCGAAACGTCGGAAATAGGTAAATAAATATACATATATATACGCGAATTTAGACCCGTTTTAGAATTTAATTTTTTAAACTCCCACGGGAACGAAATTCCGGACGTAAATCTAGTTTGACGATAAGTTCAATGAAGTGGGTCTGTTTGGCCCTTTGATGTATTTTTAGTTTGTTTACGTTAAAGTTTAGGCGATCACCCAAAAACCTAGTTCTCAAAGTTACCTAATAGACTAGCCAGCGAATTATTATGCTAGTCAGCGAAAATTTTGAAGCGACCAATCAAAATTGAGTAAAGTAGGTACGTGTTATGTTTGTCAATGTATTGTTTAATTTTGCAGAAATATCAAGTTGCAAGTACGTGTTGAATCTCTGTTGCGTATTTACTTGTGTTTCTAGTATTTCATACACGATTCGTTCGATAATTTCTTGAACTATGAAATACATGCAACAAGCATTCTTCCCGGGATTTTGTTCGTTTGGAAAAGTTGTGACGACTATCTCTGTGTAAAAAATCAAGTTGATTTGTTGTTCCGTTAAGACATGAAGGATGAACAAACAAACACAACACACAACAACACACACACAACACAACACACACACCACACACAACACAACTGTCTAACTGTCACAGTTCATGAGATACAGCCTCGGTCAGACTTATCTATAAAAACGAGCAAAAAATCACGTTTTTTGTATCGGAGCCCCCTTAAATATTCATTTTATTCTGGTTTTTATTTTATTTTATTTTTATTTGTTGATAAAGGGCCAATAGAAATACATCATCTGCGAAAATTTCAACTGTCTAACTATCACGGTTCATGAGATACAGCCTGGTGACAGACGGACGGACGGACGGATGGACAGCGGAGTCTTAGTAATAGGGTCCCGTTTTTTCCCTTTGGATACGGAACCCTTAAAACAAATAAGAGAGACCCGACACACGCTCTATTCTTTTACTTATATCTTTACACAAAAACATGTATTATAGACGCCGAAGTAATCAGTATTGTTAAGTGCTTGTTTCTTTTTTTCGTGCTTGCGTTCAGAACACTGCATAAGTGCATAGCCAGCTCCACGACTATCCAAATGTTTCCGAAATAGCAATTTAATTTTGAAACACTAAATGATAGCACCAAAAAAGTCAGGACATTTAAAAAGCATAACGAATAAAATATACGAATATCCAGTACATAGCACCACATACAGTAGTCTCTTTTGATACATTCATTCATTCATTCATCCACAAACGGTTTTCCGAGTGTATTTGCGAAATGCGGCCTTTGCCAGAATCCGCGGCTGAATGCAACCCTTTGAATACCTGTCTGTTGCAATGTTTCAAACGTTTTGACTTTTATGGCCCTTGTGATATTATAATTACGTAAATGAATTGGCTGCTTTATAATAGATACGACGTCAAGTTCATTTGATTACAGCTAATTTTCAGAAGCAATAAGTTTCTTTTTATTAATAAAATCAAATTCTCTTTTTTCGTTGATTTGGTTTTATTAATAACAAACCGATCAAAGCCGTGTTTACGGTGGGTATATATCGATTGGTGACCAATGTCAATTGAAAATGACACTGCACATCAGGCTTTACATGTTGACCATGACCTCGCCCTTATCTCGCTCGTAACAACGCCGATTTTTGTAGTGCGAATGATTAACCTGACGTGCTGCTGCCCATAGATTGCTTAACTCCACTAATAAGCTGATTCACGAGCGCTCCCGATTTACGTTTGATATTCTTAACATACTTATACTCTGTCTGACATACACTGCGCGCCTTCTAAAAACAAATAGCCCAGATCTAAGCTTTATGCTTCCAATATATCTTCCTATACTGGTCTTAAAGTAATCTTAAGCTAAGTGTGATATATTATTTCCCAAACAAACTCGCACAGAGTGGGATTTTGCGTAAATCCCCATAAAGGAACAAACACGACTTAAGCATTTTCTTGATAAGCAACGAGTCGCACCAATTCGGATTTATTTCGTCCGCATATGAACGGAATAAAATTGACAGAAGGTAATTTAGCTACATTCGTACAATGCTTCTAACTACTCTCTTGTTATATCTCGGTGATAATCGATTTTATCCGAATGCACACGAATCCAAAATGTCCAACTCTACGATAATTTTAATTCAGAACTACGTACTTTATTGTTTTTAAGTTTTATTTACAAATAATGGGTTTGTTCTTAACCACAATCTAGCACAAGGGGGAAGATGTAGTCGTGGATGTACTCGTAGCAAGCTCACCCAGAAGAAGCCCAGTTACTCGAACTTTAAAGAGATTTGGAAATCATTTTAGTTTTGGATACATTAAATAAAAAACGAGAAAAAAAACTGCGTTATAGACCAATAAACTTGTAATTTTACCTGAAAAATAAAACTGTTGGCAAGAAAACTATGTTTATAACCGCGTGCTTCTTTTATTCCGTGGTATAAGCACTTCATTTAAAGCACATACATTAGGTTTATTTCGAGATTCGCAGCGGGAATGACTTGTTTATATTCGTATGGCTAAGTAGTAAAACAGTTATCATCTTGGTCAAGAGTTAACCTCATAATAATGAAATAGTACGGAAAATTGATGACTGTCACATACTTTACTTCAACCAAGTGTTAGTCGAAATGCAACAAGAAATTAAAAGCACTGTCGTAATGAATGACCCAACGGTTGACACTTTATTGAAAAACGTCAAAAAAATTAAAGAAGAACTGTCAAAGTGGAGATGATATTCATCGGATTGTCTGACTGATAATTTTCCACGTTAAAAACGTATGAGTCACCGACTTCAATCCCAACAACAGTTCGCACAAAGTAGATATCTAGTTTTTTGCGGACTACAATGCCTATTAGCAAATAACTACAAACAGAAATGTCATTCATTTATTTAGATGATGTTCTAGTTTGTAGTATATTTTGTTTTTGTTGATTTTTTTTAAAAGCGCTGAATCATTTTCGATAAAATGTATATGGGACCTCTTCAGGAGTATACTCTTTCGAACAAATAAAGAATTTTGAAAATCGGACAACAGTTGCCGGAGTAATCGCGTAACAAATATACAAAAAAAAATACCGTCGAATTGAGAACCTCCTCCTTTTTTGAAGTCGGTTGAAAATCATATTTATTTTCGTTTAATATAATATTTTAAAAAATCTTGAATTTATTTAAATTACACATTAATTATCTTGAATACATTTTAATTCAGTAAACCTTTTCGAAACATTATGTAACTCCTTTTAAGATAAATAAGAGTAAAATTAAAGAGAGATCCACAGTGTTACCTTTAACAATGTTTATCGTACACCTTCAGTTAAATGACTTTTATGTGTTAGACAAAGAGCAAGTTATTTATGAGGTAATCTGGTCTAATTTACATATTCGCAATCAGGACTACATGAGAGCCATATAGTTACATCAAATTAACAAAGAATATTAAAATGAGGTAGATAAGCAAAAGTTCAAAAAATTAAGCTTGATCGATCCTGGTTCAAGGTTTTAAGCCAAATATTCGAGATAGTTGAAATATTTTATCCAGAGATGACTATACGTTTTACCATTTTTAGTGACTCGATACTCGTAGTATAGTAAATTACGTAATCTATAAGTAGAGCTTTTGGTCAACAACTTTGGTTTCTAATCAATTGACTCTGGTTTATTATTTTCGAAACAGTTTCCAATACTCGTACTGGACATTAATTGCAAATTAATTGGACATGTATTTATTTTATTAATTAATTAATTAGATCACCAACAAGTTACACACCAACTCTTAACTAAACTGGCATAAGTCCGCCTTTGCATATATATATCATATCTTTTGTATTAGTCTGTACGAGTTTGCAATAAAGAGTTTACATACATACATACAAACAAACTTACAATAAAATATGTTGTAATGGTAACCCAATTATAGGTGACAACCGCATTAAAAAAAAATTGAAGATATATTTTTGTTTGTACGAAGGGACTCACGACAAACGAGAAAAATTGATCTTACTTGTATATATACCTACTTATTTACTTGAGTTTTTGTTATATTTCCTTCCTAGCCGACTTTTGACTGCAAGGACTGATTTTCACTTATATAAACGTTTTTTTGCGTTTGTACCGAATATGAGTACAGTAATTTACTTATAATATCCTTGTAAGAAAGGATAAATCTTGCTAAGCGAACAATAAAACATTTTATAGCGTCTGTAACGAGCTTGGATAACACATTTTACTATTTATACGCTTTAAGGATTCATCTTAATAAGAATTGGGGCGGAATGCGACACATGTGTATCTCTAAAAATGCAATTTATCTAATAAATGTGTTACAAAAAGGATTTACATTCAAAAATACCTTTGCTAAAATGTTTTATTTTTTGTCGGTGCGGAACTTACTGCTTCTATTTTCTTTTTGTTTCTTGATAATGTTCCTGTTTGTGAAATTATAATAGAACAACAATTAAGTATGTCCTTATAAATTTAAGTTATTGTATTTTTTTGTATAACGAATGGTAAAGCACATAAATTAGCTCATTAACTGAACAACTTTCTCCGAGGAAAAAAATAATTTAAAATAATTCGCCTTTCCTTACAACTTATGCGATCCTTAGATTGCCTTAGTATAAAAAGTCACAATTTATTTAGAATTTCTTAGGGGAAGTTATTCAGTTTCATGGGGAGATTCAGAATCTAAAGTTTCGCTAGCTAATTTAATTAACGTCACCCCATGTATTCTAACTTTTACCGACTTCAAAAAAGGAGGAGGTTCTATGTTCCACTGTATGTATTTTTTTTCACGTATGTTCACCGATTTTTTCGCCAATTATGAACCGAATTATCAAAATTCTTTTCTTGTTCGAAAGAGTATACTCCAGAGGTGGTTTCATATAAATTTTATCGAAAATGATTTAGCGCTTTTAAAAAAATCAACAAAAACAAAAAAATACTACTAACTAGAACATCATCTAAATAAATGAGTGACATTTTCGTGCAAAAAATACTAGTTATCTACTTTGTACGAACTGTGTTGTTGTGACTGAAGTCGGTGACTAATACGTTTTTCTAAACGTGGAAAATTATATTCTAAAGAAAGAAAAAAACAGTTTATTAGACGGATTCGTAATCTGAATTTCCGCTGGCTTATTTTAACCCGTATTTTATTATTTCCAGTTCCAGTTTCAAACTGAGTTAACTTCTAAACACAAACTCAACGCAAATAAATTACTTTTTCACCACATTTGCGCAGAGTTTTAATTAAAATAGTTGCCTTAACAGTTAATCCTAGAAATTATCAAGTTACAAACTTCACTTCGTAATTATTCGAAGAGATATTTTCGTTTTCTCTTAT
This sequence comes from Aproaerema taeniolella, assembly GCA_949987775.1. Taxonomy (NCBI): domain Eukaryota; kingdom Metazoa; phylum Arthropoda; class Insecta; order Lepidoptera; family Gelechiidae; genus Aproaerema; species Aproaerema taeniolella. The sequence goes on along the minus strand of OX465259.1, from coordinate 6,552,058 downwards.
GACATATCAGTAAAAGGATCAAGACATGTTTGACGCTAATCGTGACAACGTTTTGATACTATCTTGACTACATTGCAATGTGACTCGCATGGATGCTCAGCTTCTTAATATGAATATGTATTTTAATTAGTCAATTTATCAAAGTCGACTACTTTAAACGAAATATTATTTACTGAGGCACTTTAATCCCTTATTCATAAACGTAATTTAAGGTTCAAAAATTTGTAAAAACATGATACAGATATAAAAAATATTTTTAAACGCTACCCTTGAGGCTCTCAACTATCACTAATTTTTAAATCACGTTTATGAATAACGGGTTTATATTAAGATGCCACTTTGGCACCTACTTATTTGCATTTTTCAATAAGGTAATTACTTCATATAAATGCATTTGTTTTCTAATCAGGGACAAGCCAACTGTGGCACTGGCTACGTAGCTTTAAGAGATGGGACTAACTCGAGGTGGAAAATAAAGGGGTTTGAAACTTTCTTGCATATCCACCCGCCACCAGTCTATTTTTTTCGAAATCGCGGCGCACGATCAAAGTGGTATGTATGGGTAAAGGACACGTAGATGAACAAAAAATGTCAGAAACATGGTATCCTAAAGTGACACTTTCTCCCCATACATACATAACGTGTCCTCTGTATCTGTATAATTTGTCACATTGTCTAATAGCGTACACGCCTGTAAAGGCAGCATTCAATGTGTCTTTTTAAGAAGCAACTACAACCGCAAATGTATAACTTGTTTGTATTACACTAATAAATATTCTATTCTATTCTATTCTACCCATTACCACTTTCATCGTGCGCCGCGGTTTTGAAAAAAAAATCATTGGCGGAGGGTGGATATGCCAGTGTCCATACAAAAAGTTTCAAACCCCTGTATTATTATTACGCCAAACTACTTACCTGTCAAAAGGGTACCTAAAGGTAGCTACATGAATAATCTAAATAATTAGTTTAAATAAATGGCTTTCCACTTTATAATAAAGGTTTGTTGATTTTAACCCGTCCATTTTGATGCTACGTTTCTACCTTAGTTTTGTGCAAAAGGGATAGAATTAACAAAAGTTATTCAAATTACGCAACAAAGGATTTACAATGTAAAAGATAGATGGAATGTGAACTGTATAACTATGCGCTAATGTTTAATGGGAATTAATCCTTGATCAAAAATGTAAATACGTAATAAAAAATAAAAAAAATCTTCTTCTTCTTATCGTGTAGGTACCGTCAAGTTGGTGGCGAACTTGACTAACCCTAGGGTCAAACCGCCAAATGGCCTCTGACTTGGTTTTAACGACTGTAGTCAATCGACAATGGCCGGGACCGACGGCTTAACGAGCCCTCCGAAGCACGGTAACGCTCGTGATAATTGCCACTTTGGTCATCCATCAGGTTCCCTGCCTCTGTGTATGCTGCTTAACCTCACTGATCGGTTCCGATCAGCGAGATCTACTAGGCTACGAGCGCTTCCAAAAACTAAAACCCAACTACTGAAGAATCATGCTCTAAAAAGTATGAAACAAGGAAATACCCGTATATGAAATATTTTGTGAAAACAATTCAATATTTATCGTCTATTAAATAAAAAACATACACGTTCTATATTTTAATGTATTAAATACATATTCGTAGTAATGTTCGGAGGAGAGCCGTGGTCATATGCAACTTTTCCCTAATATTGACCGCTTACTACCCGTTAAAACGTGGAATATGACCTCAGCAGTATTTTTCGTTAATAAAAGGAAAAAAAAGATAAATCCTAATCTAGCAATAGTACGATTATTTTGGAAAATCATTCAGAATGATGGTCTAAATTCAGGGTTTAACTTTTTGCTAAGCTGTCCCTTTTACCCTTTATGAAACACATTTATCTCATTCGTGTGTTAAGCAGGGACACAAAGACATTTTAGCTTTGTACATACTTTCCACATAGTACACGAGTATGTCGATTCAATTTACATATGTGCGAGGGACTGCGAAGTTCCCAGATAGTTGTGCGACGTCGTCGTCAAAAGCTCTATTGTGTGAAGGGTAACTTGCCAACAAGTTCTTTGTACAAAAAGTTGGGAAATACGTTGGTTACAGAGATGAATATTTGAGAAAATAAAACCTTGCCTTTAATATACGCCAAAAATACCTGTAAATTATATTATTTTTGTTTTCCTCAGACGGTGTCGAGTGGTTACTTTAATTTCTGTCAGTTCCCTGCTGAACTACCTACACTGCGACACATTGCCAAAGTCTTCGGTTTTAGAATAAGAAGGATTTTTTTTTCAGACACTACAACATATTACAGTGAAGATATTTCACAAGCGCAGAAGTACTAATTTAAAAAAGTCGTTGAGGCCAGCCATATTAGGTTGATCTCTTCCCTTTTTATTAAATATAACTTTCTACATTATTTTGATGAACAATGTCAATCATAACGTCTTTCGTCAATATGCAAATATATTAGAATAAAAATAAAAGTTTATCACATTCATGTCAATTACTCCATGTTCGTAGCTCTAAGCGTTTTGCATGGAAATTTCAGTACTCGACTTTTCAGGTCGGAGGTTGTTGAAACTGTTATATTGTAGTGGAATTTTGTGAAATATTTGCCACTAGTGAAACTACATTCTCGCTTTCTATTCAAGTCCATCGGAACAATTTTACCTCCGCTCAAAATGGATGCCGAAAAATTTGCAATATTTTCTGCTGCATTTATTGACAACCTACATCCATTTATTTTACTGCCTTTCAGCTTGTTAAGTGCTCAGTGGTTTCAGGGTTTTTTTTCGTTTAATGTTTTTTTTCAATCGTGCATTCTTCGCAGCTTTACACGCACCGGCTTGCTCAAACGCGGACTTTCGTCACAGAGTTCTGTAAATAATGCCTGTGACCCGTTGAATCCAAAAATTAATTATTAAATTAGGTATTCAAATGATATCACATAAGACTCGCATGGAGAACTAAATTTAAAAATGGCTGGCAACATCAAAAAGAGTCCGGCGAATCAGGCACTATATTCTATTTCGAGTTATAGAAAACCATTGCGACAAGACAAAGACTTTTACCCACCTAGCTATAAGGCTAGATATGAAGGTATGAAGCTCGTTAATTGTGTTAGTATAAAGGACAAGAAGCAAGACATCTTTGGAGCGATACCACGTCTTTATTTCATGGAACTCAGAACTAGAGATGGGATCGTTTGATGGACCTAAATTAACTAAAGAAGCATACTCCCCGCACCGATTGTTTCCCTCTCGCCTGTCCTAGGTCAAAATGATAGATAACAAGGCGTACAAAGGGAACCATGGAGCACAAATTCGGTTACATCAGATCAGAAGAGTACGAGGGGTTTTTTTTCAAATCGTTTGTCTTAATACTATGAAATAATGAATGAATTGGCGGGGTAAATGATAGAAATTCAGCTTTGAGACACCAGAGAGCTACGATGAAAAGTCACTCCAGTTCAGTGCAAAAGCATAAAACACTTGTTTTTGTACTGATGTTATATTTTAAAGTCGTATTATGATTAACAAGAGGATGCCCGGGACTACGTTCCCATGGGAATATAATGAAATTCTTCCTTATTCCCTACCTACGTTATAAAAGGAATCTTTAGGCGAAGATTCAGCTTTCTAAATCTAAGGGTATGAGCTGGTAATGTTGAGTCAGTAAGTCAGGACCTTCTATTTTATGTATTAATTCGTTCCCGTGGGAATTCAGGAAAATTATATAGCCTATGCTATTCAGGGATAATATAGCATTCTAATGGTAAATAAGTTTTTAAATCGGTCTAGTAATTTTTGAGTTTATTCGTTACAAACATACAAAAATACAAATCTTTCCTCTTTATAATATTACTAGCATCCCACTCGGGACTTCGTTCCCGTGGGAATTCAGGAAAATTATGTAGCCTATGCTACGCAGGGATAATGTTGCATCCTAGTGGTGAAAGAATTTTTGAAATCGGTTATGTAGTTTCAGAGCCTATTCGTTACATACAAAAATAAAAATTTTCCTCTTTATAATATTACTAGCATCCCACTTGGGACTTCGTTCCCGTGGGAATTCGGGAAAATTATGCAGCCTATGTTACTCAGGGATAATGTAGCATCCTAATGGTGAAAGAATTTTTGAAATCGGTTCAGTAGTTTCGGAGCCTATTCGTTACATACAAAAATACAAATCTTTCCTCTTTATAATATTAGTATAGTATAGAGTATAGATAAAGAAGATATCATAGAAAAGCAGATTATTTTGTATTATCATATTCAATTGATGCTAAAATCGAAAGTCGTCGATCGATAATTTTGTTGTCCTCATCTTATCTAGCCTGTATTATCACACTGCTGTGAAAAAGACCTCTTTCGCTTTCTGCTATAACTCCTTATCTTGCGACGTTTCTACCCATCCTTTGTAAAATTTGTCCAACTCGTCTTTCCATCTACGTCTTGGAGACGTATTTTTGAAACGATAGAATTCCAATTCGCATACGAATTGACAAGATTCGCGTGAGAATCTCATACAAATCTTGTCAATTCGCATGCGAATTGGAATTCTATTGTTTCAAAAATCAGGCCCCTGGTCTATTACCACGCTGCCGCTTGGCCCACAAATGTTCTGGCATGCGGCATTACAAAAAAAACTTAAGTAAAATTACTCGAAATATTGTTATACAAAAAACTTGTTCAAGTTCGCCATATGTATACTTGATTATACCTACACGACAAAGGAACAAGTACCAACATTCCCATCTCTAGAAGTAACAAGTTGCTTCTACTTTATTTCAATTAAAACTTGCCGCCGTGCATCGTCACAACGCCTCATTAAGGACATCTTCTGCTAATTATCCAGCTCCCAACTTCTACATTTATCATTGTGAAACTTGACTAAACTTAAATTGATTAAGTAATCCAAATTTAACTTTGCATGTTTGTTTCAAAATGGCTTTAAAAGTCTGGAATGTATCGAGTTCAGTTTGTTGGAAACTTTGTAGCTACCGACTGGTTGTAGGCTCAGAAGTATATCAAAGCTTTTGTTTTTAGACTGTGTATCACTCTTATTTCGCACTCGTTACAAAGAAAACATAATAATTTTAAATCATTAATTCTATTTCCCTAATTAAATCCCTAGTTACTCCTGCAATGGAAAAGAATAGAAGAAAAGTAATTTATTGTTACTACGTCATACACTTTACACATAGTTACATCTCATAAAATAAATTAATTTAAAAAATAAAAAAAACCCGACTGCGTAATAAAAACTGAAAAGAAAAAAACAAGTAAGTCCGTAGTCAAGACTCTTATTATTGAATAACATAACAATTTTAACAAACAGGATCCATTATTAGGAAGCCGGATTTTGGATGGGTCCCGACTGTTAAAATCTTTATATTATTCAATAATGCGTGTACCGATTTTGATGAATCGTTGGATTTGTCATGACGGCGCAAATGTCACAGAAAGTATAAAAATTAAAAAAAAAAATTGACGAACTATGTCAAGTGGGGTATCGTTGAATAGGTATTTAAAAATCATGTTTAGGTTTCTCATATCGTTTTTTAATCAGAATTACCGTTTAGGATCTAGACAATTTAAACTTGGTTAGTTACGATTTTTCACTTAAATGTAATTTTAATTCGGAAATTGTTAATTTTTTATCAAAGTGATGAGGAGATCACAGCCATATACAGCTGAAGAGGAGATTAATAAACACATATAAATATCTGACACTAACCAAAAAGTGTAAAATAAAATAAAATAATTTAAAAAATAAAAAAGCCCGACTGCGTGGTAAAAACTGAAAAGAAAAAAACAGGTAAGTCCAGTAGTCAAGGATTTTTATTATTGAATATTATTGAATAACAAAACGATTTTAACAGTCGGGACCCATCAAAAATCCGGCGTCCAATAATCGTTTTGTTATTCAATAATATTCAATAACAAAAGTCTCGACTACTGAAGTTACCTGATTTTTCTTTTCAGTTATCAAGCAGTCGGGTTTTTTATTTTTTAATTATAATTCGAACGGCACGGCACGGCACTTCAAAACTTGAATTACCATTGTTCACTATGTTCTCAGTTTCTAGTTTGTCAGTTTCTGTTCTCAGTTATGGCATAGGAGACAATGGTAATACAATTTTGCCGTGCCGTTTTCGATTTATAAAAAGTCCCATTATAACAAATTTGTTATTAAACTTAATGTTCTCAAAAACCCTTTTTACCTTAAAAAGGCCGTCGTATTGTTCGTAATTACCGTAAAAGGTAATTTAATTCCGTATTGCCGCTCGATTATCGGCAATCAGCCTTATTTTATTTCGATTTAAAGTTCAATCGGTAATATGCATAATTGAGGCTTAAAAATCGTAATGATACGTTTTATTGTATCATTCGAACATCATACAAAACGGTAATGACTTTTAACTTAATTTACAACACATTTGCGGCATTGTTCACAATTTATTTATTGACCATTTTTAACCCCCGACGCAAAAAGAGAGGGGTGTTATAAGTTGAACGCTTCTGTCTGTGTATCTGTGTATCTGACTGTGGTATCGCAGCTCCCAAACGGATGAACTGATTTTCGTTTAGTTTTTTTGTGTCATAGATAATTTTATCCCAAGTGTTCTTAGCATGTTTCATGAAAATCTGTTCAGCCGTTTAAAATTTATAAGCAATAGAATGTCAGGGGTGATTCAAAATTTTAAATTTTAGGGGTTATATGTAATTATTTAATTACTAACAAAATATTTCTTGATTTTCGTTAAGTATTTGACTACAGTTCAAGGACAGCTTGATGACCTGCCTACCCCGATAGCGAATATAGACGTGAGTGTATTTTGTTGTACCTAATGAAAACGACAAAGACCAAAAAATACACCGAGATATGATATTTATTTATTTATTTACTTTATTGCAAACTTCACAGCTTATACATGTTACATTACATAGCCCTTATATTAAAAATGTATACAGCCAATTAAGAAGTTAAACATATTATAAACTGTAGATTTAGATTAACGGGTAGCATAGATATATGATTAACAAAACAAAATAGATTGGATGAGTAATGTAAAAGTAAGTACAGTGTGTGTGTGTGTTATGTGTATGTGAGTGTGTGTGTCTGTGTATGTATGTGTATGTAAGCGTATTCAGTTACTCACACCTCATGAAAATAAAATAAAAATATTGATGTTGTGGTTAAATTATTTGTTTATCATTTACTAGGATCAATGTCGTTCTCATTAGGGAAAGTCTTCGATGTGTGTTTGATAAACTGGGTTCGGCTTAAAAAGAAAATATCGACATCGATAAACCTAGACTCGTATGTATGTACTATTCTATGCAATACAGAATTCCGTGCGTAATTTGTACGAGCGTGGCCAGCACATAACGAATGCATTTGCCGGGTACGATTGGGTCTGGTGATGACGCCGATCTGAGCAGTAAGGTCTGGACAATCCAATCTGGAAGAAACTATGTCATAAAGCAGCTTCATGTCGGTCACAGTCCGTCTATCTTCAAGCGAGTGAATCTTGAAGTGGGTGAGGCTATCAGTGTAGTTGTCTGTCCTTTTACAACGGTAGTTCAATCGTCGGATAAATATGCGTTGCACTGACTCTATCTGGGCAATATAAGTTACGTAAGATGGTGACCAAATTGCAGAAGCATACTCAAGTATGCTTCTAGCATAGGAAAAGTAGAGAATCTTTAGGGAACTAACTCTTTTAAATGGTTTGGAAGTTCGATGTATAAATCCTAACATTTTACGAGCTCGCTGAGTAATGTGGTCGTAATGCGCCGTATAAAGCAATTTATGATCTAGCATGACGCCAAGATCTCTCACTAAAGTAGCCCTAGGGATTAAGTTATTGTTGAGATTATATTTAAAATCTATTGAACCTTTTTTCCGGGTGAAGCTAATAATCTGGCACTTTTTGACATTTAAATCTAAGCAGTTACGACCACAATACTCAGCGAGTCTATCTAAGTCCTGTTGTAGCTTCAGACAGTCAGCCTCGTTACGTATGGGCATAAAAATTTTCTTGTCATCTGCGTACATTAGTACATTTGAAAACAAGAAACACGACGATATGTCATGCAGATATATATTGAATAGTAGAGGTCCCAAATGGGACCCCTGGGGCACGCCTGAGGGAATAACAGAAAAATTAGATTTAAAAGTGCCAATTCTGACTGCCTGCAACCTGTTTCTCAAATATGAGTCAAGCCATCTAAGGAGGTCGCCATGTACACCGACTTGGAGAAGTTTAGAAATCAGAATGTCGTGATTAATTCTATCAAAACATTTCGAGTAATCGGTGTACACAGCGTCCACCTGCAGTCCTGTATCCATATGACGAGAAACAAACTCGGTAAAAATGGCCAGATTTGTCACGGTAGAGCGTCGACGCATAAATCCATGCTGTGACGTTGGTATGTAGGCTGCGGCTACCGGGTACAACTGATCAAAGACTACCGCCTCTAGTACTTTCCCAAACACCGAGAGTATTGATACTGGTCTATAATTCTCTACGTTCTGCTTCGATCCACTCTTGTGGATCGGAGTGACATAGGCTTCTTTCCACTTTTGGGGATTGATTTTTTAAATATTATATGTAAGGGAGAAGCTAGCTCTGTCGCACATTTTTTTGCGAAGAACGATGGAATACCATCGCTTCCAGCGCCTTTAGTGCCGTCTAATTTTCTTAGGTATTTGTGTATCATAGTTTCTGTTAGTTCTATGGTGCTAATTGTGTTAATGAAATTTACATTCATCGGAACTCCAGAGCCTAAATAAGTGCCGGACGGTGAATTATTTGTGTAAACCGATAAAAAATATTTTAAAAATGTATCACATATATTGATACCACCATGAGCAGTTTGAGTTCCATAGGTGACCGCAGCGGGCAAACCTCGGTCCCTTCTTAAAGATTTACAGTAGTTCCAGAAGAATTTAGGTTTGGTCAAGATCTCATCTTCACAACAATTTGTGTATCTACTCCAGCATTCAGACTGTATATTTTTTTGGCGTTCCCTTAATTTAGAGAAAGCGTCATAATCCAAGGGATTATGATATTTCTTCCAGCGCGTGTGCATTTTTTTCTTTTCCTTTATCACTTTAATAAGAGGCTTCGAAAACCAAACCGGAAAACCATCACCATTACTCAAAAAACTAGGCACTTCCTCCTTTATTATAGAGCTAACCTTATTGTTAAAGATAATAACTGCATCGTCTGCGTTAACAGAACACAAAAGAGATAACCAATCAATTGAGGACAGACGTTCCCGAATCCGATCATAATTAGCTTGTTTAAATTTAAAAATAGTGAACGCCGGTCCTTTAATCATGCTAGTACCAATGTTCGGGAGCTCCAATTCTAGAGCAGGATGGTGTGGCATATCTTCCCGGGTTAAAGGTAAGGAACAGCGCGTTGTTATTACATCTGTAGTGCTAAATACTAAATCCAAATAACGGCCATTATCATTCGGAATAGTGTTATATTGTTCCAATCCTACCATACTCATAGTCTCTAAGAAACTTGCCTGAGTCTCGTTAGTGTCTCCTGTGAATAAAAGTGATAATTTTTCGGGATCCTGTCTCCACTCGATAACGTCGGGCAGATTAAAATCACCTAAAACTAAGTAGTCTGCATTAGCGTTTCTAGAGATATAATCATTTAAATATTTAGTTAAGTGTAATAAGAGCGCATCGTGCGCAGGGCCAGAACCTGGCAAGTAAACACATACAATATTAAGGTCCCGTTGACTTCGAAGTGCGCGCTTTTCTATGAGAATATGAATCATGTCGTAGGGAGCGTCAGTGACCGGTGGCAGGGTCTTCGCGGCCAACCCTCGCCGCGTTAGCAGCATTACACCGCCGCCAATCGCGCGCACACGACCTCGCCCGGTCTCGTCTGTGAACTTCATACCTACTGTCAGTGATCTCCGAATCACCTATACCGTCCAACAACCATGTCTCGCAGATGGAAATTACGTCGTAGTCATGGAGTAACAATCCCTGTTTAAAAGTTATTAGTTTGCCGCGAATGCTGCGGGAATTCTGTAGATAAACCTTTAAATCCATTTGTAAGTGTTAGTAAATAAGATAAAATTAAATATAATACATATTATTAAGGAGTAAGTCCCACAGCTGAGAAACAAATCCAAATGAATAGAAATTAAGAAAAGGAGGAAACTGTTTTTGTCCTGTAATAACAAACATAGGTAAAATGAGTAAAAAGTGTAAATAACTGTGACCGCTTGCGAGGTGTTTGTAGTGTAGGGTGTGAAGTGTTGATGTTTGAAAAATGTCGTTACAAAACAATAATACAGATTTTTTAAAAAAGAAAAAAATGAAGTTGATAAAAAACTTTAAAGAAAGTTTTGACTGTTCAAATTGCTTAATTGATCCATGTGATGAATACGCAAGGCGTTCGCTTTGTCGTGCTTTCTGACATAAATCTTGGCGTTCCGTGTCCAAATGTATGTAAACCCCAGTTCCTTACATTTAATTCGAGTTGCTTTTAGTAATATTTTATTTGTAGAAGTAAGATGCTCATTAATATAAATCATTTTCGAATCGCCGGGTATGCCAAGTTCAGCAGAAGTGAGCCCACGCTTTTTCCGAGCGGCACTTAGGAATTTGTCCTTGAGCTGAAGGGACTTAAATCTCGCAATGATCGTTTTCGGGAGACCCGGTGTCTTGGTACGGGGCGGAACTCGTGTAACGTACTCCAGATCATCTTCGACTAGTGTCTGGCCTATAGAAGTTGCGATGTTTAGCATTAGGGTGACCAGGTTTTCAGACTTGCGTTCCTGGACTCCGAAAATTTCGAGATTGTTTAACCTTGCACACTGCTCGACGTCATTGAGAGTCTGCTTTACGTCTTTTATTTCGCTTAAGTTGTGGTCATAATTAGATAATTTAGACTTCAGAGACTTATTATCCTCCTCAAGCGTGGCGATCCTTTGCTTTAATACGTTCATGGTTTGTTCCTGAATGTCTTGGTTTGATATAATATGTGATACCTTTTCCTCCAAACTAACCACTCTTACTGTAACTGCGTCATACTGTTGATTAATTTTCGAAACTGAAGACTGCAACGAACTCAATTTATTTGTAAATTCGTCCATCAAACTATTCTTAATAGACTCCAGTTTGTCATTGAAATAACTCTTTAAATCCGAGATCTGTTTTGAAATCTCCTGTTGTAAATACTGTTTTAAATGGTCACCTGAAGGTTCATTCTGAGTGTCATTCCCATCCGCCTTACATTTTGGGCATTTCCAGGACTCAGAGTTATTCTTTGAGTCTTTGGGGGAGCTGTTCGTTGCATTAATGCACTTAAAGTGATAAGCTTGTAAACACTGTGAGCATGTCTTACGATCGTTATCTCTAACGATTCTATCGCATTGACCACACTTGACCATATTGAAGCGCCCTCAGATCTCACTCTAAACTATTTTTTCGTATTCACGGCCGTGTACTGTCACTATATTTCTTGTTTTTCGGGAACAATAATCACCGATATCGAAATTATTGCACTTGAACGACACCTGTTTGTGTAGGTGCTAGGATCACATAAAAAAGTTATAAATTCACCTTTAAAGACTTATTGGTTTTCAAAAATAATTACTGTTGTGTTAAAGCACTAGTTGCTGTTCAAAATTCACCGGAGATATTACTAGTTAAATGAAGATTACTATTAATTTCACAATAAAATATGCGCAGATATCGAAAAACAAACTATTAGGTTCGCTACCCGCAGAGAAAAAAAATGGGAGATATGAATTGAAAGTCTAACATTTATTGCTTCATGAGTTTAAAGTTCTTGTAAGGCATAAGTACAATCACGAATCTCGTTGGGGCACAGCTACACTGTTTTATAAATTATATAAAAAACAGTTCATCCGTGGTCGAGGTGCTTGCAACAGTGCCGAAATATCGGGTACTCATTTAAAACAAAAATCGTGGTAAGTACCCATCATAATAGCTCTAAAACTGGTGGAAATAACCGAGAGAATCATAAATGTATGATTTAAAAGTAGTGAAAATTTAAAATCACCCATAAAAATGCTGTTTTAAATACATTACAAAATATTATTTGAAGTACGAAATAACCTAAAAATTAACCTGTGAATTATGAAATAAAACGGGCAAGTGCGGGTCAGACTCGCGCACGAAGGGTTCCGTACCATTACCTATAAAACCGGCCAAGTGCGAGTCGGACTCTATAAAAACCATTATCTCTATAAAAACGGCAAAAACATCACGTTTGTTGCAAGGGAGCCCCCTTAAATATTTAATTTATTCTGGTTTTTAGTATTTGTTGTTATATGGCCAATAGAAATACATCATCTGCGAAAATTTTAACTGTCTAACTATCACGGTTCATGAGATACAGCCTGGTGACAGTCGGACGGATGGACGGACAGCGGAGCTTTAGTAATAGGGTCCCATTTTTCCCCAATGGGCATTTTTATAATTCCTAAACGGCACGGCAAAGTTGTATTACCATTGCCTCCTATGTAATAGTAATACTAGAAGCTGAGAACATAGATGGCAATGGTAATTCAAATTTCGAAGTGCCGTGCCGTGCCGTTGGAATTATAAAAAGGCCCATTGGGTACGGAACCCTAAAAACACTAAAAAGAGACTAAAAACTTTTTCGTGTCTAGGCCCTATTATTAAAATTAGCAATGCATAAATAGCAGCAGTAGAGACTAAACTCATAAGCCCGGGGGCTTAGTGAAGTGCCTCCAACGTAGATTTTAGTTAGTTAGGCTAGAGCTCGTTGAAGTTTCTATTAACTCTACCTAAATCACGTTAGCTGTGATACAATTCGAAATAACCAAAGGCGACACACTAGGGTATGATAGTTAACTTTGGTGAATTTCTAGGTTTTTGGTGCTTTTGTGAAAAACACAACTTGTTAAAACAAAGGTAGTATAAATTAGTTTAAATTCCATTGAAAAGAAAATATTCCAGACATATTTTCTTTTCAATGGAATTTAAACTAAGGCAAGTGACAAAGTCATGACCAATTTAATTTTTTTAATGAAATAATTTTATACCATTGCATTCAGAAGTTTTCACTTTTTTGACCATGTCTTAGGAGATAAGCTCAAGTGGGCCTTTTTACTATATGTGACTACTTAATTTAATCAAATCTTCACGGATCATTTCAGAGCCTACACGGATCTCTCACTGCATTGGTTAGGAATAAAAATATGTAGTTATGCATGTACAGAATTTCTACATTTAATTAGCACTTCTTTACACTGCAAACGGGATAGTACTTACTCACTGAAAAATTCGAAGCCGCAAAAAACACAGTTTTTATCTTACGTACCTGCAATAGAAAAATAAGTCATAAGAATGGTAATTGTCAACTTCTAAACTTTAATTAGACTTAAGAGCAATTACGCTCTATGTGATTTTCCAAGTTCCATAGTCACAGATACTAAAAATAATATTAGAAAAAGAAAATAGATAGATCTCAAAAATAACCTAATATTTTTAAAATAAAGAGGTAAATGAACTTTTGGAAGATTTAATTTTCTTTTCAAAATGTGCCTTGAGTGAACGACTTGTAAATGAGTAAAAATTAATTAGTTTGTTCCGGGACTAAAGACGCAGAGAAAAAAGATAATTGGAAAGAAGGAAAAAGGCAAAGATAGATTATTGCTACACCAGCACCATTAGTGAGGTTTAAGAGTTAATTAATACGATCCTTACTAGAGCGCTGGGGTTGTTTTTATATTAGAAAAATGTACATATATAAATTTGGAATTAATTTAATCTAAGCAAATTTTGCCCTTTGGTTTTGTGATATAAAATGGGACGACTGAACTTATTTTTCAAAATGTTTCTAGTACATTTCTTTTATCATAATAGAATGAGATGAAATAATTACATAAGGTTACAAGAAACATTTTCAAAATACAAGATTTTTTATTTATACAGCTTGCCATTCGTTATCTTGCAAACAAATAATAAATTCGTTCATTCTTGGAGGAAAATGTGGAAAAAAGCAAATAGCGTGAGGTTGATCTTATTTCATGGTTGAAGTCCTCATGTCCTGGAGGGACAATGTATCACGAAGTCGCAATTGAGACCGCGACAGAAACAATTTGAAGCAAGGAGAGAATTAATTTTTTATCTCTCACCACCGTCCCGCGGTTAAATAAGCAGAAAATGTGAGGATAACCTTTAAATTTATTTTAATTATTTTGTTTGGACGGCGGAAAAGTTTTTACAACTGTTTTTGGCACAGAATTTTGATTTTTTTAGTCACTTATAAAGAGGAAAGATTTGTATTTTTGTATGTAACGAATAAACTTAAAAATTACTGAACCGATTTCAAAAATTCTTTCACCAATAGGATGCTACATTATTCCTGATGAGATACATAATTTTCTCGTATTCCCACGGAAACAAAGTTCCGAGCGGAATTCTAGTTAAAAATAAAGTTGTTTTTTGTAAGTAAGAACCTAAATCGTGTGGGTCTTTTATCAATGATGCATACGCGGCATTGAATACAAATCCCTACTAATATTATAAATGCGAAAGTAACTCTGTCTGTCTGTCTGTCTGTCTGTTACCTTTTCACGCCTAAACCGCTGAACCGATTTTGATGAATTTTGGTACAGAGATAGATTAGAGCCTGGGAAAGGACATAGGCTACATTTTATCCCACAGTTGGGCACGATATAACCTGTAGTCCACGCGGGCGGAGCCGCGGGCGGAAAGCTAGTTTAAATATAAAATTAGATAAGTTACGCGCCTTTAAATCATGATAAGTTAATTGTTTAAGTTTTTTTTTTCAGATTTCATACAAAAAATAGATACCTACCTATTTCATGGTGTTTGCTAAGCTGTCCCTTACATTCTGTTTGTATTTTTAGATATTCTTGCAACACTGAAACGAAATCACGATGTCAATCAAAATTACGAAAAGCTTTCCACCTCTGTCGCGATCATGCCAAAGCCTTTTACCCTTTTCATCGAATAAGCATATCCGTCATGGCTTTCGGAGATAAACTTCGTGAATTTTGGTGGATTTTCCCCTTTTCATCAAAATCTAGAGATATTGCTACTGGAGCGTTTTTCTTGGCGAACGTTACCGTCATTGATGGATGGTGTTTGACGTACATATAACTTATTACGCTGTTTTTTGAGAAAAAGATACGGAATTGAGTGAAGCTGGAAATGATATATTACACGTAAATATACAGGGTGACTTTTAATTAAATAGTGAAACTTCAATGGGTAATTCTCCCCATGAAATTAAACAACTTTCCCCAAGGCACATAAATTTCACACAATATGAAATTTAAAAAAAAAACGACTAAGTATTTATACAAAAGCAATCAGCTGATTACACAAGTTGTCCAGTTGTTTTAGCGTTCCATTGTTTATAACTTAGGCATAAATGCTACTGTAGGTACAGATTTATCCCTATATTTGAATTCAAGCTCATATAATTTATAGTCAAACAGACGGTTCAGTCCAATCTCGAAGCGAGAAGCAGCCATTATGTTCTAGAAACTTACTGGTAACTTAGGGTCGTCACCAAAGCAATAGTTAGTCAAAGGATGCACATTGCACAATAGAGTTCTAAGGTAAATGATACCATAGAACATAATGCTACGGAGAGAAGTTCCCTGTTGAGTTTCTGATACAAAAATATTTATCTAAACGACTTTCCCCAATAAATTTTTTTGAAAAAAAAATTTGAAAAAAAAATTGACAATATAACTTGAGCACAAATCAATACACAGGGCTTTAGATATCTCTCTTTCAACCTCTCGGGTGGTTAATCAGTCCATGAAACTGAACAACTTTCCAAGAAACATTGGTCAAAATACGAAAAAGAAAATTTGATGTCTCATACAAAATGCGCTATAGGTATGCTGATGAAGTTTGTATGGGAACTCAATTTGGTTCCTAGGAAAGTTAGTTCTTTCATGGGGAGAATCAATCCCCTTGAAGTTTCGTTAGCTAGTTAAAGTCATGCACCCCATGCGAAAATTTCTACTATGAGGGTGGCAAAAGTAAAAATTGACGTTTCAAGCAAAATTCTGATTCAAACGCTCATAAATCTCGTAATATAAACAAACAAATGCTTGCTTTTGTTATACTTAGCATCATATTTTAATTATGAAAGTGTGTTTATTTGTTTATCTTGTCCTTCCTTCAGGTCATAGCAGCAACAACAGACCGACTTGATTTTTTTACAGGTGTAGTTGGAGGACTGTAAAGTGATATAGAATATTATCCCACACAAACGGAGTAACCGGCGGAAAATAAAGTCTTTTTACATTAAAATGCAATGCCACTTTCAACGCTCTAAGTTCCGCCCTGTTAGTTAAAGTTATGTCAAACGCAGAGTCTGAAAACCAGTAACTCTTGAGATGAGAGTAACAGGCGACAACAGATACGACCAATTGTTACCTTTACTGATATCTTGATAACTTATCTAGTCTGAACTATTCTACTGTTGGGCAAAGTCCTTCCTCGTTTTCTTCCATGACTCTGTATCCTAAGCTATTTCCACCCATCCTTTGTGAAATTTGTCCAACTCGTGTCTCCATCCTGCATCTTAGTGTGTCACGCTGTCGCTTCCTTTGAGGTAACCAGTTGGTTGTACATTTGGCCCACAAATGTTTTGGCATGCAGCAAACCTGGAGGACTATTCAACTTATCAATGGCGTCTCAATGGCTGTGTTAGCCATTTTAGCTCAAGTGGCGAAATTGAGAACTATCCAAATTCCATACATTTGATGACGGCTGCTTTGACTGGCGGCGCCGTTACCAACTGAAAGTCAAGTTGCCAAGAGTTTGCAACATAACGTTCGGTTGGCGGCCCTTCTGTTGGAGTAGTTGTCATAAAATTTAAGAGGTTTCAGTAGTTCTCAATTTCACCACCTGAATGGGTAAAATGGTCACCGTTGTCATTCAATTGCCATTTGATTAGTGCAATAGACCTTTACCCGCCCAATTCCACTTCAGGTTCACTGCTGCCTGGGTTATATCTACAATTTGGGTGCGAGAGCGCAAAGATGTGTTTCTAACTTTGCCCATTAGCTTGATCTTGTTAACTTGACTATTTTATTGCTGAAGTTAGTTAAGGCCATGAGGGTTGTTAACTGTTTAGGTACGTGGATTTTTTCAAAGGAATCCGATATTTTCCTGTCGTTGTTCGTTATTTAATGTAAATACTTAGTTCTTTTTTTTTTCAAATATAGTTGCACGAGATAGACCTACAATTATTTTGTTTCTATCTTTAACTATTTAAATAGGCTGTTTAACAATTCAAAAGAGTTTTCAGACCTAAAGTAGTTCTGTATACATTTCCTGATAAAAACCAATGTATGGGTAATGTATTTCGGAATAAAATAATTATTTAAAAATGCTATTTTAAATTACCAGCAATATAAATAATTAGTGCAAAGTATTACACAGAGAAAACATTTTACAAACCAAACTAATTAGCACTAAAATAGTTCGTAAAGCAAAATTTAATGAATTATGTTTGATGTTTCATTGAGTTCGATGTTTCAAATGAAATATCGGTTTTATTTTCACATCGCGTTCACACTAAATTCAGGGAAATATAGAAGTCAAAGTTCACAAGTACACGGGTACTTCTCGAGTTAAATTTTGTCACAGACTACCGATTACTCTACCTGGGCGTTACGAAAGTGCATGCATGACAGAACTGTTTTAATTAACTCTGTTTTCTACCTAACAAACCCCGCAGTAAAATAATATTTGGGATTCCTGTGCAAGCTTACTTTAAAACTACTGCAATTTTAGACCCTATTTGCCTTATAATAAAACATAACTCATGAAGTTTTTGATGCACTGAGTCAGGACGAAAACTAAAAATATATTTTAAATGCTTTATTTCAATCACCAACCTGCTTGCTGAGGTGTTAACCTATTTTGATTTATAATTTTTACTTTTAACAATTGTAAAAAGAAAGTAATTATAACTATAACTACATTTATGTATAATAGGGTATTTCTACGTATCACCTACTGAACGGATTCCCAGGTAATACGCTTTCTAAAAGAAATCGTAGATAAGATCTTTCAAAGGAAAAATCAATATGGCGGCCAATAAGGAAATGAGAAACCCCTATTCATTAAAATTATCAAGCTTTTTAAAGAGTTAACAATTTTATTTATATTTAAATTACCAAAATGAACAAAATCTAGTAGGTTTATCAATGTTTTTTTTTGCTCATTCACAGTGCTCATTACCCTATGTTTATTGTTGTAGTTTCTTTCTATTACTGTCTCAGCAAACACAACTTCTCTGAAACTTAAGCTAGGGTTACACAAGTGTAGAGAGTTCTAAATATGGTCTGACTGGAATAGTTCGTCCGTATGTCTGTCGCAAATAAATCGCGGTAATCCCCTATCGGGTTACGCCGCAAATAGACCTAGTCCAGATCTTCCTATATTCAAAAAGTGTTTACAGCATGCGACGTATACGTGCGTGAAATTGCGAGGTTGTGTGAATCATAGAATTTGGGTTCTAAGAAGTTTGAAGATTTTGCCTTGATCAATAACTATTATAAATACTACAATACAGAGCAACATGGTTTCATGAGTTGATATCATGTTCTGATGTTACCCCCGACAGAAAAATAGGGGTTTGACCTCTGTAGAAATAGTGTCTGTCTGTGGCATCGTAGCTCCAAAAATAATGGACCATTTTTTTTTTCTGAAAGCTGATTTAATCGAGATAGTTCTCAGCTATATTTGATCGAAATTGGTTCGGCAGTTTAAAAGTTAAAAGCTATCGAATATCGGGTGATACAAAAACTTTATTTCATCTTCAGAGTTATCTATTTACATGTCATAATATCAACCATGTATCAACCACTAATCCTCTTTCATACAGCGCGCTCTTGACGAAGTAATCCTGAGATAGTCTGTCCACTGTCCAGTCTACGCAAAAAATAATAATCTCCGCCCGAGAAAAAAGAAAAACCACTAGAAGCTTGTAATGAGTGTCTTACACGCAATGTCATGTGGTAATCAGTTCATCATATGCCTACTTATGTGCTTAGGGCTTTATTACAAAAACTGGAGATTGCTTACTTCGCTCATCATGTATGATTGCTTTTGATCAAAAGAACATCATTGCCGACCCTAATGTTTCGTAGTAAGTATCCGTTTTATTTTGGGATGAAGTCCAGAAATATCGAATCGTGTAGAGTCTGCACTATGGACACTTTTTTCTCTATATTAAATAGTAAACTAGCTTTCCGCCCGCGGCTCCACCCGCGTGCTGGACTACAGGTCATATCGTGCCCAACTGTGGGATAAAATGTAGTCTATGTCCTTTCCCAGGTTCTAATCTATCTCTGTACCAAATTTGATCAAAAATGGTTCAGTAGTTTAGGCGTGAAAGACGGACAGACAGACAGACAGACAGGTTACTTTCGCATTTATAATATTATAAGTATATAAGTATAATAAATATATAAGTATGGATAGTCCACAGTATACTATGATATAGTATATGTGTTGACTTTAAATTATTTAGCCAAACATTTTAATTATTTAATTATTTAGCGAATTTGTAACTGAATAAGTTTCCCCAAAAATTCTATTTGTAAATAGCAAAAAATCCTCGCGCGAGTTGTACGGAGAGGCAAATTTTTTTTCACATTTCGACCTATATTCCTTAGGGAAAGTTGTTCAGTTTAGTAAGCTCACACCCTTAGTTTTCACTGCCTAATTTAAAGTCACCCAATACAATAGAGCAGCGATTCCTTATTATAGTGGGTTCCGCGGAAAAGTCAAAAGAGTTCCGCAAATTGCGGTGTCTTTCATTTGGGTTCCATAAAATAATTATAATAAAGTTGAGTGTTCTGTTGCCTTTACAATTTAAGAACCGCTGGTATTGAGGATTGTTTTGACGATGTGTCTAAGATCTACGTAGATTGACTAAATTTGTTGCATCTGTAAAGGTCATCTGTGGCCTGTGCTACCCCGAAAGAAAACAAGCGTGAGCGGAGGTATGTATCTTTTTTATATTTGTGCTAATTAACCTAAACTCACTCTCTTATAATTGGCACTCTTGTCATAATTCAGTAAAAAACAAATCTTGGGTGTTTTATTTTAGAAGGAATACATATATCGTTCAAGCAACGAAATAAACCAAATATTTTTTATTTTTTAGTTTATCTTCTTCCTTTCATTGATCCTATTATTTAAACTGTTACTTGGACAACACATCATCTTAACGATTAAAAAGATAACAATTGTAAAAAGACTAAAAACAGAGATCACATCTAGACAATAATACTGATAGATAGGGACATCAACAAAAGGTGTTCGAAAAGAAATGTTGGGATGTTTTGCAGCGAATTCGGTCCAAAAAACAGCGGTATCTAGTGCAGATTTTGGGCGATCATGCCATGCTGAAGATAACTCCTTGGCTCGAGTGCGAAACCTGTTACGAGAAAAAATATTACATCTTTATTGGGATTTTTGACGATTTCTTATGATTGAAAATTACTAATTCAATAAGGAACCCTAATAAATTTTTGAAAAAATACTAAACAGGGATTTCGCTTTCACGATTTTGAAGATAAAGTCATTTAGTTATGCACAATATATCATCCACATATACGCTTCAGTTAAAAATTTAGCTGGCAGGCTTCTTCTGGGTGAGCTCGCTACATCCTCGACCACATCTTTGCCCTAAGCTAGATTGTGGTCAAGAGCGAACCCATTTTTAATAAAAAAAATTAAAAAAATCTCTTTAGCCACGCAAAAGAAACACAATGTTGAGGGAAACAGGAAAAAAATTAAAATTTATCAAGAATTTAGAGTTGTTTAGATCTTAAGCAAGATCAGTGGCGTCTCCTTGACCACGGATATACTTTCTATAAAAAAAAAACAGTTGATGCTTATTACAATTTCCATAAGAGGTAGACCTAATTTGTATCACAAAAAGGTACTTTTTCTTACTCGGGGTCTAAAATCTTCGTGAGAGCTGCAACTAAATTGTCTTTATTTAAATCGGTATACTGTAGCTCTACGCCGAGTCCGCTTTCAGCTATAGCAGCGGCATTTGAGGGCTGTTCTCCAAGGATTGGCATCGCTATCATGGGAACACCAAAACATAAGCTCTCTGTGGTACCACCCATGCCAGCATGACTAAAGAAAGCCAAAGTCTTGGGATGGCCTGAAATAAATTACAAATAATTGTTGAAGCAGTTACTTATTCTACAAATTATAAATTCTTATCGATGAAAGATAACCTTAAAGATGTATATGACACTTTTTTGATCTTTTCCAGTTTATCATTAGAAACCCAAATTCATTCTGGAATCTTATCGATTAGATAAGTCTTTCGGCCCTTTACAATATGCCTATACTGGGTGACACAGCTATTTTTTGAGATATTTTTTTTTACCAAGCTCTTTATTTTTTTATTTAAATTTGTTGTCCTGTTTAAAACATACTTGATTCTTACCCAGAATATCAACTTGTGGCAACCAACTATCAATATATATCTTATTTTTATCCACCGACAGAGTTTTGTCTTCCCACTTCCAGATAATTTTTTGAGGAAACTCATTTAGAACTTCCAATATCATTTGAACTTTATCTGATGGCATAGTTGAACTCTTTACGACAGATCCAAAGCTAATGTATATCACACCATGTTGAGCCGAGTCGACGAATTTTTTTAACTCCTGTCAAAGTAAACAAAATATACTTACGATTTCCTAAGTACATATGAAAAAAAATACGAAAATAATGTAACATCAACATTTCTAAAGTACTACCAACATCATCTAATCACAATATTTTTTAACTTTACCTCATGCTTAGTTATTATTTGAATTCAAGACGATGATTGTTTAAAAGAATTTAAATCTCTAAATGTAGTATATTTCTTAATAAAAGTTTATTTGGTTTATAACTTTGATTTTTTCTACAAATACAAAACTATCGATGATGTGAAGCAAGATGCTTTTTAGTGCACTTTTATCTTAATGACAAAAAAAATTGTATCACCCTCGACATTCTTCGCTTAATAAATAACTCTTAAACAGCTGAACCAATTGATCAAATATACTCGTAGTTAAGAACCATCTCAATTACGTCAGCCTTCAAACAAAAACAGACTGCATCGAAATCGTTCCATTCGTTTAGGAGCTACAATACTACAGACAGACTTACAGAGACACAGACATACAGATACACACGCCAAACTTATAACACCCCTCTTGTTTGTCAGGGGTTAAAAAATACTTACTCCACTCAAAGGGTTTGGTTCCATGACATGGTAACCGTTAACTTCAATGACGTTAGCTGGAAATAATCTAGACCCAGTTAAAACTGGACTAGTATACAACAGCAACAACTTAATGTCCTTGGCTAATTCTTCTAAAGCAGGAACGTCACCTAAGTATTTAGCTACTATGTTTTGATCTTTAGTTTGTGTATAATAGAAGTACCAAGTATTGATAATAGCATTCAGTACTGTTCTTTCTAATCTCTGGAACAGAGTTGGTTTAACACCTCCTTCAGTGAAATGGAATGGGACATAGGAGGGATTGTAAGGAATACCAAATCTTGGATATTGAAATGGCATTAAAACTGATGACGCTGTAGCTACTGCAGGAGCATTTAACTTATATGCTATTGCTAAAGCACAATCACTAACAAACTGCTCAAACAACACTACGTCAAATTTTTCCTTTTTCTTGACTAGGTCCTGTACTTGTTTGTTTCCCAATAAAATTTCACAGTTTTGGTTACCAGTAGTCATGAGAAAATTCCATGTCTCTAATAAAGTCAAATAAGATTTTTCCATCTTTAAATCATTTGCTAAAATTTTTATAGTGCCAGCTAAACTTATATCATGATAGTTTTCGATCGGATTTTCTGCTGGGAAGTGTGAAATTACTGTCACATTATGTCCTCTTTTAACTAATTCATGAATATGAACTCTGTATACGATGAAATGGCTCAATCCTTGGTAAGGAAATATTGCTAAAATGTTCAATGGAGATATGCAATTCACTGTTGTTAAAATTATCAGCACTGACAATAACGTCTTCATTTTTACGTTTGCACTGTATCGGTCGAAAACTTGTACTGAACAGTATTATTTATCACCAGTAGATAAAGCTGTTATCATAAGTAGATATATATTTTTAGATAGATTAGGTATATTGGAACTAGAGCACTCTTTACCAAACTACAGCACAATAAAAAAGTTAGAAATTAAATGAATAATACAAGTACAGATTAAAGTTAATAAAATTAAATAAATAATTAAAATGCCTAACGGTGATAGCCCAGTTGGTACTGAGCCAGACTTGTAATTCGAAGGTCGTGGGTTCAAATCCTGGTGTGGGCCTGTACCACTAAATTCGTCTTTTCGGATTTATGTACGGATTTCTAATTATCACTTGCTCAACGGTTAAGGAAAACATCGTGATGAAACCCGCCCATCCAAGAAAATTTTCGAAAGACGAGTGGTCCACCAACCCGCATTGGGCCAGCGAGATGGACTATGGCCTAAATCCCCTTCGTGTTTAGAAGGGAGGCACGTGCCCCTCGGTAGGGACTTATATGGGCTGGTAAAAAAAAAAGCCTAGTCAATAGTATATATGCCATACAAGTATTAAAACAGTAGGTATGTGTGTTTTATTCTGTGAACACTTAATATTAATTTCATCAAGAATCTATATTTGCAGTTGGTTTGTCATCCGTAAACGAACCGAGTAAATTGAACGCTCATGACTCGGGGCAAGGATTAGTAAACATCATAAAAAGGTGAATAAATGTCATAATGAGGAGTTTGGATCGCCATGATTTTGTTTCAAAAAAATAAGAAATTACCTAAATAACCTCATAAAACATTTAAACTAATCGTTAAATATCAATAAGCTTAACTTCAATAAAAGTATTACCAAGACATTATTTTTAGTATTACTAATGAAAGACAAGATTTCTATACACTCAATCACGCCTAAAATCCCTTTCCGGGTAGGCAGAACGTCATGTGGTTCTGGAACCTTGACGACACATTTGACATTCATTCAAAGTTTCAGATTTCTTCCACACAAATAGCATTCAGTGTGTTTACCCAATTAAAAACAGATCTCTATGAAAATTTGGTATACTGTTAAAACCAGCCAGATTATATGAAACCAGCAAAATGGAAGCTGCATATCTCCCATTCGCACAAATATGAGGCGGGGCCGACGAAACTGCATTCGATAAAAAATGAGTGTTATAAGTGTGTCGAGTGTATCTGTGTGTCTTTCTGTGGCATCATAGCTCCTAAACGAATGTACAGTCAACAGCACATCAGGTTACCACAAACTGTCAAATTTTCCCAATAGATAGTAAACTCTAATTTTTGGAGATAAAATTGAAAATCGATTGAAGAAATTTGACAGTTTTGGATAGCATGATGTGCCGTTGTCCCTGTACAAATTTTTTGCGTTTTTTATTGTTTGAAAGCTGACATGATGGAAATGGTATCAAAATTTGTTCTGCCTCTTACGAGTTATAATTATAAGCGACAAATGTCGGGGGGATAATTCTTTTTTTTTAATTTTAGAGTTATTTCGGTTTCCTTTTTATTACAATACCATTTACGATTACGATTCCCGAAAAAGAAAAGCATTAATAGAATGAATGAAGACACAGTAATTTTTCTTAGATCTAACTAAAAATTAAATACAAAAATTATAACAGTGTCACCCCAAAAGGTGCTGGCTTAGCATTTGCTACAGAGCGGCGAGGCTATAGCGCTGATATTCTGCTAGTACCAGAAATAAAAAATTAAAAAAATGCTGTCACAGTGACTGACAAAACTGAAATCAGACAGAAAAAAAGAAAAAAAAAGCTGTTACAGTGACAGAAAAAACAGAACACATAAGAAGATTGCACTTATCCGAGTGAAAAGTTCAAAAGCTGTTATGTCAGTATGTTGTTGAGATGTCCACGAATGTAACTGGCAGCCGGGAAATGGATACTTCCCTTGAAAAATAAACCAGGCCAGTACGCCATTCTCATTTCAAAATTTATAAAGTAAAAATTTTTGACGTGATGAACTGGCGGAGTAGGGAATGTGCATATATTTTTTAACATTTTTATTAATAACTTACATCGCTAAATAATCGTTAAAAAGGTATCTACGATGAAAAGTGTTTTTTTTTCGGAAGTTAAAAGTAGCTGACCGAAACGAGAACTTTAAACGGCCACCATTTTGGCGCGCTTAGCGTGACGTCACAGTTCACGACTATTGTATGAATTCTGGTTTGATTTCACTGTTTATTAATATATTTCGACTAAAGTTTCAACTTATTCATAATGGAACAACATTTTCCATCTAAAGGACGGCCTTAAAACCAATACTTATAGGTACAAGTATTGATTCATTTGAGTCATTTTGATTTTCAGTTTTTCTGCACTTTTGAAATATTAATTTCAGAATGATTTCAGACTCAAAAATTAATTAAAATCAAAAATATTCAAATACACATTGTCCGACGCCAAACAGTATTGCTGTGTTCCGTCGGTGCGTGGGAGTACCAGTGCCTTTATAGGCATTTTCTGGGTTAACTCGCTCCATCGTTGACCTCACCTTTGACCTTATGTTATGATCAAGATTGAGGTCAAGAGTTAACCCATATTATAATATAAAAAAATGTAAAATGTTAAAGATTACTTTTTTTAAAATTACTAACATTTGAATTACATGCATATTCCCCGTTGTTTGTTTAAACAATTTTGAAATAATTAAAAATTGAATATCATTTCCCACCGCCGACTCTTCCCAGGCATACTGTAGAAACCAGTAAGTGAGATGCGAGGGTTTTGCTGTATTGTGGGCGAAATGCTGACAACCTATCACCACTATACTCATATTCCATCTGATAACCCTCAGAATTTGTGTCAAACGTGGCATCAAGTGGTTCCCTAAAACCACTGATACTCTGCCTACCCCGTTAGGGATTATAGATGTGAGGGTATGAGTGGTATGGATATTTTTAAATCGAATAATTGGTATAAGTTAAAATTGGATATAACTATGCTACCAGGGATCGATATCGAGGATCGATTGCAATAAACACCTACCTATTCGAATTTTATATGAAAATAAAAAAAAGGTAAAAAAACTTTTTAAGTTAAACGGTTTTATGTTAAACATACATTGCAATGTTTAAGATAAATGTACTAAAAACCAAAAAATAATAAAATAGATACAGTCGTGGGAATTATAAATATATGCATAGACTAGACTAAAATAAAACCGTGGGGCACGTCAATTGTCTACAAATTATCGACTTTAATGTGCCCCACGGTTTTATTTTAGTCTAGTCTATGCATATGTTTATAATTCCCACGACTGTATCTATTTTATTATTTTTTGGTTTTTAGTACATTTATCTTAAACATTGCAATGTATGTTTAACATAAAACCGTTTAACTTAAAAAGTTTTTTTACCTATTTTTATTTTCTAGTTTTTAGTTTTTAATAAAAACATACATTTGGTAGCGGCGGCCATCTTGTATTTAATTTTTTTATAGTATATTGTATTCTGCTTGTTGAGCCCTTTCATTTGATACCCATATTGATGGGATTAATAAAACATAAATTATCCGCCATTTTATAGCGGCGGCCATCTTGAATTTATAATGATAATGAATAATGCTTGTTGAGCCCTTTCATTTGATACCCATATTGATGGGATTGATAAAACCTACGTTATCCGCCATTTTGTAGCGGCCGCCATCTTGGATTTCAATTTTTTATAGTATATTGTATTCTGCTTGTTGAGCCCTTTCATTTGATACCCATATTGATGGGATTAATAAAACATAAATTATCCGCCATTTTGTAGCGGCGGCCATCTTGAATTTATAATGATAATGAATAAACATAATTGTATTGTCACCAAAATCCAAAGTGTATACAAAATTTCAGATTAATCGGTTGACAGGAAGAGGGTGAAATTTGAATTACTAAATTTGACCCAAGAAATAATAAATAAAACAAACGGGGTGAGCTAAATAAAACCGTTTAAAAAACCGTTTAATAAAAATGTCTTACTTATGCCACAGGATACTGATATCAAAGGATGAATGATCATAAGTAGTTGAGGACCTCAATCAGGACACTAAACTGAACGATTTTCCAAAAGGAATCTAGGTCGAAATATAAAAAGAAAATTGCTGTCCATACAATTTTCTCGAGAATTCCACTTTGCGCAAGAACAAAAAACTCCATGCAAGTTAGCGATGTCAAAATTTGTAAATTTCACGTAAATTCATTGGGGAAAGCTGTTGTTTAGTTTCATGGAGAGAATCACCCTGTTAAGTTTCACTAAGTCAAAGTTACCCCATATTTTGGGCTGAGACCTCGGTCGGTAATGACCTTGCCTATTGATCTGAAGGTTGCGAGTTCGATTCTCGACCGACACAAATATTTATAAATCGTACTCTAAAATAAAATAAATTGTTTAACCCCCGATATTGTCTTGATGTTTTGTTGTAAAGAAGTTATTGTTTATAACTCTTATACGGCTAAACCAATTTTGATTAAATATAGCTAAGAACCAACTCGTTTAGGTACGTCATCTTTAAAACGAAAAAAACCACATCGAAGTCGGTCCATTCGTCACAGAGATACACACAGATACAGATACACACGTCACATTTATAACATTCTCTTTTTCTGTCGGGGGTTAAAATGTTCCTATTTAAGGTATATTATCAAGTAATTCAGCACCCATAGTATGTACAAGCCTTGTTTAGTTTGGGGTGTAGTTAGTATTGATAAATAATTAGACCTAAAAAAAACTGTGATTTTTCACATTTTCCCTTTACGAAATATACAAGATTTTTGAAACATACCGATACTCCGACTTTCTCTAGAAGGATTTTTATGATATGAACAAAGGAAATGAAAACAGACAAGCTAGTCGAAGTGAGCGAGACTCGAGACATCTCATAGACAAACGGAAACTAGAACGGTTGCGTAAACCTTAACGATATGGTAATTGGGACTAAAATAGTTTAAAGTTAGTGTCATGTTCTTGGCAGTGTGACATGGTGAGATATGACGTCATCAGACGAGACATGACGCGCAGATATTTCACCTCGAGACGGGAGTTCATATTGAGTTCAAATTCAGAACGTTCTATTTTCAAATTCTTTGGCTTATTTGCTTACATTTTCTCGGAATGGAATGTACTTATGGGATTTTTGGCGGGAACTCGGCGTGAGGGGTTGTTGTGCCGATTGAATTTTTGTTTATTACATTAAAAAGTGGTTTAGGTCAGTGTTCACCAAAAATTTAACCAACGATTAGCAGCTAACCAGAGAGTTGACAATGTCATTTTCATACATTTTTTTTGACATTTTGTCTGATTAGCTTCTAACCGCGGTTTAACCGTTGGTTATATTTTTGGTGAACACGGGCCTTAATGTGTAATAGTGATAGTGTATTGTGCAGTAAACTAACTTTAAACAGTGTGGTTATAAAGGAATTCAATTGATACAGTGTATCTGCTCCGTTTGGTTCCGACAAAGATCCCGCGGCAGTGCTTCTTGCCGCCATAGTTTTTCGTAAAAACACTATCGGTTTACGAAGGACCTGAGAAGCCTACTTCATGTTTTATTGACCTGACCTGAGAATACTTACTGCATGTGTTATTGTTGCTTTTAAGCTGATGGTCTCGTTACCAATGCTTTGTCAAATAAAAAAATAAATGTACTTATTACCATTGCCCCCTATTTTTCTAGTGACACAAGTGACATTAGGAAAATAGGGAGCAATGGTAACACAAATTTGTCATCTACACTATCTACACTATTATCATTGAGTGGAAGAAATTACCTAAGAAAGATTTGGCTGTATGGCTCCGACCTTTGCCTATCCTGATGGATGAAAAAAATTACTACTGCTAAGAGAAAAAATTCGTGTTTTTGTATGTAACGAATAAACTTAAAAACTACTGGACCTATTTCAAAAATTCTTTCTCCATTAGGATGCTACATTAGCCCTAAGTAACATAGGCTACATAATTTTCCCGAATTCCCACGGAAACGAAGTCCCGAGCGGAATGCTAGTGCTTTATAAATTCCGTTCGAATTATAATAATGCTAAATCCAAAATTTTCCTTAGTTGCGAATTTCATCAAAATCGTTAAGTCGTTTCCAAGAAACCGATAACATAAAAATATATTGTAAGTACTGTTGGACTAAAACACCTTTTACTCATTAAACAGTCCTTTTAATTCGATATTTTACAAATTACAGTGCAAGAACACTTAAACACCGATCAACGCAGTAAAACGATCTGTCAAAAGTGCCGTTTAGTGTTGTGCCACACCGCGAGGACTGGTAGTGTTGTTCCAATTGTGTCGTTGATCGATTTTCTCTTAACAGTACTTAAATTTTTAAAGGGTAAACTAGTAAAAATTTACCGAATTATAGAATACTAGCTTTTAATTTGGGAAAATGATGTAGCCTATGTGTTAATCCAGGGTGTCAGCTGCCTCCATACAAAATTTTATCAAAATTGGTCCAGCCGTGTGAGCGTGAAAGAGTAACAAACATCCATACATAGACCATCACAAACTTTCGCATTATTATATTAGGAGGATAGAATTGTTTACAAAATATTATTTTAGAAGAGCCGTATTGTTTTTTGTTTGTGCAGAACCAAGGTAACTTGGTTCTTTGAGAGTTTATGACTCTCAAAGTTTTAAAGTATTTTAGTTTGAAATCAAACACTTTTTGTTGATAAAAGTTTCTTAATATTTCTAATAAACGATTTTGAATCAAAATGTAAGCGGAAATTGTAAAGCTTGTTATGATCGTCAGATGTTTCAGGGGATTTTCCGTTAAGTTACTTTTACAACATAATTTTTGACATTAATTATTATTTATTTATTTTATTTTATTAATAAACACTCCAAAAAAATGTTATTTCCACAAAATTTTAATAGATTTATTTTCAATATTTACTCGGTGAAACGCGCATAAATGAACTACAAGCTATTTCAGAGTTGTTCTTTTAGGCAGATAGTTGAATATTTTAAATGACTTTTTTATTGTTATTTAAATTGAAGCTACCTTACCTTATATATAAATAAATAGCTTTTTTTAAACTTTTAAATGGATACATTTCCTATTAATCTCTGACCTCAGCCACCCCTGATAAGTATGTAGCGTCTCAGAGGAGATTTAATACGTATGTAGCGTCTCAGAGGGAGCAACAGGGGATCTCGCTGATGGATACCAGGAAAAGTCAAAGAATCACTTTAAAGGCATTTATTAAGAGAAACCTAACTCGCGCGGTCGAAGCCACGGGAGAGAGTGTATCAAATATATAAATACGCGCCAAATCACACGAATAAAGTTTGATAATGGAACCTTTTGCTAAAGGCATTCTAAGTAAATGGTTATCTTGGAGATAGAACCTCCACAGTACTTTCTCACACCCTGTATATCAAATTCCGAATGGCGAGCATACATTAGCCCTTATCAGCCTAAAAGTTTAATAACTGGAGAACTGTGAAGCTCGAAATTGATATGAAAATACCGCTCACGAAGTTTGAAACATAATATGTGAAGTATTTTAATATTATGCTCAGCCTATTACAATAAGTTTTCTTGATTTATCGCGCCACAAGTTTAATATCACATTATTGGGAAAATCTTAGCAGACAAGTTATCGTATTGAGTTGTTAGATAAAATATCACTTTGTATATTAAGTATATGCGAAAGAAACTTTTGGAAGTGATTCACCCTGTGGAGTTAAGTAACTTTCCCTTAGAAACCTGCAAATATATGAAACCTGCATATGATATATATGACGCATATGAAACCTGCAAATTAATCCACCCCAGGCAACGACAACTCAATTTGTTCTGAATCTGTGGTTATCCTTGGTCGCATGCGGTGTGGTAGGCTCTGTGAAGGGCTGTCTGGTTCGCGACCACCCTCCTGCCGAAGTCCGACGCCAAACAGCTTGCTGTGTTCCGTCGGTGCGTAGGAGTACCAGTGATTTAATAGGCATTTTCTGGGTTAACTCGCTCCATCTTCGACCTAATCTATGACCTTGGTCAAGATTGAGGTCAAGAGTTACCCATCTCATAATAAAAAATATGAAATTCTCAAAAAATACTTAGATATGTCCTAGTCAAGCAATCAGCTGATCTCTCAAGTTGTCTAGAGGCAAACATTTTTTTTAATGTGTTCTTGGGGGAAAAATTTAAAATTTAGTAGCCTAATTCACATTTTCGCTGATTGATTAAAGTCATTCAATGTTATTTTTTGATTAACACGCAACAAGACCTATTGGGCCTTTTTATAATTCGAAAACGGCACGGCAAAATTCTATTACTATTGCCTTCTACATACTACGGATTTTTGTAGTTAGGAACATAAGGGGCAATGGTAATTCAAAATTTGAATTGCCGTGCCGTGCCGTTCGAATTATAAAAAGGCCCAATGGATGCTACTCAACCCGCTGTCCAAGTGGCTACGTTCTGGGCCGCAACTTTATAGTTACTTGCCATTTGTAAGTAATATTATTTTGAACGACACAATGTGCAAATCTGTGAATGTAATAATTGAGTTACTTAGGTACAATAATTCTATCATCTTCCATTTTCATCATTTTATGACCCTATGGTAAATATTGGACACAAGTGTATTTGAAAAATACGTTTACGTTAATATGTATATATGTATATATGTATTACGTTAATATGTATAAAAAGTATGATCAAAAATCGTTTACGTTAATATGTATATTATTTTATTAGCCTATATACACGTTCCACCGAGGAGCACGGGCCTCCCTTCAAAACCAAGCCTTTAATTTAAAACGAAGTGAGAGCACAACATTAGGTATCACAAATACCTTTTTTATCACCTTATTAAGACTTAAACAGCAGTCTTGAGGTTATTTACCCAAATAATGCTCGTTAAAAAACTTTTTCCGTATTATGCAAAACGCGAAGCACCCTAGTTAGGGCACATTCCTTTGTAGTAGGTACTATGAACACAAAATGCAGAGCTAACGACGTGGTATGGAGTGACGTCACAGTATTTTTGTCGCGACAATATGGAACAAAAGCCGGGCCAGCCGGATAATTGGACGCCTCGGTTAGCGCGACAAGTATATGCGCGATTGTGAACAACCCTCTAGTGACTCTATTTGCATGAGACAACGCATGAAAACTGGAGGTAAAGTGATATTGATTCTAATTTAAAGGCTATGAAATTAAAATTAATTACTACTTTCTCTGATGTTCTAGGGCGTAAAATCAGTAGATTTTCACCTTTTGAACCTTTCTCGAAAAGGTAATTTCGTTAGAATACTATTTTGTTTTGTTTTATCTCGAGTTTGTTGATGCTTGGAGCATTTAATTACGCTCATGACAGCCTGATAGGAGACTTCAAAAATAAAGAGTAAGGAGCATTTCACATTTCCAAGCAAATTAAACAAATATAGTT
Organism: Aproaerema taeniolella; assembly: GCA_949987775.1. Taxonomy (NCBI): domain Eukaryota; kingdom Metazoa; phylum Arthropoda; class Insecta; order Lepidoptera; family Gelechiidae; genus Aproaerema; species Aproaerema taeniolella. The sequence goes on along the minus strand of OX465259.1, from coordinate 6,519,516 downwards.
TTGAAGTGTTTCGTTGTCATACCAAAGTTATCGTAAATACTGAGGTTTGTAGTTGCACGCTGTCACAAGTTAAGTAGTTTAATTACGTTTCTGTGTGACTAGGTCCCAAAGCGCCCAATTTCGATGCAGAAACGCTGACTCGCTTCTCTGAATCAATTTAGTTTGGTTCAGTTCTAGCTCAGTGTTCCGAATGCTTCTCGAAGTTTGTCACATCCTACCTGACACAGGATATTAACGATGGCAATTAAACGTGGAGTCTCATTTGTCGATAAAAGCAGAAATCTTGAAATTTCAAGTGCCGTAATTCAAAATTGCTTAAAGCAAGCAATTTGGGTCAAGAAATTTGTCCAAAAAAGATTAGGTCTTGCCAATTTCTAAGAGCTACGCAAAATTGTTTGTTAATTAACTGTCACAAACTTTCGTCCGGTGAACGATACAAAACGAGTTCATGAAAAGGGAAATTCTAAGAAAATAAAGAAGCTAACCTTTTTATAGCCGGCGAGACGCAATGAGCGTTCTAGCCGAGCAGCCCGCGATGTCGGCAGGTACACGATAGGGACTGCTTCCCCACTCTCCAACTCTATATCGAAGTCGTTAACTGCCTCACAAAACTTATAATCCTCGAACTTTTTTGCTTCACTCTTCATTAGTTCAGCGTCCCCATCACTTATCTCGCCTTTTAAAACTTGCTGTGCTGGGATGAAAAGGGGGTTCTCGTAGCAACGGTTTATAAGTTTTCCCTCGTTTTCGTCACTTTGTTTTCTTTCTTTGTCGTATGAGTCACTGTCACTGTCTGGGAAGGTGATGAGGTAGTTGTCATTTTCCGGGCACTGGTCATCTTCGAATGAATCCTGGATGATTACAGAAGGTGTGCTGGCTTGGGAGCATGCCGAAATATACGCGCTCCACTTTAAGCCAGTACTGAGTCGTCCACATTCCATTATCACTTTTACTTCAGTTTTTATACTTTTTAAGTCTTTTTTTTGTCAGTACCTATTCAAAATATCAACATAGGTCAGTGGCGATGAAGTGAGTCATTAAATGCGTCAGATAACAAGTGGGCGTTTGTGGGGTTGGATTTCTGTTTAATGTGTTTATGGACAGTTTGATATAGTATGTGTTCTGTCTTTTCAATGATATCTGTAGACTGATATGATAAATTAGTTATGGATTATTTGGTCCTCTTGACTCGTAATTTTTTATTTTATATTATAAACATTTTATAAATACTAAGCTTAGATTTACGAAAAGTATATTCGATGCTATTAAGATGAAAAAGACCAAACTTAATTAAGTTTTTTTCATTACTCATACTCGGAAAGTAGGTCTGAAGTTGCCTACGAAGCGGCTTGAAAGTAATACTTTTCAAGCCTAGGGAGAATCGCTTGAAACTGACAGCTGTCAAATTAAGTATTAAAAAAACATGTTTCAACCTTCTATACAGCCACTCTATTACAGCGCGATGTAAAATTGAAATAACAAAAGTTAAGTATACATTAAAGAAAACTTTTTTAATGACTTTATAATAATTTACTTTTAGCTATTTCTTTAAAATAACATAGATTTTGGCAAAATATTTACCATTTTTTTCAATGATGAAAATGAAAAATAATGGCTGAATAGCTGGCCAGCCACAGAAAAAAAAAACATAATAGGCGGGAAAGTGGCATTCCGATCTTCATTTGTTTTTTCGAATTGTTGGGTTTTGTAACTTTCGCATAGCAGTTCTGCTGATTCATGTTTTTATTTTTACTTTCTTTGTACTTACTTATTCGTAATGAAAAGCACAGTGTTTACCTCGGGTGAAAGACTTATTTAGTCCCTCGAACTATTAGCTCCCTCGCTACGCTCGGTCGCCAAACCCCGTCTCGGGACTTAAATAAGTTGCTTTCACCCCTAAAGTAACAATGTACTATTAATCCATTTACCTATTAACATACCAATTATTTTGCATATAGTACAAATAAAATGTATCAAAATGCAGAATGTAATAAGTTGTAAATTATTTTGAGGTTTTTTTATATGGTGGGTAGATCAAAATTCTAAAACATCTGTGTGTTGTGAGACAGGTGTTGAGGCGGCAGTGATAAGGGTCACTAGGAGGGTCCCCGCCAAATCCCCTCTGGCTTCTAATTTAGATGTTAAGTTGAGGTTTTATTTTCAATTATGTAAGCTATTTCTAATTTGGCGAGCTTCGTGTTATGTCTATAATTACATTTATAATAATAACTCTCAGGTTTAAATGAAATTTTACCTACGTACACATTTACTTATAAGCTAAGTTAGCTATTATAAAATCATAATTCTGAAGTTCACATTTGATAAAATAATTTTATTCGTTAGTATTCGTCTTGTTATTGTCTATACTAATATTATAAAGAGGAAAGATGTGTTTGTTTGCATTGAATAGGCTCCAAAACTACTGGACCGATTTGAAAAATCATTTCCCCATTAGAAAACTACATTATCCCCGATGAACATAGGCTACATAATTTTCCCGGATTCCCACGGGAACGAAGTCCCGGGCGGAAAGCTAGTAATGCTTATTTTGAGTATCTAGTTCATAAAGACTCATGAAAAAATAAAGGTAATTTATAATTTAAGAAAAAGATGTTAAAAGATAATAATTTTGAATGAACTTCTGTCAACTTTATATTCCTCTAGCACCCTACGCGACATTATAGTTTTGGCCCAAAAGCATAGAGTATTGCTGGAGTATATTGCAGAAGGTAAGTTACATGTATATGTTGCCTAAGCAGCATGTTCCAAATTTAAATTCGCAAGTATTTATACTGCCGTCTCCAACGATCCAGCACAGTATACACGAATAAATCAGACGTCCAGACATAACAACCAAAAACGCAAATGTCATGTAACAAAACACTCGGTCGTTGACTCGTTGCACTTTAAGCAGTATGCAGTAATATGTCTCTACTAAATATACACTTGGAAGCAAATTTAAAGGAACACATAAAATGCGAAATACTGAGAAAAATAATATCATGACAGAAATTCAAAAAGTAACAAAAAAACAATTATTTATGAAAGAGAACATCAATTCTAGATCTAATTTAAATCCTACTGTCTTACTTCCTACCAATATTATAAATACGAAAGTGCGTAAGAACGAACTGATGTTTGTTACTCCTTCTCGCAAAAACTGCTGCACGGATTTTGATGAAACTTCGCAGTAACATAGCTTAGACATCAGAATAGCACATAAGCTATTTATAAAATCCAAATTCCCACGGAAACGAAGTCCCTGGTGGAAAACTAGTTCCAACAACGGAGTACGAAACCAGATGCATACAGCTAATTTATTAGGAGAGCATGAATGATCTTGAGTAATATAATATTCATAAGAATATTGCTAGATGCTAACGGCGATTTATTAAAGTTAAAGATTTTTATTTTTTAACCGACTTCAAAAAATTAGGAGGTTTCTCAATTCGACCGTATATTTTTTTTTATGTATGTCCGCGGATAACTTCGTCGTTTATGAACCGATTTTTGTTGGGAAGAGAGTATCCCAAGGGTGGTCCCATGGTAAGGAAACCAGGATCTGATGGTGGAATCCTGAAGAAATTGAGGGAAACTCTCGAAAAAATTGTCTTTTTGGGATTGAAGTCGGTGACTCTTACGTTTTTGACGTGGAAAATTATTGTTTTTGCGTTCCCCTAAATCTGTCCCCGGGTGTCGCTAGACAGTCTGCATTTCTACCGAGAACAAATGGTTTTCAATTACATAGATGTATGACGCTACTGGAATTGCTATTTCATCTTCTGTTTAGTTTAAACTACTTACTTCGCTATGATTCATTTTGTGGCAACATCACTTTACTCACAATTCCAGATGACCAAGATTTATTATATATAAATAACACATTTCTAATAGTTTGATTTGATAACTAGCAATTCTCAGGAAACAAATCAAATTTCAAAATGTTTGTTTTCATACATAAAAAAAACACTTTTTGGAATATTTTTTGTTATCCTCTTATAAAACGATAAGCTGATCTACTATATAAATCCTATCAACGTATGGACCTGTTGGTGTTTAGTTTAGTTTTTAAAATTGGTGTCAGCTAAACGTCGAAGCTTAATAAAAAATTGCCACTATGGCGCCGAAATATAAAACAATAGAATTCACTTACTATCAGTAAGTAAATAGAGTACAACATGCCTGTAGCCGACAGGCAAGCCAATAGACTATTCACAGGGGCTGCAATCGAAAACAAGCATACAGCCTTGTTAAACAATGCCCATAGGTACATGTTACGTGCCTTGTTTACATTCGATCCACAAACTAAACTAAGAGACGTTTTCATAACATAAAACCGTTGTACTACAAATTTTCAAGAGACTAGGCATAAATAAACGGCCTGCAAACAATTGGGGTTCTGTTTTGATGGTTAATAATTTCAAATTAAAATTCTAGCTGAAAAAATACTGCATTTTGAATTTGGAACGAAAGCACGGCACTGGAATGTCATTTGTTTTAATTTTTTTTTAAGAATCGATGTTTTGTAAGTGGATATTGCATGACAGTTTCTTATCCTAAACTTCTAAATTATGTATCATATTTAATGAAATAATCTAGTTGGCTGTTTCGCAGGGTGTCGTGACACATTTTTCGAACTGTTACAAAAAGATGACAATGTTAATATTTATTAAACCTGAAGGAAAACTTTTTACCGCCGCCAACCTACGTCAAATTTAGTCACTACAACACTATTTTACGTAAATCTTATTTCAGTGTAAAATTATGATGATTTGATTAGTTTTAAAGATTGTTTAAGATTCACATATGCGTTCGGGACGCGGCGCACGCGCGCGCTTTGGATCGAGACTGAACATTCTAAATTTGAAATGAAGTGGGTTTAATAACATTGCGTATTTTCCCGTGAAAATTCTGTCGACATTTGTCACTGACTCAGGATTGAACGAAAATGGACTTTATTTATGTATCTGTTTGTATTTTTTTGACTTTGGTTTTTCTTTTCAACTTTTGCCAATTTTCGAAAAAAACGTGTTGACATAAAATGCTAATCATTAAATTCATTATTTTTTCCTCCTTTGCTTTAAGTTTTACATGCCAAATAAATCTTTGATATATTCTACATCTATATACATACATAGTAAAAAAAGCTGTCACGCTCTGCGTCTGTCTGTTTGTTTATCCCCTAACTCCTAGACCACGCAACATAATATATTTTAAAATATTTTTACCATCATGTAGATTATTTTTCAGCAGGTTTACATAGTTCATCTTAACTAACCTAACGAAGTCGGGGCGGGTCGTTAGTATAAATATATATTTTATAGTATCATATTTTTTCAGCATGAGTTAGATGCCATTTGGTGGTTTGAAAACTCTGACACCAGGGTTAGTCAAGTTTACCATATACTTGGCTATACTTGCACGAAGAGAAGAAGTATCAGACAAACATTCTACATACGAGTACCCTTAAATCAAACGGGAGCTATTGTGTTGACGCCTTTACAAATCTGAGTGTTTTTTTTTAATCTACAAAACAATAGAAAACAAGGTTTCAGCCGCCCTAGACGACTATGCCAACCTATCTGAGTGTGTTATGCATACTTTACTAGTATTTCATATACTTCACTCGTATATTAATAAAATTCTCACTATAAATTACTACATACTTAACTAGGTAGGTAAAAACGTTACTAGTAGCGCTATGTCGGCAAATAATTGCCAATTATATTCCTTTGTCGCCCTATAAACTTTTAGGCGCCAATTACATCGTTCTATTCTCAAACATATCGTCTGTTCGTGATGTTTCCCTTATAATAAAACTTCAGCTGTCGGCAGTCCTTAGTAAATAGCTTATCTTTTCTTCCTTTCTCATTTTTATTTATTTTATTTCATATTTCATTGAGGAAACTTACAGCTAATTAACAAACTCCTTTTTTTATCGTCATTTTGACGTAGCTTTTAATTGTTTACGGTCATAAATAATTAAAATAAATAATTAATAATTTTAAAAAGTTCCGGAAATCGAGGAGCATTCCTAGTTTTCAAGACTTTCCTAACATACAACAATCTGAACATTAAAATAACAATTAACCATCGTTAAAAAGAGGTATGCTGAACTGTAAATTACCAACCCAAGCATCAGAGTTTTCAGAATTTATTTGGTTTAAAGACAGATTGATTCTGAACATTAAGCGCCACTGGACTGCGAGTAGGTACTTTGCTTATTATAGCGATACTATTGACTGTCCAATACCACCATATTAAAAAAAAAACTTGTTGAATCAATTAAAAGTCCTTTCTTAATTTTGAATGTTTTATCTTCGTTTGTCCTTTTCCTCGTCTTAACAAAGTAACATAGAAAGGAAAATTTAAAGGGATAGTTAAAGAGCTGGAGTGGAAAGTAAGAAAAGCGGGCATTTAAAAGAAACTAACTCGCTATTTTTTCTTCTTTTTTCCAAGAAACCTGAGTCATCTCATCAAATCTACCCAAATATCTGGGTTTCGTCCGAAATTGTTGCCACAATAAAGGAAATATAACATTTTTATAGTACAAATAAAAAATGTAGTTTATTATTCAGTGTGGCCACGACCTTGTCTCGTCCGCAGACTATTTTGAGTCTGTGCCAGGATGCACGGCTTTGATTTTATTCGAAATTTAAACTGTTTCTTTTCAATTCGCTATCCATTGCAGGTTCAAACTGGAGCAATAAGAAAAACTCGCGTAACCAAAACGCAAAGGATATGAAAACACATCGATTTGCTCTCTCAAATTGATGCGCAGTGAAAGTGATACAATCACAGATGCGAACATCTGCTTTGAATAAAAACTCTTTGCTGAGTTCGAGGAAGAAAGTACTTTTATCAAGTGCATTTAATCGGTTCTCCGTCGGCAATAAATGCAATGAGATTCGTTTGAGTTGATTTCTCTTGAGAGCTCACGATATGATAAGGAGAATTATACGGGCTCATATTGTGTGCATCTTCAGTTTATTGCGTACCATATCAACAAATTGTATTTTTTGATAAGGTGTTTCTCGATATTTCATAATTTCAGACGGAATTCAGAAGTTAATTACTTATGTATACAGGGCTTTAGGTGTCTCTCTTTCAACCTCTTGGGTGGTTAATCAGTCCATGAAACTAAACAACTTGCCCAAGGAACATAGGTCAAAATACGAAAAAAAAATTTTGAGTTCCCATACAAACTTCATCAGCATAATATAGCGCATTTTGTACGGGAGATCAAATTTTTTTTTCGTATTTTGACCTATGTTCCTTGAGGAAGTTGTTCAGTTTCATGGACTGATTAACCACCCGAGAGGTTGAAGGAGAGATACCTAAAGCCCTGTAGTAATTAATCTCTGAATTCCGTCTGAAATTACGACGGCCGCCTTGTTGTACACTATGTTTTATGTTCTGTTAATTATACTGTATGTCTCTGTGTGTGTATGTCTCTGTATGTGTATGTCTCTGTGTATTGTATTGTATAAGACCAGCTTATTTTGCAAAATTATCATTATTATATTTGTAACTTGTTCTTACAGGTAAAGCACCAATATTCTCGCAAGAATAACATGCTTAAAATTAAAACACTACTTTACACTACGATATTAGTAATCTAACTCTACGAGGTTATTGATGTTTTACAAATAACCCTGTATAAATGACTTTGTAGATTTCTCACAAAGTACTGTCATTTATTAAATCACTAGCTTTCCGCCCGGGACTTCTTTCCCGTGGGAATTTCCAGGAAATTTCGGAAAATTATGTAGTCTATGCGTTAATTTAGGGTTTCAGCTACCTTTATAACAAATCCAAAACTGTTCCAGCCGTTTGAGCGTGAAAGAGTAACAAATATCCATACATCCTCACAAACTTTCGCATTTACAATATTATAGTAGGATATATTTGTGACCTAATGTTTCAGGGCAAACCATGGAAGATCGGGAGAGATCGGGCCATCTCTTGTTAGACCCGGGAAGCCTGCAACAATGCATTCAACATTAACAATGACCACGCTGCCCTACCACTGCCAATTACCAATTTCGTAGTTCACCCAAGCATTAAGGCCTTAGCTTCAACTAGCCATTTTGTTACACGTTACGGTTATTCTGATCACGAACATGGATTTATATTTACTTACGATAACACGATGCTTTCGAATCGCTATGTGACAAGCTCAAATACTTGTCAAGCGTGAAATTGCATACAAAGTTTTTGACTGTTGTCAAAGCAAATATTCGGAAAATGACGACTTCAATATCGAAGCGCAGTCAACTAATAAACGACTGTCAAACTGTTTCAATGAATGATATAAAATATTTGACATGAAACAGACAGCAATCATGAGCAATTTCTACATTGGAATGTCCCTACATTGGGAGATGTGGCAATGAGCCGCGTGTAGTCAGGTTAAGAACTGTTTATTCACTAAGAGCTATCGACTCGTTTACATATAGGTACTTATACTAGTTGCTTCTAAGAGTAAGGCAAGGTGCGTGGCATACTTCAACATTCACAATTCCGTCAGACTATGATCTACACAGTTTTTAATAAGATCGTCATTTAGTCGTAACCTGTTTCCTATACTAAACTATACACCTAATTAATAAAATAAAAAGTTTTTGCCCTGCGGCATTATGGCTTTTGTATCTTTTTATTATGACTTTTAAGATGATCAAACAACACTTCTAACAGAACTTAATATGTTTGCCTTAGATATACATTGATATAGGCAGCATCAGGTGGTGAACGCAAAAAAACGAGCCTTGTCGAGGCGATTCTGCTACCACCACCGCTTATTATAAAAGAAAGCTTTTTACTCGCTTAGAATCGGACTCACTTTTAAAATAGTTATATTTATCCCACCAGGGATTTAGTAATCAGAGCCTAGGCTGATTATTTTAGGATACATCGCGTTCGCGGGTAGGTGTGGTTGGCATACATTCATTCAAGGCAAAAAGTAGGATTTTGGCCACCTAACACCCCTAAATGGAGTGACTTTAAATTAGTTAGCGAAACTTTAGGAGTTGATTTGATTCTATCCATGAAACGGAATAGCTATTGCCAAGAAACCCATAAGATATTCTAAAAAAAAACAACGGGTTGCACTCCGGGAGTGCCGGCAAAAATGAAAACTTGAACATTAACGTTGTGCATTAACATGGAAATAAAACAAAATACACAAAAAGAGTCCGTTATCCTCTCAGGATTCGAACCCTCGACCTGTTGCTTACAATCTGGCAACTTTTCCACTCGACTAAACTGTCTACTTTCAATTCAGTAAAATAGTCTATCGGTATTTGCGCACTATGTGCGAATAATCGTTGACATCGGTCACAGAGATAATTTTACCATCCGTCTGCCATCCGTCCGGGCTGAAGTTGACCCATACTTCAAAGTGCACAACGCTGCTAAAGAAGTTTTCACTTCAAAAAAGGCGGCAACCCTATCCTACGCATTTTCGATCAGGGTCACGTGACATCTGACGCGAGTTCATCGCGAGTTTAACATTTGTTCCCCATACTAAAAGTGCTCTACGCCGGCGCCGCTAAAGAAGTTTTCACCTCAAAAATTCCTTTTCTAACACGCTGATCGTTAAAGTTGTGTGGAGTAGCGAATTTTTTTTTCATATTTCAACATATTATCTAGGTCCTAGAGAATATCCTAGAGTCTAGGATTATTCCTAGAGTCTAGGAAAAGTTTAAATTAATTGGCTAACTCAATGCCTTAATTTTTGCTAATGCAAAGTCACATAATGTAATATAGTCAACTCAATACGAGAAAGAAGGTGTGTATGTCAGGATAAACATTAAACATTACAATCTGACCCATCATTAGACACAAGAGGTGCTGAAACACACGGGCCGGGATTTCATTAAGGGTATTATGTAGTATTAGCGGGTATTGTAGGAACCCCCCCTCTAAGATTACAACACGTTACGAATTGGGGTCGTATTTGTATCTCCAGTGGAATTGTAGGCAAATTGGTTAACTTGAGGTTTCGTGAGCGAAAATTGCTTTCATAGCGAATAGGATTTCTAAGAATGGTTTTGTGTGAGATTGATTTAATAAATACGTTACAATTCGATATGGCTACTTTGAATAAAAAAATGTAGTGTTATTAAGAACGTTTATTGTACACACAGGACATAAATTACAGACATAAGACAGTACATACAAAAAGGTTCCGCTTATTTCTAAAAAGAAATTTCTACCAGCAGACCTGTTGATAGGATAGAGCAAGAAGAAAGGAAGACAGACGTGTACTATAGGAGAAAAATAGATGTACTGAACAAATTGAATGTTATTGTCAAACCCCTTCAAAACACGAAGGGGATTTAGGCCATAGTCCACCACGCTGGGCCCATGCGGGTTGGTGAACCGCGCGCCTTTCGAAAATGTAAATGTAATGTGTTTATCGAAGAAGAAAAAATATAAACTCGAAATATCATAGGTTCTAAATACACCTAGGCGAACAAGATCAACAAGATTTATGGATCAAGATTCAAAAGAACACCAAAGCTTCGAGAATACGAGATAAAAAAGTCAACACACAAATGATTCCAGAAAAAATAAGGAAAAAACATTAATGCGGATTTTATTGGAATTTAATATATAACCTTTAGGAGTAACCTACAAGCACGATAAGCCAAGTTATAATTATAATCGAATCAACGCAGTAAAGGCATGCCGATAACTACTTTAGTTAACCTAGCTAGCAATTTCTGAAGTATAAAACACACATTAAAAGGGTAATACTTAGCGACTATGCCACTAACCAATGGCATCTTAACTTAATGGCAGCGAAATAAAAATGGTGACCACTTCATCCGTTCAGGTGGCGATATTTAGAACTATCGAAATGTCATATATTTTATGGCAATAACCTAGACTGGCACCAACTGAATGTTAAGGCGACTACAGCACCTAAATTACGATTTTATGATGCGTAGATAAGCATGACACACTGCATTAAATCGAAGAAAAAACATACTACGGTAATATTCAGGACATAAACTAGATAAGTAGTTTGCTGAAATCATGACTCAGCACTTTTGGTTTGATAGAAAAAGCTCACAAAGTCACCTCTAAATACCAATATTGTGTATCTTTTAAGCTGTAAAAACGATAGTAAAATGCACACAGGAATTTGAATTTGCTATCAAAATGTTCGTGATTGAACACTCTCGATAAGTAGTTTTTCGGATTTTTCGGTTTAAGATGTTACCTTTCCATAAATCTCATTTTTCTAACTTTCGAACATGTTTTTACGCACGCACGCTTTCATAGTCCGTAAACTTCGTGTATCGACACTGTTCGCACTGCCGGCCCAGGCCTGTTGAGAGACGGAGATGGCACTATTCCTATGTGTGCTGCCTTTATCGGGTCCTGTAGTCGCCTTAAGTCGTAGTTTTCATCAAGTTTAAATGAGGTTTCGATAGTTTTGAATTTCACCACCTGAACGGATAAATAGTCACCATTGTCGTTCCATCGCCGTTGATTAGTGGAATTAAGTACAATATTATGTTTTCTAGTTACTTGTTATCGTTGTCGTCAGCTCATGTACGTCCCAAGCAAGGGGCACTGGCATCTCTTCGAAGCAGTGAAGGGGGTACTGTAATTTACATATTTTTTAAATTTTTGTTTATTTCATGTATCGAAGATTACTTAAAGCCTTAAGGCATTATAGCTACCTGTCGTTACCTCTTCTGATTTGCTATCTCAAAATAATCATAAATTCAGTGTACTCAGTTTTGTAAACCGACTAAGGCAACATTCGTTATCATCTTAAACTATCTAATAATGCAAACTTTTGAACATGGGGTGGGGGGGAACTAAACTTGTAAATGGCTTGCGATTTTCGCTGACTCAGATAATGCCAAAATCGCGTGTGGAGATCAATCAGTCCAATTTGAATGCCTGCAGTCAGCTTCCAGACGGTAGCAGTTAGAAATTAGGCCAGACAAACACTTAATATCCCAACACGCAACCCAAAACCACACGCACGACTTGACTTTCGCACGCTATTTCGGTTCACATCGAAATTTTTCTCTCCTTACCTTGTTAAGCTTCACATCGGGAGTCTAATATTTTTTCTTGGCGTGTTCCGAATACGAGGAAACGTGAATGTATCTATTATAAGTGCAGATAAATGCGTCGGACATACAGAGATGTTAGGAAATGATTTCTTGTTTCGTCCGTAAAGAACTACGGTCCTTCTATTGGAAGTTAGGAACACCATTAGCGCAACGAAATATGATATTTGGTTGGTATTAATGCCCCTTTATATATATACAACATATATTAAGATTCCTACAAAACTTCTTTAGTATATTAAATACATTAACAAACGCTATACACTCAAAGGCCTACACTAAGGTTTTCCCTCGGGTCCCTCCCTTGAAATACACTTAAACAATAAAACCTATATGACCGAGAACAAACACCTGCTGTTTACATAAATATTTGCCCCGACTGAGAGTCGAACCCAGGAACTGTCGCTTAAGAGGCAGCGACACTATCACTCTACACAACCGGCCGTTACCCAATATGATCTCTAACTTGCATCGACTTTAGACAGACTGCACATATTGTTCCATGTGAAATCGTGTGCAAAATGAGCTTTCTGACTCCTATCAATCAAGTGTAAAGGCATAACGTGTTCATTTAAGCTGGCAGTGACACATTTTCCTCCCATAGACTTGGTTATTAGAGCAACTTTTCACAAGCTAAGGGCGTTTTCCGCTGATGAATGAGTGGCCATCAATCGCAGATCACTCTGGCATGGACCCTTCATAAATATGTACAGGACACTGTGTCGTCGGTTTTTATGAGCTTAAAAGGATCCACGTCATATGATTGATGATAGGAAGCTCAACGAGCGTTTTATTGATTTACTCGATTGAAGTGCTATGTGTTGAGTCAATAGGGTCAATATCTTTTTTATTTTTGGCTTTCCAACTTTTGACTTCTCTCTGGGGTGGATTGGAAAATAATATACTCGTATCAAGTTTAAGTTCGTTATTAGGTAGGTAGATAATATGATTGTTAATAATATTTAGTAGTTCATGAAATTTCATCCATCCAATAAGATTTTTTTTTAATTATAAGATGGGTTAGCTCTTGACCTCAATCTTAACCATAAAGGTCAAAGATGAGGTCGACGATGGAGCGAATTAACCCAGAAAATGCCTATAAAGGCATTAAATATAAGATAATAAGATATAATATGATATGAAAACATGAATCAATCAACTAAAAATATTTCCGTACAAAGACTGTCACGCTAATATCATAGATCTATCGCAATAGGTCTACGAAATTCGGGTATTTTTCAAGACTTGTCTGCCTTCCTATATTTACTTATTTTATATATATGATTATTTATTGTATATAGTAGAATAGGTACATATTATGCTCAATGTTTCTTTTATATTTATCTGTTAATGGTAGCCAATACACACATTATTGCGTTTTAGGCCGCACCACATCAGTTTCTTTCTTACCATCTCTAAGGTAGACTGGAAGAGATCCCTTCAGGGATAAATAAATAAAGATTTTTATTTCTCTCATCAATCAAATGTTACAATTCATATATGTGAATAGAAATTAACTCAGGTCACCAATTAATTGGTGAGAGACTGGTGGCCGTAATAGGCGGTTAGCCCAAGTCCGCCTTTGCACAAAGCTACGTTTCTTTTGTACTAGTAAAAGTTTTCAACATACATACGAGCATACCTACTGTAATATCATTGCATCCATCTAAAAATAAAACACCATTACCATCAACTTAACCTTAAAAGTGCTGTATCAGGACAAACACAAACATAATAAAATATGAAAGTATAAAAGTATTATAATTTATAAAATTATTCATACTATGGAAATAGTACATTTAGAAATGTCGATGTTGATTTTTTTTCCATGTCATCTATAACATTATTTTATAAAATTTTAATGTTTATTCCCAGTTTCACATTGTTTTAACGTGCATACGAGACACAATGTACGGTCGGCCGCAACTCAGGTTACCACACGCGTGTACTCTGTGCTGTTGTGATAAGAGCGATTTTGCAATGAAAATGGAGTAACCTGACGCGCTGGCCTCTGTACGTACCTGGTGCAGACAGGCAATTTCCGCAAAATAAAATGTGCAAATATTTTCCTATGAAAACACATGACATTGTTTGTCTTTTGAATGCGAGAACAAGTGAAAAAAAATGTGGGTTTACTACTTTTCACAACAACGGCGCATGGTGATCGGTTGAGAATAACACCACCCCATTTCTTTCCGTGGGTGTCGTAAGAGGCGACCAAGGAAACAAAAATGAGACCTGCCTCCTAGTAATCCATCTTAGGCAACGACACCTCAGTTTGATTTTCAGGTGGCGTCCTATGGTCTCATGCGGTGTGGTAGGCTCTCTGTAAAGGACCGTCTGGTTCGCGACTACCCTCCTACTGAAGTCCGACGCCAAACAGCTTGCTGTGTTCAGTCGGTGCGTGGGAGTACCAGTGCTTTTATAGGCATTTTCTGGGTTAACTCGCTCCATCGTCGACCTCGTCTATGACCTTGAAAAAACAACGACTTGAGAAACATCATTTTTAACCCCCGACAAAAAAGAGGGGTATTATAAGTTTGAAGCGATTATCTGTATGTCTGTATATCTTTCTGTCTGTCTATGGCATCTTAGCTCCTAAACGAATGGTCCGATTTCGATGCGTTTTTTTTTGTTTGAAACCTAACGTAATCGAGATGATTCTAAGCTATACTTGATCATAATTGGTTTAGCAGTTTAGGAGATATAAGCAATCGAATGGCGGTGGTAATATTTTTTTTTAATTTAAAAACCCGACAAATAAAAGAGCTTTTATGAGTTTGACGTGTGTATCTGTGTGTCTGTATGTGGCATCGTAGCTTCTAAACAAATGGACCGAAATTGATGCGGTTTTTTTTGTTTGAAAATTGACGTAATCGAGATGGTTCTTTATGGAAACAAATGTCGGGGGCTTTAATTTTTATATATATATATATATATATTTTTTATATATATAATCATGAACTTGTCCTTACAAAGTTAATCCAAATTTTTGATATTATTCGGTGACTGTTTTCATTAGCATTTAAGTAATCCAACTAACTATAAATATTATGACTTTGCTAAGCCAGTTTGTTTTCATGTAGGTAGTAAGATAATGCAAATAATACAAATATTAAGTAAGGTATATGTTTACTTCAAGTCATGTTTTGTATTCCTTTTGAATTTTTAATGTTAATGTTATTTTAAAGTTTTAGTACACACAACAGCACGTCAGATTATCCATTACCACTGCGAAAGCCGACGTTATTACGATCGTGATAAGGGCGATGGCAAGGTCAACATAAGTATATAGCCTGATGAGCTGCCGTGTGTACATCACTTTATAAAAATACGTACTTCCTACAATCCGATCTTATATTGAATTCTTGTTACTGAAGAAAATATAAGACCTAGATGCAAAATTTTGGTACTAAACGAAAGTTTGTAAAATTTTCTACAAAACCTTTTCTTGTACATTTTATTTCGGACTATTTATTTACTCGTAACACGTCTTGAAAAGGGAGTCGACAATTTTTAATACAAATTTTTGACTGGTATCTCCTCAATTGTTCAACTAAGAAAGCGTTTTGTTACGCTCATATTGTAAGAAATTTCATTAACTATATTAAATTGATCAAGCATGACGATGAAAAATGCTTTCTTGTACCAATTTTTGCAAAACAACTGTGTTGTCATGATTTCTCAGTTTTTCGAGCACCACAGGATTGGAACTGGAATATAAAGGGGCACTAAGATTATGTAAAAATGAAAAAAATGAAAATTTATTTATTTCCAAAAATACTTATACATAATTTCCCTTGAGGCCAGTCCAGTAAGCATTGTTTTTAGGGTTCCGAACCTCGAAAGGAAAAAACGGAACCCTTAAATAGGATCACTTTGTTGTCCGTCCGTCCGTCTTTCTGTCTGTCAAGACCCTTTTTCTCAAGAACGCGTGGAGGTATCAAGCTGGAATGAATATCAAATACTCAGGTCTATTGTCCCTTGGAACTGTGAAAAAATTAAACTTCTAAGCCAACGCAATTAAAAGATACAGCCGTTTATGCCGCAAATTTCCGCAAATTTTCGACACTCGCAAGGGAATCAAAACCTACAGGGTACTTCCCTTCAACTCAGAATCTTGAAATTTGGTACGAAGCAACGTCTTATAGCACAGATAAATTTGGTACGAAGCAACGTCTTATAGCATAGATAGATAAAGGAAAAATTGCGAAAACCGTAAATTTTTTAAAATTATTTTTAATAATTTTAAACTTACTACCCCTTTCCCCATGAACGCGTAAAATAAACTACGTGAATTTAATATACCAGTAAATCGAACTTTTACTTATATACCTACAGGTTTGTACAGAACCCTCGGTCCGCGAGTCGGACTCGCACTTGGCCGGTTTTATTTTTACTAAGATTATGTAAAAAAACTGCGTGTTTGTAATGAGCAAAGTCCAAAATTACTGCCTTATTTGTTATTCGTGGACAGTGAGTTACTGTAACCGCAAACAAAATAAACTTCAATAAATGCAAATTTTAAAATACTTAAATTGCTTATAAACTTGGTGTTTTTACTCAACTATCACGATTAGACATAAACACACGTTGTAATGTTTTAGTACGTTTGCAATTACGTACATACTTTTTTAAATTCTTCTAGATAAATCTAAGGTGTAAAAAAGTAGTTATCTTAAGTTTCATATAGATGATTTTTATTTTAGTTTAGTCTGTGTTAGTTAAACGTGAAAATGTTTAATTTGATCCGAACGTGGCTGATACAATTTAAACAAAATTATGATGACACGGCAGGTAAATTTTTTTTTTAAATGTCGGACCACAGGTCCTCTCTGAATACCTAGGCTTCTGTTATCTAGGAAAAAAATTCTCAAACGTATTTTTATTTTCAGATCCACGTTCAAAGGACTTGTTTTTAGTATCTAGTCCTTTTCCGTTAATAATAATTTTATTCAGTTATTTATACTTCTGCATTAAAGCTGGTCCAGCGCTTATGAAGGGACGCGAGCCGTACCAACTGAAGAATACATTATTAGCATATAACGCTATACAAGTATTAATCAGCTGCTTTATAGCCTTTGAGGTAAGAAAAAAATTTGTTTACCATAATCATTCATTTAAATACAATGCAGTGCATTGGAATATGCAAAATAAATGAAAAAAAAAATGCTTTTGTCCGATGACCAATTCGAAGTTGAAGTATGTAGATAAATTTTGGATGACCAATTAGGATGGTGCCCAGTTCGGACTAACTCCTATTATACACAGTGAGAATATGTTATTAGTATCTAAGAAAAGACAGTAACAAAGAAAGAATTAAAGAAGAAAAGAAAGAAATTAAAAGGCGGTATTTTAGATAAATAGAAAAAAATCTCTAAATTAAAAAAGATTCTGGTGATGATGATGATAAAGTCAGACTGATTTCAGCCATGGTCGCCTTCGACTTCTAATTTAATTAATTGCCTACTTCGACTCCTTAATTTAATTAGCGTTCGTGTGCAAGAAAAGGGCAATTTAGCTTTACTTTGCGTAAGGAAAACACTTCTTTAAAGGCGAATGCGCCGCTTACGTAAACCGATATTAATAATAGACCGACTTTGCAGTAAAACAAATTGAAGACTGCGATTCTATGAGCGCAGTGCAGACAAATCAAGTGTTTTGCGGAATTAAACTCTGACCATGACTGTATTTGGTGCTGTTTTAGGGAACCAGAATATATAGCCAATTTAATTTATTTTGTGAACCACTCGAGAATTCATGGAATCCGAAATTTATGAAGAAGGTAAGAATGCGTGATCCACTTTTTGCTTGTCATCAAATCAATTTACAGGCTATTTGAACGAAATCAAAATCAAAGCTTGTCAAGCTCACCTCACTTATTTGATTATTTATTATTACCAACATAAAAAAAGGATTAGATCACTTTAATTTTGCACTTCGTTTGTTCAAATATATTTCAAAAGTTTTAATTCGGCATTTATAAACAGCTTTGTACGTTTGCAATACAATATGGATAGGACCTACATCTCAAATGTTTGTTTTTAAAAAAGGATTTTATTGTGCATTTTTGAAATTATAAAATTTAAACTACTCAAGTTAGGGACAACATAGGTGAACAATAATATTTAACTATCTACTTTCAGGGCACATTTCTGATTTGGTGTTACTATATGGCGAAGATCACCGAACTTCTCGACACAGTATTTTTCGTGCTACGAAAGAAATTCAACCAAATAACTTTTCTTCACCTTTTCCATCATACTGTCATGCCACTGTTCTCGTGGTATGGCTTAGCATTTTTTCCAGGTAAACATAATTCTCCATTTCTTGTTTCGTTCGGACATTATTAGATGATTACAAAGCTATTTATCAATAATCTCGGCACTGTTTCATTACATTCTATTCAAGTTCTTTTTTATTTTATCTGATTTTATTTATTGAGAGTTTTATGAAACGTCACGCTTATCGTAACACTCATAGATGCAACTTAGCATGAAACCAAAATTAATCCCTCTCTTTTAAATATTTCTTATATAAACTGATAAGATTAAGTACTAAATCGTGTTTTGAAGCATCTAAAATTAAGATCTCGTGCTTCATAAATCACTGAAACATATATTTTCTTTATGTCAGGTGCACATGCTACTTTGCTCGGTGTGGTCAACACTTATGTGCATATTTTCATGTACAGCTACTACCTGATTGCAAGCCTAGGACCACAGTACCAGAAGTACCTCTGGTGGAAAAGACACGTCACTGAATTGCAACTGGTAAGTAGACTTTAAAAAATAATGTTAGTTTTTCCTTACTTTTTAACTCTTACTAGCTTTCCACACGGGACTTCATTCAACAAAATTATGAAGCCATGTTACTAAGGGATAATGTAACATTCTAATGTTAAAAGAATTTTTGAAATCGGTCCCGTAGTTATTGATTTTATTAGTTACAAACATACAAAAAGCGAATCTTTCCTCTTTGTAATCTTTCCTCTTTTTAACAGTATAGTTTTTGCTATAATGGTATTACGAACATATTCAGACTCTGAAGATAGGTCACAGAGAAAGAATATTTAACTGTTGACAAATTAGTAAACTCTTTGTTTCCTTTTCTGTCTTTATTTTTATGTTTTTTTTATTTTGTCCTTAGATCCAGTTCGTCATAGTATTCATTCACAACCTCATCCCCTTGTTTACTTCTTGCACGTACCCGAAGCACTTAAACATCCTGACGATGCTGATGTGTTGCGTTTTCATCTACATGTTCGGAAGCTTCTACATAGAAGCCTATTTGAAGAAAACTAAATCTGGTACACCAGATAACATTAAAAATGAGAAAATTAAAAGTCACTGATACCGTGGCATATTTGTTTGAAACTATGGAAACTACTTAAATTTTACAAAAATATTATGTCTAATAAACTGACTATGAGATACTAGTAAATTGTGCAACAGCTGTTAACAGACATCTGTGCTATTGAGCTTTAATGATCTGTTAAACTAAAAATGTAAAAATCGGCCACATAGACTAACAGCGTAATAACAAGTCTAGCCTTCATCACAGTATAAGATAAACGATATTCCCCTTACAAAACGACTATTAATCCGACTCAAAAGTGTTTGAATGAGAAACATGCAATAAGGCCGCTTATTACAATATTTTATACAGGAAGATTTTTTTATCACCATCCAAATTTTTTGTACGTAAACTTTATGAAAATTTAACAGACCCATATTTTTTTTCTTTCTACGTTTCATATAAATATTTCAAGCTAGATTGTCTGAAGCATGAAAATAAAAAAAAATTGTATGGAAAAAAATTACATCGTCCAATTGACTTGAAACTTGGTAATAGTACTCTTCAACACAATTTGTGACACCCGTGTTTCTGCGTTTTACAAAATTCATCCTCTAAGACGATAAAAAAGAGTATCAAATCTAAAAATTCCTTATTTACGTTCTATCAATGTTACTGACACCGTAAGAAAAATTTGGCTGGTGATTAAAAACTCACCTGTATATCCAAATAAAAAAAATGTATTTTATTCACACAATATTATTTGAGTCCCAGTATTTATTGTATTTCAATAAACCGTTAGAACGTTGGTATGTTGAAATTTGAACTTTTTTATTAATCAAAATCTACGTATGAAATTAAAGATGTTTAACGATTGAGCGAGTGCTGTTATTTGTTTACAATCTATAAATCCAAATAATCTATTTTAATTGTTCCATTTTTTTTTTAATTTAACAGTTCGTTAGCATCCACAGACTTGATGTCCGAGCCCTTGTCTTATTACATTTAATATTTTGTTACTAGTAAGTAACAAATTAAGTAGCACTGTAGCACGTTAACAAATTTTATACTTTCCATATGAGTTTACAATTAAAGTTTTTGTGTTTTAAACATTTGTCAATTGTTATTTAAAATTATTCTGTTGTATTATTTATTCACCTTTGTTTTAACATCATGTGCCGCTTTTCTTTATTCATTTGGTCGCTTTATATGACATGTAATTTAAGGTAAGTAAACCTTGAATAAAACGCGTTAACTAATAGTTAGGAAAGTTTATAAAAGATGCAGATACATATTACTAAAAACAGAAAATGTTGGCAATAGGTATTCCTTGATCTAGCCAAGATATGTGATACAATCACATCTCCTGAAGTTGAAAGTTCTTTCAACAAAAAGACAAGAATAAGCAATTTTTGTGATTTGCTTTACTGGAAAAACCCAGTTTATTACCATTAACAAAGTATAAGGTAAGGTATGTAGATACGTATATCTAAAGAGTACGAAATTCTCCCAGAAACGAAACTTGGACCTGCCCCACGTCAAAAATGTTGTAGATAACTTAAACGTTCCAAAATCTTATTTTCGTGCACATCTGCAAGTGTTCATTTAATATAATAGGTACGTATACTCAAGAAATATTGATATATAGATAGATAAACACTTTATTCATTACGCAGTGCGACATAAACAAAAACAAATACAAATATCATATAATAATGAGAACCGTGTTTTAAGAGAGCGTACTATTCTAAAAGCGTCAACTTTACGATTTACTGAGACCCTGTTTCAGATCAAAGGCAATACTATACTGTCAATTAGAAACTTTTAATGAGTAGCGTTTTCGTGACCTACATTCGAATACGTCTCGAAATAGGAGTTATGTATCACAGGATCGTCATAGATTACTAGTTTTTTAAACTACCCATAAACACGGAAGATGTTTAATGGATTTGGATGTTTTTGGAAGTCTTGGTTGTTGGCAAGTTTCCATAATTGCTTTATAGACCAGATAAGTAATAAGAGATGGTTAAGATGGATAATATAAAAAAGCGTGACTTACACGATACAGGGCATCTATTTTGTTAGTCTTAGACCAATATTTCGGAGTTTCGAATGATAGCACACATTATCTCTGTCTATATGCGTCATATGTCAGTGTAACGCCCCGAGCATCGATATCGGTTGTAGGCTGAGAAATATAAAGCATATTTTTTATGGATTCCATGTAGTCGTCGCACTTTCGTGAGAGATATTACCGTGTGGTGATTGGTTGAGAATAACACCACCCCATCTCTTTCCATGGGTGTCGTAAGAGGCGTCTAAGGAAACACAAATGAGACCTGCCTCCAAGTAATCCATCCCAGGCAACGACACTTCATTTTTTTCTGGATCTGAGGTGTCGTCCTATGGTCTCATGCGGTGTGGTAGGCTCTGTAAAGCGCCGTCTGGTTCGCGACCACCCTCCTACCGAAGTCCGACGCCAAACAGCTTGCTGTGTTCCGTCGGTGCGTAGGAGTACCAGTGCCTTTATAGGCATTTTCTGGGTTAACTCGCTCCATCGTCGACCTCATCTTTGACCTTATGGTCAAGATTGAGGTCAAGAGTTAACCCATCTTATAATAATAAAATAAAAAAAATATGTTCATCTTAAAAATTATCTATCTATTGTCTAATATGTGTATCGGTTTGATCGAGTGGTAGGCGCGCTGCCTCTTGATCGACAGGTCCTGGATTCGATTCGCAGTCGGGATAATATTTTTGTATAAAGCAAATTTTTGTTTTCGATTAATAGGTGTTTGTCTCTGTCTTAATGTATGTTTCGAGGGTCCCACGAGTTAAGGGAAAACCTTAGTGTGGGTCTTAAAGTTTAAAGCGTTTGTTTTTAATCGATTATTTATTCATCATCACTGATGTTTTGAAAATTAGAACTATATAACGAGCTAGTATCAAATGGCCGCGTGTAACAACAAAAACAGAAAGGGGTCAGTGCATTGAAATCATATTAAAAATCCGAATACGTGCCTGGTTTCGTCTACAAATAGAAGAACGACAGCGTTTAGTTATAGGAACAGTTATTGGATATGGCAATTGCTGTACTCGGAAACAAATTGTTTGAGATATAATAATAGTATTGCCCCAAGTTATCGTTTCCTAACAGGCTGACATCTAAGAGATATAAATCTTCTGTTGGAAAGACTTATTTTTAACCGATGCTATATCATTCTTCTTAAGTTTGTTTCATAAGTGTTTCTGGTAAAGCGTTTTTATGAAATAACGTGTGTTTTAGTAAAAAACATCTTACCGCCCAAGGTAGAAATAGTTATATCTGCCTGTACTTTTCGCAGTTACTGCGACGTATAATAATTTTACTGCAAATACTCATAGTGAGCTTGTTGATTTTCAACGTTTGATGATAAAAATTAATAAATCTTTTAAATAAATTTGGTTAACCGTGATGAAAGACGTCACGGAAAAATAAATATTGACATGGTTTTTGTAAAAAAAATGGGGAAAATATTTAATGTTTATTTTTCTGGGTACTATTTACGTTCATATGCCTACTAACATAGAGCTCAAACGTTACCTGCCGTAGTGAAATTTTCTTGTTTTGAACATTTCCAAGACAATAGATTACTTTGCTCACGTTTAAACTCATCAAACCGTTTGGGAACAGTAGTAAGAGAATATTGTTTATAAATAAATGCCAATTGAAGTCTATCATAGCTTTGTTGGCGTGTTGCAAGGCTTTAAAATTGCTTCTAATTTAGAAAAAAAAATGACAAAAGAATGTAGTGTATCAGATTAGGTCAACAAATATTTATTTGTTCGAGTTCTTTGATTTCAATCATTTAAATATTTTAAATACGATTTATTTATTTTATTTATTCTTCCTGATCAGAACCATAGTCAAACTCCGATTCTAAATATTCAACGCCAGACATAGTTGAATCACTTTTGGAATTGACAGAAATCTCCAAAGAATCATCTTCTTCCGAACTTGAACTGTTTGAATCGGTTACATGGATAATAAATTCTTTCTCGTTTTCAATTAAGATGTCTTCATCCCAATATTTTTGTTCTACATGCAGCACATGATCACATTCTTTTTGCCAATGTTCTGCAGTAACATTTTCGAAGCATTCATGTATAATTGGTAATAAGTTTTTAGCTGAAATGTTGATGTTTTTTGATGCAACTTGTCTTTTGACAAGGCTCCAGATCATTTCTATTGCAGTAAGGTCACAATGATAAGGGGGCAATCTGATGAGAGTATGACCATTTTCTTCAATTATTTGATCGATTACATATACATAGTGGTTCCCCTTTATTTTTTTTACTTAGTCTAAAAGTTCTACTTTAAGAGCGTCAGCAGGATAATCTACTCCATTAGACTCCAACCATCTTTTTAAAGTATCCTTCTTATCCTTGCTAGTTGGGGGCTTATTAATGCGTGCGCAATGATACGACGCATTGTCTAATACAATGACAGATGGTGTAGACAAGTTTGGCAACAGTTTTTCTTTTAGCCACTTAGTGAAATTGTTTTGATTCATGTCATGGTGGTAATCCGCTGAAATACTTTTAGTTTTATAAACCAGCAAACAGTTTTCGGCAAATCCATCCCTGCTGCCTGCGTGAACTACAATGTATCTTTGACCAAGGGAAATCGCTTTCGAAACACCAGGTTCATCAGGACCTTGCCAACACTTATTGACTGCGGGTGACGTTTGAATATACGTCTCATCAACGTATATTATGGGTTCTTAAGCTTCTCTTAAGCGTTTGATTGGTCAAGATTGAGGTCAAGAGTTAACCCATCTTATAATAATAAAATTAAAAAAATATGTTCATCTTAAAAATTATCTATCTATTGTCTAATATGTGTATCGGTTTGATCGAGTGGTAGGCGCGCTGCCTCTTGATCGACAGGTCCTGGATTCGATTCGCAGTCGGGATAATATTTTTGTATAAAGCAAATTTTTGTTTTCGATTATTAGGTGTTTGTGTCTGTCTTCATGTATGTTTCGAGGGTCCCACGAGTTAAGGGAAAACCTTAGTGAGGGTCTTAAAGTTTAAAGCGTTTGTTTTTAATCGATTATTCATTCATCATCACTGATGTTTTGAAAATGAAATCTAGTTATTTAAAATCGTATAATCATGACATTCAAAATTAAAAATTAGATCTATACATATAACGAGCTAGTATCAAATGGCCGCGAACGTATATTGTCTATGTAACAACAAAAACAGAAAGGGGTCAGTGCGTTGAAATCATATTAAAAATCCGAATACGTGCCTGGTTTCGTCTACAAATAGAAGAACAACAGCGTTTAGTTATAGCAACAGTTATTGGATATGGCAACTGCTGTACTCGGAAACAGATAGTGTGCGATATATCTATTAGTATTGCCCCAAGTTATCGTTTCCTAACCGGCTGACATCTAAGAGATATATCTTCTGTTGGAGAGTTTAGAAAATTAAGACTTATTTTTAACCGATGCTATTTCATAAGTGTTTCTGGTAAAGCGTTTTATTTGTTTTTATGAAATAACGTGTGTTTTAGTAAAAAACATCTTACCGCCCAAGGTAGAAATAGTTATATCTGCCTGTACTTTTCGCAATTGTATGAAAATTTTGCCAGTGCTAACCTAGCCGTATAAAATTTGGTTATTCATAGCCTCTTTTTTCAACTTGTTTCTGGTGTACACTTTTGCACTCAGATAACAAATTTTGCGTTACAAAATTGATCAAGCTCAAACTAGATCTAAAAACATTTGCTGTTACACCGCTGACTTTGCGTACTCTGAATTTGTGTTCAGTAGTCAATCATTACCACGGACTCACATAATGTGTATGCTGCGTATTTAACATACGGGATTTTTTTTTATGTCAAAGTTAGTTCATCGAGCACCACGGGAGTGGAACAAGAATATGAAGGTTTTTAAATGATTTGGTCCTATGGTGCCCCAGACAGTTCCACAGATGATATTTGTGTTAAAAATCTTTTAACAATGAATGATTATTAGAGTGTTTTCCTGGTCCACGAAGGTTGGATCGGGATATTTTTCGGTCATCCTTTTAGATAGCTATATTTCATGCCAATAATTCTACGTCATTTGTCAGTCTGTCATTTTGACTTACTCACATGCAGTCATTGTTATTGTTATGTTATTTCGTTCGGCGTTCCCCACTTACAGAATATAATAACGTACGATTCCCCATTGAGTAGGTAAACTGTAGATAGCGTTGCGTTCCCGTTTAGCGTGCCCTCGTGTACCTGGCATGAAATGGGACCAGTTCCGGGATTTATGTTGACTCATTTACGCATCAAAACTTGTAGATTTTGTGGTGATGTGAAAAATTGCAAATTACTTTTAAACCGCTGCTTTATATATTAAATAAGTTTAAAATACATGCTTTCCTCTTTCGTATGTTGCATAAATTATTGCTGTAACTTGTTGGTGCACAGCTCTATAGTACAATGGGCCATCTCCTTTAGGTATAAATCGCTCTTAGGAACACTCTTTTTTTTTTACTTGCGTGATTGTAATGAATAAACTCCTAAATTACGCCTTATTTGCTATTCGTTGGCAGTTGGTTAATTTAATCTTAAACTAAATACTTAAACATAAATAAATGCAAATTTTAAAACACATTGCTTATAAGTAAACTAGGTGTATTTTAGTTGACTATCACGATTAAACCTAGACACACGTTGTAAAGTTTTAGTTCATTACAATTACGCAATTTTTTCTCTCTAATTCTAGATAAATCTAAGTTGTAAAAAAGTAGTTCCCTCAAGGTAACTACTTACAGGATTTTAAGTTAGTTTAGTCTGTGTTGGTTAAACGTGAAAATGTTTAATTTGATTCGAATGTGGCTGATACAACTTAAACAAAATTACGATGACTCGGCAGGTGAATTTTTTTCAAATAATTTCAGACCACAGGTCGTCTCTGAATAGGCTACTGTTATCTAAAAGTCTTAAACGTTTTTTTTTTCAGATCCACGTTCAAAGGACTTGTTTTTAGTATCTAGTCCTTTTCCGTTAATAATAATTTTATTAAGTTATTTATACTTCTGCATTAAAGCTGGTCCAGCGCTTATGAAGGGACGCGAGCCGTACCAACTGAAGAATACATTAATAGTATATAACGCTATACAAGTATTAATCAGCTGCTTTTTAGCCTTTGAGGTACCTAAGTTAAAAAAATATTTACTATAATCATAAACGTTTATTTATATACAATGCAGTGCATTGGGATATGCAAATTAAATTAAAAAAAATATTTTTGTCCGATGACCAATTCGAACTTAAAGAATAAATAGAGAAATTTGGATGACCATATGACCAATTAGGATGGTGCCCAGTTCGGACCAAGTCCTTTAAATACCTTTAAAATCCTACTGTTTCATTAATAACTAGAAAACTATGGTACAATCAAGATATTCTTATTAAAACAAAATAGGATCCTCATATTATGTCAATTAAAGAAGATGTGATTGGCACGATAACATCAAAAAGCCGGAGCTTCTAACAAAAAATTCCAGATTTTATAGAATTACATACAGCGGGAACATCTTAACAGTATCTAAGAAAAGACGTGTTTAGGACAATATTTTAGATAAATAAATTAAAAGGGATTCTGGTGAATAAGGTCTAACCGATTTCGGCCATGGCGACCACTTCGACTCCTAATTTAATTAGAGCTCGTGTGCAAGAAGAGGCTATCACTTCTTCAATGAGGGAAGGTGTCGGCAACCCCAACATTTTTAACATTATTTTAACTGACATTTTTTCTCTCTTTCTGAACAACCGCAGAAGCGGCTTTGTAAAGTTTTCTAAATAATAAATATAAAGTCTTCAAGTTCGATCTGCGTTTCCTTTGGCTGCACCAGCAACATTAAACAGTTCAGCTCACCCTGCTACAACAGGCGAAGTTAGCCAATTTTAATAAACAGAGGAAAAAGATTTTGACAGCATTTCTCAAATATGAACTCTTCAAAATTTGCAGTAAGAATAAATCGAAGATGAGATTTTCTGAGCGAAGTGTAGGCAAATAAAGTGTTTTGCGGAATTAAACTATGACCATGAACTGTATTTGGTTCTGTTTTAGGGAGCCAGAATGTTTAGCGAATTCAATTTATTATGTGAACCACTCGAGAATTCATGGAATATGAAATTTATGATGAAGGTAAGTACTGCGTGATTCACTTTTGTCTCAAGTCAATAAGTTTATTTTTTAAACGGTTTTATTTAGCTTGACCTGTTTGTTTATTTATTTATTTATTTGGGTCAAATCTAGTAATTTAAATTTTACCCCCTTCCTGTTGACGGATTGATCTGAAATATGGTACGGACCTTTAGTTTTGATGACAATACAATTTAATATATTCAAAATCACTGTAAATCTAAGATGACCGTCGCTACAAAATGGCGGATTACATATTTTATCACTACTTCCTTAATATGGGTATCAAATTAGAGGGCTTGATTAGTAGAATAGAGTTCTTAATAAATAAATAAAATCCAATATGGCTATCAACAAAATGGCAGGTTCATTTTTCTTTTCACAACCCCTTTAATATGGGTATCAACTGATAGAATAGATTTCTTACACTATGAAAAAAATTAAAATCCAGTACGGCCGCCAAAAAAATATCAGGTTGATTTTTTTTACTACCACTTCTACATGGGCATCAAATGAAAGGGCTTGAGTAATAGAATACTGTAATATGCATCAACAAATTAGTTATTAGTTTTCAAAATTAAAAACTAAAAATTTGAAAATAAAAAATGGGTAATTTTTTTTTTAAGTTAAACGGTTTTATTGAAAATAAACTGTACTAAAAACTATACAATAATTCGGTAGGTCCTACGTAGCAGTCATCACACCATGACACCACTCTCCTCATCAATTTAGGGCATTGGTCGGACAAAATAATAAAATCGTTGGGCGTGTGAAATATCTATCAAGTCAACCGCTATAGCCTCTATATCATAATAAATGCTATTTAAATAGTTACGCAGATTAAGCGAGCCCAACGATTTTATTATTTTGTCCGATCAATGCCCTAGATTGATGAGGATTAATGACTGGACTGATGACTGGCTACCGATTGATGACTGGTATGCAGGACCTACCGAATTATTTTATAGCTTTTAGTACACTTTATCTATATACAGGGTTACTTTTTAATCAGTACACGAAATTTTCTTACGGTGTCAGTAACGTTGATAGGACGTAAATAAGATGGAAAAAAACTTTTTTTTTCCAAAATTTTTAGATTTTGATACCCCTTTTATAACGTCTTAGAGGATGAATTTTGTAAAACGCAGAAACACGGGTGTCACAAATTATGTCGAAAAGTACTGTTACCAAGTTTCAAGTCAATTGGACGAAGTTATTTTTTTTTCCATACAAAAAAAAAGATTTATTTTCATGCTTCAGACGATCTAGCTTGAAATTTTTATATGAAACGATATAAAGCAAAAAAATACGGGTCTGTTTAATTTTCATAAAGTTTACGTACAAAAAAATTGTGTACTGATTAAAAAATAACCCTGTATATATAAAAATGGAACCCGATTTTCGTTGTCACGGCATCACGCGTGAACGGCTGGAGCGATTTGGATGATTCTTTTTTTGTTGTGTTCCTTATTGTCAGGAGAAGGTTCTTATGAAAGAAAAAACTAAAAAAGTGCCACGGGAACGAAGTCCCGGGCGGAAAGCTAGTTTTCAATAAAACCGTTTAACTTAACATATTCTTTAGTCATTTTATATTCTTGTTTGTCATTAAATTTAGTAATGACAAATCAAGTTAGGCTATTTAAAAACTCTAAAATCAAAGCTTGTCAAGCTCACCTCACTTATTTGATTATCTATATATATAAAAATGAATCCCTATTTCCCTTGGTCACGGCATCACGCCTGAACGGCTGGACCGATTTCACTGATTCTTTTTTTGTTGTTTGTTATTGTCAGGAGAAGGATTTTATGAAAGAAAAAATTAAGAAAGTTGAAAAAATAAAGAAACCAGGACAACGTCTGTCGGGTCAGCTAGTAGCAACATAAAAATAATGGATTCTATCACTTTAATTTTTTACTTCGTGTGTTCATAAGTATTCCAAAAGTTTTTATTCGGCATTTATAAACTGCTTTTTACGTTCGCAATACAAAATGGATACGACTTACATCTCAGATGTTTGTTTTAAGAAAGGATGAATTTAGTGTACATTTTTTAAATTATAAAAAAGCTACTCGAGCAGGCACAACATACTCGTAAATAAACAATAATACTTCGTTACCTACTTTCAGGGTGCATTTGTGTGTTGGTGTTACTATATGGCGAAGATCACCGAACTTCTCGACACAATATTTTTTGTGCTACGAAAGAAATTCAGCCAAATAACTTTTCTGCACCTCTTCCATCATACTGTCATGCCACTGTTGTCGTGGTATGGCTTACTGTTTTTTCCAGGTAAACATAATTCTCCAATTTTTATTTCGTTCGAACATTATTAAACAGCTATTAATTGATAATCTCGGCACTGTTTAATTTCATTCCATTCAAGTACTAAATGATCTTCTGAAACATCTAAAATTCAGAGAAAGTTTAATGATTGGTGCTTTAGAATTCCTGAATCATATATTTCCTTTATTTCAGGCGCACATGGCACTTTGTTCGGTGTGATCAACGCGTTCGTGCACATTTTCATGTACAGCTACTACCTAATTGCAAGCTTAGGGCCTCAATACCAGAAGTACCTCTGGTGGAAAAGACACGTCACTGAATTGCAACTGGTAAGTGGAATAAAAAAATAAATGTTAGACGTTCCTTTATTTTTATCACTTACTAGCTTTCCAGCCGGGACTTCGTTCAAGAAAATTATGCAGCCTATGTTACTCGAGGATAATGTAGCATTCTAATGGTAAAATATTTTTTAAATCGGTCCCGTAGTTATTGAGTTTATTCGTTACAAACATTCAAAAATACAAATCTTTCCTCTTTGTAATACCAAACAGTATAGATTTTCCTATAATGGTACAACAAACATATTCAGACTCGGAAGATAGATCACTCAGAAAGGATATTTAACTGTCAACAAATTAGTAAGCTCTTTTTTTCCTTCTCTGTCTTTATTTGTTTATTAAAGAGCATCCAACCTGATTAGTGTACCTAAACTTCGAGGTGATCGCCCGAAGGAGCCCCACTATGGAGAAATCAAATGTTGGCAGCCACTTATGAAACTTGCGGCAATCGATAAAGAAAAATGAAAGAAAACGAAAGTGTTTGTGAAAAAATGTCGAAAGTGTATATAGAGCTTTAAAAATGAAAAAATATCAACTTACAAAAATATTATTTTAAGTCATTTGATTTCTCCATAGTGGGGCTCCTTTGAGTGATTACCTCGAAGTTTAGGTATACCAGGCTTCATACAAATATGTTCGATGCTCTTTACTTTATTTTGTCCTCAGATCCAGTTTGTCATTGTTTTCATTCACAATCTCATCCCCTTGTTTACTTCCTGCACGTACCCGAAGCACGTAAACATCTTTACGATGCTGATGTGTTGCGTTTTCATCTACATGTTCGGAAGCTTCTACATTGAAGCCTATTTGAAGAAAACTAAATCTAGTACAACATATAACATTAAAAATGGGAAAAATAAAAGTCACTGATACCGTGGCATATTTGTTTGAGACTTTGGAACTTACTTAAATTTTACGAAAATGTTATGTCTAATTAACTTAATATAATATACTAGTAAATTGTACAACAGCTGTTAACAGACATCTTGCTATTGAGCGTTTGGTCGAGTGGTAGTGACGCTGCCTCTTGATCGGCGGGTCCTGGGTTCGATCCCCAGTCGGGGCAAACATTTGTACAAAAAGCAGATGTTTGTTCTCGGGTCATGGGTGTTTGTGTTTGTCTTTATGTGTGTTCCAAGGGACCCACGACACAAGGGAAAACCTTAGTGTGGGCTTTTGAGTGTGTAGCGTTAAAAAAAAATGGTCACAAACTAAAAATTTAAAAATCGGCCATACAGACTAACAGCAAACACATCTAGACACCATTATAACCATTCGCTCATCTACAGTTTACGATAATAGGTAGTAGATTGTATTATAAATTACAAGGGAGCAAAATTATATTTTTACAGTGAAGGCGCTTTTTTGAATCCAGAGCGAAGTGAGGGATTCTTTAGTACAATCCTAAACGTAACGAAGGATTCAAATTACGTCGCCCGAGCCAAAAATATATTTTGCACCCGAGTGATACACTCTACTTTTCATCACCCACTATGAGAAAATAGAAGCACCTCATATGTTATTGTAATATTATTATTTAATAAAACATAGAGTAATAACACTAATGACTAAATTGAAATTAAATAGTAGGTATCTAATAATAAAACAACTAAAATTGCGACGCACTTATAAAGAGGATAAAAAACTCATTACTGCCCGCTAAAAGTTTCTAATATAAAACACCACCTTTGGGTGCACTTAAAGGCGAACCAAGTCGTCCTTTTCGAATAGATGGGATGAAAACGATATTCCCAAAAAACTGTTCATCGTATATAAAAGTGTTTGAATGAGGAACATGACTACGTTTTGAATCGTTTAGCAATAAGGCCGATTATTTCAATCTCAATTATTATATATATAAAATGCTAGTGTTCGTTTGTAA
The DNA here is from genome assembly GCA_949987775.1 of Aproaerema taeniolella. Classification (NCBI taxonomy): domain Eukaryota; kingdom Metazoa; phylum Arthropoda; class Insecta; order Lepidoptera; family Gelechiidae; genus Aproaerema; species Aproaerema taeniolella. Next base: position 6,487,426 of record OX465259.1, on the reverse strand, counting down.
AGACAGGGTTTTCTCTATCACCACCAACTCGAATTAACTTCCCGTTGGGGTGGTGAATAGCCCTTGCTCTCACGGTGAAAGTAAGGGAGTTGATTCGTGGGTGGAAGTGGGTGGTTGTGGGTGGCAAAAATGTGAATAAATATATATCTGTCCTTTTCTAACTCATGAGAACTTTTGAAAAGTTCAAAAATTTTCTGGGATAACTTAGAAAATTCCAAAATGTGTGCAACTTTTAAAGTCAATCTAGAATGTTCTAAAAGGTTCTCAAAATTTCCAAAATGTTCTAGAAAGTTTTAAAACGTGTGCAACCGGTCAAATCGATTTAGAATGATCAAAAAAGTTCTAAAAATATCTGGAATGATCTAGAAAGTCACAAAATGTCTGCAACTGTTAAAATCGATCCAGAACGTTCTAGAAAGTCCTAAAAATTTCTTGCATGATCTAGAAAGATTCAAAATGTGTGCAACTGCTAAAATCAGTATGGAATGTTCTAGAAATATCTGGAATGATCTAGAAAGTTCCAGATTGTGTGCAACTGTTAAAATCGATATGGAATATTCCAGGAAGTTCTAGAAATGTCTTTCCAAATTGTGTGCGACTGTTGAAATCGATATGAAATGTTCTATAAATTTCTAGAAAGATTCAAAATTTCTGCAACTGCTTAAATCGGTATGGAATGTTCTAGAAAGTTCTAAAATGTCTGGTATGATCTAGAAAGATTCAAAATGTTTGCAATTGTTATAATCAACGTGAAATGTTGTCGAAGGGTCTAAACATTTATGAAATCAATTTATTATCAAGGGTTTCTAGATTTTTCTAGATTTTGTCGTAATATTCTAAAATATTCTAGAACGATCTACTATTTAAAAAAAAATATAAAGGTACAGGGTGGTCTGTCATTATCGGGAATAATGACAGACCACCCCGCGCAAAGTCTTGCTCGACCTCTGGCGTTGTCAATATTGACATTTTGGCTGGTACATGGTCAAGTAAGTCTCTAAATATCTAAGATAGAAATCCATAATATCTACTTTAAAAATAGATCCTTAAAGATTGTTTATAGCATTAAACATGCGATATATTTTAACCCGAGCAACGCCGGGTTTCGCTGCTAGTACTTAATACAAATAAATAAAAACTAGACACTCAAAGGCCCAAAGGCAAAGAAAAAAAATTGTTATTGTAGATAATTTGAGTCCAAGTATTTATTGTGTTTCAATAAACCGTTATAACGTTGGTATGTTGAAGTTTGAACTATTATAACAATCAAAATAATAATAAAATTAACGATATTTAACGATTGAGCGAGCAGTGTTACCTAGTTGTTTAAAATTTTGCATGGTTCCGAGCTTACTTGTACTATTGAATAAATGATTTATTTATCTATTTTATTGTTTCATTTAGTTTTTCTGGTTTTTTATTTAACAGTTTTTTATTTATTTAACAGGTAATTGTGCATTCACGATGTCCGTGCCCTTGTTTTATTACACTCAATAAGTCTTTATGAGTTTACAATTAAAGTTTTTTGATTTAAACATTTTCCAATTGTAGTTTAAAATAATTCTGTTCTATCATTTATTAACCTTTGTTTTAACATCAAAGCCCGCATTTCTTGATTTAATTGGTCGTTTATGAGTTTTATGACATTTAATTTAAGGTTGACCTTAAATGAAACGCGTTAACTATAGTTAGGAATAAATAATAATAATAAATAAGTATATCTTTATTTCTTAAACCAAAGAGAATATAAGGTGACATTCGTTCGGAATCTCCTTTTAAACTATTATTAGCCTGTGCCAGGAGATGCCACTCTTCCTCAATACAATTATAGCAGCTTATTAATATCTACTTATAATTTTAGGAAAGTTTATGAAAAATGCAGATACATATTACTAAAAACAGACACTTTTGGCAACAGGTATTCCTTGATCTAGCCAAGGCATATGATACAATCACATCTCCTGAAGTTAGAAGTTCTTGCAAAAGACAAGAATAAGCAATTTATGAGATTTTCTTTACTGGGAAAACACAGTTTATTACCATTAACAAAGTATAAGGTATGTAGGTGCGTATACCTAAAGAGTATGAAGTTCCCCAAGGAAGGATATTTGGACCTGACCCACGTCAAAAATGTTGTAGATAACTTAAACATTCCAAAATCTTCTTTTCGTAAACATCTGCAAGTGATGCATTTATAATAGTTACGTATACTCAAGCAATATAGTTAGATAGATAGATAAACACTTTATTCATTACGCAATGCAACACAAACAAATACAAATATCATATAATAATGACAACCGTGTTTTAACAGAGCGTACTATTCTAAAAGCGTCAACTTTACGATTTACTGTGACCCTGTTTCAGATCAAAGGCACTGTCAATCAGCAACTTTTAATGAGTAGCGTTTTCGTGACCTACATTCGAATACGTCTCGAAATACGAGTTACGTGTCACAGGAACGTCATAGATTACTAGTTTTTTAAACTACTCATAAACACGGAAGATGTTTAATGGATTTTCATGTTTTTGGAAGTCTTGGTTGTTTCCAAAATTGTTTCATAGACCAGATAAGTAATAAGAGATGGTAAATATGGATAATATAAAAAAGCGTGACTTAGAAGATACAGGGCATCTATTTCGTTAGTCTTAGACCAATATTTCGGAGCTTCGAATGATAGCACAAATTATCTCTGTTAGCGTCGGATGTCAGTCTAACGCCCCGTATTATCGATATCGTTTGTAGACTGAGGAATATAAAGCATATTTTTTATGGATTCCATGTGGTCGTCGCATTTTTGCGAGAGATATGTTCAAATAAAAAAATTACCTGTCTATTTACTAATTTGTGTATCAGTTAGGTCGAGAGGTAGTGGCGCTATCTCTTGATCGACTGGTCCTGTATTCGATTCGCAGTCGGGGAAAATATTTGTGTATAAAGCAAATATTTGTTTTCGGGTCATAGGTATTTGTGTCTGTCTTTATGTATGTTCCGAGGGGTACGAGACAAGGGAAAACCTTAGTTGGGGTCTTCATGTTCAAAGCATTTTTTTTATTCGATCATTCATTCATCATCATTCATCACTGATATTTAAAAAAATCAAATCTAGTTATTTAAAATCTTATAATCATGACATGCGAAATTAAAAATAAGAACCATATGAAGGATGTAAACGAAGTTCAAAAAAAGGGGTCAGTGCATTGCAATTATATTTGATTAACGGATGACAAAACCCGAAAAAAGTCCGAAAAAGTCCTAAATGAAAAGTCCGAATACGTGCCTGGTTTTGTCTACAAATAGAAGAACAACAGCGTTTAGTTATAGCAACAGTTATTGGATATGGCAACTGCTGTACTCGGAAACAGATAGTTCGCGATATATCTATTAGTATTGCCCCAAGTTATCGTTTCCTAACCGGCTGACATCTAAAAGATATATCTTCTGTTGGAAAGTTTCGAAAATTACGACTTATTTTTAACCGATGCTATCATTCTTCTTAAGTTTGTTTCATATAGTATTTCGGGTAAATCTTTTTATTTATTTTTACGAAATAACGTGTGTTTTAGTAAAATACCTACATATTACCGACCGAGGTAGAAATAATCATTTTTGCCTGTACTTTTCGCTATATTAAAATATTACATAATTTTGCCAGTGCTAACCTTGCCGTATATTCATAGTCCCTGTTTTTAACTTGTTTCTGGAGTACACTTTTGCCCTCAAAAAATTAAAAAATATACCTCATATAACAAGTTTTGCGTTACAAAATTGATCAAGCTCAAACTAGATCCAAAAACCTTTACCAGTACCCCGCTGTCTTTGCATACTTTAAAATCGTGTTTGAATAACATCAACAGTCAATAATTACCACAGACTCACATAATGTGTATGCGTATTTTGATATGCAGTCTTTACCGTGATGGGACTGCGAAGTGTTTATTAATTCAAAGATAGTTTTACCAACCAGACGAAGCACAGTTAAAATTTGAGAAGCTAATCTGTTAAATGGATTTACAAAAACAGCGCCTGTTTTTTGAGCTGTAATGTAACTAAGCACTTACCTAGATCATGTCGTTACTAGTGTGTTTCTTAGGTGATATTTAAATTTTTATGATAAAACCCGGTTCCAACCAGATAAAACCAGATTCGAAACTTCGAAAGGCCAACTAGCACCTCAGTCTCACGGCTCTGAGAGTCACATCAGCGTGGTAACGGTCTAGCCGACCTCGATAGCTGTGTCACACGAGTCACCAGTTGCCTATCTATAAGAAGCTAGGCAAACGACTTCACAGCTAATATAAAACTGGATGGCCTAGCTACGCTGTAAGGTGGCTCATACCTAGATGAGACACTAGGGAGTTTTGTGGAACTACAAGTGGATTTTGTCAAAGTGGGTCAAAGGTAGCTTGCCCTATTTTCAAACTTGACCGAAAGAGTTTCTTTTTTGTTTAATTTATCCCTTGAGAGAAAGGTCATATCAGCCATGCCATCAGTGTTTTCTTCAAAAAGCTTCTCATATTCTCCGTAAACCGATATTATTTTGTTTACGGAGAACTTTGACGGTGAAAAGCACTGCCGCGGCGATCTTTGGCGGAGCTAAACGGAATGGAAACAGTGTATCACTTGAATTATTTTATCATCACACTATTTTAAGTTAGTTTACTACGCTATCACTATTATTCATTTAATCATTACACAACTCTTTAAGGTAGAAAACAAAAATTCAATCGGCACAGAAACCATCCATGCCAAATTCCTACCAGAGACCCTCCAGAAAGATATTAAAATTATGACAGCAAATGTTGTCAATCAACAAAATGCTTCATTTTATATTTTATCACAGATAAAACATAAATTTACTCATTTCCATGCAAGAGTAGGAGATGACTAGAGTTTCTTCTTCCCAGGCATATTTATAAAAGTCAGTTAGGGACTTTAAAGTATTACTGTATTTTGACTGAAAGCCTGACAACCTACGAGTTTTACAACTTGGCTTATATTTGTTAAGGATAAGTATTAATTTGTTGGGTAAGAGTGTATTACGTAAATAGCGTCACTACGAAGGCATTTGATTACTGTAATAAACTTTTTTTTAAATGTAGAGTTATATAGCTACGCTCAGCCCACAGGAAAGTACCGAAGACAGGTGCAGAGCTACATATACATGAATGCTGCTAACATCTAAACACAGTTTATAATTACCAGGCGTGGTACTAGCATTGAAGTGCCTATCAAGCAACACAGTTATCTATAGTCCGGCCCGAGTTTGCGGTTACTGGATTGACGCTTCCTCTAATCGGCTCTCTCTATTGCAACTGACAATTAACTGCTTGGATTCTCCCGTCTCCGCCCATTAATAGTTAGCGAATTATGCGGAATTGCGAATATGTACATTAGGTTACCCCAATTTATTGAAAAATTGGGGTTCTTATCGCAACAGCATAGAGTGCACGCATGGGTATGTGTACATATAACCAGGTGTACTGAAGCAAAAATATTATATTCGCAATAAGATTCGACAACTTTAATGCATCAGTTAATGCGTCCGTAATGCGGCTAATACAAGTACGTTAGGTCGCATTAAAATTCAAAATATACGCAGTGAATTTATACATCAAGAAATCATAATATAAAGCATAAAATTAACACAACAACAAAGTACTTACATGTTTGATATCAAAATTTTAATCAAGACTTACATATTGTGAATTTTATGTTATGACAAATGCAAATAAAATGTAAATATTTTATTGTTATTGTAATTCAACTGAACTGAATTTTACTAAAATAAATAAAAATACAAACTTGAAACACTGAAAATAGACGTGGAATGACAGAGGCTTAAGAAGAACAAAGTCACGAGCGTGAAGCTAGTGAACTAAGTTATCTACTTTCTTCGAAAACCTACAAAGCGATAAGTTACTTCATTACTGAATACAAAAAACATGTGTTGCATTCTAAACAAAACCAATTTTTTGTACAACGGACCTTGGCTTGATAATCGGGTAATTACTTTCCATATCTGTCATCCTATGACACAGGTATTGCAAATGTCATATGACACAGGTATCCAAAGGGAAATGGAACGTTCGTTCGTTCGTCGGGGATTTCACAAAGTAGTCCGAACGTTGGAGCCTCCCCACTCGTAGAAAGTGATTGGCACACGTCACACTGTGACACAGCTCGTGTAGTGGGCATAGCATTGAAAAACTCGCTTTCCGCTAATTCATCCCCGGCGCCAGGGGCAATTCTATTTTCGGACATTTTTCGAGTGACTTTCACATTGCCGTAGTATTTTCTAAAATACGTTTATGCCAATTCAATGCGTGAAAGAGTATTCTCTTCATACATATCCATCATCAGACAACTATCCAAGTTAATTAGTTAAAGGCGTCTTGGGCAGGGTTTGGTGACTTAGGTCAGTTTTAGACATTGTCTAAGTGGTGTTGTAATGATTTGTGGTAAAGCAGTTATTGCTTATAACTACTAAACGACTGTACAACTTTGATCAAAGGGACTATGCCACAGACAGACACACAGATATACACGTCAAACTTATAACACCCCTCTTTTTTATCGAAGGTAAAAAACGACACTCATCCCATCAGTAATCCAAAAGGTGTTGCGCAACACAATCTAACACTTGGACTCGTCAGAGGATGACTAAAGCAATTGTATCCCCTTCCCTCGGATCCTTGACTTCAAAAGAATCTGCCACACAGGGAACTGGAATCTTAAAAAGTTTAGAACGGGAGGAGTAAGAGTGAAGTCCCAGAGTTAAAGTTCCAGATTTTTATCAAGATAAGTTATTACAGATATTACTTGATTCCACTATAAATTCTCCCGGTAAAATGTATGACAACTTCAAACTCAGATATTTTTCGCATTAATCGTGATTGTTATGTTTTGCAACTGCGACAGGTCAGGTCAGGATTATTTATGACATTAATAAAACAGGGACGCTAACAACCTCTTACTATTATGTTCTCTGAATTTATGTCAAACGTGGCACCAAGTTGTTATAACCATGTTCTGCCTACCCCGATAGGGATTACAGGCGTGAACTTATGTGTGTATCTATGTGTGAGATGCTATACCTATAAAGTCATTGAGATCGAAGGGCTCGTAGCCCAGAGGCGCTCGCTGATTTCAACCGATCAGTGAAGTTAGGCAACGTACACAGTGGCAGGGAACCTGATGGGTGACCAAAGTCGCAATTTATCATGAGCGTTTCCGTGCTTCGGAGGGCACGTGAAGCTGTCGGTCCCGGCTGTTGTCGATTGACTACGGTTGTTAAAACCAAGTCAGAGGACATTGTGCAGTTTGAAAACTCTGACACCAGGGTAAGCCAAGTTCGCCACACACTTGACTATACCTACACGATAAGAAGAAGAAGAATTGAGATAAGTCATCCTAAAAGAATATTGATGACTCTATTTCTAAATGATTTGAGACATAATTTGACAAATTGAAATATTATAGCATGTTACCTTCTTTGTAGGTCTAACAGCGGTCTATTGACGTTGTTTAGATCCTCTAAGTTTTATGTTCTAAGGCTGAGAAATATATGTCGTCAGCTTTCAAAAATTTGCGAAATATCAATCCGATTGGTGTTCACATCTTCAAAGATAGTAGATCCTACTCTTTATACGATTTGGAAGACGTGAAGAGACTTTCAAGTACGAGAAGCAACGAAGTTGTAAAACGCTGGAACTGGAAATATGCCAATGTATTTGTATTTGATATCCAACTTTCACTCGACGGTGCTGCAATTTATCAGTCATAAACATGAATTTGTTTGATTGACAAGTCGAATTAAAATTGAGAAAAATCGTTTAAGTCATTTGATTTCAGTTAGGGATAGTTGTTTTTGTTACCCCATATACAGGGCTTTAGGTATCTCTCTTTTAACCTCTCGGGTGGTTAATCAGTCCATAAAACTGAACAACTTCCCTAAGGAACATAGGTCGAAATACGAAAAAAAATTTTGATCTCCCATACAAAATGCGCTATATGCTGATGAAGTTTGTATTGGAACTCGAATTTTTTACTTTTTACAATACTGTGTTTTATACTTTTTGTTGTGACTTCTGTGATCATTGTAAAGTCGTGTGCAAATCGTGGTGGAAACAACTTCCCCAAGGAACATACTTAGGTCAAAATACAAAAAAAAATAACCTCCCATACAAAATGCGCTATAAACTGATGAAGTTTGTATGGGAACTCAAAATTTTTTTTTCGTATTTTGACCTATGTTCCTTGGGAAAGTTGTTCAGTTTCATGGACTGATTAACCAACCCAGCGGTTGAAAGAGAGATATCTAAAGCCCTGTATGCCCCCATATTATGTCCCCATATAATTATGTCCCCGCTGAAGTCGATGGGCAGGGGATATACGAAGCTTTTATACACATTTCTGTCCTATCTAAAATAACAGCAAAATCGCATGGTAAAGATTAGACGATTACTTCAACTAGATAATTCCTATAACTAGAATACACTATCACATCTTTATGTGAAAAAAAATATTGTTTTTTTTTATTCGATTTTTAGGGCAATGATATTGAAATACTATTATTGATGTAATACTATGATTAAGGAAATCATTATTTCCTGTCCCATATCTAGAGTAAGTGTTAAAAGATTGAGTAAGTACAAAAATAACCCATTTAAATTTAATCCCATCAAGGAACTTCTTAAAGACGTCATTAATATTTTCAATTGTATTGAATACCCAGTTCAGAGCAATCAGAGCCATCTGTCGTCACCATCAGTAATTTCTCGAATATCAGCGAAAGCTTGAAAGTAAAAGTAAGTAAGTACTTACCAATTCCTCAGGTGAAGCCGGTTCCTTCATACCATTGCTCTTATCCGTGCTCCCCGTCTCTGAAAAGAAGAAAAAGATTTCTTATAAAAAATGAAACAAATAAATAAATTTAAAAAATTACAGTCTGCTTGCCATTCTATTTTTGCAACGCTCGACAGGGTTCATATGTAAAAAAGCACATATTTTACACTAAGACCTTTTTATACAGGGCTTTAGGTATCTCTTTCAAACTCTCAGGTGGTTAATCAGTCCATGAAACTGAACAACTTCCCCAAGGAACATAGGTCAAAATATGAAAAAAAAATTGATCTCCCATACAAAATGCGCTATACAGGGCATTTTGTACCCAAACCGGTCAGTATGGGGATTTCAGAATATAATATCTTCTAAGGAACCACGATATCGATTTTAGAGAAAACAAAATCTGCATTCATAGATTTTCAAAAAAAATCATACACGACTTGGGAATCGAACCCGGTCATTTTGGAAAAAAAAGTCATTTTTGTTTTATTGCCATATTGACAGAGTAGGTTGTACTTACACGAGTAAGTTCATCTATCTATCTATCTATTACTTTACGAAAATCTATGAATGCAGTTTTTATTTTCTCTACAATCGATATCGTGGTTCCTTAGAAGATATTCTTCTATCTAATATATTCTGAAATCCCCATACTGACCGGTTTGGGTGGGCCCCCCTGTATGCTGATGAAGTTTGTATGGGGACTCAACATTTTTTTTTCGTATTTTGACCTTTGTTCCTTGGAAAAGCTGTTCAGTTTCATGGACTAATTTACCACCCGAGAGGTTGAAAGAAAAAATAAAATAAAATAAAAATAAATAAAATGTTTATTTTCTTTAAAATACATTTTTAAATGTGACAGGATGCCGATGTCCCTCTTTAGGCTTACAAAGCCTGTGTTGAGAGACACCGCTCTTCCTTATTTTGTAAACAAGTTTAGAAAAACTATGTTACCTACTTACTCGTACAATAAAGAGGATACAAAAGAGAAAAATAATAAGTAAGTAATAATTTACAAAAAGTACCTAAAAACGCGTGCAACGAGTGCGTGCGAGTGTGTGTAGTATGTGAGTGAGTGTGTGCGTGTGTATGTCTGTGCAAGTGATTGTGTGCGTGTGTGTATGTGTGTCTCAGTGTTTCGTATCAATGAAAGTGTACCAAAGACGCATAAGTACCAACAAGTAAGAGTCCGTTAATCTTTTAATAGATTTTCAATATCCACATAGGACTTTGTTGCTAACCAGATAAGTAGTAGTATTTTGGTTTCCGATTTAGTTTTAGTGTATATCTCCAACTCTTTATTTGCAGTATTAAAGACATGAACCAGGCGTCTACTAAATTGTCTTGCCGCAAAAGTAGTCTTAGTTTTAGATCGTTCAGCAACATCATGTTTCCTTCTTATTTTTAGGATATCAGGGTTGAAAGGTAAAAAAAGAAGAAAGATACATAAATCCTGTATACTCTGTATATATGAATGATTGAATTGTTAAAACATGTTACCATGAATACTGAAACACGTTGTTATTTAATTTCTATTAAGAAAACAATATTAAATATACGCGAAAACGAAGTTCTATAAAAGTGTGAATGCTTGTGGATTTATAGGAGAAATTAAAGTTCAATTAATGAATAAGTATAAATAATAATCGTTATATTTCGGCTAGAGTCCACAACAGCATAGACAGTTTTTTTTTTAAGTTTTTATTAAGTTTGTTACAAAGATAATTATATAACTGGGCGAAAATATAACGACTGAATCAATTCTGATGTCATCTTCAGCTTTCAAACAAAAAATAACGCATCGAAATCAGTCTATTCGTTTAGGAGCGAGGATGCCACAGACATACATACAGATACACACGTCAAACTTATAACACCACTCTTTTTCATCGGAGGTTAAAAAGTGAGATAAGTACCTAAAACAGAGGTCACGCTGTAACAATAAATCAAATAAAAATAAAGCGTTGTAAACTGAACGTCCGTGTAAAATAAGTCAGTTATCAATGGCACTCGGGAACCACTGAACCATGCTACTTTTTGCGCAATCACACGTAGCAGTTAAAAAGCTATTTCCGACTTTGTAAGTTAACCAATCGTGAATTGATGGGGATTTCGAATTGTTCCGAATGCATATCCAATTTCACATGTTGACAGCGCCATATTTGTTCTTTGCTCTCGACCCATTCTTCTTCAATTTTACATCGTTATTTTGCTTTATGTGCAAAAATAAGCACCTTATACGTAGTTTTATCTACTCGTAGGTATAAATTCATTTTTACTTCAACCAATTAACGAATCATTATGTTCTGTTACACCACTAAGTTAGTTACTTTGAAAACTTTTTGGTATTTTCAATAATCTGCGTAAGTATAGATATAGGTACTCGTAAATAAAGTGATCATCTTTAAAACTCAAGAATTACAAGACCTACTCTTAAATTGGAACTATACATTTTATGAAATAAATTAATTTTTAAGAAACGTTTTACAATTCAATCTTTTACTAAATGTTTTTTTCGTATCCTTTGTCATTAATATCATAAGAGTGCAAAATAAAATAACTAGTCCACCATCTTAAGTAGACCACCATATTAGATTTAGAATGACGTCACTTAGCTAAACATGCGTTGTCATCCAATCTGAAGGTTAATACAAAATTTCAGCTTAATAGGTTGAGAGTAAGTATACAGATTATACATAAATTGCAAGTTAATTTAAAAAGCTTGTAAAAAGAGACAATTCAACTCAAAAACGGAAGCCATCCTGGCACCTTCTCTTGTGATTTTCTTTTTTATTTACATCTGTGAATAGGCTCCAAAATTGTAACATAATAGTCGTTGATTGTGAAACACCTTGCTTGTATCAAATGTAACGTCATAAGCATTGAATCGGAACAAATTAACGAAGCACATAGCCTGCTGAATGAATTAATTGAAGCGATGGGAAACTCAATTTTGCCTATTTCGGAAGGCAATTTGACAGCGTACCTCTGTAAAATATCTAGTTTACATATATACAGTGTCGTGTCGAATTTTTAGGAATAAAGCTACAGCTTTTCCAAATGATGAAATATAACTTCAAATTATGACGAAATTTTTTTATGATTATTCACCACCTACCAGTATATATTGCTGATGGGTGTAATATGTATATTGCTGATGGGCGATGGGTATCAAATGTGGCGTCAAATATGTGTGGATGGATGGAAGAAAAAATATTGATGACAAATTTTTATGGATCAAGTTTTCTATGTATTGTCAAAGTTTTCCGTTTATTGAAGATAGAGACAGATGTAATACACCAAAACTCCAGCAAAAAAAAAGTAAGTAAATGAAAAATCTACAAAAATATACAGCTTTTAAAAATGTTCTGTTACCACAAAATAAAATAATTAAAAACAAGATAAACCTCCAGTAAATCACAGTACATTGTTCGATGACAAATTGTATGACAGCCATTTGCGCCGCAACGTGGCTTATTACGACGACGCTGCTGCAAATTATTAATTAACCAGTTTTCGGCGGTTTTCATTAAACCTCTAGCGAGGTTATTCCTGTTTATACCCCTTTCATCGTTTATAGCATTGGACAACTTTTAATTAGTTACTGCAAGGTAAGTAAGTATTTGCATCAGCTCCCTAAGGACCATAAGTATTTTTAAACATTTCAACTTCTCAATTTCTGTGATCAGAAAAGTTAAGAAAATGATATTGAGAAAGTTCGCATGACTTTAAGGCAAGAATAACAATTCTTATAAAAAAATATATAAGCACTCGTAAATATCATAAAATATTTCATATATATTATGTTTTTCGGCTCACTTTTAAGCATGTCACATGACGACTTTGATGATGAATTTAAATATTGTTTTCAATTTTTTTACATAAATGTTTATACAATTTTTCCCTCACAATTTGTGTCAAACGTGGCATCATGTGGTTTCAGAATCACTGATGCTCTGCCTACCCCAAGAGGGATTATGGGTGTGAGCGTATGTGTATGTATGTTTATACAGAAGTAAAAACCTGGCTGGTCGATAAAAAATCCTTTAAATTGAGCAGATAGGAGTAACCTTCGGTTGCACGAGGAGCAATTTTATAAATCCTAACGAGTACAGTTTACTGATATGAAATTTTGCCCCTTTGAGATAGGAGAGTTAATTTTAGTTAATTTAGAAACGTTGGCAACACCTTAATATCACTTAAGTATAAATAAGCAACTAATTTTGCTTTAGTTAGTGGAACTGGATATAATTAAATTTTAATTTTATTTATTAATGGTAATTGTTTTATCTCGTGTCACTTAATTAAGGGCGTTCGTTTGCATATTTTATGTAAGTGGGTGAAGTTCCTTTTGTTTTTAAGTTTTTTTTAACCCGCAACAAAAAAGAGAGTGGTTATAAGTTTGGCGTGTGTGTATGTGTGTCTTGAGTGTCTGTCTGTGGCATCGTAGCTCCTAAAAGACTGGAAAAGTTGATGTTATGGTTCTTAGCTATATTTGATCGAAATTGGTTCAGTCGTTTAAGTGACAGTATAATCGATGGGTCCTGGACTGGATTCCCGGTCGGAGTAAATGTTTGTGTTAAAAGCAGATGTTTGTTCTCGGGTCCTACGACACACGGAAAAACCTTTGTGTGGGCCTTTGAGTGTTTAGCGTTATTTTATATTCATTTTATTTTGATATACTTAAGTCGATTATTTCTAGCTTGAAAACACACTACAAAACACTGCCATTAAAAAAATTATAAGCTGAAAATAGTAGCGAACACTTTGACCTTCTTTTAAAAATTCTCCAATGATTAATCAAGTCAGTTTGAATAATTATCATAGTTTATCACATTTTGACACCAATGTTGAGTATCAAGGTTAAATTAGTTGGTAGGTAACAGTCATGCGAAAAGTTAATTACCTTCGACATAAATTAACTTCGATTCAATTTCGATAAATTTTCGACAAAATTCCAATGCATGCATTCGATTAACGTTTCATTATCTATTTGCTACTGGTTCTTTTGGAGTGTTATATGGTATTATATTATGGTTAATGGGCCTTTTTATAACACGAAGACGGCACCATTGCCTCCTATGCACTAGTGATACTAGAAGCTAATGATTCTAGTACATCTATTTGGCACCATTGCCTCCTATGCACTAGTGATACTAGAAGCTAATGATAATACAAATTCTGTCGTGCCGTGCCGTGCCGTTCGAATGATATTATATTTCCTATACACTTAGGTAACCCGGCAGATATTACTATTTAGCAATAAGGACACTTTTTGTTAATGTATTTTGATGAATCTGTTATTGTTATTTTGTTTTTGTAAGGCATGGTGGTCATAAAAGTAATTGAACGGCAATTTCTGCCTATCACTCAGTCATTTCTGCGATGCCACGAGTTAGTGTAAAAGTCGAATAAGAATCAAAAGAAACAGGGGGTGGTATGTCTTTCCGAGTACCTAGTTTACGAGAGTTTGTTTCGTGATCAAAGCAACTTTAAATCTCCTTATCGTATATATACTAAATAGTCAAGGGTGTGGCAAACTTGGCTAACCCTGGTGTCAGAGTTTTCAAACCGCACAATGGCCTCTGACTTGGTTTTAACAACTGTAGTCGACAACAGCCGCTAGCCGGGACCAACAGTTTAACGTGCCCACCGAAGCATGGAAGCGCTCATGATAAATTGCCACTTGGGTCACCCATCAGGTTCTCTGACTCTGTGTACGTTGCTTAACCTCACTGATCACTTAAATAAAAAGACTAAAAGTAAAAATTCGAATGAATAATTCATGTTTAGAGAGTACAATTGTATACTTTTACTAGGAATGATTTAGTAGAATTCCATCAATTGTGACAATTTTTTATCGTCTTTTCTCAGATGCTAAACGTTCCGCAACGTAGTCTCACCGCAAGGTATCGCCCTAGTACGTGCAACCACGCAAATAACATCGTTTTAACGGATCTTTAATTTGCTACACTCAAGTTTAAACCCTATTCCACACATCCTAAGTCATATTTTCATTTTTTAAAACGACTTTATACAGTTAACCGCAGAAAGTAAATCGTAAATCCGTCGTTTGACGGCTTGGAACATTATGTCCCGGAACTTAGCAAAAGTAACTTTGTCTTGCAGAATAAATATGGCTTTTCCCATTTTTCACAAGATGTCGAGATTTAATCCTGTTACACACTTTTTGCTTCCATGCAAACTTTAACATTTTGAACCGACTTCAAAGAAAGGTGGACGTTCTCAATTAGACTGCTTCTTATTGTTTCTAAAAATTAAGAAACAAAAATAAGCAGTACGTTGTTACGCTTTTTTAAAAAATCAACAAAAACACCATTCAAATATCTAGATAACGTTTTGGTTTGTGGTTATCTGCTGACAGGCATTGCTGGGATTGGGATTGAATCTCAGCATACTTTCAGGTTACGTATAACATAATCATAATATTCATGACAAATGGCACCAAGAGTAAGGCCAAGGTTTGAAAGATGAAGAGAATGAAGACAATATATTATAGTTTAAACCTGTGAACAATTATTATATTTGAAGTGAGTGCCGTCACAACAAAGTATTTAAATCGTCAACTACATAGTTAAACATATAGTACATCTATTTGTATAGTAAAATTAACCGGCTCACTAGGCTCCAGTCCTCTCCTACGTCTATTTACCTCTTTAAGTATACGAAATCCTGTGTCAGTTTAGTATGGATGTTCTTATGTTAATTATTAAAGCAATAAATGAATATGAATAAAAGTTGTGAGGAGCACGAGAAATCCAATTACAAGAGAAGTCTTTTTATACATACAACACCCCTTTTTGTGTAGGGTGCTAAAATTATAATTTCGGCTAAGTATTGATGTTGATCAGTAGTAGACGCAAAACGAGCAGCATGTAAATACAAAATAAGTTAAAAGTACTATAAGGTTTTGAACTGTAAAGTCAAGCATGATCGTACTTAACTACACAACGTCACATATAGATGACAGTTAACACCCGAAACACGTTTATACTCACTACAAAATTCATAATTAAAAAGTGCCTGCTCAATTACTTTGCGCAATTATTGTAATAGTCACGTATGATTGCACTATCACCTATTTAGTACGTGTATTATCGGGATTGGTGACAGTAGTTTATGCAACAGTGCAAGATAAGGCTGCTATGAGGCTGCTTTCGAACTTTCGCTGTCAATTAACCGGCAGCTACCGCTTTCGGCCGATCACGAGTCACGACTTGAGTACGACGCCGTGACCGCGAGATCGCCATTTTGTTACGTAAGCCTGTATTGTTTTTAGCTTAGCTGCCGAATGGGTGGAAACTTCGCAGGACTCTTGGCTATTGTTGCAGAGACTTGCGATGTGAACTTTTAATTGACAGGGTACTAAGATTGGTTCCGTCGAGTAAAAATATAGTAGCGTCCATCCGTTATAGTCTCAAAGGCCATCTAAAAATCCTAAAATACAGTTCATATACATTCATATACTTCATATACTAACTTGTATTGTTTAAATATAAATAAAGCTACGTTATGCCGCTTTTTCTCATGAAAGTACGCAGACGACTTGACGCAGATATATTTTTATCGATACTTGCTTTAATCTGGTGGCAGATTTATGAGCCAGTTTTAGTCTTCAAGAAGAATCGTGTAGACATATAAATCTTGTTTTTTTTTTCAATAAAAACGTTGAAATTGACTGCAATATTGTCAATTAACGTGCAGAACATCATTCCAATCCCACATATTCCTAGCTACGGAGACTAACGAACATATTGCTAACCGCTACACTATTTCAGCGGTATTTGCATAGCAAAACTTACTGTGGTGAGTTACACCTTTTTACATGGTCGTATATCGTTTATCTTATATAAAACAAAGTCGGGTTTGTTCGAACACTTAGAACTCGAGAACGGCGGGACTGAGTTTCATGGTTTTTCGAATTGTTATATTTGTCTCCATCCCGAATAGCACAATAACTGTTAAAACATTGGAAAATTGACGAAAAAATTCCCATGGAAAGGAATTTCCGGACGAAAAGCTAGTCTCTATGTTAAAGAGTAAGTATTGTAGACTTTCTTGCAACCACATTATATTTGAGTGTGCGACCTTCACAGAACTATTGCGACGAGTGTATTTTCTAGGTATTAATAACTAAGTGATACAAATTTGAGCAGTTTAGAAGTTAAGGCACCGCTCCTTGATTTCCAGGCTTATTTTAAGTTTTGTTTTTGAAGTCTCCTATGAGTAAGGTTTTCATGAGCATAATTAAACGCCCAAAATCCAGATTTAAAAAAAAAAGCTATTGATTCGAAAAACAACAACTAAATTCGACGGCCGGTTTGGTCGAGTGGTAATGACGCTGCCTCTTGATCGGCGGGTCCTGGGTTCAATCCCCAGTCGGGGCAATCATTTGTGTAAAAAGCAGATGTTTGTTCTCGCGTCATGGGTGTTTGTTTTTGCCTTTATTGTGTTTTCCAAGGGACCCACGACACAAGGGAAAACCTTAGTGTGGGCCTTTGAGTGTCTAGCGTTTATTATTATTTATTTTTATTTAAATATCAAGATCTTAAGGTCCGTATTACAGAACGCGACTCAGATACTGATCTATAGTTAAGTAGCAGTTTGTCATTTTGATAGCGAGAGAAAGAGATAATCAGCACAAGTATAGATCAAGACTTGAGTCTCCTTCTGTAATAAAGGACCTTAGAGTTTAACGATGAATTAATAGCCTTACTTATCTATACTTCTTCTTCTTATCGTGTAGGTATAGTCAAGTTTGTGGCGAACTTGGCTAAACCTGGTGTCAGAGTTTTCAAACCGCACAATGGCCTCTGACTTGGTTTTAACGACTGTAGTCAATCGACAACAGCCGGGACCGAAAGCTTAACGTGCCCTCCGAAGCACGGAAACGCTCTTGATAAATTGCCACTTTGGTCACCCATCAGGTTCCCTGCCTCTGTGTACGTTGCTTAACCTCACTGATCGGTTGAGATCAGCGAGAGCCACTGGGCTACGAGCGCTCTCTTATCTATAAATAGTCTATAACAATATTAAATAGATGACCTTTTGAATTACATTAATCATTCCTTATTTGTAACAAATCCCATTGGCATTACTTGCGGCATTACAGCTAAGTATTTTGTAATCCTCTACAAAACGACCACCCACACTCAATTAAACAAAAGTATCAAGGCGAGCTCTTCACATTAATAGCATAGAAGGAATAATAGTACTGAGGGCCGGCCGCACATCAGGTTACCTACCACACGCGTGCACTCTATACTATTGCGATGAGAACCATTGGCGTATCTAGGTTTGTTTTCTAGAGGGGGCCTGGTGAAAATTAAATGTACTCTAGCTTAATACGCTGTGTGTATTCAAAAGTAACTATTACAATTTTTTTTTACCAACCCATATACGTCCCCGCCGAGGGGCACGGGTCTCTCTTCGAAACACGAAAGGGATATAGGCCATAGTCCACCACGCTGGCCCAATGCGGGTTGGTGGACCGCTCGTCTTTCGAAAATGAATTTTCTTGGATGGGCTGGTTTCATCACGATGTTTTCCTTCACCGTTGAGCAAGTGATAATTAGAAATCCGTACATAAATCCGAAAAGTCACGGCCCACCCGGCCCCCCCTCTATATACGCCTATGATGAGAACAGTGTTTCAATGAATTGGGAGTAAACCTTATATGCTGAATAGAATAGAAAAAAACTTTATTGTATAGGACATTCAGGATGCCTCTTAAAACAAGTCAAGTTTACAATGAAATACATACAAACATACATTATAAGATTTAAATACATACATACGCATTCGTTCTATTGACCCTACTGACTCTACGCCTATTCGCAAAGGTGCAGCCTTCCTCAGAGAAGAACAGGCAAGAAACTCTGAGATTGTTCAAAAGAGCAAAAAGAGCGATTTAAAAAAATCGCATTACAAGTTTTCTTATTTACTACTTTTAACTAAATCTGAAATAAATCTAGAACTGGGCAGTTCTCTTTAAAACTCTTGACCTCAATCTTGACCATAAGGTCAAATATGAGGTCGATGATGGAGCGAGTTGACCCAGAAAATGCCTAAAGGCACTGGTACTCCCACGCACCGACGGAACACAGCAACTAGCTACCACACCGCATGAGACCATAGGACGACTCCTCAGATTCAGAAAAAAATGAAGTGTCGTTGCCTGGGATGGATTACTAGGAGGCTGGTCACACCATAGTTAATTTCCTTTCATTCCGCATGCCAGTTTAATCGAGTGAAAAAGAATCATATGTCCCAAAAACACTAAGCATAGATTTTACAGATAGTTCCCAAGGCTATGGTCACATGGAGACAGAGGAAACTCTAGCTCTTATTACTCTAGAAAGCAACAGCGAGGACAGGCACTTATTCTGTGTCCTAGAATACCTGCCAGAAGCATGCAAGAACGTCAAGAGTTACGACACTGGCTGACTGAGATAGTTAGCCCAAAACTTATGGCCTAATCAAGAGGCTAAGTGCAGAAAACGCATGACAAACGAAAGATGTCAAGTACCTTCACACAATCCGTATCGTGTAGGTTGAATCAAGTGAGTAGCGAATTTGGTTAATCCTAGTTTCAGAGTTTTCAAACCAATAGCTTCTGATAATATGGTTTAACAACTGAAGTCAATCAAAAACAGTCGGGACCAACGGCATAATTTCAAATGATTTTTAATAATTTATTTTTGAAAACATTTTAAAAAATCTAGAGGGATTATGTCTATCATTTGATCTTGAATCTTACGGCAACAAAAACTGGTTACCGCTTAGGCTGTTGTTTAGAGGAAGATTAGAGGCTTTAATACGGCCTTGAATTCATTTTCTACACGGATACACAATGTGTGGTGGATCTCCTCATACCAGACCACCCAAGAATAATTTAAGACTTTAGCAAGTCACAGTTAAGTGAAGAATTCTTGTTTTAATGGAACATAAATTTTGCCACGCACCATGTAAGAAATCGAAAAAAAAACATGAATTCTACTTTAAGATTTAATATTTGTTTCTGGGCATCATCGCTCTTGCCCTTTTCGTCATAAAAAGTTTTACAGACCAACACGTCAGGTTACCCATCATTACGAGCGAAATAAGGGCGACAATGTCAAGGTTAACATGTATTGCCTGATGTACTGCCGTGTGTACTTAAAATATTTAAAAGAAACTGTGTAACTATTACTTACTATTACACAAAATATATCTAAAGTAAGTTTTCTAGTTTTATCACCACTCTACTCACATTCTATCTAACAACTCAGAACGAATGTCAAGTGTTGCGTCAAGTAGTTTCGGAACCGCATGACGTTCTGTCTGCCCCTGAAGGATTATAGGCGTGAGTTTATGTATGTTAGTTTAATTCAGTCTTTCCCAACGTGGGCGATAACGCCCCCTTGTGGGCGCTGCAGGCCTAAAGGGGGGCGGTAAGAGACCCAGAAAAAAAAGGGGGCGTTGTGTAGGGCTTTGGGGTCGATTTATAATTTCATCTACCTAGCTAGGAAGACTCTTAGACACCGACTGAGCTCTCGACTCTCGACTACATCTTGTGAACATCAACTAATATTAATTAAGATATAGCTCAAACTCGGTTCGATATAATAGACCGCGGGCAATCATGTTTTAACAAGTTTTTGTTAAATAATCCGATTTGTACATTCCTGTATCAATCGGCTGGTTCTATAATACTTGTTCTTGCTTGTCGAGTACGATTGGGCGTCGAATGAGATAAACGAGTTTATGCACGTTTGTCTTATTCCTGTTGGTGCGTGCTGCTTATGCAATCCTATATAAACGACGTAAATTTATTTTATTTTCATTTGCGGTTTCGCGCATAATAGATAAGCAGTACTTCATTATAACACTTACGTATTTCTCAAAACAAAACAATGTCGGAAGTAAAAAAGAAGAGACGGCAATACTCTGCGGAATATATTAAATTCGGATTTATTGAAAATCCCACAAACCCGTCGTCGCCTTTGTGTCTTCTATGTCTAAAAACATTTTCGAACGAAGCAATGAAGCCTTCAAGACTGCAAGATCATTTGAATAAAATGCATCCAGATAAGAAAGACAAGAATGTAGCATATTTTCAAGACCTAGAGAAGAAACATAATACTCAGCCAAGTGTATCAAAACTATTTTCGGCGGCTGCTAAGCAAGATGACGACGGACTTCGAGCTTCGTACAATATCTCTTTGTTAATTGCTCAAAAAGGCAAACCACACAACATCGGAGAAGAGTTAATTTTGCCAGCAATAAAGGAAGTAATAACTACTGTGCTTCATAAACCGGCCGCAGATATTATCCGAAAAATTCCTTTGAGTAATAATTCTGTGCAAAGACGAATTGATGAAATGGCTGAAAACATTGAAGAATCATTGTGCAATCATCTGAGGACTAGTCAATTCTCAATTCAGCTCGATGAGTCCACTTTACCAACTAATGAAGCGTTGTTGCTATCTTACGTGAGGTTTATTAAAGATGAGAAAATACGTGAAGAACTATTGTTTGCCAGAAATTTGGAGACAGATACAAAAGGCGAAACCATATTCAATACATTGGAAAAGTTTTGTGAAGAGAAAGAGATTCCTTTGAAAAATATTATATCAGTTGCTACGGATGGCGCTCCGGCTATGACAGGGCGCCATAAAGGCTTCATAGCGTACTTAAAAAATAAAATTCCAGATGTCCTTGCTATACATTGCGTTATTCATAGACAACATTTGGTTGCTAGAAACTTAAGTGAACGACTATTTCAATCACTGCAATATGTCATCAAAGCAGTCAATAAAATCCGTAGCAGCTCTTTGAATGATAGATTATTTCATCAGCTTTGTGTTACTAATGACGAAGATTTCAACCGTTTATTGCTTCATACTGAAGTTCGTTGGCTGTCAAGAGGCAATTGTCTGATTCGATTTTACAACCTGTTTGACTCTGTGATAGAGTTCTTGGAAACTAAAGATACAGAACTGCGCAACAAGCTCATAACATCAAAGAATGATATAGCTTACATGACAGACCTGTATAAATTGTTCAACGACATGAACCTCCAACTGCAAGGCGATGAACTAAATTTAATCAAAACAAAAAATGTCGTTGCTGCTTTCGCAGCCAAACTGCTTCTGCACAAAAAGAATATGGGCAGACGTGAGTTTCACAATTTTCCGAATTTATCAGTATCCTGCAGTAACGACGACTTGTTTGCCTACTGCCAACATTTGGAAAACCTCCACATTGACTTCACCGAACGATACCAGGACATTTTAAACTTGGAAATACCAGACTGGGTGTTAGATCCGTTTTCAAATGTCAACATAGCAATGTCACCTCAGCTGGAAGAAGAACTTATAGAATTGACAACAAACGAAGAAATAAAAATCAAGTTCAAAAATGGATATCAAGAATTTTGGCTTCAAAAACCGATCCTGCAATTATACCCTGGATTGTGGTCAATTGTTCAACGATTCTTGATAGCATTCCCATCGTCATATTTGTGTGAACGTGGTTTTAGTGCTGTGGCAACGCTGCTTACTAAAAAGAGAAATCGTTTGCGTGTTACCGAACGTGGCGACTTGCGGCTGTTTTTGAGTAAATTGGAACCTGATATCAACAAACTTATTGAACAGCATCAGATTCAACCTTCACATTAGTTTTTATATAAGAATTGATTATGTTTGTTTTATTTTCAATAAAAGATACTCTGTCCGAATACTATAAAGTTGCGTTTCAATAATCAGTTATAAGTACTTAGCGGTTTTTAAGTATGTTTAAAAAGGGGGGCGTTAAAAAATAATTTATTCTTAAAGTGGGCAGTAGACAAAAAAAGGTTGGGAACCCCTGGTTTAATTCAACGTAAAAACTCAAATAAGTACCCCCGAATCCCATTTCACGCAGTAAATTCCAGAAGATTAAACATCGAATAAATATTCTCACATCAGCAAATCCTTTATAAAAATTAAACGTCCCGTTCCCCTTTTACCATCAGACTGATTTACTGAATAAATTGGAATATACCTGTATTTCAATATCTTCATTGAAAAGTGTAATCTTTTTTTTAAACAAAAACTTAACGACACTTAAACTTAGGTTTTATGACCGTGAATTTTTTTTATAATTGTGATGTTCATAAATTGCAAATTAATCATCAATATTTTAACTTCAGTGCACAGCATCAGAGCCACTAATTTGATTGGTAAGTACTTATCTTATGTAGCCATTATGTGTCCCACTACTGGGCATCATCGCTGGTAAGTACTAACAATTAAATAATAACGTTGTTTTGTTGGCATCAAAAATAGGGAAAGCAGAAAATACAATTGATTCCAATGAACTTATTTTGTTGAATATACAGTAAAGGATTTTACAATGCAATTCAAAAATGTAAAAAGGAGTTTACTGAATATTTATTAAAGTACAAAAATACTTATATCTTCTATCTAAAGAAGAGACGGACTATTGCATTAGATAAGATCTTATTTACCTACTACTTCAATGACATAATATCACAGACAAAAGACTAAATTCAAAAAAGCCTCAGAATATACGTTAAACGTGGCATCATGTGTACCACATAATGCTCTACCTACCTCCTCAGATATTATGGGCGTGAATGTATGGATGGAAGAGACTAAACAGACAAAGTAACAAAAATAAAACAACAAGTACAGAATTATGCATAGGTTTTAAAATCACGAGTGTTATAAAAGTGAACAGGCGCTGGCTCAGCACTATACTGCTTGGCTTTTAAAGTTACTCTAGGGCCCGTAGAAGGAGACTCAAGTCTTGATCTAAACTTAAGTATTGATTGTCTCTTTCTATCACTGTCAAAACGACAAAGATTACTGCTACTTACGTATAGATCAGAGTCTGAGTCGCGTTCTATAATACGGACCTTAGTCTTATCAAAACTAAAATCATAAAACTTTTTCTAGCCAGCTATGTAGTGTATTTTTCCACAGGCAGCATAGGAGGCTAGGCGGGTTTGTAAGAATGTCGCCGGGCCAGCCGCTTCATAAATATGGAGTTGGTGATTAAACGGCGTGCTCCAAGTTTTTGTACCCCCCACTTCGCCTTCCCCCTATCTCTCTGGTGTTGGTATAAGAGAAAAAAAGAGATCAATTTTGGGAAAAACGAGAAATACGTAATTTTTGGCTTACCATTTTGATTATTAACTTCCTAGTAAGACCTTCTATTCCTACAATGTTTTCCAATAAAATGTATTTGCTTACGTTTTCTTTTCTACGTGTTTACAAATGGGGTTGTCATTTTACAAAATATCTTCTTAATACCTAGGTATAGAAAGAAGTCATCGTATTGTATTATACTATTAGGTACTATTCAAACAAATCAGCCTCAGCAATTGCAAAACTTCAATGACTGACTTCCATTATATCGACTTGGCATAAAATCTTAAACTCCAGAAAAAAAACTTTTGGTCTTCTTGTAACAAAATGTGCACAAATAACAAGTACTATACAATACTTGGTTTGATAAAAAAAAATTTTTATTAAATTTTATATATTTTTTTAAATACAATTTTCAATTTAACCCGAGTCCTGGTGTCTTGAATCAGCCTAGAGCAGTGCTCCGAGGGATTGCCGCGTAGTTTGCAAAGCAGCTGATCTTGCAAGATCATGATTATTGCGCAATTTTCACAGAATTATTTTAAGATAGAAGGTATACTGTTGTATATTTAATAAAAAATCCTTTGCATTACTTCCCCTTTCATTTTAAATTCCTTTTTAATTGAAATTGAAATTTTACTCTATTTTGAGAAAAACGTAATTATCTTTCTGTGTTTTGCTATATCGTGGGTAAAAGGCTAAGTACATATTACTACTACACGTAGATACTTACTATTCATATAATATTCCTGAAAAGTGTTTAGAATGGAGGCCAGTGCCTCGGTGGGGACGTATAAAAAACCCCTCAGATGTATGGTAAACGTGGCGTTAGTTGAACCGTAAGAAGTTCTGCCTACCCCGTCAGGGATTATTGCGTGAGTGTATGAATAGATGGATCCTCTTTTATGTTTTTTTTTGTACCTTCCCTTTCATGTGATCTCTAGATTGTCTCTTAGGTCTTCGTTTTTTCTGTTTCTTTCCTCATTACCTTCGAAATCACCATGCGTAAGTACAAACCCTGTCGGTTCAATGTTTCGGAATAAGTTTAATGGCTACTCCGATATCTTTCAAGGAGTCTTTACATGAGATACATTAAGAATCGCCTGCCCACCCATCTACCTTTTAAAACTCTGAGTACATTGCAGTTAGTGGTTACCCTAATCACCCCCATGAAACTGATCTAGACGAATTGTGGTCTTTAAACACAAAATTACATATTCCTTTACATCTGCTTTTTACATGATCCGATACAAGACATTCTGGTTTGTAGTAGCTTTGGAATTTGCTACTTTAAGTGCTACTACAGTTTATATTATAAAACGGGTCATTGACTTGCGTTATAAACAGATTAAAAAGGTTCATGAGTTTTTTTATGATATGAACTCACTGACGCAATGTAAGGAGATTCTGCTACTGTAAAATACATGATTTCACAAAGCTGCATAATATTTCATACACATACTAAAGAGCTTTTGGACAAACAGTATAGAGTCGCCTGTTCTTCTATGGGGAAGACTGCACCTTTGCGAATAGGCGTAGAGTCAGTAGGGTCAAAAGAACGAATGTGTATGTATGTATTTAAATCCTTTAATAATGTTTGCATGTATTTCATGTAATCTTGACTTGTTTTAAGTGGCATCCTGAATGACCTATAAAATAAAGATTTTTTCTTTTCTATTCTTAAAGCTTAAAAACATCTGTAAATAACACCTTTCTCACTTATTGATTCGAACCATACGCGATCACAAATCCAATGTCCTTAACACTAGAGTTTGCCAAAGGTAGTACTGAGATGAGTGATAGCCTTATACAGTGTGTAAGAGACAGCTTAGCATTCAGCCCTTGATTTCAGACCATGATTCTGAATGTTTTTTTCCATTACTATTTTCTTTCGAAATTTTTATAAAAAAATTGTCAAGTTTTTTAAATATTCTGCTTTTCAAATAAATTATACCTCACAATTTGATAACCCTTAGAATTTTTATCAAACGTGGCGTCAAGTTGTTCGCTAGAACCACTGATGCTCTTCCTACTCCGGTAGGGATTATATGCATGAGCGTATGTGTGTGTTTGTGTATTTATTTTGAATACACTCCATTTTGTAATTCAAAAAAGTCATAACAGCGTAAACACGAAAAACGGCAATGTGCTACGCCTTCTGACAGCGTCGCCACGTGGTTTCGCGATACATTACGTAGCGCCAAAGTAGGTAAATAACGAATACTCCTTAAAGTGACGTTTCGGGGAAAAAGCAATTACTTGACGCCGATCATAGTGATGGGTAGACTCCACCATTTAAGTATTTGCTAAGCTGTCCCTTACGCCCTGTATAGAAGAAATACGCGATCTAGCGCGACTAGTTTTAAGATTGTGATAGCGATTGCCTTTTTGTAAACTGGATTTTCTTGATTAGCTTATCAAAGTACAGTCTCGTGGGAACAACAAACACGTTTCTGTATGAAATAAATGAATGAAGTTGGATAATTTATGTCTCAATACTTTTTTGCTACCACTACACTGTAAGGCGTTGAATTCAGTTGACTGTAGAATCAAAAGAATCTCGATATTGTTAGAATTACGGTATAATAAAATAATTAAATAAAAATAAAATTGTTTTTAGTTTCTCCTAAACTTAAGCTATGTGTACATTCCTTTTTTATTATACATTTAATTGGGAGACAGGAGCCTAAACTAGAGTATACCTGTGTCACAGGTCTCCTGGATCCCACCCTCAGTATACTTAAGAGCACTGACATTTTTACGTTTTTATGATAGATAGATGATAGATAAAGAATTTATTCATTGCTTTCAATAAAATGAACAAGAATATAAATTGATCTAAGCATTACATAATAATTATGGTAACCGAATCATGAGTACGAGTACGTTGCGTACACCGACCAACTTGAACTAACTATTTCTTCTCCAGTCTAAAGGTACAATTTTTTTAATACTGGGTACAAAATAGAACAATTTAAGTACGTTCCTATGCAACAAAGTATTTTTAAAATAAAAATTTGGTCGGTACCCAACGTATTACACCTTATTTCTACAGCCCCGTATTTAAATATTTCTTGGTGCCATTCATTAATTTAAAAACTTAGTGACAAATCTCACACTAGGTACCTACTATTTCTTTGTGCTTCTTGTATATCTATTAATATCTGGATTTATCTTTTATTCCTACTCACATTTGATCAATCTTACCTCCACTCGGTGGAAATAGGATTCTATTGTGATGTCTCTTGTGTTTTGGTACGTAATAGGTGTCGTTATATGGTGTAATATTAAGGGTGGAATGAAAAGAAGCGTGTGTGTCATCAAGCCCCTGAGGCGGAGTGCTTGCCAATCTATTGCCAACGAGCCTCATGCTTCGTTTTCACTCAATCTCCACAACTTGCTCGAGAGGTATACTCTGTACTTCTTCTTATTGTGTAGGATCGTCAAGTGTGTGGCGAACTTGACTAACCCTAGTGTCAGAGTTTTCAAACCGCCAAATGGCCTCTGACTTGATTTAAAGACTGTAGTCAGTCGACAACAGCCTGGACCGCTGGCTTAACGTGCCCTCCGAAACAACGCTTATGATAAATTGCCACTTTGGTCACCCATCAGGTTCCCTGCCTCTGTGTACGTTGCTTAATTTCACTGATTGGTTCAGATCAGTGAGAGCCACTAGGCTACAAGCGCTTAAATTTTCGACCGAAATTTCGAAGCGTCGAATGTCATGACTTCTCTGTCTTGCGCTAAGTATACGGATGACAGTGATAGGTAGTGACAATTAGCGGCCGTCCGTCGATCGCACACAAAAGAGCACAACTGCAGTTCATATCTTTTCGACAACTTTTGCTGAATATTGCCGCATTGTTATGGTTATTTAGAGTGATTACGACGCTACTTAGAGTGTATCATTGGGCCTTTTTATGATTCGAACGGCACGGCAAGGTATGACAGAATTTGTATTACCATTGCTTTCTATGTTCCCAGCTTCTAGTATCACTAGCACTACATAGGAGGCAATGGTAAAACAATTTTGCCGTGCCGTTTTCGTATCATAAAAAGGCCCATTGTATGGATAAAAAGGTAAACCCAAGTCAAGTAATTTCGACGTTTAAGGGAGTTGGTTGTTAAATCAAGTGACTTTTATTTGGTTTACATCTCAAGTTAAAATCATTTTGAGCGAAAAAAAATCTGACGAATTTGCGATTTTAATCGACTGTACGGCCTAAATCATCTCGTTATAGTCATCAATGGAAATGAAAGTAACAACCTACAGAAATAAAATCCTAATTCTATGTTAACAACAGTTAAATAAACAGATGGTTTATTTAACTCCATATTTAATTCCAGGGCGCAGTTTACTATAATCGTCACGTAAAGTATTGCACGTAGCCAGAGCTAATTACCATGGTTATTACTTTAACTACCATCTCATTACTGTCGAAGAAAACAAACAAAGATAAATGCTTCTAGTCATGTTAAGTATTTTGGTCTTCACGTTAAAACATACCATAAAAATAATGATTAAATACGCATTTTTGTGATAGCAGTGGCAGTAGAATGAAAACGGTGAATTTTATCCGTTCAGGTGGCGAAATTGAAAACAAACGAAATTTTTAGCGAAGCTAGTATCACATAATTTTAGTAATAAGTATGCACTCGCAGTAGTACTTGCCCGTCTCTAGTACCTAACTTTATATTATGTTGTCTAAATCTAAACGACTCATCAAACGCTGATTGGCAAACTTCGATTGGGGAGAAAATACAAAATTCTTTTCTTTGTTCACATTTACTCCAACACCTGCAAATAGTATTAGCATTATCTTGAAAAGGATAGGCTTATTTTCTGTTGCCAATTTGCGTTGGATGGGTAAAATACTCTTAGTGTATAGTCAAGGGAATCAAAATCATTTCCTTAAAATTAATAGGTTGGTTTCCAAAACTATGTATGTATTCTAAATTTCGTGTAAACATTTTCCTTTTTGTATTTTCTTATACTCCATTTACAACCTAAAGAAGTGACTAACATCCATCTAAGAATTTATAATAAAATGTTTACAAAAGCTTATGCTGTATTGTAAAGAATGTAGTATTGATTAGAAGTATATTTATATTCTCTCACATTTGTACATTGGAAGTCACAGTAGGGGGTAGATTTACCGTGCGAAGAGACCACGGTCATGCAATCAATGTGTAAGGGCAGAGATGGCAAACATATGTGCTGGACACTATCTTCTAGCCTACAGATGTTTAGTTCCAGAACTTATGCCATGTCAGTGAAAATCCTCATCCTTACTAATATTATAAATGCGAAAGTAACTCTGTCTGTCCGTCTGTCTGTCTGTCTGTCAGGAATGAGCAAAGATAAAGTCGGCACGCGACGAAAAAGGGTTACTAATAATATACTTTCCATGAGAAACGTTCCATCATCCATACTAATATTATAAATGTGAAAGTAACTCTGTCTGTCTGTCTGTCCGTCTTTCACGCCTAAACTACTGAACCGATTATGATGAAATTTGGTACAGAGACAGATTAGAGCCTGGGAAAGGACATAGGCTATATTTTATCTCACAGTTGGGCACGATATAACCTGTAGTCCACGCGGGCGGAAAGCTAGTTTATAATAAGTTGCCAAATAATTTAAAAATGAAAACAACTTTAATATTTACAAGAAAAATGGTCAATATTATTTACTAAACAAGTTATATTATACGCTACAGGAATAGGTACTTCGATAATAAGCAAATAATTAATTAATTTCTAAGGATTTCATTAATATTATAATTAACTGAATGTTGTCCAAACGTTACCAAACATTTTTGTTAACTTTGGATTTTGCATTCCGGACTAAAATCCAAAAACATTCGTGTACAAAAAGTTATTATAGGTTGTTGGAATCTATGAATATATCATATGGACATAGGTAATGTAACTAGCCTTTTCCCGCGGCTTCGCTCGCGCAGAGAACTATTTTTGTCACACATTTCATTCTCTAAATCTTTTATTTTCAAAAAATCGCGAAACACGTGTCCGTTTATTTGCTTCAAGGTATATCCTGTTATCCTCACGAAGTTTCGAGTCAAAATATATAAAAAAAATGGTTTTCTCCATACAAACTTTGAAGCCCCATTCCACCCCCTTAGGGGATGAATTTCAAAAAATCCTTTTTTAGTGCTCCCAAGAAACCATAAGAAACCTAAGTATGACGTGCCAAATTTGAAATCTCTAGACCCAGCGGTTTGGGCTTTGTGTTGATATGTCAGTCCGTCAGTTTCTTCTTTTATATATATAAATATTATTTAGATTTAAAGCAAAATCTATCATTAAACCTAAAAACTTAGATGATGATAAACATCATTTCAAGTGTCCAGAAGATATATCCTTTGTTACTATCTGTCCTGTCAATAAAAGGTTGACTACCCCAGGACTCCCTAAGCTAGACCAGGCTGTCTATAAAAGGAAACCTGCCAGGCAGGCAAGCCCAGCCAGTAGGCGTCAGTCGTCAATCCCCATGAACCTTAGCAAAAACATGTACTATTGTTTTGAAGTGGACTACGTGTTTTGTCGTTTGTTTGTGCGATGGTTTGAACTATTACGATCATAGAAAAGAGAAAAAAATATTACGATCTAATAAAGTTGAACTTCTTTTATAATACTAGTTTAGATTTTGTACTTACCGTTTTACTTTGTATATATTGGGCTCATAATGGGACTTTTTTTTATTTCGGCTTAACCCCTTTTTTACTAAATATTTTAAAGACACTCAGTATTGTTATTTTTTATTCAATTCCGAAACATATCTATTTCCTTATCCGTTTCCAAAATAAATTTAAAAGCAGAAGTCGAATAGAACGCTTTATAACCAAACTATCAATCGAAAACTCGAAACAAAAGTTAAAATCATAGAAATAAGAAAAAAAAATCGAATGTCTATAGTTACAATCAATACGAGCGCAAAGACAAAATAAACAACTACCACTAAAAAATTTAAAACGAGCTGTAAGCCTGTAAAAAACTATAAATGTCTCTTACTAGGAAAAGCACTATCCGTTACCTGCAGCTTCATTGTGAAAGAAAGCTTGCAATATAAGAATTTCCCTCGAGGCTGTGGTTTTTTTTCTATTTGCGAATAGGTAATTATCAAAAGCCGTATATAAAAATGTTTGTCGTGAAAAAACGTCACTATATTTCTATTCATAGAGAAAAATTAAATAAATATACTATGTTGTGGTACTTGTGTCTTTTTTTCCAAGACAAAATGCTTATTTTTTGTAAACAGCCTTTGGTATAACCCATGGAACTATACAAAATACCCATATTTAAAATGGTAGAACTTGTAGTTTTAAAAAATGGTGCTATACAGCTAGTCAAGTACTGTCTTATGTGCAATCGAGTAGTTTTAAATCACTAGGTGTTAAAAGTTTTAAACGTAATCTTCTTTATTCGATTAATGGCTATCATTTTGTATCGGGAATAATATTACAATTTGATTATTTATTCAATACATTCAACTGGTGTTGTTT
Organism: Aproaerema taeniolella; assembly: GCA_949987775.1. NCBI lineage: Eukaryota > Metazoa > Arthropoda > Insecta > Lepidoptera > Gelechiidae > Aproaerema > Aproaerema taeniolella. The sequence goes on along the minus strand of OX465259.1, from coordinate 6,455,900 downwards.
CAATGAAAAAACCTACAGTACGTGTTAAGTTAATATCCTGAGTCAATAGAATCAAAATATGCTATTCTCATTTATGTACTTAACGCGTTTATAAGCATTTCTAAATAGTCATGTTTGAAATATATTTTCAGGAAATATTTCAAAAAGGAATACATTCCAACTCGGGAACGAATTTCCATTTGCGCAGTGGAAATTGCAAAATCTCAATCACCATGTTTAGATCTCGGTAAATAGTGTAGCTGCAAGGATTCATATACAAGTACAGACAAACAGAAAAGGGATTCAACATTTAAAAATATAAAGAAAAAGGCAGCTTTTGGTACGGCGAACAATGAAAAAGGAAATCGTTTGCCTTACAAAGATCAACTGAAGGCTCTTTATGTAAAAATAAATAACTCTTAAATAAAAAAAAATGTATCAGCCCCTAAATTCGATTGCTTATTGATCAGCTTTCAAAAAAACGCAACAAAATAAGTCCATTCGTTTAGGAGCTACGATGCCACAGATAGACACACAGATATACACGTCAAACTTATAACACCCCACTTTTTTATCTGACGCAAAAAAAAACTTATGGGTTTCTCGTGGAAGGTAGTACAATATGGTTGGCTGCGTGATATCATAATTTTAGTAATGTTTGCTCGTTTGTTTAATATTACAAAACAGAGTTGTATGGAGGAAAATCAATACAATTTTTAATTAACAAAGAATAAAAAACTCTGCACACAAAGCTCATATTTTTGTGTTATTTTCCCAAGAGTTCTCGATACCGCAGACTTATGTAGTAAGTAAACTGAATGCAAGCTTTGCATACAAATATGTGTGAGTATTTCGGGTTTTAATTATTTCGAGTAGCGACGTTCCTTATTAAAGTCTTCCTTGCGGATAAATATTTACTGAATACGGAAATTAATTTGAATGTTTTGAGATATTAAGTACACGGCACTTTGAATCGGAATTTACCTGCATATTAGACTAATTTAGTTGTGATTCGAAGTAGTTACAATTAATCTGTCACGACTTTTACACTTACATAATGTAGGTACTGTGAAGCCCCATCAAAGTTAAATCGAGTATTCTAGGCTCCAAACATAGAGGAACTATTTCTCAATTCAACCCTTTTTCGCGAAATAGCATGGCCGTGATAAAATTAAATCGAGATCACATCTTTACGAGCCAGACCTCGTTTTATATTACTGAAGATCCAGGCGCCATATTGGCAGGGCATCGCTTAGCGCGCTATTAAATGGACATTAGACGGTCACAAAGGATCCTATACTAAATATCTTAATCGTTGATCTAAAAGCAGTTATTATACATACATGGACATGTAATGAAGTGGGATGATATGCATGTAGCAAGAAGAGTGATGAATATGAATGTAGATAGATTTACGTAGAGGGCGGAGCCTAAGAAGATATAAGTAAACTAGCTTTCCGCCTGCGGCTCCGCCCGCGTGGACTACAGGTTATATCGTGCCCAACTGTGGGATAAAATGTAGCCTATGTCCTTTCCCAGGCTCTAATCTATCTCTGTACCAAAATTCATCAAAATCGGTTCAGCGGTTTAGGCGTGAAAAGGTAACAGACAGACAGACAGACAGACAGAGTTACTTTCGCATTTATAATATTGGTAGGGATGGATTATGTGGAAGACAATTTGAGTAAGAAAGAATAACGCATGTAGAGATGACAGCTGACAGAAAGATATTAAAGAAGTTAGCATGTGAAGCCAAACTCAAATAAGTTGGGAGGGGCATGCGAATTATGGTAATATAAAATTTGCAAAATATAAAAAAATGTGAATCTGACCAAGTTTTCCCAATTAACCCATATATTTTACGACGTTCCATATAAAAACATTGCATTTTGTTGCCATAAAAACTTATTATTGATCCAGAAAACAAAATAAATTAGGTAATTATTTTAACAGTATGCTGTTTATAACCATTCACTGTATGGATTTTCATTCCCTGTTTGATCTTAAATATAGAGAGTCGGAGGTTCTTCTTAAAGATACAACACGTCGAATACAAAAATGTGAGGAATTCAGCCGTCTCCAGTTTTTCAAGACTGGAGTTTCTCTTTATCGACTCATTCCACTTCGCCTTTCGTCGGACGACGTGTGATAAGGCCCATTGTTCGGCTCCATGCCTCTTGATAGCTGCTGATAACTTAATTGTTCGTGTTTTTTCCTTCTAAATGCTTTTCGAGTGGTTCGTTTTTTCACAAATGTCTGATAAGGGAGGTTTTATTGTTTTGGACCAGGTGAGGAGACGTGTGATGTGTAAATGACTGTCTTTTATGTTTATGTTGCTTTAGTTCTTTTGAAAATTTTGATTTTTACGCAATGCAAGGCTTCAAAATTATACTTACTTTTTATTACTAAAAACTTCAAAACTATACTCGACTTAGTTGTCAATGAATATTTGTTTACAAACATTTAATACAATAACAAAATAATAGAAACACCTCCACCTGTTAATGCCATACTTTATTCAAATTAGTTAAATTTAAACGTGATTATCTCTAACTAATAAATTACCATAAAAGGTCATGTCAGCAGACTCATTGGGCAGGGGGAATTGGGTTTAGTTTTCTAGGCACTATGGTTTATTTTCGAATAGGGGTCGAGATAGTAAATCTTGTAGCTATGGGAACCACTCTCAGTTCTCTGCCCTTGACTGGGGTATGCGCTTGTTGGCCTTGCAGCGAAATATACGACACGGTATATAGAGAAAGAAAGGCGGTTCGTATTCTAAACGAGGTCTCAATATGTTATTAAGCTACGCAGTTTCTATTGCAAATCGTTCTTAACGTAACAGGCATAGAGTATACCTATCTTTTTCTACACTAAAATTATGAAGAGGAAAGGGTTTTTCTTTTGTACGTCTGTACTGTAACGAATAAACTCAAAAACTTCAAGACCGATTTAAAAAAAAAACACCGTTAGAATGCTACATTATTGTGTAGCTTTCTAATTTTTCCCACGTGAACGAAGTCCCGGGAGGAAAGCTAGTAATAAATAAAATACAGGTCCTGACACACTGACTCATCAACACCCCAACCCTTGGACATAGAATGCTGAAATATGACATAAAGATTCCTTTTACAACATAGGCAAGAAATGAGAAAGGATTTTACGAAATATACGAACGAAGATATAGTGTTATGACATTTTTATGAATAAAAAACTGAATTAAATTAATACGGACCTACGTAGACGACCACGTAACGCAACTGACAATGTTTTTTCCATCACTCAAAGATGTCCTACTTCGTATATATTTTATGTACGGTGAATAAGTGTACAGAAACATTCTGCATTGCATCAAGTACTCGCTGTATCCGGAGCTTTGTTTTGATTGTAAGATATTCGAATAACTAAGCGTTCTTCTGCTTTTTCTTCGAGGTTTTTTTTGTTTTTTGCTTTGAAGGAGAAATAACGTTAAAACTAATTTTAAATACTGTGTTATTATTAAACATCTTTGTAAGATTTCAACTAAGAAAGACAATATTTATAATGCGTTCGCGTGGTGTTATGATGATGAGATGAACAATCTAAACTATTAAAAAGTTTTCTTTTGCCTTTATTTCTATAGGTATAATGAACATCATTGTATATCATTCAACGTTTATTTTTCATAAGTTCATGCCAGTTCCCCATTATATATAAAAAGGCAATAACGGCACGACACGGTACGGCAAAATTATATATTATATACTATTGCCCCATGTTCCTAGTGATGCTAGAAGCTGGGAACAGTGTTTTTGAATAATTTTATCAACACACTGACGCCTACCCAGTCTGGAAATCATATAACGCAGTTTCATACTGCAGAATACCACTTGTAAATTACTTATCCCATTTATTCGTACAAGCGCTTTTCAAGATGTTTTGTACGTGCTCTGACAAATATGAAAAGGATTTTCCTGGGGTAACTTATGCATAATAATTGATCATAGAATTTATAGATGGCAAATTGTCCGCTTGTTTCTCATGGATCCACTAATCTACTTATGTATTGGGTGTCTTTAAATTAGCTAGCGAAAATTAAGGATGTGTATCAGCCCACGAAACTAAACAACTTTTTCCACAGAACATGTGAAAAAAAATCCCCTGTCCATATAACTTGTACGATCATATCAGCTGATTTGCCTTTATATGGGAAGTCGACAAATAGGAAAGTTGTTCAGTTTCGTAGGGCGAATCACTCCTCAAGTTTCGCTAGCTAATTTAAATCACCCCATTTTTTACCAGCCCATATACGTCCCCACCGAGGGGCACGGGCCTCCCTTCGAAACACGAAGGGGATTTAGGCCATAGTCCACCACGCTGTCTCAATGCGGGTTGGTGGACCGCTCACCCCAAAAAAACCACCCCACCCCACCCCTAATATATTATTCTAAGGGTGGGGGGAAATCACCCCATATTTAGAATAAATGCTACAGAATTAAATTAAAGTCTTCGTAATTTTTTTTAATAATTAAATATATTTCATACCTAAAGCACACAACGTCAAATTAAATAAATAAGAAACTTTAGCCCAATTATGATTTTTTATGATGAAACGGTCTACCTACAAAAAATAAATAATTTGTACGATCACCAAGCAGAAGCTATGATAGATATCCACCTCCATTTACTTTTGCGGAGTAGTAAGACGGCAGGGAATCAAAACCAGTTTCATAGATAGGGCCCGGAAGCCTTTCTCATCTTACAAAGGGCCCTGACGGTTGCTATATTGCTATGTTTCGATACATCGGTGCTCGTGCTGTACGACTATCATGATGGTTAAATACTGTCTAAATATGGTTCATATTTATTCGAAGAAAGTTTTTTTGGGAACTTTTGTAACAATATTCTTTATTACACATCTCTATCACCGCAAAATTCAGAAACGAATGAACTAGGTCAAAAATAAAGCCCACACCAGGTCAGCCATAAAATAAATGTCCCTAATAAATTAATCATGGATCTGATTTGTCAAACAAAAGTTTTATTTTTTTCACTAAATATCTCATTGGTCTTCTTTGTCCGTTTTGTTTTATCGCCTAATTAGTTGATTCGTTGTAAATGTTACAGTAATAGGTTAGAATTAGTTTATTGCGCTAATACGTGTTTATTGCGTTTCATTTTTCTTTTGTTTTTCTTAAGGGTTGACTGGAAGAATTCCCTCTAAGGCATAACTTCGCCTTTGGTCATTTTGTTCTGTAATAGTGTTACTTACCCATCTGTTTCATTTATACACTGATTTAAGTACACTAAAGAGTTTATTTACTATACCATACTATACATCTGCATACTTTTTTTAGATGACACTATCTAGACCAGACCACAGATTAATAAATATACCAGACATCCGACTGCTTCTTTCTAAGCTATGCAGAAATAATTACCACAGATAATAATATTATGTATTCTGTGTAATTGCATGACCAGCTCAAGTCGACAATTTATGTCATACCTTTCTACTAATAAATATGTTAAACACCCAATAATTTAATGTTAAATAACGTCTTGGCGTTGTCTAACTAACAAACTGTCAGACAGCCATGATTTGTATGCAAACAATTGGTTATTCAGTACAAATGTCTTACCTAAGTGCATACGTGACTCACACATAATCTAGAGTTTATTGGCCCCTGAATCACGATTATTGAGATACATGCATACTTGTAGACAGTCTATTGCTTGTAGATTTAGAGATACAGACGGGTTTTATAATAAACGTCGTGACAAAGGTGAAAACGTTGAGTATATTGACACCTTTGTTTGTTTGTCTCTAGCACATAGCATGCTTTACAGAGAATTGATTTGTGTCTACGATCGTTCATTATATTTACTTATTCCCCATCGTGCATTTTCTCTCTACAACGTGAAGTTGGCGGAATTGCGATCACGCAGATTGCCATAATACAAGATTCTATTCTATATTTACTTATGTCACGTCTGCTTAACTTACGAAGTATTTCTTCAATAATAGGCATATTGAAGGAATCAGCTCGCTAGTTTTCGAATTTTTCAGTCATGGAACTATTAATAAGATTTTATTTTGTTATAAACATTATATTAGTGATGTGGTTTTGTGTCAACTATCTTTTAGTCAGAGGTGTCAGTAATAACTTTCGTAAGTATATAGGTAGAAACCAAATCGGCTGGTCACAACGAAAGAGTCCGATTGGTTCCTAATCGCCTTGTCATTACGCATTTGCCTCAAAAGTCTGTTATGTTTAAATTAAGAATAGTGGTAGCCCAGTTGGTAATGAGCCAGAATCGTCACCGGAAGATTGCAGGTTCAAATCTGGTACCACTAAATTCGTCTTTTGGTATTTTTTTACAGATTTTTCGTTAATTATCACTTGCTCAGAAAAGAAAATCGTAAGAAAATCCGTTTTCGAAAATCTTTTTTTTTTCCTATTTTGACTTATGTTCCTTGGGGAAGTGGTTTTTACACCACGACTTTACAATGAGCACAAAAGTCACATCAAAAAGTACAAAACACAGTAGGTACTCCAGATTTCTCGCGACTATTCTCAACATAGCTTGACAAGCAAGGCAAGTGCCCTCGAGGCAAAGAGACCTCGGCATACCTTGCGAGACTCTGAGAGGCCTCGAGGTGGATGTCTATAGCCATTAACAGACTCAGAAGCCAATATCTTAAGGGGTCTTAATTCTCCCATGTTGAGATGTTTTGGGAAAATCGATAGTTTTAAGTAAGGTTAGTTAGTTTAAACTCAGACACCAGGTTTAGTCAAGTTTGCCACATACTTGATGAAACCTATACGACAATCAGATTCTAGAGTTTTATTTGTTTTGTGAATACTTATGGTCTATTGAGTGTAAATATTAATGTTTAGGATTACATAGACATAACGTTGACTGCATCAGATAATAAAGTAACACTGCCTAATTCATGAACGTATGAACGTTTGTTTATGATCATGGTCACAATATCCGAAAACTAGCTTTGCACCGAAACCTAGCTCCGCAAACGTATCACTAGTTTACGAAGTAAGCTTTATAAACAAAGGAGGGTTTCGTAATGCAATCCTGATGTGCAATTAACGTCCTAAGCTGCATTAGTGGTACTCCGAACAATGAACCGCACGCCGTGGCAGGAATGCTCAAATGTCAAATGTGAAGTGACGGGAAGATTTGGTACGATGGATTTTGTGATTTATGCTGGCCTATCTCTGTTTCAACTGAACAACTTTCCCAAGGTACATTGGTCAAAATAGGAAAAAAATTATGATCTCCCATACAAAATGCGCTATATCCTGATGAAGTTTGTATGGGAAAACTTTTTTTTTTCGTATTTTGACCTATGTTCTTTGGGAAAGTTGTTCAGCTTCTGAACTGATTAACCACCCGAGAGGTTGAAAGAGAGATACCTAAAGCCCTATAGATCCTCGGTATTTTCAAAATTAATACACAACGGAAATGTTGTACGTTTATGATGGTACTTACATATGGGGTGTTTTTAAATTAGCTAGCGAAACTTTAGGGGGTAATTCTCCTTCTCAAATTGTTTTAAAAAATTTAGACATCCCATACAAAAGCAAATCAGCTGATCGCATAAGTTATATGGAGGTACAAAATTATTTTTTCACATATCGACGATTTGAGAGAAAGTTGTTCAACTGATTCACATAGTTAATTTTCCCTAACTAATTTAAAGGCACCTTATATAGAGAAGCCATTATTGCAACGAAAAGTGAATTCGATATGACGCTCTCCGTTTAAGCCAACGTCATCAGCGCATTGCAAAGCGGCATATTTTCACGTAAGATGAAACAATTATCTGTTATAATATGATGTGATGCGAAATATTACATGTCATTAGTAACAATTACTGTATACGGGTATCTAGCAAATATAGTGGCGAGTGTATTACACGACGTTCTTTTTGTAATTGTTTGATTAACACTTTCTCAACGACATCAATATGTAATATGGGACAATTAGAAATATGGCCAAAAATCAATAATCACTTTTATATATTTTATGTAATTAACTAGATTTACTATTTTATTATTGAGCTCTTTAGATATAACTCTTAAACAGCTGAACAGTTTTTTACATAATATTTATTTTATTAATTTTTTTATAAAAGGGACAATTACAGATATCAAACTATAAATAACTTAAATTAGCTAGTAAACAAACATATCGTAAGTCTAATATCCAATGACAATCGTACACAGCACTCTTTGCAAACAGTGAAGTTAAGAAATAATTAATTTAAAAAAAAAAGTTACAAAAAAAAAAAAACGGTTAACAAATTATTAATCTTAAAAGTCAGATTTAGACTAAGTGTGTTTAAATTTTTGCAAGAAAGCTAAGAATTTAGGTAAGAACTTTCTCAATAATGTCAGCTTTCAGACAAAAAAGGCATCCAAATCAGTACATTCGTTTAGGAGTTACGATGCCACAGACAGACACAAGTTTTTCTTACCGACACACATAAACACACGTCAAACTTATTATAGGCTTTTTGCGTCGGGGATAAAAAATTACGTGTTCTAACAACCGCTTGTGACGTATTTTAACAAACAAAATACCAGACCAAATCCTCCAGTCTTTAACTGCTGCTGTCCCTACTCTCTCTGAAATTGAGTAGTCTTGCCCTCGGCCGCAGTGACCAGATTCCAGTCTTATCTCTTCTAAGAGGGTAGTAAAAGTATTTTGATTTACTTATCCGTTAGTAAATCAAAATAATGCTCATACTCATAGAAAAGTTTTATTTTTTTATATCCCTATTTTTAAACCCCGACAAAAAAGAGGGGTGTTATAAGTTTAAAGAGTTTCTCTGTATATGTGTGTGTCTGTGTATGCCATCGTAACTCCTAAACGAATAAACCTATTTCCATGAGGTTTTGATATAAGCTGACGTAATCGAGATGGTTCGCTATAACTGGCCAAAATGGGTTCAGAAATTCAAAAGTTACAAGCGAGACATTCATCAACATTTATCGTGGTATATATATATATATATTTTAATTTACTGTAGCGTTTTTGCCAGAAAGAATAAATTTCAGAACTAATTCATTTGGTTGGCAAATAGCTATATTATTTGGAAAAGCGAGCAGAGGGAAACGGATTTGCAGTTATTGGGCCTTCTTATAATTCGAACAGCACGGCAAATTTTTATTACCATTGTCCCCACTATGTTCTTAGTGATACTATTAACTATTATAAATGGGGCCGCCTTTTGTACCCTAACTTTATTACTGTCCATAACTTTTACTATGTACCTTGTTCTATAGATATAATGTATTGACCTTAAAAACATAGGGGGCAATGGTAAATACAAATCTGCCGTGCCGTTCGATTTAAAAAAAGCGCATTTTCTTACGTACACCTAGCTTCACTTACGCAATAACTACTCGACTTATAACTTTATTTTTAAATTCATTTCCTAATTCACTGTAGATCCTGTCACGACACTCTTGGGCTCAAAACGTCACGACAACTGACAGCCTAAGCCAGTCCAAAGCCTTGCACTACCTGGGCCCCGATTCTGTAACTTAAGTTGTGTGTTGATGGAGTGGTCGCCATTTTATCCGTTCAGGTGGCGAAATTGAGAACTATTTAATTTTCATATACGACAACTACCCCGACCAACAGCGCCACCACCAACCGAACGTAAATTTGCAAACTACCTAACAAATTAAAATTCAGTTGGCGGTGGCGCCAGCACAAGTGAAAACAGCCGTCATAAGATGTATGAAAGGATAGTTCACAATTGCGCCATCTGAACGGATAAAATGGCGACCATTCCATCGACACACAACTTAACACCCTCAGTATCAGTGTATCAAAAATGATACACAACGTCAAAACACTTGTGTATCATTTTTGCACACACGACCCTTTCTTATCTTCAGTATGTGTATCGTTTAGACACACGCTCTCTATATACTTACATTTAATATGGCTAAAATTTTGCTCCGGCCCAGGCGGTTTAACCGGTGGTTTTGGGTTGGGGATCTAATTAAAAAAAACATTTTTTTTCCAAAAATAGAAAGTATTACATCATGAGCTTAGCGCTGAGCGTGTTAAGTTACAGAATCGGGGCCCTGGTCGTCTAGAATGAAGCTTGTTCATACATTTTTAATGAGCTGTAGGTACTCAGTAAGCTTGTGATGTGAACACTGAACAAAGGGGAATGTTGCATAACATGTGAAAAGAAAGAAAATGAAAATGTTATACTGCAGAGAATTAAATGCATACACTAATCCACTTGAGCCGACTCGGCTTAGTGCACTAGTGCTACATGAGATCTGGGCCCATATTCTTGAAACGATAGAATTCCAATCCGCATACGAATTGACTAGATTCGCATGAGAATCTCATACAAATCTTGTCAATTCGTATGCGAATTGGAATTCTATTGTTTCTAAAATCAGGCCCCTGGTATGCTTCCCATAATTAATGTAACATTTACAAATGTTTACGTATTTTCGTATTGTTTATGTATAATTTTCGAATTCTCACTGTTTTATCTAAAACTAAACAAAATGTTTAACCACCGACATTCATCGCTTATAACTCTTAAACGGCTGAACCAATTTTGACCAAATCTCAGAACCTGCAAAGATACACACGTCAAACTTACAGCAACCCTCTTTTTTCGTCGGTGTTAGAAATAGATACGCATATATAGTACACTTAAGAGTACGTTAATACTTACAACGTACGTACCTAAGACTAGAAATCACCCTTAAGCCCTTAAACGTAAGAGCTAAAATCACACTTCAACTGACAGCGTGATTCTCTCTTGTTAGTTAGGTACTTTATAAAACAAGTTCTACTTCGAGAACTATCGTCAAATTTAATAACAATGCATAATAGAACTTTCTCTTATAAAGAAACAATAACAGTAAGTATCAGAATCGATGTCTCTGTAAGTACTGTCTATTAATTTAGCCACACTTTCTACCCATTGAATGTCATGTGTGTTAGAGTGACAGAAGATAGGCCTTGTGTTTTAGTTTCGGAGTTATGGTTTGTATGGTGAGCAAATGGGAGTGAGCTTTCTACTTTTTATATCTTTAAAAAATCGGAAAATTAAGGGAATGTCAGATTTTTAAAGTCAAAAGTCAAAAATGTATTTACTTTTGTATTATCTGACTTAAAATACGTCGATATATTTGTTTTTTTTTTACTCTGAGTCTGTTTGTCAATGTGCTGTCTTCTCCCGAGAAGAGCTGATAATAAATTGTTACAAATGTCCTCATTTGAAACTTCTAAGCTTCAAGTGTTACATGACAACACTTTTAAAATTTTAACAGTTGCTTTTTTAGTTTTCGTTTTTTGTTTGGAGGGTTATTTATTAGATAAATAACAAGTAAAGTGGTTGCAGGTTGACAGTATTTCGCAAAGATATATTTGTTTTTTTTTTTACTCTGAGTCTGTTTGTCAAGGTGCTGTCTTCCCCCGAGAAGAGCTGATAATAAATTGTTACAAATGTCCTTATTTGAAACTTCTAAGCTTCAAGTGTTACAATACAACACTTTTAAAATTTAAACAGTTGCTTTTTTAGTTTTCGTTTTTTGTTTGGAGGGTTATTTATTAGATAAATAACAAGTAAAGTGGTTGCAGGTTGACAGTATTTCGCAAAGATCACCACAATACAGCGAAACCTACTTACAGCCTCCTCGCGTCCTACTTACAGGCTCCTCTAATATGCCTAGGTATAGTTAGCAGCTGGCACATTCTCAATTTGCAAACTGTATTAACAGAGGCCACCGCATCATCTTATACCATTTTTGTTGCAAAACCATACTTATCGTCACAACATAGAATATAATATGTCACCGGTAAATTGTATCAGCGAAATTATAATCTCCTGCGACATTACAATTTGCCAAGTAAAATTACGACTCCACGAAACTTTGGGCTGCCAGATGAAATAAGGTAAGTTAGGTTATGTTAGATTAGGCGCTGTTTATACACAAACGACGCGGCGACGACGCGGCTATCAAAGCAACGTAAAATGTATGTATGTATGTATGTATGTAAATCCTTTATTGTACAGTAAATATTCTTACAGGAGCAAAATATGGTACTTAAAGTTTTAATACATTTAAGGTACAAAGGCGGACATATCTCACCAGGGGATCTCTTCCAGTCAACCTAACGAACATTGAGAAGAAATCTTAATGAGTAGGCGTAAAGTACAAAAAGGATTAGACAAATTTATAGAATAGATACAGAAAGACAAATAAACAATGAATATATTATACAATACTTAAATAACATTATTAAAAATTTAATAATGTTATTATTAAATTTAAATTTAATATTTATAAATTTAATAACATTATTAAATGATTCTTAATAGCTATAGAGCAAAGGTTTTTTTACGAAAATAGAAGAACGAAGAGACATCCGCCGCCTGAAGACGGAGCGATGGACCAAAAAAAACCTTTGCTCCGTCGTAGCCATTATGATTAATTATTGTAGGTTTCTTTAGTCGCCGCGTCGCCCCGCCACGTCGCTTGTGTGTAAACAGCGCCTTCGACTCCTTTAGGTTAGGTTGCATTAATATTATTAAAAAATACTAGCTTTCCGCCCGCGGCTCCGCCCGCGTGGACTACAAGTTAAATCGTGCCCAACTGTGGGATAAAATGTAGCCTATGTCCTTCCCCAGGCTCTAATCTATCTCTGTACCAAATTTCATCAAAATCGGTTCTGTAGTTAAGGCGTGAAAGACGGACAGACAGTCAGACAGAGTTACTTTCGCATTTATAATATTAGTAAGGATTGTGAAAGTGAAAAAAAATTGAAGTAGTTAGTTTATATACCTAAATACATATAGTGAATATTTGATAGTTTAAGTTAAAATTGTAAAATTTTTGAGTTTATAAATTTTTTTATCCTATTTAATTAAGGTAGTAAGCAAGTAAGCTCTCTCCAGAATTGCTGTGCCCTTGCAGGACGTCACATGAGACTAAAACTTATTATATCTTTAAGGTATATTTTAAGATCTATTGTGTTGTGACTTGTAATAAACGATTGAATTGAATTGAATTGAAAATACCGAGAGATTATAGTCTAACTAAGTAAAATTACAATATTACGGGTTGAACAATATTACGGTGACCTTATACACTGCGTTTCTTGATGTGCTGGCTTCTGTACATTACAGTAAAGTTAAAGATCCTCTCATAAATTAAGGTTCGATACTTTAAACCAGTTGCGAGCATTATGAATGGCCAACCAGAGCACTGAGGAACTTAATTTCCGGCCCGATAAATTTCTCGCTTTACTAATACGTCGATAAATCTGCCTGCATCCACTTCTATCCCGTTTCACACTCACATACACTTCCCAGGACGGCTATTCTACTAATCCAAGACGTCACAATGGCTATTAGATCTGTAGCTCTGGGAACATTTATATTACTGAAAAGGTTACCGTTTGTCTTTGTGAAATTATTATAGACTAGCTTTCCGCCCGCGTAGACTACAGGTTATATCGTGCCCAACTGTGGGATAATATGTAGCCTATGTCCTTTCCCAGGCTCTAATCTATCTCTTTACCAAATTTCATCAAAATCGGTTCAGTAGTTTAGGCGTGAAAGACGGACAGACAGACAGAGTTACTTTCGCATTTATAATATTAGTATGGAAGTATGGATTTCGCCATTTTATATACTAAAAGTGAGGTATTAATGACCGTAACCCGCCGTAACCATAATTTGTGTTTTTTTACATTTTTTGAGTTACTGTTTCAAATGTATATCTGTTAATAGGCCCTCTGAACAAACCATATACCTTTTTTGAGATTATTTCTGTGGCCGGTTTAGATTTTAAGACTAATTTGGTCCATGAAAAAGAAATTAGTCTTAAAATCTAAACCGGCCGGCCTCAGAAATCGTTTTAAAATACATAGGTATATGGTTTGTCAAGAGGGCCTATTAATAGATGTATAAATTTGAAACAGTAACTCAACAATTTAAATAACTTTTTGACTTAAGAGATTTTTTAACTTATCATTACATATGGTTACGGCGGGTTACGGTCATTAAGACCTCACTTTTAGTATATAAAATGGCGAAATCTATAATAATTTCACAAAGACAAACGGTAACCTTTTTAGTAATATAAATGTCCCTGGGCTACAGATCTACATGGAATTACAATGCTTGCCATTTTATCCATAGTCCATTGAAAAGTTACATTTGGGGTTGCGTTTTTTAGAGGACGCAATTTTATTTTTTTGATGTGTAGGGGGGGTCAGTGTAAAGCTAAAACCAAGTTTGTGGGGTCGCCACCCTTGTCCCACGGCCGCCATCTTGAAAATAGGGGTTGAAATGGTTTTTACGGTATATCTCTTAAACTATTTATTTTATAAAAAAAATTTGGTAACATTTTTTGTTGCAAATTAAATTCTCTACAACTTTGGTCCAGTAACTTTTTGTCGTAGAACTATAAATAAAAAAGTTATAAGCGAAAATCCTTAGAAATTCGAGAAAAAAAATTATATTTTTCGATGTAACTTTTTTTTTATCATTTTACGAAAAAATGATATCAGACCATTTTTGTAGATCGTTTTTTGAGGAACAACTTTTATTTGCATCATTTTTTCATTAAGTCAATAGCTAAGGTTTTACAGCGCTCCGAAGTGAGTACTATTTTTCAGTACTCTTAACTATACCTATATTATACATGTGTACTAATAATATGTCATCAGTTATTGTTTTTTTTTATTTTTTTTTATTTTTTTTACTTTATTATAATTTTTTTAATTAAAAATTTTGCAATTTTATTAAAAATTAATTATTGACTCTTTTCCCCACCACCCACGAGGTAGAGTCTAGAGGCGCGTTTTTTTTTACGTGGTATCCCCGATAAGCCTAATCCACGGTGATTTTCTAAATTACAACTACTCCGTCCTCAGTCGTTTCGATGGACCAGGCTGCGGCTCAGCATCTGATCGGCTTTCTAAATTAAATACCAGTGGGAGAACTGGCGAAGGAAGGGGTGTTAATGTTGGCGGTTCATCATCAAAGTCATTTTCATCAATTAATTCTGAGAGTTCTATTACGTTGCTGCAAGTCTCTCCAGAACAATGGAAGCACACTGCAGAACATTTCAGTCCTGCTTTTCGACATCCACACATCGCTCCACAGTTTCCTTTGCATTTGCAAAAAATCAATTTTAGAAGCTCAGGGGGTGCTGGAGGTTTTGAGTTCTGCACTGGCATCAATAATTTTCCACATTTTTTCCAGCCCCAGTCTTCAGGATCATTATAATTACCAAGCCACGTTTTAAGCCAGCCGACCTTGGCTTGGTAACTTAAGTTACCAAGCCAGGTTTTAAATTATTTTAAAAATCAATAATTGTTAAATTCTGTTATGGAGTGAAAAAGAGTCAATAATTAATTTTTAATAAAATTGCAAAATTTTTAACTAAAAAAATTAAAATAAAGTAAAAAAAAAACAATAACTGATGACATATTATTAGTGTGCAGGATAGCACATCTCTTTAGAGTTTATTTTTCTATTTTTGATATTTATGCTTTTGTTTTCTAGTTTTTGACATTGTCTGCTAGAGCCTTGATAAAATTGTACGTTTTTGATTTGTATTTACTTATTACACACTATATTTACCACCCAGCAAGTTTGATTACAGTCCCGCATTGCCCGAATTGGCCACAATTAGTACACATGTATAATATAGGTATAGTTAAGAGTACTGAAAAATAGTACTCACTTCGGAGCGCTGTAAAACCTTAGCTATTGAAATAATGAAAAAATGATGCAAATAAAAGTTGTTCCTCAAAAAACGATCTACAAAAATGGTCTGATATCATTTTTTCGTAAAAATGATTTTCATTAATTTCTGAAGATTTTCGCTTATAACTTTTTTATTTATAGTTCTACGACAAAAAGTTACTGGACCAAAGTTGTAGAGAATTTAATTTGCAACAAAAAATGTTAACAAATTTTTTTTATAAAATAAATAGTTTAAGAGATATACCGTAAAAACCATTTCAACCCCTATTTTCAAGATGGCGGCCGTGGGACAAGGGTGGCGACCCCACAAACTTGGTTTTAGCTTTACACTGACCCCCCCTACACATCAAAAAAATAAAATTGCGTCCTCTAAAAAACGCAAGGTAAGGCCTAAAAAATGTAACATTTCAATGGACTACCATTCACGTGGCAAAATTGAGAACTATCCAAATTTCATAAATTTTATAACGGCTGCTTTGACGGGCGGTGACATATGCAGTTTGCAACATAACGTTCGGCTGGCAGTGGCACTGCTGGATGGGGTGGCTGTTATCAAATGTTCATAGGTTTCGATGGTTCTCAATTTCACCACCTGAACGGTTAAAATGGCAACCATCGTCATTCAACCGCTATTGAGACGGCATTGATTCGTAGAATAGCGGGCCAGGAGATTATCATAAAATCGACTATTCTGATTTGAACACAGACTAACAGCATGTTATTGGGTTCGGATTGAATGTGCGTTTGTTCTATGGAACTGTTTTCAACCGACTTCAAAAAAGGAGGAGGTTCTCAATTCGACGGTATGTTTTTTTTTTTTTTGTTTTTTTTTGTATATTTGTTACGCGATTACTCCGGCAACTGTTGTCCGATTTTCAAAATTCTTTATTTGTTCGAAAGAGTATACTCCTGAAGAGGTCCCATATAAATTTTATCGAAAATGATTCAGCGCTTTTAAAAAAAATCAACAAAAACAAAATATACTACAAACTAGAACATCATCTAAATAAATGAATGACATTTCTGTTTGTAGTTATTTGCTAATAGGCATTGTAGTCCGCAAAAAACTAGATATCTACTTTGTGCGAACTGTTGTTGGGATTGAAGTCGGTGACTCATACGTTTTTAACGTGGAAAATTATTATTAACGGAGAAATTTGTTTTAGTTTTTTTAAACGATACTTAAAGGCCTACAATAAGGTTTTCTCTTGTGTCATGGTCCCTTGAAACGTACAAAAAACAGACACGAACACCATAATCGACTTCAAAAAAGGAAAACGTTATATATGTTCGACTGTATGTATCTCTTTTTATTTATACTCAATTTTTTTTCAAAAATTGATTTCATGGTGATGGTAATTATGTCAAAAATTTAATTACTTATGTTAAGGTAGTTAAACGTGCACTTTTTCTTGTTACTAAAGTGTTAACTACATAATTATTTATTAGGATTAATCACCTCAGCGATACTTGTTTCTATCTGTGAGGATCTGTAATTGGCTTATTGTTTTTTTAAATGTTGAACACTGTGTTTATTATAAGCGGTTCAATCTTCATTTAAATAAATAAATAAAAATTTCCTCCGATTTCTCGTGGCAATGCGACTTTATCTATAGCTCCTAGCCTATATTGTATAATACACCCTTCGCTGTAATACAGTTCGGTTATCTTACTTCACTGAGCTAACAGTAAAGTTACAAGCAGTTTCAACAACACGTGGCGCCAGTGGTTGCAAAACTGTACATTCCGAAAGCGAGCGCCTGCTGACCTAAAGCGGAAGTGATAAGGCCTGGTTAGTTAAATTAGCCTATGTTTGGTTTATATATTGTGTAACTCAAAAAATAATAATGTGTGTCATCCCCGACATTCCATCGATTATATAAATCTTAAAAGGGTCAAATATAGCTAAAAACCATCTCGGTTACGTAAGCTTTCAAACAAAAAAACCACATCGAAATCATAACTTATAACACCTCTTTTTTTGTCGGGGGTTAAAAATGCACGCACTAATCTTCTTTCTTTCTTTCAACTTCCCCAAGGAACATAGGTCAAAATTTTGATCTCCCATACAAAATGCGCTATATGCCGATGAATTTTGTATGGGAACTCAAAATTTTTTTTTCCTATTTTGACCTATGTTCCTTGGGGAAGTTGTTCAGTTTCGTGGACTGATTAACCACCCGAGAGGTTGAAAGTGATTTACCTAAAGCCCTGTATAAATCCGTGTACTTGAGTTAAAAGTAAACTTCGGTTATTAAACATTTGGGGAAACGGGTTATACGAGCATTTCCGAGCTCATAAAATCCGAATCTAACATCGAATATCGATATGTTATATGAATCTGTTTATAGATCGTGTAAGGATTCTTCTGAATGATCTTGCTACGTTTTTGACCGCATCTTCGCCCTTGAGCCGGATTGTGGTCAATAATTTTAGAAAAAAAACATGGCAAGGAATACTGTGCATTCAGATGGCAGAATAAGCAATGTTTTTTGTGATTTGGTCACTTTCCTATGTTAACAATATCGTGAGTAAATAATTATGGAATCGAAATAAAAGTCCAAAACGAAATAACTATGATAGGTTTCGTACAATTGGTTAACTAATTATCTTATGGTTATCTACACAAAAAACGAAACAAAAAAACTTATAAGTACATTAAAAAAATATCATTACAACATTTTAACTTGAAAAATGTCCGCATAAAGCACAGCCAATCATAATAATCATAAAATTATACATGACTAGCAATCCGTTCGGGACTTCGTTCCCATGGGAATTCGGGAAAATTATGTAGCCTGTGTTACTCAAGGATAATGTAGCTTCCTAATGGTGAAAGAATTTTTGAAATCAGTCCAGTAGTTTTTAAGTTTATTCGTTACATACAAAAATATATATCTAACCTCTTTATAATATTAGTGAAGACAGAAAAAAATGAATGAAACATCTCGCTGTATTCTAACGAATGTAAATTGCAATCACAGCACACGATGTACCGTTGCATTCATAAACCAGGGTATTGTTCCCACACCGGAAGTGCGGTGGGTGGTTCCGAGGGATTCGATGACGTCACGACAATTTCCGGCATAGCGGCCCCCGCTTCCGGTTCCTGTTCGCGGGCAACTTAATCACTTTTGCGGTGTGAAAATAGGGTAATATGACATCTTCACATTTGAGTAACTGTAATAACCATGTGTTCGTTGTTATCGCTGCATTTTTTATTTATTTTTACAATATTTCGAGTCGGTGTTGGCCGATTCTTGTATTAAATCGTAACTTGTGAGTTAATCTTCTTCACAGTTATATACACCAAGCCTACCTTAGCTACGAGGTAATAAAATCTTATACAAAACATGAAATCCTTCAAAGGTTCCTAAATTGTTTTTTTCCACTCATGGAGAACCATGTTTTATGCAAATACATAATTTTGAGCATTAATATTTAAAAATAAAACAAGTATTGATAACATGAGTTAACTCGCAAACAAAGGCACGTACCTACACCTATATCATGACTGCGGATGCAACTGACAATCACAAAAAATATTTATTCTTTTAAAATCAATTTCTAAAGTGTAACCTTTAGAAAAAAAACACGATTTTGAAGATTTTCAAAAATAACTGTTTGATACATTATTAGAGGTATTGAACCCCATATACTTTTTCTTACAGAGTTTAAAGTTATATAGAAAGAGATCCGATTCATTTCAAAACTGTAGCATTTAACTCAATTACTTCAAAATATAGGAAATACCATAGTAAGGAGAAAGTTAGTGGACCATTGAATATGGATTTTTGAAATCGAATTTGCATATATATGTACGCACAGTGCTTTAGGTATACAAGTTTTAACCTTATCACAAGCGGGATGCGATTTTGGTAAACAGCGAACCACAGTTCTTCAGAAACCGAGTTTATTAAGTAGTTCAAAAGGTTCACAAACTGTTGCTTGATTAAAAGGTTTAACTTAAAGTAAAACGAAAAATAATTTGAGTACTTATTAATTTTTGTACCCTCTTTATTACTTTGAAAGGAGCGTGTTGGCGGGGACGGATATGAGCTGATGACACTAATTAATGACACTGAATAATGCAAACCACTTTTTAAATTGACTTTAATTTTCCTTTACGAATGGTTGCAATAGTAAAGAGATGTTTTTGAGGTATAATTTAATAGTTAAAAAATTAAAAAGCCAATAAAAAACGCCATACTTACTCCAAAATAATACACATCAACAGCCCATAGGTGGAAAAACTACGAGGGATTGGCCTCATGAAACTGAACAAATTTTCGCAAGAAAATCATATGAAACTGTAAAAAATAATTAGCTAATCAGCTGATCGCTCAATCTATATACATAGGTAGTTTCTTTTTTTATAACGAATGGGTTCGCTCTTGATCACAATCTAGCCCAGGGGAGACGATGTGGTCGAAGATGTAGCAAGCTCACCCAGAAGATGCTGTTGACGATGCTGAAGATGCTGTATAGAGAGTGGATATTTTTTTTTAATTTGACCTATGTTCCTTGGGGAAAGTTTTTCAGTTTAGTGATCTGACCCTTAACTAATTTAAAATCACCCAAATACGTATTACATACCCACTAAAGGGCACGGGCCTCCCTCTAAACAGTGACACACAGATATAAAAACGTAAACAAAGGTCCTAAAACAACCAAATTAGACAAGAAACTCGTAATTCACCAAAAGGCCAAGAAATATCTAAATAAGTACTCAATTTCAAAGACAGAAATGCCATCCAGTATCGGATTAAAAGGGAAAATTGGACATTGTTTTCGCAATCGGAAAATTATAATTAGATCGTCCGTTGTAATATTTCAAGTCAAATTGAAAAACGAAAGGTGAAAATCATCTCCGCTTGCCTTATCGCATTCTTCAAGGCTATTTTAATTAATATTTTTTTAACATAAAAAATGCATATATTTTATTTGTATTTCTATATCTACAATAGGTTTTACGTGAAAGGCAAGTTAATTAGTAAAAGCAGTCAACACATGTAAAAGCAGGATCAGTTATCTAGCACCCATAGTGTACAAGCCTTGCTTAGCGGTATGTGATTTGTCGAAAAACATTTATTTTTTTAACCTCGGACAAAAAAGAGGGGTTGTTATAAGTTTGATGTGTGTGTCTATGTGTCGGTGTATTTGTGTATCATAGCTCCTCAACGAATGGAGATAACGATGATTTTTTTTTAAAGCTGATGTAATCGAGATTCAGCCGTTTACAGTTTTGCTAAATTGTTTGCTAAATTGAGGGCGTCATCAGGAAAACCTGATCTGATAAGCGCGGGTTACCTAATTAGAATTACCTACTTATGATAACAGACTTAACTGGAACTCAAATTATGTATAATTATTACAATTATGTAAAACT
Source organism: Aproaerema taeniolella (assembly GCA_949987775.1). Taxonomy (NCBI): domain Eukaryota; kingdom Metazoa; phylum Arthropoda; class Insecta; order Lepidoptera; family Gelechiidae; genus Aproaerema; species Aproaerema taeniolella. Next base: position 6,434,763 of record OX465259.1, on the reverse strand, counting down.
AACTATGCAAAATACTGTTTTATTGGTAGATTTTGCGAAAGTTTCAATCAGAATTATAATGTCGATATTGATATATTTCATATGAAGCCTCATCAATTTGTTAATGCAATTAAAAATAGATCCAAGCCTTTATAAATTCAAAAACCTATCGATATGTGTCACAAGTTGAAAGATACATATGTATTACCTATCTGTATACCATTTAAAACATAAAACTATGCCCGAGTCTGGTTTTGTTATTGTATAATCCATATTTAACTTAACAATGAGTAACTTAGACGGTAATGTAACAGATTTTCGTGGAAACTTTGTTAGCTTATGTAATAATTAAGTTATTCTATGTCCGGTGTTATTAAGGCTCATTATCGCTCGTATCGTAGCCCAGTGGCGCTCGCTGATCCCAGCCGATCAGCGAGGTTAAGCAACGTACACAGAGGCCGGTAACCTGATGGGTGACCAAAGAGGCAATTTATCACAAGCGTTTCTATGCTTCGAAAAACACGTTAGGCCGTCGATCCCGGTTATTGTCGATTGACTACAGTCGTTAAAACAAAGTCAGAGGCCATTGTGCGGTTTCAAAACTCTGACACTAGGGTTAGCCAAATTTATCACACACTTAACTATACCTACACGATAAGATGAAGAAAAAATCACTAGTTGAAGGAAAAAGAAAATAGATCATGAAAATAAATAGAAAATTAATCATAATTTCATTAAAATGTGGTAGGCATAAATAAGTTATATCACGTAGCAGGTATGAAACATTTTTCATCAACGCACGGGCAAAATAAATTAGCAATCTAAATTTTCATCCCGGTGCGCTAAGTAATTTACGTCCGCGAAAACATCCTCAAGAAAATGCTTGGTATTTTATTAATTGGATTTTCTTTTTATTTTACTTGTTTGTTTTCACAGCAATGGGTCTTAATACGCATTAATTTTAATTTAAGAAATGCTTAAATATCTTGGAGGCGTCAAAAATGTTATATTATCTTTTGTCTTTATTTTCTACTAGGCTTCCGCCCGGGACTTGGTTCCCGTGAGAATTTGGGAAATTTATGTTTAATCTAGAATGTCAGCTACCACCATACTACATTTTATCAAAATCGGTCCAGCCGTTCTTGAGTTACAAGTGTTCGAACAAACCCGAATTTGTTTATACACTATTAAGATTTCTGTTTTCACCAATAGACGGAAAGATTAAAGAGGAAGGTTTATGTGCGTAGTTCATGTTCGAAATTAACACGAGAACGAAGTCCCGGGCGGTAAACTATCATAAAAAAAAACGCAACGCAACCGTTCACTGCTTGCAAGGTCCTAGCAGAATAACAGCGCTGTTGTGGTAGCCCACAACAGTTTTATGCTGAGCCAGCGCCAATTAATTGGCACAGTAATAATTCACTGTAATAATTAAGTACTCGTTTTTGTGTTATGTTTCCATGTTTTTATGTATTTTCTTAGTATTTGTTTTTAGCATTAAGTTTTTTTCCTGTGTCAATTTAATAAAGTGTTTCTATTCTATTCTATAATTTAAAAAATATATCTGCTATACAAACATCTGATTTTAGTTAACTCTAATCTACGGCTGTCTCTACTTTTATATAAGTACATAGGTACCTTGACATACAAGTACAGACGTTAACCGTTGATTTTTTACATTGGAAATGTCTTTTAGTTGGCTCCAGTATAGGCTCCGATTTCACGAAAAAGTGCGAGCCCCTTATATCTCGGAGAGTTGTGAAGATATGATATTCAAAAAAGGTTCAAAAGACGCGTATTTACGAAAGATGTAAGGTGCAAAAAGAATTATTCGAGAAAGTCAAAAACTAAAAAGTTATGCCCGAAATAGTGAAAACAAAATTCAATTTTTTCCGAATTTTTGATTTTGGCGCTCAATATTTTGGAAACGAAGAATGATATCAAAAATTTGTGGGAAAATTCCTCAGGACAATTTAGACAGCTACAATTGGAGCTTAAAACAAAGACGATCGAGTTAAGGGTTTGCCCTGTAGCCTAACCTTTTTGGAAAAAGTCAAAAATTCAGAACGACATTTTTTCGAATTCCGTAGATTCATTTGCAGTGTGCTCGATAGTCGTGTGAGGCACGAAATCTGTGAATTTTTTGTTCGCAAAACTAAATTACCTTTAAGAATCTAATCTAAAAACTTTCAGTGATCATTAGGCCACCGACATCGCGCAGGCTAAACTACCAACCTAAATGAATACCACAACCTGATTGACCGACCCTGACCGTCTACCCACGACATTCGCGCATTGAATAACATCTTCAAACACATAAACATGAGGTAATTCACTCATTTACATCATAATCACGAACTGATAGTCTGATATTATCTTACAAAAAAACGACTTTAAAAACAGCAGTATTAATAAAACAAAAAATAAACACAATATTATTTAATGTGCCATGTACCTGGGGTTGCTTTTAACTTCCCTGAGATTCCATCATCATATCCTAACTTAGTGAAAATGGGACCATTTCTGGAGTATACTCTTTTAACCAAAAAAAAATATTTTGAAAGTCCACAAATGGCGAAGAAACCGATGAACATACATAAAAATAAGATAAATATAGTCGAACTTAGAAACTCTTTCGGAAGTTTAACCGACTGATAAACTTCAGGCTTTCCCTCGATTTTTGGTAACCTACAAAAAGCTACAAAACGATTTTATTAAGTCTCCATAAATTAGAGTCTATCTATAAGGAAAATTAAAGATAAGATTAATTTTATAAAAACGTATTTTAATATAAAAGTAAAAATTATCCTAGATGGAAATAGATTCGGCTTAGCTGTTTTGGTTCATTAATTAGATTATTTCTTTTCAATTAAGGAAAGGATCTTCGTTTGATTACAACAAGTAGCTAATCTTCTTCCTTTATCGTCATACTAGCTTTCTGCCCGTGGCTCCGCCCGCGTGAACTTTAGGTTATATCGTGCCCAGCTGTGGGATAAAATGTAGCCCTTTCCCAAGGGGTAACCTATCTCTGTACCTCGTCAAAATCGGTTTTAGTTTAGCCGTGAAAGCGTGACAGACAGACAGACAGAGTTACTTTCGCATTTATCTATACAAATATTATAAAGAGGAAAAATTTGATTGTTTGTTTGCATTGAATAGACTCCGAAACTACTGGACTTTGAAAAATTATTTCACCATTAGAATCCTACATTATCCTCGATGGACATAGGCTACATCATTATCTCAAATTCCCACCGGAACGAAGTCCCGGGCGGAATGCTAGTAATATTATAAGTAGGGATTCCGAACGTCATAATTATGCAAGTATCGTTATATTTCGAGCGTCATAATTATACAAACATCGTCATATTTTGAAGTAGACGAGAGGTGTCTTCTCAAACACGACGTCGAGGCGGGCGTGACTCGTGATCGAACGTCTGCCTGTAATAACTCCACAACTCCAAGTAATTGCATCGAATCGTTTTCGTCGGAATTTGCTTGCTCAACCACTGAGTTGGGTTTCTACGATTGTTGAGTGAACTCTAGGTGTACGCTGCATCACGCTTAAAAGTCTATGTGCAATTTCCCACTGATCTAAATCGTTGGCAATGCAAAATAAAATAACTCTAAAAATTTAAAAATATAAAATCCCCGACATTCATCGCTTATAACTTTAAACTGTTTGAACCATATTTTGATGAAATATAGCTATTTCAAACAAAATCGATCAATCCTTAGGATATAGGATTCCACAGACAGAGACACAGATAAGCACGTCACAGATAAGCACGTCGTTTTTTTTGTCGTGGGTTAAAATTTAAAAATATCGCTGCTTTTCAACAGCTTCGAGGGGGCTGCCTTACTCGTTGGCCTAATAACTAATGGCCTCAAAAAATCAACTTATTTGTTTATTTTTAATAAAAGGGTATTCGTACTAGCTTCCGTTAGCAACGCGATTCCCGTAGCAATTTATCCGATGGAAATTTGTCTAGACGTTTAGAAAAACAAACAAAAAATTCTCCTAAATTGGTCGAGCCATGTTTGAGTTTTTGTAAGGCGAGGCAACTATTTTTTTAAAGTATGATTAATAGATAATATAGTCTCTTTCCAATGGGCCTTTTTATAATTCGAAAACGGCACGGCCCATATTAGAAGTAAGTGCACGTCATCTTCCCAGGCAGATCTATTTCCTCGTTGTAAAAAGTTTCTAATCTAGAAACATAAATCCTTATCTTGAGTGAGATAAGCTACTGTTTCACTTTCTATATTGCATAACTTCTCGTGCGTTAACATACTCGCACGTGCATTTTACATTTTATGAGAATTTTAGTTTTTTTATTGTTGCTTATACATCATTTATTTCGGGTTAACACCATAAAGTCATAAATAGTTATATAGATAAGTATCTAATCTCATTTAAAAAAATATTAGATTGTCTGTATAGTTAGATTTTATTATTCCCGCAAAAACTAGTAAACGGATTTTTAAAAAACTTTGCAGTTTATATAATTAAAATATCAGAATAACATATTAAACGCTACATAATTTTCTCAAATTCCTACCGGAACGAAAAGCAAGTATTAATATTTAAAAAATATGACAGTGCAAATCAATGCGTCCTGCCTAAAGGTATTTTTTACCAAAGAGACAATAAATTTCCTGGAATATTAATTACTAAGCTTTAAGCCTTGATGTGTCATTATATTTTTTTCAACTGTTAAAGCTTTCTTCAAGCGCTTAGTCCCCTTTCTTATTTTGGGTATGTGTAACCATGATCCAGGATTTGGCAGGTCAAATTATTACAGTGGAGCGACTGCCATCTGGCCCTTCGGATACGGTGTCATACCGTAAGAGTAAGTTTCGCTTACGCTACTAACGTAGATAGCTCAAAAACTGACTCGCTAAATGGTGGCACTGGGGATTGAACTCCAAACCTCTTGCTTACAAGTTCAACCCGCTAGCTATTGGGCCTTTTTATTATTCGAATGGCACGGCAAGGCATGGCAGAATTTGTATTACCATTGCCCCCTATGTTCCTAGTTTCTAGTGTCACTAGTGCATAGCAGGCAATGGTAATACAATTTTGCCATGCCGTTGTCGAATTATAAAAAGACCCACTAGCCGTTAGTCAACAAACCCTCTCAGCTGTTAAAGTACTAACAGTAAAAAAACGCAGGTGCGCGGCACACGTCCAGTGGCAGTAGCACCTTTCCTGAAGATAAGGTCACTGGTTCGACAACATTATTGTTATATCAAAACTCTGTTGTACAACATACTTAATTGCTATAATTACTCAAACAGAAGCAACAAGGGGGAAAATATTTTATGAGTTCCCCTTTTAAACACCTGGAATTATCTACGAATCAATTAAGTTTTTGTTGCGAAAACGTATTTTAATTCTAAGTGGTTTTTGCTTTAACAGTTTTGTTTGCGTAGGAAAGTACTTGTATTATGTATTCTATTCCGTCTAAAGTGGCAGAATGTCAAATATGGCAGGTGACGTTCTGCCTACCCCGAAAGGGAGTATAAGCGCAAGTGTTTAGAAAGATAGACTTTTCATTTATTTATTTATTTATTTACTTTATTGCAAACTTCACAGCTTATACATGTTACATTACATAGGCCTTATATTAAAAATGTATACAGCCAATTAAGAAGTTAAACATATTATAAACTGTAGATTTAGGTTAACGGGTAGCATAGATATATGATTAACAAAACAAAATAGATTGGATGAGTAATGTAAAAGTAAGTACAGTGTGTGTGTGTGTTATGTGTATGTGAGTGTGTATGTGTCTGTGTATGTATGTGTATGTAAGTGTATTCAGTTACTCACACCTCATGAAAATAAAATAAAAATATTGATGTTGTGGTTAAATTATTTGTTTATCATTTACTAGGATCAATGTCGTTCTCATTAGAGAAAGTCTTCGATGTGTGCTTAATAAACTGGGTTCGGCTTAAAAAGAAAAACATTGAAGCTATACTTACAATAAATACACCATCCATACAACAGATCCTTTTTAAATTAATCATAACGTGTAAAAGCAAAACTTTTCGTAGAAACAACGCAAAGTAAAATATCTGATCTGATTAATAATAAAAACAAATGAGGATCATTTCACAGATTGGCAATTGTTTGTTATAATACCAACTTCAAACGAACAATGCAATCCACATTGCCAGTGTGTCAGTGTGGTGTCACTCGATGGGTCTTATTAAAAAAACAAAAGACAAGCGCTAATGTAATTGGATTGCAATGCTACACTATTGTTGTTAGGGTTGTCAGTTTGGTTCATTAGGTATGTACTTACTTCCGTGTTTTACATTCAGGCCCGCTTATTGAAAAAGAAAATTATCAGGCATTGTAATATTCGTTATTGTTTGTTATTTACTAGTGTGTATTATGTATAAGACGTGTTAGTATTGTAAACTTTATATGTGTTGACATACAGTCAGTTGCAGAAACGTTCAATAAAGTTATAGATTCTTTAAATGTAATGCCGTCTTTGTTTAGGTCAACAAGACGGAAAGTGACAGTACGATATTTATGTTAATGGATGATACTCCTATACAACAGTGAAATGAATGGAAGCTATAAACAAAACAAAAACTTTGTCAAAGCAATAAAAAAAATACATAAAATAATAAAATCTAACTATACTTTACTTTTATATCTCTCTCATCCTAACCAATTATTTTTCCAGGATTTATTAAACTAAGATGAATCAGAAACTAAGTAAGTTAAAACGATCTATCCAAGTCTAGTAATTTCAATTCTCTTCATTCCAGATCCAAAAAATTCAATTTGAAAATGGAAAATAAAAATTACACAGCCCTATTAGAAAATAAGGGGTGGTATAAAAAAGGCCTGCAATTGCCAGATAGTGTAATTTGAGGGGTTTTCGTAACGTGATGTATCGTTTGTAAACTGCACCTGCACTTCATGTGTACACTGGAGTGTTGATAGTCCTGTCGCGTGCCATGCTGTACGTGACTCATGCCATTATTTTTTTTACCAGCCCATATACCACGCTGGCCCAATGCGGGTTGGTGGACCGCTCGCACCAGGATTTGAACCCGCAACCTTCCGATTGCAAGTCTGGCTCATTACCAACTGGGCTATCGCCCTGCACTTGCACTCATGTGTATAGTGCAAGGACTGGGTGTTGATAGTCCTGTCGCGTGCCACGCTGTACGTGACTCATACCATATGAGACTCTATTGCAACAACTACATTCTATTCAACACTATATAGCTCTATATTACTTTGAAGATTTACGATTATTCCAAACGTGTCACAACGTTTCACCTTATAGGAAGTCAACATTTTTTTTCGTAAATTAAATATAGGTTCCTTACAGAAAGTTGTTTGGTTTCATAGGGAGAATAAAAAAATAAATAAACGCTACACACTCAAAGGCCCCCACTAAGGTTTTCCCTTGTGTTGTGGGTCCCTTGGAACATAAATAAAGACACACAAACACCCATGACCCGAGAACAAATATCTGCTTTTTACACAAATGTTTGCCCCGACTGGGGATCGAACCCAGTGCCCTTTGATCACTACCATCAGTTTTGCTAACTAATTTAAGGTCACCCCATATAGGTTTAGGCCAATTTAAAGGCTTACAAATGAAAATAATAATTTCATAACAAGACGCAATTTAAATAAAAATTATATTAATAAGTTAACATATGTATCATACATCTACACTAATATTATAAAGAGGAAAGATTTCTACCTATTTTTGTATGTTTGTATGTTTGTAATGAATAGGCTCAAAAAGTACTGGGCCGATTTAAAAACTTCTTTCACCAATAGAATGCTACATCCTTCCAATTTGACATAGGCTACATTTCATTTTGAAAAAAATTAGGGATCCTTGGTAAAATTTGAACAATGTAACCGAAGGTGTAGAAAAATGAGTCTTAAAATGTCTTTCGTCGAATGCGCTGCCGAAACTATTAGCGATAGAACAAAATAATGTAGAACAATATTGAAGAACATCATAATGTCTACAAAAATCATAATGTAGCATATGTCCAACTATTGTAGTTATGTCTCTACAACAACTTTTTTCATTTTAAACATTAATGAAAATGCTAACCAAATTCAAACCATGCTATTTATGTGTTTATATTAATCCTTATCCAAATAAATTATTTTATGGTCAGGACCATTTAACTACCTATAAAATAGTTTTTAAATTATTTAAATTGGACTTTCCATTCATAAGATATTACGAATTAAAAAATTCAAACAGTAAATAAAACCGCCATAGCGCCGTGGCCGTTGTTGCAATTTTTTAATAAATAAAAATATTTGTGAAAAAAAGTGTTTTATATCCAAATTTCCAAAAATAAATAATTGTCTACCCCGTGCGAAGCCGGGACGGGCTGCTAGTTTTCTAAATATAAAAGCTTGTACATAAACCTCATATGGTAATCCCTATCAACATTAAAATGGCCGTAGTATAAAATTTACGGTAGAATCTCGTGACCTTATTAATTTTATAGGCCCACGCCTAGTTGGAACTTGTTTTGAACCCGACTAGTTATCTAAACGTGTGGTACAGTGCAAAGCATGTTGTGCCTTACAGTCTAACGTTAATAACCCTTTAACCAATGGAGTAAGGTGGTCTATTGTGAGGCATAAAGTGCTTTTAACACTACCTAATCATGAAGATCAGTTCAGTTTTTACATTGCCTCCTGTTCCGACGGAGCCAGGTTTTATTCTAACTCAAGGTAAATGTTTGGGTTAAAGTAGATGTTATACTGTAATTCTGACAGAACTATTAATACACGAAGAAGCATGTCGCTGATTACTTTTGTTATAGATATGACAAAGCCTGTTGCGGATGCGTTTTTGTACATTTTATTTTCTAATATCGCAATAAATTAATTGTTAAAGATACACTAGTCTGAAGGCAGATTTGGTCGAGTGCTAGTGTCGCTGCCTTTTAATCGACGGGTCCTGGGTTAAATTCCCGGTCGGGGTAAACGTTGGTGTAGAAAGTAGATGTTTGTTCTGGGGTTATGGGTGTTCGTATTTGTCTTTGTGTATTGTTCTACGGGTACAACACAAAGGAAAACCTTATTATTTTATTCATAAACGTTACTTTATGAAAAATAACGCTTTAAAGTAGGCCTTACTAATGAATATAGACTATTTCAAACTCTGGTTACTTTAAATGCAATTCCTAGTTCCAAACCCCATTTAATTTCTATTTTACTATACTATAGATAAGACACAGCAAACACTACCGAACATAGGCGCCGTTTCAATCAATTACTCCCTTATTTATGTACCTATGTACAAGTAGGTAGTTTACTAACTGTGCAATAGATCTGCCGATAACTCGATTGGGAGTGTAACCTATATTATATACCGAGTACTTTGAATTTCAAATAGTTTGGATAAGCTTGCACGGTAGCCATTTACGCCGTGTTTACGCAACTGTGGAAGTACATGCAAGTAGCCCAGAGCTACCTACTCCACGATCGTATGAGAGAGAGGATCTCATTTTAACAAATTTGGGTGTTATTTTAAAGCACACAGTCTGTCCTCAACAGACTGTATCTTCATAATGAAATAAAGACGTAAGGATCAAATTTTCACCAATCGCAACAACTACTGTCCTTCACTGACATTCATCAAAATAATTTACACAATACGAATAGTCCATTCTAGGGACTATATAGCCTACTAATTCTACCAATAATTGATCTAAGGAAATAGAAATCTAAGGAACACATTATCTTGCTGATATATTGACAAATCTTTTATTTAGGTAAAGAACTTTATCTTTTCATTTAATTTAAAAAATAAATTTTTATAACCTCGTCTTAGTCACAAAGCGACATTAAACGCAGTTTTTATAGTACTCTCGGAGTATTTAGGTCACGGTGCTGCAAACGGCAATGCACAATGTATTGATAAAACTACGATAACCCTAATTGGAATTTGCACGCAACAGAAAGTCGACTAGCAAACCCTATCGCAGTTTCATTCTCCTTTGAATCACTTTCTGGGCCCCGATTCTGTAACTTAAGTTGTGCGTTGATGGAATGGTCGCCACTTTATCCGTTCCGGTGGCGAAATTGAGAACTATCCAAATTTCAAACACAATGACGCTGCTTTGACTGGTGGCACCATCGCCTACTGAATTTTCAGTTGCTAGGTAGTTTGCAACTTTACGTTCGGTTGGCGGTGGCGCTGCTGGTTGGGGTGGTTGTCAGCAAGTATATGAAAATTAAATAGTTCTCATATTTCGTCACCCGGACAGATAAAATGGCCTCCATTCCATCGACACACAACTTAAGTTACAGAATCGGGGCCCTGGTCCCTGAGCTGCTATTGTTCCTTCCGTGAGATTGCAATAGTGACAATGAAGCAGTGTTGCCAGGTTACTTAATATTGCACGAAACTGTGCACTAGGACAGTAGACGCCAGAGAGCCATAAAATTGGGATCACGGCAATTTTATTGCAAGGCCAGTGTTGCTTATCTTTATGGAGTGCCCTTAGTAATGTGTAACTTTGTAACCATGTAAAAATATCTTGAGATTTCTAGGTACACTTAGTTCCCTCAATAAGTAATTGGAACAAACTTGTACATAGTTATACATAGTAAGTAGATATATCAGTTGTATAGCTACCTAGACAAGCTTAGTTTGGGTTTAGACGGCGTTGTATGAGTTGTCCAAGATCTTTTATAGGATATCGTTGGGGATCCATTCTTAGTCATAACTCAAGGTCTAACTAATTTCTTCAAGCAAAAAAATTATGTCGGTGCCCATAGTTCTTATCATACGAATATGGAAATACTCAGAAACTTAAATGTTACTTTGAAACTAATTATTAGGCTCTGACAAAAAAATAAGCCAATTCTTGTTGTTTTAGTAGGACTAAAACTTTGAAGATGGCAACACAGAGGGCGAGAAAATTAGACATGGCATTAGATAGTGGAACAATCCACAATAGCACGTGAGAGGAATCGCATGGGAGTTTTTTCATTTGAATAGGAGTACGGATGTGGGAGCCGCATTGTTGTAGGAAACTGAGATTAGGTGGCAATGTACAGCTTTGGTGGCGACGATTCAGAGACAGAGGTGATTAGTAACCATAAATCATTTTGGAAGGATGTGAGAATGTTTTAATCAAAACTCGCTTTTTGCCCGCTAGAAAAAGTAAGGCGCTGTTTATACAGAAACGACGTGGCGCGGCAACGCGGCGGTCAAAGCAATGTAAAATGAATCTTAATGGCTGCAGAGCAAAGGTTTTTTTCGTCCGTCGCTCCATCTTCAGGCAACGGATGTCTCTTCGTGCTTCTATTTTCGGCAAGAAAACCTTTGCTCCTTAGCTGTTAAGATTCATTTTACAATGCTTCGATCGCCGCGTCGCCGAGCCACGTCGCTTGTGTGTAAGCAGCGCCTATTAACTACATCTTTGTAAATAACGCCAACCATTCATTACTTGGTTACGACAGGATAAAAGACAAACTAACTTAAAAGTGCGTATTCAGCAGAGAATACGTATTCTTTAAAGTCAACTCTCGTAACTTTTTACTTTAAAAAACTTCCATAACAGAAGTGTTTATTTATCCACGGAATATTTATTAGTCTCGTCAATGAATACCGCAATTTAGCACACTCAAACGACTAGAATATTCTTAAGTATTAAATATAAAGTGGCTAACTTAGTTTAACGGTATTCAGTAGTCGACCATTCGTTAAACCTCCATTTTGTCGCCACGCGCCTCAACTGTACATTTTCACGCCCAATTTACGTTAAACGTTGCGTAATTTCTGTAATATCTGTAATTACAGCATGTCCAGTGTTCCGTCATTGTTCAAATTAATTACCATTGTCTTTGGTTCTGTAGTTGAAGTAATCTGAGCTTACGAGTCTTTGTAGTTTGAACTTGACCGCAAGATCTATCGTACTTAGCTTTGTCCTTTGATCTGGACTTACTCGTTTTCAAGGTTGTGGTTTGAATCTTACGTAGTGTGAATAAAGATAGCATGATACTTATATCTTGCATAACTTAACCACATAGGTATAATGTTTCTTCTAATAACAATATCAGTTATGCAAATAAGAAAGTGTACCTCTTTATTAGTTTCTTTTTAATCCATGAATAGTTTTACATGCTTCATCTAATCATCAGGCGAAGCTAAAACTCGTCAATATATTTTTCGGACAGTTAGAGATGAATTTTGATCAAAACTTACTAATGTTCACGTTACTTTACAGTAAGTTCTAATTATAGGTCAGGGGAAATATTAGTGTGAAAATCAGTGTTTATTCATGGTCGGACTCCTTTCAGACTGGGTCAGCCTTCTTCCTTATTGTTTCCAGAAATAATCAAGTCTCTTCTCGTGTCTTTTTATAATATTAAATGCGCAGTGTTACTTAACAAGACGTTTCTTCTCCCGCTAAGTTTAACTTACTACGCAGTTTTACGCACACACTACTACGGTTTATAAAAAAATAACTTTTCCTGCATTCAAAGCTCGAAATTCTTAATGGGAGGCTAACCCACCGGTCGTCACCTATAAGCAAACATGTACCACTTGCCGATTCACGAAACTGGTTCCGCGGTCCATCCACTTGCTCGAGCGTTGGCCAACTTTCTCAAGATTCCGATGGGGCCCCGTGAGAATTTCTGAGAGGCAGACACAAGGCCAACTTCGAACTACGATAGAAAACAATGCGGCCTCGTATGGGATGGTGGCGTGAATGGAGACTGTGTTATGTTGTCTTCGAGTGTTCGATTCGAATTTTATTAACTTTTTTTTTATATTTCACTAATTTTGAGAGTTCCAAAACCTTAGTTTGAAACTAAAATAAGAAAACACACAAATGTACTTTATGGTTTAATTTACATTTTTAGGTATATGGGTGAATCAGTCATTGCAAGGCTCTATAAAGTAATTATAGAAAAAAACGAAGAAAAGCATGCATAATAAAACTTTTAAATTTCTATGTTTTGATTTTTGAAATAAAAAATAACTGTTACACAAGAAAGCAAAATTATAGCAATATCTCTTACTACTTTAACACTCTAGAGATGTCTTTTACACATATTTCATTTTTATTAAAAAAGATTTACAGCTAAATCCTTATGGTATTAAAATCAGAATAAATTTTAACTAAGTAAAGTTTTATTTCTCATAATTTGGTACACACACCCTGACCCACCTCTGTACAGGTTAACATAACCGGTCAACGAACAAACCTGGCAAATGGGATTTAAAGGGACATGCGTATTCTTTACGTATTTGTGTTATTGTAGACGTATCGGATACGTCATCGTACAGTACAGTAGCAAAGGTTAACCTTTACGTAGGTCGAGGTTCAAAGTTGAATTGCCTTTTGACAAATTACTATGAATTGGTACGTGAATTGATAGAGATACTCGAGTTGTGCCAAGGATATTGAATAATCTGAAGATATTTACGTCAAACCTAGGGATCCACTCTATAAGCCTACCGAAATTTCGGAGCGTCAGATGTCAGTATATCTATCGATCGTAGACTTACATAGTCATAACATCTAAGTGCTCCAAAATCGACATCGTCACCTAATCAACGGACGAGGCTCTGGCGTATTGTCTGGGTTTCTTTAATTGATATTGGCGACTTCACCGTTCTTTGTTTTATTACTCATTAAAATATTTAGACACTTGCAAATTCACAAAAATCGTGGACGCCATTTTATCAAGAATTAAATTGATTTGACGTACAGAGTATAGATATTCTGATACTCAAAAAATGCAAGTACCTGAATTAGATTCACATGTCAACAGAGACTTGAAGATTTTAGTGTATTGTGGGCGAAAGTCATTTGAGGTGTAAGTAATTTTGTTATGGACAAATGGCAAAGGTGAAAATAGGGCTAGCCTATGCCCACCAGTATAGACACAGTAATGTCGATTTAATTGCACTAAAATGTAATATTCAAATAAACATTTTATGTGCAATCAAATTTACACTATCAGAAATTAGGATATTTCAGAATTTCTGTCAACTGAGCTGGAATGGGCTTCAAATATTTATTCATAAACTCACATGGTGTTTGCCAATCCTGTGAGATATTTTAGGCATCAGTGTATTTATGTTATAAAAGTTTAAAATAGCATACATATTACATGTAGATGTAAGTATGGAAGAGCGGTACCTAACACAGGCTTATAGCTTACAAGGAGGTATTATTTAACAGTAATAGCAATTAAGCATATTGAAAATATTTTTTTTTTATTATTTATGTATTTGTGTGTAGAGAAATGGATCTATTGACGATACCCATAAAAAATGTTTTTTCAAAAATACTTATTTTAGTTTTATTAAATATTGTTCGCAAGACAGAAGAAGATATATATCTTCTTAGAGGGAGGTCATGAATGATTCAGTGTTATAGTATTGAGGTGATAACTTTGTGAAACGATTGCAGCTTTACTTAGCACTTGGGAATTCTCGTTAGAGACTGGTAGTTGTCTAACAGACGCCCACAGCTGCTGCGACGTGAGTCGAACGCGTTAATGGCTGTATCCGATGTCGCAACCATTGTATGGAAACGGAAACCTAGTTGTGAGCATAGGAGAAGCTGAAACTGGATCTATATTGACAATATAGGTTTAACTTACCGCCTGAAACTTCGTTAATCCTGCAGTTAAATTACTAAAATACATCTAATCTCCCAGCCAATCGTAAACTGTTATGAACTGTGACCATTGGGCCTTTTTATAATTCGAAAACGGCACGGCAAAATTGTATTACTATCGCCTCCTATGTAATAGTAATACTAGAAGCTGAGAACATAGGGGGCAATGGTAATTCAAATTTCGAAGTGCCGTGCCGTGCCGTTCGAATTATAAAAAGGCCCAATAACACATCAAGTTTTGTTTTTGAGAATTTTCTGCGGTAATGTGCTAAATAAGGGAATGAGAAATTTCGCCGCTTGACTTAAAGGCACCAGGAGATCTAATCCTGGGGTCGTGGGTTCAAGACCCATTCGCGCCGAACATTTTTATTTCCCTAATTTTTTTGTGAATATCCGTCTGCGAGTAAGCGTTATAAAAATACTAAATTTCCAATTTCTGTATGCAAAAACAATAAGTACTTTACATTAGATCACTAAGAATCAGCTTCCATATTCTGAATCTACCTATCAGTGTCATTTACATGACAAAAGAAAGGGATGCACTGAGCCTATCTAAAAAATTACAGATTCTGATTTAACCTTCTATTATAGCAGCTATTATAAACTCATAGTAGATACTTATCTTCTTATACTGAGTTTACTATGGAGAGAAAGTTGGTAAAGATAATCTTAGGATTTATCGGAGAGATGGTTAAAATTCTTGAGATCGGGTAAGCTTTTAAGTACCCTGTAATATCCAGAAAGTGAAATCTGAGGTTAGTAATGTGGTGAAATCCTCAGTGTGACTAATGGGTAATGCCTATTTAGGTATTTCCTTTGATAGAGAACTATGATCTCTGTATGAATTGGTTGTACAGTTTTATAAGAGTTGGTAAATGAACTTTGTTTTTCTTTGCTTGGTTGTGGGCGGGAGGCTGACAACCTTTGCATACCATAGCTCTGGCAAACGAGCTGAGAAGTCCTGTGACGTTAAAAGGTAATCATCGCTTATGGACCAGTGCAATGCCATTGCTGACTTAATACCAATATATCACCACGTTGTACGCATAAACATAATATATCTTGATGATATAATAATTTACAACAACTTCCGTGATACTTTCCTTTGTCTAGTCTTTGTTTGACTTTTTGATATTTTAGACTTTGTGTACCGTAAGCAAATCTACCTTTTATGCTATTTTCAGAATACACTTAATGTCTACTCTTGTTTAAATAAAAATGTCAATTTTTTGCATTTCTATGAACGTTGAAACTGAGCGTCCGAAATATGCCAACTATGCTGGAGATGATTGATTCCGTTCAGTTTTAGTTTATAGTTGTTTAGTTTTTTGGTCTATGTTCTTACTTAGATGTATTAACTAAGATGGTAGTAATGCTGCTTATTTTTGCTTAAAAATGTGTTACCCGCGAATTAATTATTGCGCACACAAATATTTGTTTCATTTAAACTAATATTCAAAACACACGTTCGCATATACAATTATAGATGAAACTAGAGAATGCCCAGGGCTTAGTTCCCGTGGAAATTTCGTAAAATAAATAAATAAGAAATAAAATTAATAAAATAAAATTTCCTTGCCTGCGTTATCAAAAGATCCCTAGTGCCAAATTTTGGCTTTCTATGTCCAAGGCGTTTCAGCTGGGTTTGATGAATCAGTGAGCGAGTCGGGACCTTGCATTTTATATATTAAGATAAGTTAAACTAAACCCTGAAGCTTTTAAACAAATACACAAATATTTTACTTTTTGCAAACTCGTCACCTTACTTATTCAGATCACTATTCTAATTGCTTCAATAGTCTATTTCTTTCATTATACTCAATTGCACAGTCATTGCACTTCCAATTCCTCCAATAATGAGGTAACGAAGCACTATTACCCCTGGATCACGTTTTTCCCGCAATGTCCCGGTCGACTAGACATTCCCGGCATGGCCGGCAGGTACCGTTGCCCATGACATTTACGGGTAAACATCCCAGCTCATTGAGCTCTGATCAAGAAACTTAGACCCGCATTACAGAAGGAGACTCAATACTTGATATATGTATACTGAAGTATTGATTATCTCTTTTTCTCACTATCAAAGTGACAATGAAGTCTGCTACTCAAGTATAGATCAGAGTCTACACACTGGATTCAACTGTTTGATAGAATTATCTGCTTGCGTTTCCACTACTGACTGAACTCATATAACCCGAAGCCCTATAAGTTTGAGTAACTTTTTAGATAGATAAATAAAATTCCAACACAGTGTATACACTTACAAAACATACAGTACAGAAAGAGACAATAACAAAAGCAACAATAGACCTTTTTTTTGTCTAATAGATGTATTAAATCTCGATAGGGCAACTTCTGGGTTAGTTTACGACAACCTCGATCACATGAGTTAGATTGTAGTCTATTCTTTATAAAATCACATTTCTTATATCAAAAACACAAAATTTATTGAGCGTGAAAATCTACAAAGTTGTTAAATGGTAGAAGTCGCTTTACCGAAACCAAAAATCTTAAATTAAATCTTATAAATATTTATGTAGATAACAAGGTTGTTCTCTTTTTAAATAGATTCCTTTTTTCTAAATTCGAATGTCACGAGCTATACAACGGTATTGGATAACATCCTAAGAATGTGCTGCGTTGGATTGGGGGTATGCAGGAAAAAAGTGTAACGTTACCTTAACAGTTAGATTCGATTTGAGTTTTGTTGTCTAACCGTACCTTGGAAGTAATCATAGAATGTCGCCATAGATAAAAAGTCATGCATGTTTTGAATTTTAAAAAGGTTAAAAATTATTCTTCTACGCTGGACTGGGAGCGAAAGAAAAAACTTAGAATTTTCCAGCTGCCTTCTTTTCCCAAGCATACTGTAAAGTCAGTAAGTAGGATGTAAGGGGATTTGCTGTAGCATGGGCGAAAGGCTGACAACCTCTCACCGTTGTACAACATATTCCATCTAACAACCCTCACAATTCATGTCAATCGTGACATCAAGTGATTCTAGGACTACTGAAGCTCTGCCTATCCCGGATTGGGATTACAGGCGTAAGCGTATAATATAAATGAATAAAAAATATTTTCATTCTTTTCGATTCGACAAAAAATATAAATTCATAATTAGGTACCTACTTATAATTTAATGTGGGTTGTGTACTTTTTTTTTCTTTTTACTTTCTTTGAGTTTCTTCATAAAGTTCTCAAGTAAGCCATAATATTTCAAGTCTAAAAATTTTCTAATGAACATATTGTTTAGATATTTCTTTACGAATTCTGAATATAGTCCCTTCATATTTTATTCTTTTCGTAATAAAAACTTTCCATTTTATTTTTATGTACCTACGTTGAAAAAAATCATATTTTTAGTGGCGTTTGAAATATGTGCAAATGCACATTGTATATCTGTGTATTATAAACTTGTTAACTCTTTCGATATGCGGCGCGTTGATGTCGTTTCCTCTGACATTCGCTCGTCTCTCCCGCGCCTTTTCACAGCGTTTATCTATTTTTATACCACACTAGTGCTATAAAGCTGGCTTAAGAATATTGCATTTGCTATTCTTTTTCGTTAAAATTGTTTATAATTTAGATTTTAGAAGGCGAAACAAGTCGTTGTTTTCGTAAATACTTTTGAGAATAAAACCCTGCTACTCATTTCAAAAGTAGTTTAGCATGTGAAAGCTTTAATATACAGTCAAAATTTAAGATTACAGCTATCTACTTAACTAAATAGTAAATATATACATCGATGTAAATGTAAGAAGGTAAAGAAAATTTTCTGTACATACCCCTTGTTATGTTGAAATGCGAAAATCAATCCTTTACAAAGACACAGATCCACAGGGTACACAGTAAACACGGAACTTAAACACCACAGATTTGAACTTTAACTTTGCACGACCACTTTTAACGAACCTACAGAGCAGAGAGGTACCAGGCGTGATTTAAGGTTCACTTCACTTCGCCCAAAGGCTCTATTGACACTTATCATCCCACGAGTCAAAAACACTCCAAAACAACACTCACTGTCACGAAAACTAAACGTTTCCTAATTCAATAAGTGACGTGTATGGCAAAACATTGCTGAAAAATCGACCGTTAAATCGAACAGAACCATCGCCGCGTTGCGAAGTTAAGTTAAAACTAAGTTAGTCCGCTATACGAGCGAGGAAAGACCGTTGATCCAGTTTGCCGGTCGATAAAACAGCGTTCACGGTATGCTACTTTACCGACGCAGCGTACTTTACTGTATAGCGCCTTCTCTTTCTTAATAAAGCCTTCGAGGCAAAGACAGCAAAGTCGCTCGTGCTGCCATCTATGCGGTGAAGAGCGAAGTATATGCGCTCGCGCCGCGAAGCCTCTCAAAATAACACAACCATAGCAACAGGTGAATTATTCCAACGTGTGCGTTACCTGCTCACTATTTTTTTGTATGTGTGCATTCCTTCGTGATTACACCCTAATGATAACGTAGTATTTTGTCCGGTACTATTTAATTTATCAGTAATGTCCCCACTGGCATGCTATTAGCTATTAGTGTTGTTTATGGAGGAATTAACTATTTATTAAATAGTTTCCTCGATGTTACTTAGTTGAGTTTATCATAAATTAAAATGCGTTTTATCTAGGTTTTTACTCAATGTAATTGAATTTGAGATTGCGTCTTATGGGCTGAGGAGACACATGTTTTATTCAATAGGTGATTGCTTTTAAGCCGATAAGTACAGGCAGTGGTAATAAACTGACGTTATTTTATGTTTATCTTCGTTATTTTTCTTCTAACGTTCTTTCATTTACATGTGTAACTATTTATTTATTATCAGTTAATTATTTCGAAACCGTATTGACGAAAATAACAATATCAGGGCATTAGATCTCTTGATATGCTATGATATCTTGGTAAAGAAGTACCCATTTAAGTGCTTAAAAAATACATCAATAAGTCGAGATTTCAAAATCTACATTAAATAAATAATCTTAAAATTCAGCAAACGTTGTGAACATCAAGTGTGACATTTTGAACTCTGTACCAATCTTTTTTCGTACGAATAAGGACGAAGATCGCATATCAATACCGTATTTTTTCGATAGACGCGCGAATACCCTTATTAATAGTCTCCATCTTCATTTTAATCACCTCTAGATATGTGCAGCTGAGTAAAAACTTAAAGAAAGTAAAAAAAACGATCCACTTAGCAAAAATCCCTTCCACAAAATTTACATAATCCCTGCAAATAAAATGAAGATTCAACGAAATCACTTCCATCCGAAGAACAAACAAAATCCTGAGCCTTTCGATTTCATTCATTTTTCCCGTCGAACAGAATTGGTTTTGTATCCATTGTTTTTTCAAGACTCGTAGTTGGTCCACAGAGTCGTAAGGACGGGGAGGTTGCAGCAAGAGTATACCGTGGTAATCATGTTTGTATTGTAATAGAACTACTTCTTATAATATGTATATGTACTTTGTGTTAAATATTTTCTTAATGGATTATACATACATCACAGAGAATAGGATTCACAATGGCGAGTTTAACTCAGAAGGAATGAGTTCTCTTCCAGATAACCTAAGTGACAGAGAAATAGTATTGAAGCGGGGAAAAATGTGTAAACGGGGAACAAAAATACTGACATGGCAAAATATATATCTTAATGGAATACACACTCAAATAATATAAGAAATCTAAGTTTACCTACATTTAAAAACCCTCGCACACACCTGTGTGTGCAGGATTTGTATCGCACGGCGCGTAAAAAAGCGCGCGATGACAGGTTAAATATCTAACTTCACAATTTTATGAATTTCTCACTTTTTGTTTACTGATCTAACCAAATCATGTTACAAATATTGCAAATATTTATTTTAAATATTGTAATATACAATTTAAATTCAAACTTGTAGCCATAAAAAATAATCAAGTTCAAAAAAATTACAGTTCACCATAAACTTTACCTTTTTATGATAGACGACATAAAATTGTCGCTTAATTGCTAACATCGCTTCTACTTTATTATTCTGTGGTGTGAATAAATATCGCAATTGGATTCTGGAAGACGAGCACATAGAGGTACGAAAAATGGATCAAGTATTTCAAGCTTTGTGGGCTAGTATAGTAAGAGCAATCAAATTTAAAATACCTATGGGTTTTAAAAACATTCGATTATTTATTGATCAATACAGAATTAATAATTATAGAAGTTTAGCAAAGTTATAGCAAAATTTTTACTTTATCTTGGATTTGTGTTAACGTGGATTTTAGAAGGAGTGATTATACTCATAAAGCTAAACAACTGTATCCAAGCATCGATTATGAAATTATCAAAAAAATACGACTTCATATACTAAGGTGATCAGCTGCTGTGTTCCTTGGAGAAAGTTGTTCCTTGGAGAAAATGGATTACTTTATTCTATACGAGTTTTCCGCCGGCGGCTCCGCCCGGGTGGACTACAGGTTATATCGTGCCCAGCTGTGGGATAAAACGTAGCCTGCGTAGCATTCCTTAAGGTATAATCTAGTTTAGGCGTGAAAGCATAACATACAGACAGACAGAGTTACTTTCGCATTTATTATATTATGTAGGGATTTTACCTACATTACAACAACGAACATAAATGTCTGCGTGTTTAAACTCAATAAAAAAAACATAACGAAGTTTAACGAAGTTATCTTCTTCACATTTTTTCTTCATTTCTTTTCTCAATCTGAATCTCAGTATTTTAAACTAATTACTTACTATGTGCCTTAACATTAACATATTTCTCCCTTTGCCATTCGAAAGGACGAGCATTGGAGGAGAAACTAATAATCCTTAAGGACCGGAGATGTCCAATTTAGAAAGAGTGGTTGTGTCCATTTATCACCATCAGGCATCACTCAAGTAATCGGGAAAAAATAAAGGACCGATCCAGACTGCTTTTGAACGTAAAGATTAGTACTAGGCCTTTGCCTCGACTTAAAGTAGCCTACGTCATTCTCATGATTTAAATGTAAAAAATCACGACGTTCCGTTGCTCGGTTTTGACGTTAAGGATGAATAAACAAATGCGTTTTCATGTAGTCAGAAGCGATATAATAAATTATAAAATGTTGTCATTTTATCCCAATCACAAACGCCGTTTGTTTTAGATATTTCAAGCATTATAAGTATGTATTTTTATAAAGTGACTTTAAAATTTATAAGAATGTTAATCAGCCCACAAAACTGAATAACTTTCCCGAAGGAACATAGGTGAATAAAAGTTTTCGCACCTCCACACAAAAGTGTTTTTTTTTATAGGTATCAAATGTTTTTTATAGTGTCAAATGTGTTACTTAGTGAAAGTTGTTCAGTTTCACGGGGAGTATGAGCCCCTAAAGTTTCGCTAGCTAATTTAGCATAATCTTATATAAACTCTTAATTGAAAACAGTTATAGTACAAAAAACATAATAGAAAGCAAAGACATACATTTATCCTTAGCACTGTCTAACATAACAAACATTTTGATTGTCATTTAATAAAATTCGGATACCAATTTCTAAACAAGCAGACAGGAAGCTCAAAATCCTAGTATTTTGTCAAACGTTACATGATTTTAATATTCGGAAGTAACCTACATAGTTTACGTAAACAAGATGAACTCAAAAACCTCTTACGAATTATCTTCCGGTCTGATTTCATCCTAATTTAATTTTGTTGTTTTTGTTATACAATCTCATTATACAATACCTAAAATTTATGAAAGTTTGGCGAAGAGTCAAGGTAAGAAAGGTTAGTTTTATTCAGTTAAAAAAGCTAAACATTTCAATTGGATAATTCATTGAATTTGAATGAATCTGAACCAATGTAGAAATTATCCAAAAAAAAAATTGACTTGTCATAAGTACCTACTTCAGTGGCGTGCATAGACATTTTAGGCAGGGTAGGCAGTGAACTTTTAGTGATGAAAATTATAAAGATTTTAGAATGTTAGTTAAAACAACTTTAGGTTATTCAAATCAAAATAACCTGTGCTTCCAAACTTTTATATGACAGTTTGAACACAAAATGCACGGAACACAAAATAAGCGGTTAGTAGGTATGCACACAGCCCGTGAGCCAATTATGAATGTCGTATATTTTAGTAGTATTAAAATGTCTTACTGCGGTACCTTTTTTTGCGTCAACGCACGCATAATGTTTACTTTTTCTTGAAAAGGTAAACTTGAAAAATTACGCAGTTTCGGCAAACAAACATCATCACCACACTTTTCACAACTTATTGTACTCATTTTTTTCTAAACAAATGTCGAATAATCACTATAAACTAATAAAACAATAATTTGCGAAAGTTTTCGTTCGTAGTTGCAAAAGAAAAACAATCCAACAAGAAAAAAATGCCGCAAAATTAAAAATCTATAACAGCCCTTCCAAACTTACCAAATATTGACACTTCTCAATTTGGTAGCATCGCTTTATAGGCAGAGCTTTTTTCGCCATACAATCAGTTCGTTAATTTTTCGCGGGGCAGGCGAAACAGCCAATCAGAAGCCAGCATTTTTCAACAAAAAAGGCATTTCAAACGAGTGCTTATAAGCTTCGCCATCTAGCGGCGGCGGCGAGCGGCACTAGTAACTAGTTTAGATGGCGCTGTTTTGAAAAAGTTTAAATTCGGTAAATCGTTTCACAAATTTTGATTCTGTGGTCGTTAGTGTACATTATATATTTATTTTTTGTTTTATTTTCGTTGAATACCCTAGGGTAGGCACTGCTTTTCTGCTTGTATGGAATGCACGCCACTGACCTACTTGGCTGATCGCTCAAGTGTGGAGAGGCAACACATTTTATTTTACAGTTCCTTACAGTTTAGTGGGTTGATACACATTCTTCATTTCCGCTAACTAAAGTCACCCAGTTTTGTAATCTTACAAGGTGGTATGGAATTTTTTTAAACTGAAAACTTCTTTAGCGGCGTTGAGCACTTTTATACGTGTTCCATTCCTTTATTCAATTTTTGACAGTTCGTTTAGTGATGCTCCTAATCGTTATAAATTCGATAAGATATTAATTTAAATAGATATCGATATAGTTTTTGCAAAAAATACCTTACTGTTTTTACCGCACAAAAATGCAAGATTTACTAAAAAAAATACGTGTGACACCTGAAAACCGGGCGAGTGTCATCGAAAGAATGAAAAAGTATAAATTGTCCGACTGGATCGTTATGTTGCGTATGATTTGCACAGTCAAGAATAAGTGATAATTGTTACTGAAGATTCAAATAATGATTCCAGTTCATTTCGAAAGCAATCCGATGATTCACGATGATAAAATAATATTAAAGTATTTTAGTGTATTTGCTAGATATGTATGTACATGCTAGATATGTATGTAGATATGTATGTACAAAAAAATTCCTGTTTTATTTATCAATTTAATTATTTTTTCGTTTTTATTTGTGTTAATTTGTGTACTTCATTAAATTTTGCATGCCTATGGTGGTAAAACATTACATACTATATTATTATTGTAAGACCTGATTAATGACTATGTTTTTAAGCAAATAAATTGTATTATTTAATCCCTAAAGTATTATGAACTTCATAATTTTCATGCTGTAGCTTGTAACTAAAGCAAGTCGAAACGATTAATTTCGATAAATTTATCTGCAGCGAATCCCACCACTAAGAACGATAGATCGTAACTTTTACTCACATGAATTTTCGTTTATTTTTTTTACACTGAGGCACTTAAAGCTTTTAATGTCTTAAATGGGTAATAAATAGGGTAAATGAATATGATTAAGTAGTTTTCACATTTCTCTTAACACGCATTTTAAAGTTTACTTTCACGAAAAACGTGTTCAGTTACGTTCTATAGCAACTGTCAAAAATTAAATAAAGGAATGGTACGGGGAAAAAATGTTAAACTCGCGATGAACTCACGTCAGATCGTCAGATGTCACGTGACCGTGATCGAAAATGCGTAGGATAGGGTTGCCAATGGTTGCCACCTTTTTCGAAGTGAAACTTCTTTAGCAGCGTTGTGTACTTTGAAGTATGGGTGGAAACCCGGACGGATGACAGCCCTATAGTAAAATTAATGGTAAAATTATCTCTGTGACAGATGTCAACGATGTCAACGATTATTCTCACATAGTTTGCGCAAATACCGATAGACTATTTTACTGAATTAAAAGTAGACAGTTTAGTCGAGTGGAAAAGTTGCCAGACTGTAAGCAACATGTCGAGGGTTCGAATCCTGAGATCGTGAGAATAACTGACCCTTTTTGTGTACTTTGTTTTATTTCCATATTAATGCACAACGTTAATGTTCAAGTTTTCACTTCTGCCGGCACTCCCGGAGTGCAACCCGTTGTTTTTTTTGGTATTGAATTTTATACAATCATTATTGATTTTTGCTATTGGATAGCGTAGCTGGGATCACATATCCAAATCCTGCTGTATACTCAATGCCCCAAGGTAAATGGCAAAGTTCATTCTAATTTGAACCTTGACACCATCACACTTGGGTAGATACTTAATTGAGGGAACAGATTAACATAATAATCAAAACCTTTAAAATTTAGTACTCGTAAAACTTACCCGAGTATATGTATTTGAGTACAAACTGCACTTCAGGTCCCAATGCTGATACTACTTCTAATGGTAACTCGTCGTCTTTGAGGACTTGCACTGTGAACAAAAATAACAAAGTTTAAACAAATCTCAGACAATCTTAACGAGGAGGAAATTTTCAAGTCGACAATATGTTTGTTACGCGATTACTCCGCCAATTATGAATGGATTTTGGTGATTATTTTTTTGAATGGTAGCGTAATACGACTTCAGAGGTGGTCCCATAAGAAAATATTAAAATTAATTCAGTGCTTTTTGAAAATATCAACAAAAACAAAACACATCTAGATGACGTTCTGGTTTATCAGCCGACTAGCATTCCGATCGGGACTTCGTTCCAGTGGGAATTCGGGAAAAATATGTAGCCTATTTAGCCTTTGTCCACCAACCCGCATTGGGCCAGCGTGGTGGACTATGGCCTAAATCTCCTTCGTGTTTCGAAGGGAGGCCCGTGCCCCTCGGTGGGGACGTATATGGGCTGGTAAGAAGAAGAAGAGGATTTAGTCTATGTTACTCAGGGATAATGTAGCATCCTAATGGTGAAATAATTTTTGAAATCGGTCCAGTAGTTTTTAAGTTTTTTTCGTTTCATACAAAAATACAAATCATTCCTCTTTATAATATTAGTGTAGATGTAGATGGGCATTGCTGGGATTAAAGTCTGTTGATTGTAACGTTTTTTTTTTTAACTTGGACGATTATCATTTTATTAGATGAATGTAAAAAAACAGGAGCTTATATCATATATCCTTTTTTCAATAAACTTCAGACATCTCATTGACAATACGTACGCTCAAATCAAATAAAGTCATTTATTGCCAGGAGTGATGATACATAATGATATAACAATATTAACAATTAAAATTACTTAGATTGGCACGCCTAGCTGGTTTTCACGTTCAGCAATATTGCGATATTAGCGATACCACTATATTTTAATCAAAAATCAAAAGGCATGGTCCAAGTCGATTGACAAATAAATTGGTTTGAAAAAATTCCAATAGAACACAGATAGACAGTGAGATAAAATTTTAGAGGACCTACCTCACTTCACCGTTTTTGAGCGATGTTCAACTAAAAGTGCTTAAAAAGTTCTAGAATCACTCGACACGAGACTTAACATTTCAAATTAATGTTGCGAACTAATAATCTATTCTTATTAAGTTAATTTACCTAAGTTACTTTCTCCTTTTCATGCCAGAGATAAGACCAGTAACGAGATTAAAATTTCTAATAGCCTTGTCTGATTTGAACGCTTACACTTCGTATCTGCAATTCTGCAGTCTCGTCCTGCAACATAAATGCAGTATTCTGCAACGCTGCACCAATTACAAGATGATTTACAACCAAAAACTACTAGAGAGATGATTTATTTGATATCTATGAGGGATTTGTTTTGAGTTATAGCTTCGTAGAATAATTTCAAGTTGAAATATTTTTCCAATGGTGTTTGAAAATGAATGACTATTTTTAATTCTTACGGCAATGACAACTGACATGTCCATTTTTTTTTGTTAATACTTGGAACACCTACAGCGTTTATAAAAATAGCTAAAATAAAAATAAAACAGATTTTCTAATAAGTTTTCATATAAAAGAACGATTTAATAAATAGCTGTTCAATCAATAAATAAATAAATGAATAAATAAATAAATAAACGCTACACACTCAAAGGCCCACACTTAGGTTTTCCCTTGTGTCGTGGGTCCCTCGGAACACACATAAAGACAAACACAAACACCCATGACCCGAGAACAAACATCTGCTTTTCACACAAATGTTTGCCCCGACTGGGGATCGAACCCAGGACCCGCCGATCAAGAGGCAGCGTCACTACCACTCGACCAAACCGGCCGGCCGGCCGGCCGTCACTACCACTCGACCAAATCATTTATTCGATTAAAACACAGTATAAATATTGAACAAAATTATAGTGGAATTTTTTAAAATAAACTTCGTACTCTAGCCCCTATTATTCATAAGAGCAATGTCGGTTAAAATTTAATTCTACGAAAAGCTACTCAGCCAATTAGAATTCCTGAAAACGATCTTCCATATACTTAACTGAATAAAAGAAAGTAATAGCTCCAACAATGCCAAGTCAGGGCCACACAAGCAGTCTTTTCTATTCTGTAGGATATAACCATTAGCAAAATTATCTGGTTCTTAGGCCGTGAAAAGAAAAATACTTAAGTAGCTGAAAGATTTTTTTGTGAACACATTACTTATTCTAATGATGATACTTCGCGAAGTACAGTTGTCCTATTTATTTATGTATTTCTTTCTTTAGTTATTTAACTGGTAACAAACTATTACTGATAGTAAACTTAATAAACATTAAAGAGTTAATGTATCGATATTTCATACTCACGCGCGTCAAAATATTAGGTAGGGGTAGTATATCATATAAAAGTATAGTATAGTATATATATATATATATCAGTATAGTATATCATAGGTAGGAATAGTGTAAACTTTGTAGAGATAGGAAAAAGCTTGACTAAGTAAAGGGGATTTTGTGATTAAAGTAATAAACATATCAAACGGAATAATTTCCTTTTTATTGTAACGAAACAATTAAGGTGAATTGCAAGGTTATTTAATCAGTATAATAGAAATGATAAAACACTTTATCAAATCCAAAGATAAATTGTATACCTACCTTAAATCCAAACTATTATCATAAAAAGGAAAGATTTGTATTTTTATGTTTGTAACGAATAAACTCAAAAACTACTGGACCGACTTCAAAATCCTTTTACCAATAGAAAGCTCTTTTATCAACGGGTAACATAGGCTACATAATTTTCCTGAATTCTCACGGGAACGAAGTATTATTTACAAAAATACAAATCTTTCCTCTTTATAACATTAGGGTAGATGTAGATATTAAAAATGGTCAGGTCACTTAAGTAATTCTAAAGAAATATTATAATTTAAAAACGTAATAAGCTACACACTCAAAGACCATACACGAAGACAGACAAGAACACCCATGTCCCGAGAACAAACCAAAGTCGTTAAAATTTTTCTAGAAATGCCGTATTGAGGAAGATGTAAATTGTAAATTACAAATTCAAAGCAACAGAGCATCGAGGCAATCAACGATCAAACAATGACAACCCAGACAATTACGTAGCTTGTTGGGACGGGCGGGACATCGGATGATTTATACTACAAATTTATTGGAAGCAGATGTAGGTATAACCTTTGGAGATGAGTAGATATAGATTCCATCAGAATGTCTGCATCAATTACACATAGTTTCGCTTCTTCCTTGTCCCATGTCAAGTAATTACTGTAAAGCAATTAATATGGAGTAACGCAGCGGAAGCCTTTGTCCAGCTGTGGGTTCTGACAGGCTAGGTAAAAAAAGACATCGGAGACCCGTGACCCCGCTGATAGAGAAAACGGAAAACCCTCCATTTATTTATTTTATTTTATTGGAATATACAACAAATTAAACGAGTAATAAATAGGTATATAGGTGGATACTTTAAATGTAGTATGCCTCTTACGTTATGCCAGGGAAAATCTGGCAGCTATTTTTCTTTCGCTCCCAATCCAATTCTATTTTCATTTAGTTTAGTCTTTTGGTACATGCTACATTCATGTTAAAGTTCAAATTAGAATGAACTTAGATAGCATTATCGAAAAAGAACTGCACTTTTGTTTCTGGCAGAGTATAGACATGCAAAACCGTAACATTAAGCCAATTTACAATGCAGCTCCTCGTTTTTACATGTTATTCATGTAGGTATTATTAATAATAATAAACGGATTTTATTTGTCCATAAAAAAAGACATACAACAAACCTTCTAAAATAAATAATACAGGACAAAATGGTATGTGGCTTCAGACCGACCGCAGCCTTAAGAAGGCTGAAGCCGCTGATACTCTGCCACATCCTTCACATGATTAGATATGTTGTATCTGTTGTATCGAAATAAAGTAATCTGTTCCAAATGCATGACCCTATATTCTTAACCCTTACTTGCCTGGATCTACTAGGTAAATCTGTGTACTAAAATGTAACTAACCATTGTTTTCTCGATTAACAAGCGTCAGTTGGTCGCCCAATAAACATCCACAGCGGACCAATTGTCTAGCAAGTTATGAGGTAATTTATCGGCTCGCCGTGAAATATCGACCGGCAAACTATGGGCAAGTAATAAAACTGGGGAAAACAAGCATTTATATTACCGAGTCATCCTCACGGGAAGGCAAACCCTAATTAATAATACAACTGTAATAAACTACTAAATTATACACGCCCATAAAACTTATAAAAGTAGATTTTGCTCTCGATCTACTCGGAACTCTATTCTTTACGACTTATCTGTATAACTTTCACTTAGCTGAATCCACCGGAAACGACTAGTTACGCATACAAAGAAGAAACTTAATTATAACTTTTGCTACAATTTAAAAGTTTGATACGATCAGACAAGAGCCTGCACAAAACTTACGAGCAATTATTTTGCAGAAGATCCCATTGCACGGCCGTAATTATTTTGAAAGGAACTTTACGACAGTCATAAAATGATGTTACTTTTATATTTTATACACATAACAACCACTGGCAATTGTATTAAAACTTAATTACTTACTCTTGGAATACCTGTATGGTGTATTAAACAGGATACAATTACGCTTTAAGTGAAAGTCATAAGAAGTTTTATTATTTATGATTCTCATGGAAAGTATGTTATTAGTAACCCTTTTTCGTCGCGTGCCGACTTTATCTTTGCTCATTCCTGTCTACTATGAGCTCATTACTCCAAATTGTAGTTGTTGAGGGTAATTTTCAATTGTTTAGTTGATGGGCAACATCATTATGCCATGTTCCCATGGGGTCTTCGCAAAATTAAAATTATGTCAAGTAAGATTGCCAGATAACGTATTAATTAATACTAAAATACACAGGGCATCCAGTCATTGTGTTGTTTCTTTTTTAGTTACATAGTCAACAAAATTATCGTGTCGGGGAAAATTGTTGCTTGTGGAACTGGTATAATTACGTGAGTAGGTAGGAGGTACCGTGTTGTCTTTGCTAAAATCAAACACATTACACAAATGATTACACATTTAACTTAATTTATAAATAGATTACTAGGATGCCCGTGTCTTTGTTCCCGTGGGAAGTTCGTAAATTCTCTCCTTATTTCTTTTCTATTTTATTAAATGAACCTTTCCTATGCCAAATTTCAGTTTTTTAAGTCCAAAGAGGGTCTTGGCTGAACTTTTATGTTTCAGTGAGTGAACGTTTATGTTCCTTTTCAATTTAAATGTTTTAGAGAGAATGGGAACGAAACCTTATGGAAAAACTTAGATTTTGGCTCATTCTTCTCCTGAATTTTGAAACTGTTATGTTTACAAAAGAGTTCTATGCAATTATTCCCCTTGTGGGCTAAGTCCACCTTTGTACTGTTTTTTTTTATTCGTCTTGTGTAACTTATGCTCATGTACAATAAATAATAAATACATACATACATTGATATAAAAGATTTGTACTTAATTTCCCTATTTTTCCCTAGATGATTTCATATTATCCTGCATTTGTGACCGCCATTTTGTCCGCCATTGAAACGTCTTCAGTGGCCCGTTAATAATTCATTCAGCTAATTAAAATATTTCCCGAAATGGACAGAGGCGGTGTAAATAAATATTTATAAAGTGGTAATGATATTCCCCTTT
The DNA here is from genome assembly GCA_949987775.1 of Aproaerema taeniolella. Taxonomy (NCBI): domain Eukaryota; kingdom Metazoa; phylum Arthropoda; class Insecta; order Lepidoptera; family Gelechiidae; genus Aproaerema; species Aproaerema taeniolella. The sequence continues at coordinate 6,403,825 of OX465259.1, read as the reverse complement.
GCATCAAGGTCTGATTCACGATTCCGCAAAACTTTCACTGCCCGAGGCGTAAAGCCTTTGTGAATAAAGTAACGACTTTTTGCGATATACCTACTATTTATTTGGAAAGGAATAAGCCTTTAACAATTCCTACCTAGACTGATTTAAAGCTTTCTCGACATTTTTGGCATTTTCAGATAAGCGTCTTGGGATCATAAAATAACATACAAATACCTTCAAATCTTTTAAAAAAGCTAAATACCTACTTATCAAAATTACTGAAGACACGTATATTACTTCCACTCTGGACTGGGAGTAAAAAAAAGACTTAAGTGGGATGCGAGGGTTTGGCTCTATCGTTGGCGAAAGACTAACTACCTTACTACTATACTCGTGATCCATCATGAACCCTCAGAATGGATGTCCCATGTGGCATCAAGGGTTCTAGAACTATATGACTTTCTCCCTATACCAAAAGAGATTACCTGTTCTGTGGTTTATACTTTCAGCGTAGAGTAGGTAACTGACACACTAAACATAAACACTACCCCTTTTAGTCGAATGCTTGTACAATTTTATAATAGCAAAAACTAACGAGCACGAAATTTTACCTATCTCTTTAAAACAAGGGGAAGTTAAAGAAACAATAAATTGACTTTGTAATGTATTCTATGTCTTTGTGATAAGATCGATTTTGCAAAGCGAAATACAAGGATCGGATGACCTACTTAAATGGCTACTTAAATCGAAATTTGTAATGTAATGGAATGAAACCGAAAGCATGGGACCGAAAAATGAAAGTAACCAGAATATTGTGGAACGTAATTTTATTTTAAAATGAAGGACAGCTTTGCGTTGGTAATTGGCTATTATTGCAAAGTCGATTTCCAAAATTAGGTACATGACCCAAATTAAAGGGTCAAGTTCATTCTAATTTGAACCTTATCACCAGCAGGCAGGAAAACATGGATGGATACATACATACATTCACACGTACAATCCCTTAAGGGGTAGGCAGAACGCCATGTGGTTCTGAAACCACTTGACACCACATTTGACATGACGTAATAAATGAACGGTTCCTAAGCAAAACATATCGAAAATTAAGAAGATACCATTATCCGTTCCAATATAAATCGCACAAATTTTTTATTTACAGCCAACTTAAAACGGCAGGGCAGCGAGTTGGAATCAGGTTTTTAATTGATAAACATTAAGTCCTGGTCTGAATTGTACATACTCAATCGTAATCCATCAGCCCTGAAGGTCGAGACCATAAAATGGCGCGTGAAAGAGCGAAAATGTCATTTTGGACATAACTTTCCCACGAACGGCGATCGGTTTCAGGGTTGGTAGACATCGCATTCATACACGTACGGTCGGCAAAGAAATTGGTCTATCAGTTTTCACAGAACTTCCCGTGCAACCAAAATATCGCTAAGGTTCACAATGTAACAAAGAAAGAAGTAGAATGATGACGTATTATGATGCAGTAATAATGAGATGCCATATGGAGTCAAAACTGTCAGTTCATTATTGCAAGGAAAAATCAACCTTGTTGTTTTATGTCACGCAAACGAATTTTAACTTATGGTGGTAGGCCACATTTTTGGCCGAAGTGTACGTTAGGGTAGTTCACCGATAATCTTCAAGGCGTCGTGAGTCAATTGGGTCCCATTTATCCATACTTCCATACTAATACTATACATGCGAAAGTAATTCTGTATGTCTGTCGTCTGTCTGTCCGTCTTTCATGCCTAAACTACTGAACCGATTTTGATGAAATTTGGTACAGAGATAGATTAGAGCCTGGGAAAGGACATAGGCTACATTTTATCCCACATGCAGTTAGGCACGATATAACCTGCAGTCCACGCGGGCGGAAAGTTAGTATGATATAAGTAAATACACGCAAACCTCGAATCAGTTGAAGGTCTTTCAAATAGCTATTGAAAATACAAATTATTAACGATAGCTCGCTTCGCTCGGGTTTAAAGTGCGCTCACGTTACACATTCTTACCGCAAGTACTCGTATATCATTCAACAAAAAAAACCGGCCAAGAGCGTGTCGAGTCACGCGCATTGTAGGGTTCCGTAGCAGCATGGTTCAAATACTCGTACATTCTTATTAATCCCAACAGTGTTTGGCACTTGGTCGACTATTACTCGCAAACTTGAAGGACCAACTTATGTGTGATAGTTTTCCTTTAAATTTCGTTGTATATTCTACCAACGTGAATTTTTCACATTTTTAGAAACAACCGTTTAGCAGGTATAGGGGGGGACACTTGTGTTTGACAAAAATTTTCAATTTAAAAATTTATATTTCGCAAACGGAGTGCTTAATCGAAAAACGTTCTTAGTAAACCCCTTCTATCTTTTAAAATGCTATCCTATGACACCCCACTCAATGATATTGGCGAGAAAAAAAAATTCATCGCCCTTTCACGTCTATGGGAGACACCCGAAAAATTTTTTTTTCCAAGATTTTACTCTACAGTCCTGTCGGCGTGATTCATATGTATAATCATGCTTAGTTTCAGCTCTGTAGTACCAAGGATTTCTTAGGAAACCTGCGGACAGACGGACAGACGGACAGACGGACAGACGGACATGGCGAAACTATAAGGGTTCGTAGATTACTACGGAACCCTAAAAACCGAGGAAACAACAAAAAATATTCATATTTGCATTTATTTACGTTATATTTAAAAAACACAATATTTCTGACTTGCTATAGTCAAATCAGCTATAGTCTTTATTGCGTCATACATTTTTGCACTAAATCATTGAATTTTTCCTAACTTTTCATGATTTGTTTTGAAATTAAAATTAGGCGTCAGTCAAACAATATTGTTAATAGATTTCATCTCTGAAAGATTGCTGATTATTTTTAAATTAATTTTAATTTATTTAAATTACTTACACCACATGATTTTGGGCTACATAATATGCACCATTTCCGAGCAATCCATTGTTATAATTCTTAAATGTTTCATTTCTAGTTCTTTAGCTTTTATATTCTATTCCGCTTTCCGCTCGTGATTTTGTTCTAGACAAAATATTGAAATTTCCTGTACCTAGTTCATATGCCTTGCAATGTTCGTATATAGATAAACTTCACACATCAAAATTCATTTAGTGGTTATTATGAGTAATAAACATCAGTCTTCACATTATTGTTTACAAAATGTTGTTAGATAAAGAAAAAACCAGCAACCCTAATCATCGGGTAATTATAATTACGAAAGACTTTTTTGCCACCCAGAGATAAAGAGCGGTCAGCAACGCAAGCTCACGCACCACATCCATCAATCAACATATTTAACATCACTGAGAATCATCGCGATCTGTGTTGCAAACTGTACACTGGAGACATTCAGAATATTTGAACTAGATACTATACCTAATAAGTAGCGTATAATAATAATTCCTTAAATTGAAGTGTCCGAAAAACAATTACGTGTATCTGATCTTAGTGATTGTTTATCTAAATATGCACTAGAAAGGGATGGTTCACTAATCCCTACTAAGGTACCCATTGAGAGAAGATTAACGAAATTTTGCGAATATAGATGACAGGGGTCGGCAGAGGGCGTCGTAGACGAACGACTCCGGGTACTAAATGCCATGATGTAGTAATGTGCAAGGAGCCAGAAGGCACGAGTGTCAACGTAGGTACTTAGTCCAAATTGGTGAAATACTGTGAAAAGGCCGTGTACTCCTAACACGTATGTATGTAAACGTATATGAATAAGAAGGAAATAAGGTGGGTTAAATTCAATGCCCTATGTGAATCGCATACCCATATCAATCACTGAGTCTCCGAGACATAATTCTCCCTCGTGGTGCCACTTTCGGGACAAATTAGCGAGTCCATGAGAAAACAGCGGGTTTGGATCGTACCAGGTAGCTATCCGACATTCATCACTTATAACTTTTAAACGGCTGAACCGATTTTGATCACAAATACCGTCTCGACTACGTCAGCTATCAAACATCAAAATCGATCCTTTACTTTAGATGCTATCGGTGCCCCAGACAGACACTCAGAGAGATAGGTCAAATTTATAACGTCCCTCTTTTTCGTCGGGGTTCAAAAATTAATACAATATTAGTCTAAAACAAGGTGGTGCACTCCAACCCCGTCAAGTGAAGATTAGTTCTGAACGCACGCAGCCCTGAATGTCGCACAATCATCGATTCTCTACGGGACGACAAACTAGTCGGGTAACGGTGGTGTAATGCTGTAATATGCAAAGCGCATACGCAGAAATGACTGTTCTGATGTTCCGTCATGTTCCCCATCGGATTGTGGTTTACTGTTAGCGAAATTATGGTTAATTTTCCGCTTGTGAATTTGTCGACGTGGGTCTATTGAGTGGATAATCATTTTGTAGTATTGAACGTATCATGTGTTTTCCCTTTTAGTAAGTTAGCCGAAAGAACTTTTCGCGTGTAGAAAACTTATAAAAAAGCACAAGAATTCGGACTTCGGACTGTGATATTTCAAACATTTTACGTAAACGCAGTTTACGTATTACGTAAAAGCGGCTATTCCTCTAATCACAAAGGCGTCACAATGGTGACGCCGTTGAATGACGTTGGTGACCATTTTAGTATTTTACCCGTTAAGGTGGTGAAATTAAGAACATACGACACCTCAAAATTTGATTACAACCACCCTGACCAGCAGCGCCTTCGCTAACCGAACGTTGTGTTGCAAACTACTTAGCAACTTAAAAACCGCCAGTCAAAGCAGCTGTTATCAAATGGATGAAATTAGTTCTTAATTTCGGCATCTGAACGGATAAAATGTCGCCCATTTTCATCCCACCGCCATTGAGACACCATTGATTAGTGGAATAGCTGTCATGGCACTATTTGTTGACTTGCTAAAACAAACTTAACCTTTAAGAACTCGAACACAGAAAATAAAACCGACCCAATCCAAAGCATTCAGCTTAATGACCACTTGCTTTCTAAACCACACTATACAGTAGACTATAAAATTCCAGCAAGTCCTAAGTAACTGTGACAAACAGTCTTCAAACATTCGTGTTAACAAGCTATGTAGTATTTCTAAGCTTGGGGCGTACTCGATGGACGTCAGAAATGCAATTTTTGTGGACGTATCCAGGATTTGTTAGCGAACCTTCGTGGAGCGAGTGGGCTGCTTTTTGTTTCAAATCAAAATCAAAACTTGTCTACCTAAACATTAGGTATACGATTATTGAACATTCAGGTTACCTACCACGATCGTTTAAAAGCATTTCTGTTTAGGATCCAACTTTGAACTGCTTCGCAATTGGAATGTTTTTTAAAATGGTACCATGATGGCGCTGCTTTTGAACTGCTCGGTTGTCTATGGTCCATTTTAAATGTCTACATAAATTGTCGCTGGTCTGCCTTTGAATCGCAACAGCGCCAAAATTGAATCGCTTATAAGCCATCATGGTACGAATAAGCGTTGCAGACTTGTTTAGGTCCTAAATTGGATCGCGCTAAGCGATCATGGTAAACCTCCTGAACTATTTTAGTATTCTTCGTTTTACTACGAGTACCAACTATTTTCTCAATTCTTTATTGTTCTCATACTTACGGTTGTACAAGGTGGTTACTTGAAAATAGGAACCACATTATGGCCCGGTAGAGCACGGCAATTTTACTGACGACTCAGATAAATAATAATATTTATGATACAGTATTATATGTTTAATACTTTGTCTTAGTTTTATGGAGTTGATAGTTAGGCAGAGGCTTGCACCGACTCTTACCCGCAACCTTGTCAGTGTAAAAATATCATTAGAATAACGCTTAATTTACTTTAAATGTGCTCAAAGAGTGTGAATAATGTGTCCAGCGCTAAACAGAACCTACATTTAGTAGAGGCTTTTGAAAGCTCAAACGAAAAAAATACCCACACAACCCCTCAACTTTGAAGTAATATTGATCTTCACACTCTTTAAATTGAATTTTACACGCAAAAAGAACAAATTTACTAAAATAACGTTGGACTCAGGGTTCTAAGACAACCCAGAAGATCTCTGACATTAGTTGGCTCATCTGACACAAGAACAATTGACCCAAGGCCTTACCTAACTAAATACGGCCCTGTAAGTATCCAACGGTGAGTGGACGTACTAGACCCCATCAAGTACTGTTAAGGGGAATTAAAGTGACATCTCCTGTCGGTGGTTTTTGCACACACATCGACATAACAGCGGATACGGCGCGCCGGCGGCAGTAACTTCTCTTTAAAGGAATACATCGGGCAATCGGCATTATTCGCTAATTATTGAGTGAAAGTATTACAATTACTCATTCTTTTTGCGTACCAGAGGACACTGAGGACTTTCGTGCAATAATTATACAAGTCTCCTAGTATGGAAAGCCAGTCGCTCACAAAGTTAATTAAAAAATTACTACCTAAGTCTTATGTTAAACTTTGTGAGAGAACAAATAAAGTATTTGTTTAATGTTGTAATTTTATTACTATCAGTAATTTTGAAAATCCAGACTTTCTCCTTGTGTATGTCATAAAGGGAACTTTTATTTAAAATTGTGTAAAACTTCCTCTGGAGATCAGATAACATGAACAACACGAACAAACACGCACTTACTTTTTTTCTCATCTTTTATTTTTTATTTTTTTTATATTATATTAATAAATTTTATATTTCCTTACATGTTGTTCTTCTTTTTTCTTGACTTAATTTAGATTTTTGATTAAATACTATATTCTGATTCCTTTTGCGTTATCGATGTCTGTATAACCTCCGCTGTGGCTTCACGTAGCTGAATAAACATGATTTCATTTCATTTCAGATACAAAAAGGGGCAGACGGATTAAAACTCATATAGAGCTAAGGAAAATACTTTCCCTGCTTCAAACTAGCTCCATCGGTGAAATTTGTCCTTTGTTGAAAGGAGTCTAATTAGAAGCTGCTGATCTATTATGATTCCCAATAAACAAAGGGGGTTGTAGACTCCTTAAGCGTTGAGATCAAAAGCAAAGAAATGCTCCGTAAACCCTAACGTTTACACTCGGCTAGAAGACATGGCTGCCGATGACAATGCCGCAGATGTAGCAAAGCCAAAACTGTTAAGTCACTACGAAAAAAGAAGACTTTCGTGGTAGGCCACGTTTGATAAATAAAGTGAGGGTCATTAATTGAAACATTATCCCAGTGGTGAAAAGTTGTCAGCATTTCGCCCACAATACAGCATAACCATCTAAAATTATATTACTGGCTTTTACAGTATACCTAGGAAGAGTTGGCAGCTGGCACATTCTATGTTTTCTTTCACCACGGAAGGAAAAAAGAACAGCAAAGAAATAAAACAGCTTACCACCGTGTTGAGGATGTGCACAAAGAAGGAGACAGGGCTCATCTCCCGGCTCCCGACAGCAGTCTCGTACGTCCCGGCACGTGGTCTGGGGGGTCACGGGGACCGCGGTCGGGGCCCACGTAGCCCCCACTTCGCACCACACGCGCACTATCATCTGAAAGAAAAAGGTTCACTTGATCAGGGTTCTGACAGAATATCAGCGCTGCTGTGTGCGAGCATAGCAGCAACATGCTGAGTCAGCGCCTTTTTGACTAACACGTTGTTTTATTTTAAGTTTAATTTGTTGTCTGTATTGTTGTCAGTTTTAGTTGAATAAAGATTTTCTATTATTATTTTTTTAAAGACGAAGACGAAGTAAACTCTATCCTAATAAAGTATATTCTTCTTCTTGTCATGTAGGTATTGTCAGGCAGGCGTGGCGAACTTGACTAACCCTGGTGTCAAAGTTTTCAAACCGCCTAATGGTATCCGACTTGGTTTTAACGACTGTAGTCAACCGACAACAGCCGGGATAGACAGCTTAACGTGCCCTCCTAAGCACGAAAACGCTCGTGATGAATTTATTCAAATAACACATCGAACACTTTTCCATTCTAATTAAGTCGCGGGATGACACGTGCTGAAGCCAGCTGATTAATTTGCAAAGATTTCAGTGGTTCAATCTAATAATTTTATTCTTTAATCTATAACCACCCAATGCTGAGTCTAGGTAGTGGAGATTGTACTCCATACTCTTCTATATGACCCGAAGACCGAAGAATTATAAAAATGTAACATCTCAAACAAAGCCCAACATTAAGATGTACAATCTAAGACAAACATAACACATCAGACGGACACAATACTTCTACTTTCGTTTTAACTTACCATTAGACGGAACCAGCATTATGACTAATGCCTGTTATAAGACGATATTATATAAGTTACACTGTTTTATTAAAAAGCAAAAATATTTCATAAAAGTACGCTTTCACAAGATAATATATTGAAGAATGAGCTCAAAATTTATCCAGCTTTGGACGAAAAGCACGTTTAATGCTGAAAAATTATGTTATCTGTAGCAGCATAAAATCTACTTACTGTGCACAGTACTACGGACCGAGCGAGATTCACTCATGCTTGCACAAAGATTTGCTTAGTAAAACACGGATTGTTATTTTATGGAAAGCTGGTGGATCCGAAGAGAGGCTACTAATAATTTAAAATGAAATGTGAATTTAAGGAAAGGCCAAAGGAAACAATGTAATAGTGATAGGTTTAACACCTAACACTCAAAGCCAGCCACCTAAGATTTTAGACGAATTTTCGATACAAGTTTACGTAGCTTCAATTTTAAACACGAAGTGAGTTGATATAAACTTACTCTAACATAATATAACTTGAATGAGTAAGTTAATTTATGAAAAGTAGTCAATTATGGTCAATTATATAAGCTAAAAATATTTTTTTTCTTTATCTTCGGGTTGGGATGTGCTTATTATATCTGCAACTCCAACTTTTCCTTTTAAAAGTGGAGTAATTCGTCGGGCATAAATCCTATAATAAGACCTACTGCCCTAGAATTGGCTATATAAAGTTAGTATTAATGTGACAGACAAGCAGCAGAAATCCCCTGTGAGCCGTGGGCTGCCCAGCTGCAATTAGCTGAGGGGATTATATCCCTAGAACTAGATCTGGTGCTCTAAACAGAATATTTAATTACCACTCGCCGTCAGACGTCAACTCGTTAAGCAATCCGATTACATAGATTTATGCTCCTGCAGTGCTAAATGTAGAACTCTGAGAAAAAAATTATGTCAAGTAAGATCTGCAGCTCAAGCACTACATGAAAATAAGGCAGTCTAATGTCAAAAACGTGTCAAAATGACAACGCCAGACGGCGAGGAAGCCTTTGCGCGATGCCCTCGCGTAGGTAATCAAAGTGGAGTTTTACCATCATCGGAGTGACATGGCGTACGAGTTTATCGCGGGCCGTGCTAGCTATGCTGTTTCAAAAGGTAAGACAAAGGCACATGACAATCTTAACTCATTGATTTCGATTTTAAATATTTAAAAAACAAAACTTAGAACCGTCTCATCTGTAGTAACTTAGACAAAACAAGGCAAAACTGCAACTCTAACATGACAAAGGCAAACTCGCGCTCGGCTGACGGTGAAATTTCACTTTGATTGCGCGAGGGTCCCGCGCAAAGCCTTGCTCGCCCTATGGCGTTGTCAATGTTGACATTTTGACATAGGACCGCGGTGCTATCGCAGCGCTGTCACTATCGTACTCGGCCTGCTGTAGACAAAATTGATTAATTTTGCTTGTGACAAAAATATTTTACCCACCAATTATCTATAAAATGAGAATATTTCCACAGTTTTACTATTTTTGGTTCGTGTTTTCAATCGCATGGTAATAGTACCTAATTGTAAGAATTAACTCTATGCTATTTTACATTCAAAACGTTTGCTATGTTCCGCATTCTATTCTCAAAACGATAGCAAATCGATCCCTTTTGATGTTAGATGATTGTCGTCGAATGGTCTGAGGGTTCAACACAATCACGTAGTAACAGGGGCGAATTAAGTAAAGGATTTTATTTTAAGCTTTTTTTTTAGGATTCAAATACCTTAACAGGGTCACCTAGGTTATGGGCAGGAGGTTAGAAAGTCCCAGTGTACCAGGCCAGGGTGCGAAAGAAAACCCAGTAATGCGAGGTAGACGAGGCACGCAGGCATAGTTTGTGTTGTATTCTCGAAACCTCCCGCATTACATTGAAAGAAGCTACCGTGATGAGTCTCCCATAATCATAAGTATCACCTCTAGTTAGCAGTGTACTTGGATCGTAGGTTATTTCCACACGTTCGCGTCCGCACAAAGAAAAAACATCCGCGCATTAAGCCCAAATTGACGTCTTCATCGCAATAAGGAATAGAGTAGCTTCCTTGATGTCTAGAGTGCTAAGTAGCGCTAACAGTCTCCTAAGAGCCCTATACTCTATAGCATTGATTCCCAAAGTCCACGGGAGACTGAAAGTCCAGGGAGTCTACGTTGGCGTGACAAAAAAATGGGATTCACAATTCGTAAGCAGGGATCCCCGAAAATTTATCTGGTTTCGATAGCGAAGAACTAAAATGTTGGCTTGACTTCACCTATGAAGTAAAATAAGTGAGAATTGATTGGTTTCTTGTGCTGTCAGTAGATGTCAAATAAGTAAAGTTGGATGGAATCATTTTTTTGATTGGACATCCACTCACAGCACTATCAACGAATTAATTGACAATATTCTCACTTTTTAGTCGAAAACCGCAACGTGGTTGAAACTCAGCTGCAACGCAAATTTTCATAGTCAGATATAATCTTCATATTTTTGCCGAGTTTTGGGAATTTGGTAGAAATGTAGCTGTCCACCGGAACCAGCAAAATGTTGAAAGTTTAGGAACCTTTGCTCTAGAGATAGGTGGGTTTGCATGTTGTGGGCGATGACTCTCGCAGGCATAAATAGTAAAGTAGAGTTTAAGTTAACCAATTGTAACGTCACTAACACCGAAGCTATATTAAATAGTTTTCTAACAAATTGAAAGGACATGAACGAATGTACTAAGTCACTGTCAAATATTATTGAACCTTCAATCTTCAAAGCACTTTTATGCTGATTGCCCAAGTGGCTGAGTCCAGCGCTGTGCGAGTGACACGTGTTTTCCCTTTGTCAACGGCATGGTCCGGGTCGACTTTTGTCGAAGTCAAAGTGGATCAAAATCACCACAAAATGCCTCACTTTACATTCAATGTTCTTTTCTGTTGCATTCTTCGTGGTAGATATGATCTCTATCTATATCAGATAGATATTTTAATGCAGATATTTGTATGCTCTACCTGCGAAGTCTACCGGTAGCTAGAACTAAAGTAGATTTTTATTTATTTATCACAGTCCCATTTATGGTATAAATAACTTATAATTATGTACGAGTAATTATACTTATTTATAACAATGTTAGTTATTTTCTGGTTTCCTCTCCCTTTTTTGTTATTATTTTAAATTTTTCGTTGCAATAATTATGTTTTACAAACTTTCAATTCCCACTCAGCACACTCCTTTCTTCTGCTCTAATGTTATCTGGAAGAAATCCCTCTAAGGCATAAGCCCGCATTTGTAATTTTTTTTACAAAGGCGGGCTTATGCCTTGGAGGGATTTTTAACTTTGTTTTGTATCCTTTGTTACTGTATTTTGTACAATAAAGTGTTCACATATATCGGTACACAAAATGATTAAAAAATGTGAAAAAGTGTGTTTGTTCAAATTTTAGTTGTTTTCTTAGCGGGTAGGGTTGCGAGTGTAGGTAGCAAGGTAGATGTACACACGGCAGCACATCAGGCTATACATATTGACCTTGATGTCGCCCTTATCTCGCTTGTTATAGCGCCGGCTTTTGTAGTGCAAATGGGCAACCTGACGTGCTGCTGTCCGTACTTTTAGACGACACGGCGGGTAACTTGATTAGCGGTAGAGACGCATTCCTCTTTAATTAAAGTTGTAATACTTAACTTCTTTACGGGAATATGTAACTTAAATACTCGTCCATGAGTTCCAAATTCTCTCAGACGTTAGCTTCTTAATTCGATTGTGCTTCAACTTCATCACTAATGGCGTTAAGCCCAACAGCTTAATGCCATTATAGTTAGTCAAGTACGATGATGGATGCAAGACAGTCTCCCCTTGTCTCCCCCCCCCCCCCTTTACCAGGTGTGTGCATCACGATAGTTGGCAGTCCATAGAGTACAAAACATTATAGATGCCTTCAAAACAAAACTCGGCTATCACACGTTTTTATTGGAATGTGTGAAATCGTAGAAAGAGACGACAATATTAGTTGATATAAGAAAGCTCTATACATATATATCTTGCTCACACAATAGAAATGACAGTGTTTTTGTTTCGTAATAAGAATAGTGTTGCATTGTTTTTGAACTGAGTATGTCATAATAATAAAAAATATTTTTTCTAAAAAGTTCAGGTGACTTAAATTATTTTATTGGCAAAAGAATTTCATATCCACAGCTTCCTTCTTTATCGTGTAGGTATCGTCATAGCATAGTCATCAACATTACCTAACGCAAATTATGATCAATCAGATGACTATCAAGATTCAAAGGCTTCTATTGAAATATATATTGATAGCCGCGTTCGGTTCTACATATACATAGCTTCTTCCTATTACTTATTATCCAGTTCATCATCATCATGTCAGCCGCAAGACATCCACTGCTGGACATAGGCCTTCCCCAGGGATCTCCACCTCGATCGGTCCTGCGCGCCACCCGCATCTAGCGGCTTCTACAATCTCAATCGCAATATCTATTAACCGGTATTGGTAGTTATTCTGTAACACAAATTAGACAGGATAATCCCATCCTTTCTTTATGTTCTACGCACCCAACTCGTTACCAACTTCCCTGCCTTGTAAACTGGTGTCCCAACTTCTCAAGAAATTTTATCCCTCGCGCATACAATTCCCGTGCTGAGCGGAAAACTTGTAAGACAGCGGAGACGGCGCTAGAAAACTGTTCTTTCGTTTTAGGCAACTTGAATATAAACTCCCGTGCTTCGGAGGGCACGTTAAGCTGTTGTCGATTGACTATAGTCTTTAAAACCAAGTCAGAGGCCATTGTGCGGTTTGAAAACTCTGACACCAGGCTTAGCCGAGTTCACCACGTACTTGACTATACCTAAACGATAAGACGGAGAACCAGTTTAAATTCGTCTTATTTTTATATGGAGTGACTTTGAATTAGTAGGGTATATAGGGGATGATCCTACCCATGAAACTCAATAACTTTCCCCATACTACAACATTTTTCAAAATAAAAATTGAACTATAACCCTTTTAGCGCCAAGAGTTTTCGCCAAAAACGCCCACCACACGCCACGACTTCAAAAGATTTTTTTTTTAAATGTCGTGGCGTATGGCGAACGCTTGGTGAACGATATTAAAGTAAAAAAATAATATTTTTTTGTCTGATATACAAGACTTTGGCGACGAGGGCACGAAACTTAAACGTCTGATATGCACGAACTTAAACTTTGGCGGTGAAAAGGTTAACAAGGCAAGCAACTGATTGCTTAATTTCACTTCAAGTTGTATAAAGAGGCGATTTTCTTTCACATTTCGTCCTAATTTCCTTAATTACGCTAACTAACTTACAGTACAGTTTATTCAGGTGCCTAAGATAACGAGTCCTCCTCCCACTAATGTTTGGCAAATAATCACAATAAAGCGGTAGACATCTAATTTTTATGAAAATTGACCAGATTTTCAGTCTGTTAAAAATTATGAAAAATGTGCCAGTTTTCTTCACCAGTGGGCAATCCAAGTTACTATTCAACTATGGATGAAATGTTTTTATTGATCTTCAACATAATTTATTTACTTTATTGCAAACTTCACAGCTTCGATAATTTTGTTACAACCAATACAGTTAGTTGTTATTTATATTGATTATTTTATTTTTCAACCGACTTCAAAAAGGAAGAGGTTCTCAATTCGACTGTATGTTTTTTTTGTACCTATGTTAAGTGATAACTCCACCAATGAGGGCTTTTCAAGAAGACATTTAAAAAAAAAAGTTATTACTTATGACGCCAACAGATGGCGCGCATATCGAGTATTATGTCAAAACCAATTAAAAAAATATAGATAATGTTGCCAGTAGACAAAAGCAGGAAGTCGTTGAAAAATCACCAAAATGCAGAAATACAAAACTCACACAACAAACCAAGCGAATGCAATGCAGACTGCAAAGCAAAGTTACTCTATGCTGCAAAGAGTCAGTCACTGTCACAGGTTGACAAGAGTAGATTACAGTCTTGCCAGACTAGATCCGAGCTTTCGCAAAAATTGTACTTTCCAGCATAAAATTATCCTTACCGGCATAAAATTGTCAATTGGAAAAACTCGCATTGCATCTGTTCACTGAAGGATACTATCCCCTTGCAATAACCGGTAGAGATCATCACACCATATTTCACACATTTCAATATATTCGCAGTTTCTAAAAAAAAAATTGCCCATGAAATAGGAAATTACCCTCGGTCTTGCAACAATGTTTTGTTTTCTCAAAAAAACAAAACAGATTTTTAAAAGTGAAATTACGTGTTCGTTGTGTGAACTAAACTTGACTTGACATTGACATAAGACTCCAGTGCAGTGCCATCTGTTGTCAACATTATGAAACTTGTTTTTTTCTTAAGAACTGTCAAAATGAAAACCCCTCATTGTCGCTTGATTTTCAAAATTCTTTTTTAGTTCCACAGAGTATACTTCTGAGGTGGTCCCATATTAATTTTATCGAAATTAATTTAGTGCTTTTTAAAAAAATCTACAAAAAAAAACAAATCAAAACGTCATCTAAATAATTAAATGACTTTTTCGTGAGGTTATCTGCTAATAAGCATTGTAGTTCGCAAAAAATAGGAAAATTGAGGAAATGAATCATGTCGTTTCAGAAGTTGGAGGATTGTGTTGGGTCCCTCACAATTCAGCTTCACTGAAAGTTTTTGGAACTTCATAAATTAATACCTTTTTTGACACAGTTTTTTTACTTTAAGCGAACTATTTTTGGGATTTAAGTCGGTGACTCATACGTTTTTAACGTGGAAAATTATATTTTTTAATCTCGTTCCATTCATTGTAGACAAAAATCATCCTTCAACCCTCGCAAACCTATCATGGTTCAAAACGCTCCGTCCAACGACTGTCATTTGGAGACATGAAATTTCCATCCTATATAATTAGACTGTTCTAACAGTTCACTGTTTGCTTATCACGTACAATACAATGGATCATTTGTCTGAACGTTTCTATGAATATTGTAAGTGGTACAACGATGGAACAGATAGTGATGGGTTGTGGAAGCCTGTGTCAATATTGGAACATTGTGACGACGAGATTAGTAATTAGTGGGAGCAATTTTGGGCTTTGGTTTTACGTTATTTGATGTGGCGCGTCTGTCTGTATCTCATGGAATAAGATTCTCAATAAATAATATAGAACAGACTAAAGCTTCATTTACGTTATCGGAATACAGGAAAGTAATTTTTTTTTTTCATTTTAGGATATTCTTATAGGCTCGTGGAAAAATGTTGTGTAAGAAATTTTGTAATATGTCATAGCATCTGTAACGCTGAATGATTCTGCCTGCCGATCTTGAGTTATAAGCGGTGTAACGAACACGACTTTGTTTTATATATTTAGATTTTGTACTCGCAAACAACCATGAAATGGATCTCATTTGTATGCAAACAATATTGTGTGAAAAAACTAATAGCGCCGTATTAGTTAAGTTATGATTCCTTACTGCTGCTTGAATGTATGCACTTTACACTTGCTACTTGAATGTATATTACTACTGGCTTTCCGCCCGGGACTTCGTTCCAGAAAGCTAGTAGTAATATGGATTTACATAATGAGGAAAAATTATGTAAATCCAGGGTGTCAGCTACCTCCATACCAAATTTTATCAAAACTAGCTTTCCGCCCGCGGCTCCGCCCTCGTGGACTACAGGTTATAGCGTGCTCAACTGTGGGATAAAATGTAGCATATGTTCTTTCCCAGGCTCTAGTCGATCTCTGTACCAAATTTAGATAGATAGATAGATATAACTTTATTTAACTGCTTCCAAACAATACAAATAAGTACTTAGAACAACATAAAACTTATCTAAAGCAGTCAAAATGGCGCTGACTCAGCATGTGCTGTAGCACTAGACTAAAGCGCTGATTTTCAGTCAGTACCACAGTTTTATGAAAATCGGTTAAGTAGAGACAGACAGAGTTACTTTCGCATTTATATTATTAGTAAGGATTGGTCCAGCCTTTTGAGCGTGAAAGAGTAACGAACATCCATACATACAAACTTTTGCATTTATAATATTCGTAAGGATTATGATAAAGAGCTCAGATTTGTTTTTGCTTGTAGGGGGACAGACAGGGACAGGGGGGGGATAGCTCTCGAACTGCTGAGACGATTCGAAAAACCTTACACTAATAGAACGCTACACCGTCACTGACTATCATAGAATACATGTATGATAATTAAATGAAATGCTCATGTATGGCAAAGAATAATTAATTCATTAATACATTTTATTCTCGTAAAACTCGCACTTTTAACGGTCCATTTACTTAGCGTAACTAAACCACTGTATAAAATGAAAAGGAAAACGTTACTCAAGGTGATAAAAAGGGTTAAAAAAATAAAAATTCTGCTTGAATAGGTTCCCAGGGCTTCCGGTGCCCTTTCAACAAGACCTTTGTTTTTTAAGGCATAATTTATAAGAGGGCCGCTCTATGACACCCTTATAAAAGGGGGATATGTGAGGGCACATGTATAACTCATAATTACTGCTTATAAAATTATATGTGTTTATGCTTACGGAGAAGTATACTCAGAGTTAGGTTGCTACATAGTATACTTTTTATTTTTAGTATATTTTATTTTTACAGCAAGTAATTTATTTATTTATGCAAAGGTAATCAAAAGCCCATTTTTACAGTAAAAATATTAGTTAGTGAAACTTTAGTATAGACGCGTTTTTACAAAACTGACTTTAACCCAAAATCAATCTCCACACTGAGACAGATGTGTGGTATTTGAGGTGAAATTTTCATTTTCTTATTTCAATCTTTTTTTTCAGACTATGTCGAAGACTATGTCGTAAAACAGGCCTTAGCACTGCCGAATAATAAAAGAGGTAGAGGACGCCCACCTGCCACCTGGCGGTCCACGGTGGCCAAGGACTTAGAGCTTGCCCAAACAAATATTTCGAGAACCCAGGACAGACTGTCCTGGCGCCGCAGAACGAGGAGAGCCGACCCCAAATAATGGGAAATGGCTAGGACAAAGAAGAAGAATTTTTTTTTTCAGAAAAAATGTATACTGTAAATTTTTTTATTACTGACGATTTGTCTTAACTAATATAAAATCACATACGTAAACTAAGTTTAAACCCATTTATTGCATTTTCCATCCACTGCTGCTTCAAACATTCTTAACAGTTAACGTCAGCTTTAAATACAAGCAAACTAATTTGAACCAGTCAATCCTGATGTCAACATACTCTATTTCCCTAGAATTTCATGGAAAACTAACCGCTAACTTTTCACTCGAAAGCTAACTGCAACGTCAGTACAGAGTGTGAACGTTCCGAGAACTGCTATTCGAATTAATTTAGAGTTTGTTGAAAATAATATGCAATTGGTTTATGTGTTAAAATATCCATGTTGTGTAGGTCAATAATACGTCAGTATATTGCGTAGGTACGAGTATAACCAAGTTTGTGGCGAATTTGACTTACCCTGCAGGTATGTTAGAATTTCCGACCCCCAGATAGCCTTTGATCGATAGATTAAAAATGGGGAAAAATATTTTTAATAACTTTAACTTTTAACTTTAACCAACATGTTAAGTTGCCAACTACCTTGCAATTGTACATTCAAAGCAAAGAAAAGTGAAATTTTAATCATTCGTAATTTTGCCTCCTGAACAGATAAAATGGACATCATTGAGACGCTATTAATTAGTAGGATAGCTGCCCTAGATTTTATTATCTGTTTATTTACGTAAACACAAACACTACTACCCAACGTTCTAATTACGCGAAGTACATTATGTTCATAATTGCCAAACGTTCCCAGAATCGACGGCTTAATTTTTTGCTTCTCAAAAGGTAAATAAATGCAAAAAGTAAATAAAAACTCTTTGGTATGCAATGGGCAGTCTACTTCCCTTGATACGAGTACATCTGCCTACGCCAGATGTCTGGGGTATTACTCGTAAAGGAACTGCTCGTTTAACTCCAGCCTTATGCCTGGCTAGCGATTCTGTAAAAATCAGTCATTGTCATTACACCGAAACCCTATCGACACTCTACCGGCATTATGAGATCAGTGGTCTCACAGTGCCGTCCAAATGATTATCGTTGCAATCTCAATCGTCTCTCAATAGTTTGAGAAAATGGTGACGATTTCCAGCCAGAGTCACGTTATTCAGAGACAATACGTAAAAATTTTCGAAACGTCAATGCCACTCAGAAGTAATCACTGTCAGTGACTTGCCATGATGTAATTATCATCTGGGGGCTCGGTAGTGCGTCCTTCCCAAGTAGAGCAAAAACAAACAAAAAGGCATAGTACCCCATTTTTTCTCGGAGCCCATTCAGGACATTTTCGAAATGCGAATGTAACGTTAACCACCTCAATAAATTTTATATGGGTTATAAGTGTTCGTAAGTACCTGTCAAAAAACTATCACACACCGTGTTGAACTCGACTGTCTAGTATCGAACTTCATTTTTTAAACCTGCCTTAAAGTATCACTGAATAGCTTTTAAAAATATCTGTAATGGTTCAGTTTGTTGCCTGGAAGAAATAAATCAAAACGGCTGATAAATGGAGTCTTTGATATACTTATATTTTTTGGTGTACAATAAAAAGTATTGTATTGTGTTGTATTGGGGCTAACTGTTTTAGAAAATATAAAAAAAGTTCCTTGTTACACTCTGAACCATTTCATTGAGTATTAAAATAAATATTAATGCAAAACATGATAAATCTTACTTCATCTGATTTTCGTATTTTGAGCTGCTCTTCTTATTTCTAATTGGAAAAATAGAAGTGTATTTAAATAAGTAATTTAATGTTACAGCAGAAAAATTTAAGAAATATATACTTAGGAGATTTTATAGTTTTCCGAAGGGATTATCTTTTGTATTGCGCACTGCCAAGGAGTGGAATTCGCTGCCGGCGTCTGTATTTTTGAGCTCATACAACCCGAATATCTTTAAATTACGAGTGAATAGACTTCTTCTGAGTGAGTTCGCTACATCCTCGACCACATCTTTGCCCTGAGCTAGATTGTAGTCAAAAGCGAACCCATTTTTAATATAAAAAAAACAACGGGTTGCACTCCGGGAGTGCCGGCAGAAGTGAAAACTTGAACATTAACGTAGTGCATTAATATTTTATTTAATTTTTTCTATGCTGACACCGGATGAAATCTTGACTTTTGTGGTTTTAATTTCCTATATTTATTCTCCGCCTTACGAATTTTCGATCAGGGTCACGTGTCAGTCACGTGTCCTGACGCGAGTTTAACATTTTTACCCATACCTCAAAGTGCACAACGCCGCTAAAGAAGTTTTCACTTCAAAAATTATATTCCACAACCTTTTTTAGTAGAGAAACGCAGTGCGAGCATATTGCGAGACTTGCTTCTTTGTACATGTTTTTCAATTGGATAGTATTTAAATTGTCAGAATCCAATTTCTTTATTATTGTTATATATCTAACATAAAATGTACCGAAAGCTTTTAAAAACCAGGTCAGAAATAAGTAAAAGCTTGGAAACAGGCTTCAAATATTGTACTTTTGAATGGATTACGGGTATCAGCTGCTGCAGGTCAGTCTTTTTAGTTTTTATCACAAAAATTGCTCTTTAATTTTTTAGTCTTTATCTTTACAAAATCACGAATTACTCGTGGTTCACGCTTATCTCTTTGCCCTCATAACCTGTGTGACGCTTGAGAAAAACATAATATTATGTTTTTTGGAAAACACAACAAAAAAATAGGTGCATCGCATTTCTTATATTTGAATTCTTGAAGAAGTGATGACCACTTAGCGTGTATCTGTATCATACCTAACTACGACGAGAGTCTTAGCTGACCAGTGACCATCTGACCCAGCTGGCTTACATATTGGAAATAGCTCAGCATGCTGTAAATTATTTATATGAATTATTTTAATAAATTGCAACTTTTATTCCAGGTGTGAGCCGAGGGTTTAAACTTGTAAATAGGGACAAGAATTGAATCTGCACATCAGGCAAGGAGAGGCCATTCAAAAAGTTGTTTTTTTTCATGAAAATGAAATAATTATCGGAATATCTACAAAAAGTACGATTGAGCATAGTTTTGCAGTAGTAATTTAATAATGATTCCTAATCTAATAAATTCCAAACATGCAAAGCATAAGGATTATTCGTTTTTCTGTTCCTTTCACTCAGTAGTTAGGTATTCTGAATGTTATCTGCCCTTATATTTACAATCAATGGAAACCTGCATACATTGCTGGTTGCTGTTCCGGGACTGTATACGATACCTAAAACACTGTGTATGTGTAGTGTATACTACTCGTACATAATCTCATTCCATACTCTATTTGACTATTCCAGAGCTTTTATACAAACAATCCCTGGGGATTCAAGACAGTACCTGATTTCATAATCTTGGTTTCATAAATTATAAATAAATAAAACGCCATACACTCAAAGGCCCACATTAAGGTTTTCTCTTGTGTCGTGGGTCCCTCGGAACCCCTTATAAAGACAGACACAAACACCCACGACCCGACAATAAACATCTGCTTTTAACACAAATATTTGCCCCAACTGGGATTCGAACCCAGGACCCGTCGATCAAGAGGCAGTGCCACTACCACTCGACCAAACCGGCCGTCAATTGCTAGTAACATTATGGTAACATTATACAACCTTAATGCAATCTTACTGTTCAGCAAGTACTTGTAACTTCGTTCTTACTTCTGTAGAAACTCCAGAAAATAAAATTTTCTAAAACATAAAATTCCAAAATAGAGTCAGAGATGTTTCGGCTTTTACCATCCCATAAGTACCACTTTTCAATCGACTTAAAAAAAGGAGGAAGTTCTCAATACGACTAAGTTTTTTAGGGTTCCGTACCCAAAGGGAAAAAACGGGACCCTATTACTAAGCCTCCGCTGTCCGTCCGTCCGTCCGTCCGTTCGTTCGTCTGTCACCAGGCTGTATCTCGTGAACCGTGATAGTTAGACAGTTGAAATTTTCGCAGATGATGTTTTTTCATTGGCCCTATAACAACAAAATTTGTTGTTTTTAGTATTTAATACTAGTATTTTAGTATTTAATACTAAAAACCAGAATAAAATAAATATTTAAGGGGGCTCCCATACAAAAAAAGTGATTTTTTTGCTCATTTTATAGAAAGTCTGTCTGAGGCTGTATCTCATGAACCGTGATAGTTAAAGTGTTGAAGTTTTACAGATGATGTATTTCGGTTGCTGCTATAACAACAATTACTAAAAACTAGAATAAATTAAATATTTAAGGGGACTCCCATACAACAAACGTGATTTTTTTTGCCGCTTTTATAGAGATAATGGTGTTTATAGAGTCCGACTCGCACTTGGCTGGTTTTATAAGTAAATATTACGGAACCGTTCGTGCGCGAGTCCGACTTGCACTTGACTAGTTTTTATTTAATGTTTGTTCTTCGAAAAAAATATACTCCTATTCGAAAATTACTAGTACTTTTTTTTACAAAAACAAAAATTACTTACTTACAAACCAAAACGGCATCAAAATAATTAGTGACGTTTTGGTTTGTGGTAATTTGCTAATAGGCATTGTAGTCCGCGGAAAATACGATAACTGAAGAAATAAATCATGTAATTTTAAAATATTCAAAGTTCCACAGTAGCACGTTTATGCTACGGTACCCCACACGTCATCTTCCTCTGATGAAGAACTCCATCTCGACCATTAAACTTTATGCACTTGTCCTGCAAGTAGCTTTCAACCAGGCGCTACAGGTAGGAAGGTACCTGATGGTAAACCAGTACCTCCCTTATCGTCCTCCAGGGTAACGAGTTAAAGGCGTTGTTGATATGAAGACTTGCCGCAATCGCGTCCACGTCGAGCGTGACTGTCGGAAACCGAACTGGTCATTCGACAGGTCGGGGCCGACGCTCCACAAGTGCGTGCTGAACCAGAGGAAATAATTCTTTCGAATAGTTTTCCGGCCTCGTCCAGCAGGTAAATGGGTCGGTATGCAGAAAGAGAATCTGCAGACCTGCCCTATTTCCTCAAGAACACCAATCGTGCTTCTTTTCAGCCCGTGAGAACCTAACCTAACCTAAGTTTAATTTCATTTAATATACAAAAACAAGAATTGATCTAAAGACCAAACAAGCAAGCAATTTTTCATCAATGGTGTTCCTTAGAGATTTTAAAATTTCATGTTTTCTCGTATCCATTAACATTTCAGAGTTTTATACTGAGTACATCATAGATATAGAAATAAGTTGAATACCACTTTCTAAACCAAAAGTCCTCAATGACCTGTAATTCTATACAAAGTATATACATGTATAGAGGTCAGTGAAGTTTCGAAAGATTTGTTGTAAAGTAGTCATAGACATAGAAAAAGTAACTGTGCATGTCATAGACATCTTTATGTCAGTGGTGCATTAACATGACTTCAACTTATTTCTATGTTTATGAAATGGAATAATACTTATATGGCAATGACCTATCATACAACTTATACCAAGTCAGTGTTTCATTGAGAAATCATTGAGAAACGATCGGTTGACATAGACAATGGATTTTGAACGATAAGTTTTCCATTTGGAAGTCATTAAGGTGTTCATTCAGCTTACACTCCACTGACACACTTCTGAGACACAACTTTAACCCTATCGAAACTCAACTGAAACCCTATCGACATCCAACTGGAGTTACAGAATCGAGGCCCTGATTGCTTTGTGAATTAATCAAGAAAACAATCTTGAATACTAAGTTTGATTCAACGAAAATTGGAGGCTTTACTTACAGGGTGTTATACTTAATTTTACGTCCGTCAAGATATCTACGATCCTCAAAAAAAATATGTACCTACGTGCGCCAGTGTGTTTCGTAATCATAATTATTACAAACTACACTGGGCGTCAAAAATAAGTAGTACACTTTTCAAATTGCAATTACTCCTAAACTATAGTAGTTACACTTATGAAATAAAAAGCAGTTTATAGTAAACTTAACGAAGTTTATTAAAGTTATATTTTATTTGGCATGAATAAAGTTTCAAACTTAAAATTAAGATAAATACTAAAAAGTATCAATTTTTAACGATATGTCAACCACTTAATTTTCACGTTTTGGAACTTTTTCACAATTTAATAACTTGTGTTGCCGCCTCGGGCTCTAATTACAGCTTGGATCCGGTTTGGCATGCTGAACACTAAGTTTCGGAGGCGGTGTTGGGGAATATTTTCCCATTCTTCTATCAGCGCATGTTTTAGAGCCCTGAGTGTGGCAGGAGGTGGACTGCGCCTTCTGACTAGCCTCCCAAGCTCATCCCAGGCGTGTTCAATCGGGTTGAGATCTGGGCTTCTCGATGGCCAAGCCATCAAGTTGATGCCAACCTCCTGAATGTACTCTTGTACGTGGTGAGCAGTGTGTGGCCGGGCGTTATCATGCATTAGGATGGCTCCATCACCCATATTTATTAAATATGGCCCTGCATACTCGTTGAGGATCTCCGAGGCATATCTTTCACCAGTCAAAGTCCCATTTTCTATTACCACAAGCTCTGTGCGACTCTCTGAAGAGATACCAGCCCATACGTGTACAGAGCCCCCGCCATATTGGACTCTTTCCGAGATACAAGCTTGAATGTATCGCTCACCGGGTCGTCTGTAGACTCTCCGCCGTCCATCTGAAGTGTATAAAGAGAATCGAGACTCATCTGTGAATAAAACTCTAGCCCATTCTTCTTCGCCCCATTGTACGTGTTGACGGGCGTAGCGTAGTCTTGCTACGCGATGCTCTGTCTCAAGTTTGGGGCCATTTGCTGGTCTTAGAGGCTTCAGGTTAGCTTCAGCAAGTCTTCTTCTCACTGTACTCTCACTGATGTAGTCTGTTCGGGTCCGAAGAAGCTGTTGCTGAACCTCAACTGCATTAAGGTGTCGATTTCTTAACACAGTGGAAACAATAAAGCGATCTTCTCGGGTACTTGTGCACCTGGGTCTGCCATTACCTCGTCTCCTTAGATGGTTTCCAGTCTCTTCGTACCTTTGCTTTACTCGCTGAACCGTTCTTAAAGTTACACCCACCCTCCTTGCAGTACGACGCATACTGATGCCCAATTCGAGAAAAGCTAAGATTCTTGCACATTCTTCTGGTGAAAGAGGCATGATTAGTCAAATTTACTCTCTGAAGATACCTATGCTTTTCAATTACAATTGCTTTATCAGCAGCGAATGTGTCAAACACAAAAATCCTAAGTAAGACAACACCTTTCAACAGTTTAAAAAAAGTGTTTTTATTTATTCGTTTTTTTTAAAGTCAAGCATTATAAGTTCTTATAATGCATGAAGTTTTTATTGAATAAGATTAAATTTTCTTTTTAACCTTTTTTGTTTCAAAGGTCTAAGTTTTATAGTTTGGGAGAAATCGCAATTTTAAAACTGTACTACTTATTTTTGACGCCCAGTGTATGTAATTGCATAAAAATGCGATCACCTTACTATATTATAAAACAAGCGTCATTTAATACAGCGTCCGTCTGTTTGAACGTCTGAAAGACCCATTATGTGATCAAGAGCGAACCCATCTACCCTATAATATTATAAAAAGAGGAAAGATTTGTATTTATGTATGTTTGTAACCAATAAACTCAATAAATCTAAAATTAAAAATGTTGTATCACCTTACCCCCGACATTTTATTGCTTACAACTTTTAAACGGCTGAACTTATTTTGATTAAATATATGTAAGAACGATCTCAATTACCTCAACTTCTAAAAAAAACTGCATCGATATCGGTTCATTCGTTAAGGAGCTATGATGCCACAGACAAACACACAGGTACACACGTCAAACTTACAGCACCTTTTTTTCTCGGGGGTTGAAAAAAAAATTACACAGATTTCACTAACGGACGAAGTGATTCAAGGGAAAGGTTTATGTGTACTATTCATTTCTGAAATTCCCACGGGAACGAAGTCCCGGGCGGGAAACTATTTATATAGATCTTCAAATCTACGCTTTCTGCGCAGATAAAGGATAGAGAAAAACGTTAATAATTATCTCACCAAAATCCCAAAATTCATTAAAAACTCTCTGTCAGTTTGTTTATTTAATCCTGTCCCATTTCGTACAGTTTTACCTCTATAAATGCAAATCCGTTAATGATTTGCGGGGTTTGCGGTATCTGCCGGCACGTGCCGAACTATCTGTGTCCACAGCTGTAGAGGTTGTTCACCTTTACTTTGTTTATGTTTTTGCTAGGCCCCTGTCAGTATCTAAAAGATCCTTACTAACAACATAGTGTGATGGTTTGTCCTTCCACGTCTCAACGGAGCAACGGATCGACGTGATTTTTATTTATTTAGTTTAAGATCTCCAACAGTCGAGTCATTTTACAACATAAAAGAACTGACACAAACAAATTGGTAAATGTTCTAATAATTAAAGGAGAACACAGCATTCTCAAAGGTTAAAAATAATTTACATAGAAAAAAACATAAAATTATTAAAGTTCTCAAAACCACAATATAGAATTATTGCCTTTTTAGGCATTTTCTGGGTTAACTCGCTTCATCGTCGACCTCATCTTTGACCTTTATGGTCAAGATGAGGTCAAGAGTTAACCCATCTTTTAAAAAAAAAGCTATAAAAGTTTAACAACTTGTTAAAGAGAAAAAAAATACTTTTATACATGAAACAATTTACGGGCGGAAGGCTGGTATATGTATAAAGTGGAACATGACTTAACTTACTCATGCACTGACTCATGAATGCAGTGCCACAGAATATGAGGCAGTGCCCAAAGCGAAGCCTTGAATTTAGAAAGGTGAACTTCTGCATCTAATTGTGATGAAGACAAGAATTGATTTTTCGAAACGGGAAATAAGTCTCGGACATCCTTTTAACTGTGCAGAGGCCAGCACATTAAGTTACCACATACTTAGATTCCGTGTTGCTGCGGTAAAAACGATTTTACCTCAAAAACGGATGACCTGATATATTCTACGGCTTCTATATTAAGTGACTTTTAATTATTTAAAGAAAATTAATCATGATAATCAGTCTACTAAACTGAACAACTTCTCGAAATGAACATAGGTCAAAATATGAAAATTTGTAAACTAATTTAAAGTTAACCTTTATGTATTTAGGTCTTCTCCTTACTAGCCCTGAACTTGAACTTGACTAACCCTGGTGTCAGAGTTGACTTGGTTTTAACGACTGTAGTCTATCGACAACAACAGGGACCGTCGCCGGCTTAACGTGCCCTCCGAACCACGGAAACTTTGGTGATAAATTACCACTTCGATTACCCATCAGGTTCCCTGCCTCTGAGTACGTATCTTAACCTCACCGATTGGATCAGATCAGCGAGAGTCACTGGGCTACAAGCGCTTCTATTTAGGTAAAAACCTGATTTCAATCAGTATCGGTTAAAAGATAAGAATATCGGAATTCTTCTTACCGGTATCATTTTGTGGGGACATGTGTGTTGGCTTCAGTGTTACCCTGTGAACAATAAAAATTTCAATTAAAACCGATTTTATTGGTTTAACCTTCATTTACACCATGGGGTTAAGAGTATTCTGAATATTAAGGTTTTGAGAAATGTAAAAGATAAAAAATATTAGTAAAAAGATTTTAAATATCAGTTAAATATTTTCTATCTAGTTCGTCAATTAGGTTCTAAGACAGTTAGATGCTCTGCCTACCTCAATAGGGGATATAGCCAAGTACTTGCCTAGAAGGGAAAAAACAATAGTTAGGTTAAGAAGTTTCTATCCCTAGACACATAAAAAAGACCTTCTTTCAGTTCCGCTGCATTTTGGCACGCGATAGAACCACATACCTAATATCTTGCGAAGCCCCCAAAATTCGGCCCATAGAGAAAAAAATACACACAAAAATACTAAATGCAGGATACTGGCTCACTCACTAATTGAAATAGGAAGCTGAAATATTGACACAAGGCTGCTTTTTATAACGTAGGTAAGGAAGGATTTTACTAAATTCCCACGTGAACAAAGTCCTGGGCAACCTCTAGTATAATATTTTTTTTATTTTTTTTACAGCCCATATCCGTCCCCACCGAGGGGTACGAGCCTCCTTCGAAAAACGAAGGGGATTTAGGCCATAGTCCACCACGTTGGTACAATACTGGTCGGTGGACCAGTGGCATAAGAATAAATAATTATTTATTTATTCTTATGCCAGTGGTCCGCCAACCCGCTTTGTACTGCATAAATAATTATTTATTCTTATGCCGCTGGTCTATCGAAAATGAATTTTCCTGGAACAGACAGGTTTCATCAAGATGTTTTCCTTCACCGTTGAGCAAGTGATAATTAGAAATCCGTACATAAATCCGAAAAGACGAATTTAGTGGTACAGGCCCGCACCAGGATTTGGACCCGCAACCTTACGATTACAAGTCTGGCCAATTACCAACTGGGCTATGACTTACTTTGAGCTATCACTTAATTAATATTAATTAAACCATTAAAATTACCAGCTACCTAGGGACTTTATTTATAATTTTACTTAAGCAAGCAAAACTTGCAAGCATTTTATTTAGTTTATTTATAAATTTACTTAAGCAAGCAAAACTAATACAAACTTCCGTTGTTAGCTTTAACTTAAGTAGGCTTGGAGGTAGGCAGTAACCGGTAGGTCCTGGTCGCGATCTTGATCTATAATGATAGCCTGCTGGCTACCGTTGGGCTACTTTCTTCACTAGGTAGTCTAGGTATAGACTAGATGCCTACGCGCCGCACGTACTATGTTTTATGAGGCGCTTATAAAAACGGGCGGGTACCTATCTACGTTGAGCTCGACACCACGCTTTGGCATGTTGTTGGTTATAGCTCCTTGTAAAGATATTAGAGCTTTAAATTTTATCAAAACCTTAGAGGGTAATTCTGCTCATAAAACTGTTCAACTTTCCGCATATGATAGGAACCCATTCGCAATTCTCAAAAAAAATTGACTTCTCATGCTAAGGCACTTCAGTTGTATGGAGTTGCGTGTTTTCATATTTGGACCTTTTATTCCTTGGGGAAAGCTGATCAGTTTCGTGGGCTGATAAACATCCTTAATTTTCACTACACATCCTTAATTGACGGCTGGTATTGTCAAGCTCATTCCGGGTACTAAAGTTTTTAGTTTTTTTTTCCAAAATAGTAAGTTTTCCAATATAAATAAATATCACCGCATAGACAATCTGGACCGCACCGTTAAGTGGGTGCGTTACATCTCTTTGTCTACCACTTAATTGAACTATTCGTGAATCAGTAGAGTTCAATCGTCCTCGGAAAGAGATATCTTTTCGAATCATTTTCGAGTACTTTATAATTTCTTAGTTGGGAGGAATGGAAATTAAATATTTGTCGATTTATTTTTAAATCATTTTAAAGACTGTTCTGATATCAATAGCGGAGGATAGAGGTGTGTGGTGTATACTCCACCGACAAGAGCGCGGCTTTTGAATAGAATTTGAACTACATATTTGTTTAAGTAATATTTATTGCTATGGGCGTTCGAAGTATGTATTACAGTAACAATAACAAAAGTAAAATGTACTATAATTTTATCGGTTTTCACTGAATTTGCCAATTACCGAGAGTCAAAAAATTATTGATTCTCTGGACTCAGGAATAGCACCCTATGTCCCGTCAGCGAGTACATTCGCCTAGTTTCCTCGCGTGGGCTCCTACCCATTGTCTGTCCTCCCCGACCTATAGCAGCACAATAACCGTATTACAGCCTTAACTCATATATTATGCACTAATCCGACGCTCCCCACTCCGCCTCTCAACGAATTCATATCAAACCCACATGCAATGTGTTTGTGTTTTACTGTCTTAGGCATCTGAAAGAAAATGTTTGATTTCGTATAGTTAGTTCGTGTTTTTTTTATGCGGAACACCTGAGTTTAATTTTATTTCTAAGTTTAATAGATTATAATTATACCGGAAAATGAAGCTGTGCCTATTTTATACTGAGTCAACTCCTTAATTTTAATATATTTTTAAAATTATTGTATGAAGAGATGGGTAGGAAGGGATTATTGCAAACCACATGTTGATTACTATGAATAAATAACCCTCCTTTTTGCTTCGCCGTAGGCGGGTAAAAATAACGAGAAATCATAAATATGAAAAGTGCTTTTGATAGAATATAGAAGCTTTTATAATGGATGGAATATTCATTCAAATATTAACAGTATTGTCGACAACATTTAATCATAAAAGTGCAATGTCTTGCTGATAGCATGATTATATAATTGTCTACATAATCTTACAACATTAGATATCTGCGTCTCAAACCACCTCAAATTATATCTTGTACGTTAAACAAACCTATTGTTTACAAGATGGTAGCAGAAGATAACTTGCAATATCGTTTCACATTTTCCCACATATTTTTACTGTTAATGGTTAAGTTCTAAGACTATTTGTTCAAGTATATCGCATAAAAGACCATAAATGCTGTAGTTGTGTAGTTTTTCCAATATGAATAGCTCAATGTAATTTTAAAGTCCTCCAAAGAGGGTAGACGGGGTAAATTCAGGGTCTCACTATTCAAAGTCAAACACCGCTATTCAAATTTCGCAATAGAAGCTCTCTCAAAGCCAAGACCCTTCGCACATAAGAATTCAAGGAACAGTTTCAACGTGCTAAATATTCATAAATTCAAACAACGAGGCAACTACAAACAAACTACAAACAGTCTCCGGCGTGTAGGAGTACGAGTGACAGTAAACGTGTTATTAAGATTTCAACTCTAATGACATGTGGGCTCAACTCTTCGCCGTAAAATGTTGAATGGAAACGCGTGAATTGCTGTGTATATTGTGTGTATGGAGATCTGAAGAAAGGAATGGCAAACGCGCGGTCGGCACGCCCTGAGGACGGTGACGGCACAAATTACATTTAGACTCTGAATAGCGATGACGGCTGGAATTTTCTGACAGACGATTCGTCTTACGCTGCGGTGTCACACGGCCATTCATCGCTAGTGGAAGCTGGAATCACAGAGGACAAGAGTTAAACACCAGTTCTATTCAAATTGGTATCGGGTGAATCTTTATTAAGGTGGCATCAGATGGACCGACAAAACCAGTGGCCTGGAAGGGACAAATTGGTTGTCGCTTTATTCCAGGAATGGTGTTGGGGGTTCGGTATGGGGTCGCGTAATTTGGACGCCCACACGTCAGCCACAAGCCATCTGTGTGAAATATTTGGTAGCGGGACGGGCGCGGTGCTCCGATCTGGCATTTGCATACAATGAACAGTCCGATGTAACAGAATGGGGCGTAGAGAAGGTCCGCTTACATATTTGATCGGGTAGATCAAACTTGACTGTACTGTATCTTTCTTATTACTTACGAATAAGGAGTAAAGTATAGAAACTGTTCAGCGTAGTCTGCTCTTAAATGTACATCAGAGTGTCACTCAGCGAAGATAAAGTATACAACGTTTTGAGCTCCAGTTCCGTCTAAGCACCTTAGTATCGATGTGTGAGTGTAACCGAGTCCGTATTTCAATACTTTGAGGCGAAACAATCGAGGGAGGGTCTCGGAGCGAATCGCTAACATTTCGGAAGTACCGTTCCACTATCATCCTGTATTTGATTGCTATTACTTGCTCCATTTACTACAACCGTTGATTTCAATCTGAATATTGATACCCCACAGTATTATTGGATTTGTGTAGTACAGAAAAATCATAACATAACCTGTAGGTACTTGTGTTTACATTTTCTTTGGGTACTGTAAGCTTTAATCATTATTTGTCAGGCTTACTTGTAATTTGTTTTATTGCAATTGCTTACATTATCTTGTTTCTTTTATGAAATCTACGGGACGAGGTGTAAAGAACTAAGTAGATATAATGACAAACCAGCGAAGAAACTGAATCATTTGGTTTTAATAGCAACTTCTAGACAAGATAAACTAATATAAAATCCTATTGCGTTAAGATATCTTAATCCCACAAACATGTTGTCAGAAACCCTTTACATTAGACCACCTTTGAGTGATGTCAGTCATCATAGTCTTAGAGATCATAAGTTAAAGGGATCAACGTCAAAACCTTCTTACTTAGAGTAGGGACAATAGGTGGTGGGAAATTAGATCTCTGGGTTGTTATGAATTCTATGTAGATTAGTGCGGACGGCCGCACATTACGATTCAGGCTAACACAAGCGTGCACTCTGTGCTATTTTGATAAAAGTTTTGCAATGAAAATGGAGTAACCTGATGCACTGGCCTCTGTACATTTATCAATGAGTTTGTAGAAGCTTTTATTTGTCTTGTAATGTACATCGGTAAGTGTTTATTAGATTGGACAGGTACTTCGAAGTTAGGGGCCGTCCATTAATCACGTGAGGCTCGAAAGGGGGGAGGGGGTGTAGCAAAAATCACGAAACATCACAAGGGGGAGGGGGGGTGTAGTAAGATATCACGTGTATTTATTTTTGCGTCAAACGCGCGATTTCTAAAACGAAAAACGGGCGTGTAGTGTTATTCCAGTCAAAAACAACCTGCAACATTTCTGTCTAGACATTTTCAAAATTAGATTTTACTTTGTATCTGTATTTAAAGACGATATTCTAAAAAAAATTAAGATTCTTTGTAGGTACTTAAAAATACACGTGATTTTGGGTGGGGTCAGTCTTAAACCTCACCACGTATCACCAAGGGAGAGGGGGGGGGGTTGAAAAATGCTAAAAAAAACATCACGTGATTAATGGACGGCCCCTTATCTTATTTTTCCTAGCCTTTAGTCACAGTTGCAGACAAAGATCCATAATAAAAACCACTTCCTCTGAACAAACGTAAGTAAGTTCTTCTTAAAATTGGTAGCCATTAGTCATTTCTAGAACATCCATCTTTGCCTATAATGTCAAGGGAAATTTTAATACGAAGTTAATGGCGTTAAGTGGAATACCCTCGTTCGTTTATTAGCTAGCAAGGGAAGTTTGCTATTTTGGCCATTCTTACCAAGAATTCAACCCACCACGGTCAAACCGCGGTCAGAAGCTAATCGAACAAAATGTCAAAAAATCTATGAAAATGACAATGTCAATGTCAAATTTTTGGTGCACATTGGCCTAAGTGGTTATCCCGACCCTGACACCCTTACAGTGTCATTTGCTCTACACCGGTGTATAATAATAAACTGTATACGTAGAAAAGCCGACTGAAGCCTTAACAAAACTGACAAAACTGTCAGTTTCACGATTTTCCTCGCTAAAAAGGCCATACGTTTGAAAATGGAATATCGATAGCATCGGATTCTCATCTTCGATAGAAATCTCTTTGTAAAACGAGACGCGATATTCACTGCGTCCAATACACAATTTACTGCAGTCGCATTTTTCGCTGAGCAAGTAATTGAACACCCTGTGTAGTGTCACGAGCGAGTCGAGGGTGTGATACAGCGTGTGTCGATTTGTGCACCCAATTTGGTTGCTGAAACCTTTACAGAAGAATCGCGATTATTTATTAATAAACATAGTAGGTACTTTACTTATTATTTTCGAAATCAGGGTGACTTCGTTTAAAAATTGTTGTTATGTTGAACTGTTTTAAAAATTGATTATGTTAGTTAGCCTACTAAAGTGAAGTAGTACTTTATTTAGGGACATATTCTGGAATATTAAAAATCAGATCTCCAAATCGGCGATCAAGTCGTCTTGAGAAGTGGGAATTTTCTCTCAGTAGGGGTTTTTTTCCGGCCTATAATATTCGTATTAAGACTGGTCAAAGTTCTAAGGCCCGTATCACAGAAAGTGACTGAGTCTTGATCTATACTTAAGTACTGATTGTCTCTTTCTCTCACTATCAAAATGACAAAACGACTGCCGTTATCAGAGTCTGAGTCACGTTCTGTAATACGAGTCTAAGTTCCCTTTTAAAAAAATGAGCTCCAACCTTTGATGAGATAGCTTAAGACACATGATAACAAACACAAAACCAAACTGCTTTTTTTACATAAATATTCGCCCCGGTCGGTTTTGGAACCATCTAACAGTCAGCATTATTCTCAATTTCATGATTCAACATAACAATGAACTAGGTAAAACAAGGCGTCGCTAAGGCTGCCCCCCCCCCCCTAGAGGTGCAAAATAGAACCAACTGCAAAGCAACCAAAGTTGGAACCGTTCTTATTACAAACGCCAATTCGCCATAAAGGCAAAGACTCACGCTACAAGTGTACAACTTCATGATCTTGACTGTACCTACAATTCATATTTTTTTCATCCTCCATAATATTAATTTGCCCCAACCAAGGCCAGGGACTGGCGACGCCCTTGGGTAAATATGCTTAATTTTCTTCTGCGATCGTCACACTACGAAGATACCTTCAAACACAGAGTACGGTGTCACTTTTTGAAGCTGTTATATGATTCAAGCTGACTTCTTCATTCTTATATTATGTATTTATATATCTATTATAGTTATGTATATTCATATTGTATGTATGTATATTTATTATAAACTTTATGTAAGTACAAGTATGCATTTGATTATATATTACAGTTATTTCCAGTTATATTTAGTAGGTATTACAGTTATTTCCCTTTGTTCTTAGTGTAGTTTCATAGTTGTTAAAGTATTTTCATATATTTGTGATATGCACCACCACGTACATCTCCCAATCACCCTAAGGTGTGGTAGATAATGCCATTAGGCATTAAGTCCGCCCATGTACTTTTAGTGCATTAAGTTAAATAAATAAAAATAAAAAAAATACCTAGCCAAAACTTTGAGGAAAAACCATCAACCCTTTATTTATCAACCCCTATAACTGACGCAAAACTGTCGCGTAAACTTAAGATCTCCACGCGCTCCGACTTAAGAATTTCAATATGTCCGCGCAAAGTGGTGGCAATTTTTCAAGCGGCTTACAGTTCGTGCCTGAATGCCAAATGTAATGGGTGCAAGGGTGGGGGTCCCTCCAGATCCAATGCATCAGTTGGATCCGATACTTACACAATCATCCTGTCAATCCGGCTGTCCCGTGCCCGTGGGAACACGGGTCACGTCCAGGGCTGTCTTTGAATTGCGCTCAAGGGTTGTGAGGTTAAGAAACGTTTGTGTGGGCAGATCTTGAATGGTGACCATGGCTGTAATGGATTATAGTTTATAACTGTTCTCGTGTTATCAAGGTAGGGACCTTAAAACTATTAACCTTTTTTTCTCAGAATTTTTCAAAGACAAGATTAATCTAAGGTTTAACATCTACAGGCATTTCCATGACCATACATTGAATGATTCTATTTCGCTCTCAAGTTTAAAGTTTTTTTTCCAAGAATGTAGATCCTATGAAAATTTTGTAAGACTCGTTCGTATTTACCTAAATAAAGATAGTTTATTCTATTATATATCAATGAGTAGCAATGATGTGGCAACTAATGAGTTATAATAAGGTGGCAACCCTAGCGAATTCAACATTTTATTGTAAACTCCGCAAATACCTTGTAAACGACGTATTAACGAACAATTGTTGTATGTACTGACAACAGCACGTCAAGGTACCCATTTGCACTACGAAATCCGGCACTATTACGAGCGAGAAAAGGACAGTTTCAGTCAAAAGTGCCCCCGTTTAAAAACTAAGGGCGATATGGTCAACACGTATAGCCTAAAGTGCTGCCTTGTGTACTGTAGATGTTCTATTACCTCTCACGGTTACCATCTTCTTGTAATGCCTTTTACTAATGATTCTGTAATCTAAATCGTTTGCAGCTTTTGGCGCTGAAACACAAATCTGACGCATTCCCTTCCGTGGCTAGGCCACGTAAGATATGTTTCGCTCTATTAAATGACATAAAAGTGATTAATTGCCTTCTCCTGGTCTCTACCACTTACATCTGGGTTGATTCCCGCTGCAAGTCAATTTTTATATCAAATAGCTATAAAACAATAAATTATTATTTACTCAGGTAAGTACTTTAAAATCTTTTTAAAAAGCATTTTGAACAGTTTCCAATACTGACCAAACCTTTTTTTTCTTTTTTTTTACAACTAATACATAGATCATACCGCTTCATAAAAACCTCAATACAAAACACATCTCAAAAACCACCAATTGAATAATGATGATTGATTCTCAAACAAAAACCACCATATGGTCAGATTACGCAAATTATACCCTAAGTATACTTTACCACGCTGAAACGCCAACTACCAAGACAAATATAATACTGTATAATATATTTAATGTCTATAATTTACCTACATATTGAGAAACTTATGAAATGTTGCGGATTAAGTCGGAAGCCGGGCAATATCCGGCTTTACTGGTGAATTATCGAAAGTGAATCGATTAATATCGGCCTGTACTTATGGAGATTTAAATAAGGATAATTAATTATGTTAAATTAATTAAGTAGGGAAGAAATTCGGTTGTTACAATATTTAGGTATAAATATGCAGGCCTATTCTATTAAAAAAAATGCTGTGTCAAAATTAAGCTATTTGTTGACATTGATTTTGCTCGTAGTTCGGTAGCTGGTTTTACCTATATGGAACAAATGGCTTAACTTCCTTACTCCAAGCCTTTAAAAATATAAATGACAGGTAAATAAGAAAATTACACCCGCAAGCGCTCAGTTGCAGTTTTTTATTAGAATTGACCTGCTGTACTTCTCCTAACCGTACAAAGTCAAGAATGAAATGTAGTTTCACTACTATCGAGTAGCTCTGGCCATTGGTTATTTGGCTTTGTACGATTTATCATAGAAATACCAATTTGACGTTTTCAACTCACGGCAAATCTAACCCACATACCTCCGTTTTTTGGACGCAACCCGCTCCTTCAAGAACATTATTCTAAGTAAATGTAAAAATATAATCAACATAATTTGGATTTAAAGTCAAATAAGCGAAAGCGCACATTGGCGCTCGCCGATCATAGCGAATTAGTGAGGTTAAGCAACGTGAGGCAGGAAACCTGATGGGTGACCAAAGTGCCAATTTATCACGAGCCTTTTCGTGCTTCGGAGGACTCGTTAAGCTGTCGGTCCCGGCTATTATTGACTGCATGATAACAGTCAAAAAATTAAAACAGAAGCGATGTGGCGGTTTGAAAAATCTGACACCAGGGTTAGTCAAGGTTCTCCTTTGATTATATCTACACAATAAGGAAGAACTATTCAATACAGCAACAAAAAATAAACTAATAACATGATGGAAGTTCAATAAAATTAAAATTACGAACTTATTTTCAATATGTTCTGCTGAAGAACCCCTGAAACCTTTTCTACGGCTACGACAGACCATGATACTCTTACGCAAAGAATAGGGGTCATAAGAAACCTTGAGGCATGTAATGAGTATTTAGACATGGGCTGCAAAAAACGGAGAAGAGGAGTCACTGACTCCTCTTCTGCACTTACAAAATGTTTATCTCAGGTTTCTACTTCTATATATAGTAATTGACTACATAATATTCAAGCTTTGTCTTTACTTTTGGTAGTTCGGTATGGTAACTCACAAAAAGGTTGATATAAAAAATCATTTTCAAACCTAGTAATATTACCTCAATGTTTCAAACATATAATTTTTTTTTAGCAGCTTTGGTTTTGTTTCATCAGTTACTAGTTAAATTTAAAACCGGTCAATTCACAAACTGCCATATTTTTCAACTTGAATTGTCACATCAGAAGAGAGCATCGTATGAAGAAGACATTAAGTTGAAGAATCTACATTATCATTAACTTTTGAGTTTACAAGGCAAAGCGGTAAAGTAATGGGACGCTCATGATATTAATTGAAAAACTCGAAGAATTGGCTCTACACTAAAAAGATAATTTTTCACACACAAACACACACACTCGCGTCTATAATCCGTGTCGGGATATTAAGAGCAGCATATGGTTCCAGAACCACTTCACGCCATGTATGACATACATTCTGAGGGTTCTGAGAGAATGGTTTAGTTCAGAAATATTACAGATACGTACTATTAAGAGAAAATCGATCAATGACGCAATTGGTACAATACTACCAGTCTACGCGGTGTGGAATAGCACTATGCGAGCCTTTTTTGACAGACCTCTTTCACGCGTAGCTCGGAGTGTGTTTTTGCATTGTAATTAAATGGCTGTATAACAAGTAAATTAGTTTTATTTGAGGGTTAGAGAATGACATGGGATACTTATTAACGCGAACGATGCAATGTCACAAACGAAAAGCTAGTATAAAAAAATTAATTTTTAATATTATTATGTGCTGGCTGATGTTCCTGTTTTTATTTATTCCGCAATTTAAACTTTCGTCCAATAAAAAGCAACTGTAATAAAATGACCATAAAAATATGAAACACTGCCTTATTTAATAACGATTTAAATCAAATTTATTGTTAAGTGCATAATAAAAGAGTTTGCCTGTGTTTCAGAATCATTAAAATAAATATTTGGGTCGACGAATTATTTTTATGAAAGCAAGAAAGGGATTTGACTAATCGTTGAACGTATACCATTTCACGAAACAAAGGATTTGACGAATAATGAATTTTCCAAAATATAACTTGAGCGGTAACAGTATACACGTAGATTCCTAATAATTCGTTGACGTAGGTCACTAGTATTTTTTTAACCTACAACAAATAAGTAAAACCAACAAATAAAGAGGAGTATTAAAAATTAGAACTAAGAAAAATTTACATAATTGACTTAAAAAGAGCGATCCTCGGAGTTTCTTGCTTATTCTTCTCCTGAGGAATACTGCACCTTTGCGAATAGGCGCAGAGTCAAAAGTGCTAATTTTAATGTAATATACTATATTGACGTGTTCAAGTAACATTTTATATGTTCAATAATATAAACACTTTGATTTTTATTTTTTTTGACTTGTTTGTCTGTGTATCTGTATATCTGTCTGTGGAATCGTAGCTTCTAAACGCCTAGACCGATTTCGATGCGGTTTTTTGTTTGAAAGCTGACGATGGTTCGAGGCTATACATATTTGGTTAAAATTTGCTTCAGCTGTTTAAGGTCATTTTGATAGTGAGAGAAAGAGACAATCAATACTTAAGTATAGATCTAGACTTGAGTCTCCTTCTGTAATACGAGCCCAAGAGTTAAGTTAAGATGCCTCGAAACACTGCTTCGTAAAAGCCCCCAGATACATATATAAATATCGCAGTTTAAACAGCTCTAGCAAGAACAAACATAACATTCAAAAGCAATGATTTATGTTCCAAATAGCGAGCGAAACGAGGTGCATACATTTCTCTTATTGACTGTACTAATGTCTCAACTCGAGTAACAATTTGTATTTCTCACAAGACCCGCGGCGAGGGTCGTGCCTTCCCCTTTAGCATTAACGTTTGTTACTGACCCTGGGTTATTTGGTCACAGTGGAATATAGTTATAGTACAGTTTTGTCACAGCGTAATTTGGTCACAGACTTAAAATTTAGGAAATGTGATCGAAGCTAAATTAGTAACCAAGTAATTAAGTTTTTACCAGCCTGAAGCGTTACAGATCCATCTTCCCTGCTAGACTTTATCATCTTCTATCTTCATGCTTGGCAGGTGGTTGACTTCAAAATAAAAAGGTCATGATATTCTACCAATTTCGGCCATAGTCACCACGCCGATTCCTTATAGCTTCTACACCAGGCCTTCAAAAATCACCAGCTATCATAATAACCATTTGAGTTTCCCTTTTTACGAACATCAGGCTTTCGGTAACAAAGTAAAAGATAATGAACCTATCTGTAATAGATAATATATATACAATAGCAATAGATAATATATGTGTTCAATTTACACTGAACCAAATATCACTTAGTTTGGATCTTCTTCTTCTTTCGAATTAAATTTTGTTTGCCTAGTACCTGACAACAGCGATAGCACTGTCCGAGGCGTTCATTAAATCCTTTAGTTTGGATGAAAACATGAAATGAAATGCGTCAACTGTCTTCACCTCGGCCTACAGTGTATACTCTACACGATAGGAAACATCAAGACAAATAATTGTATTTGTCCAAACGTGACCAAATTACACTGACCCTACCTTGAATGCCTCCAAGCAAAGCAAGCCCTGCGCACACGCCTTTATCTTCAATAGAATTGTACTCGTGCAACTAATGATGATTCTTGTTGGCAAATAATAAACTACGAACATTAAATTACCCGGACATTGGTAAGGTTACTATTGAAACTAGAGTAAGGAAGATAACTGGCTTTTGGTTTGACCGAGTTACCATGGTTATAGCTAGTGAATATGAAATTTTATATTAAACTAGCTTTTCGCCCGCGTCTCCAGATTCATTGTCTCGGGTTCCCATGGGCATTTTGGTAAAATTAAATTATTTCTTAGGGCTCTCATTCGTTACCATTCTTTAGGTTAGTGCTCCTGTCAAAATTCATGCTTCTAGACGTAATGATTTCGGCTGTGAAAAGAGTTTTACAACGCCTGTAAAGCTTAGCTGGCGTTTAACAAATTATGTACCAAATATTTCGTTTTAAAAAATATCAATTAGTCAAAACATTTCATATCTAGCCTGTACATGACAATTTAATCGAATAACCCACCCTGGATCGCACCTGAAGGGAACACATAATACTGGCGGCATTACTGCATTGAAGGCACGGGAAACATGCTGCGTGCGTTTTTCTTTCTCTCTGTTTCATAAAAGTGTGCCAGGGATCGCGTTTAAATGATCTAGTGGTTCTAGCGGTCGCCTACCTATACAACTCGTAGGGATCGCAAAGAAGACGGCTTGAACATCATTCATTTGTTTTTTCAATACTCTAAGGATCTTCTTAAATCCGAATTCAAAATTGAAATACGTGTACATAATCATTTGCTAATAACCGTGCCATACATACCTAGCTATAGGTAACTACAGGTTATTAGGTGCGTATCGCTAATTGAGGAAATACTCTAGGCTGCCCCAAGGCCACATGCCGAAACGAAGGCAAAAACGGAGGTCAAGGCACTCCGCATGACTAAAGATGTAAGAACCCAAAAAACTAGACAAAGAACTATATTTCAAACACTACTCCTTCTACCTATTGTTTTTTGTCTTTCACCGCGTAGGTGGGAAAAATCTTGTCAAGATGATGACTAAATTGTTTTAGAGAGATTACTAAAGAACTTAAAAGGAAAATGTTCTTGTCAAAGTCAAAAAAATAGAACGTACAGAATGTTTCTTAAAAATACGTCAAAATAGTGAATTAATTTAGCATTTTTAACTTTGCGCCTATTCGCAAAGGTGCAGTCTTCCTCAGGAGAAGGAAGAATATTCTGTATTTGAGAAGCAGGATATACTTAGGTCGTAACTCTCCTTCCCAATAATTCTTTATTATAAACAGTTAACAAATTTATCTTATTAGGTAAGTAAATCTGACATCTCAGGGACCTACTCCCAACTTGTAACCAATCACCATTTCGATTATTTTTTGAAAAATTGTATGCATTTGGCTATAGGTGGGCCACATTTTAAACTTTACTGTGTACACACTATTCATAAAGCTATCGTTACAATCACATTCGAAAAACCATCTGGGAGTAAGTTTGATTTTAATGACGAGAGATTCGAATGATTATGAACTGGATTAATCCTTACTAATATTATAAATGCGAAAGTAACTCTGCCTGTCTGTCTGTCTGTCCGTCTTTCACGCCTAAACTAGATTAGAGCCTGGGAAAGGACATAGGCTACATTTTATCCCACAGTTGGGCACGATATAACCTGTAGTCCACGCAGGCGGAGCCGCGGGCGGAAAGCTAGTAAATACTAAATGGGAATGAAATAGGGACACCGACAAAGGAGCCTCAAGCTATAAAGGAAAAAAGTGGTAGAGCTATAAGTCTTGTCGTCTATGTTTTCCAAACTTCCTGTTTTACGCCGCTGCCTACTACCGGAAAAAATAATAAATAATGTAAATCAAATACATATAGCTAAAGTGTTAGAAGAGTATAAAGTAAAGATTTTCTGGAAGATACTGAATTGGTCTTTGTTTACTGGTGCCTCAGAATTGGCGACAAAATCAATCACGGTTGACAACTTGAATAAATCAAGTTTCAACAGCATGGAAATTCACACAAAGACGCGTCTGGACCAAATCCTTGAATGGTCGGAGCTTATTATTAATTTTATTGTGCTCTACAGACGTCTGCCTTGAACACTGCTATACAAAAAGCCGCTAAAATGGCCACCATAAACATCAGATCTACAGCTTGGAGGAATTTTAAATGAGGTCATCATGTTATTGTTTAAAATCTCGTTATGCCCACATAATTGCGGTATGATAACATCGTAAGATTTACTGTAGCGTTGCTCATAGTATGTGCCTACCTTATGGTATAGTGTTGCTTATTCACTATTGAAATAAAGCGCAGGCTAGTGAAAAAACATATTTTGGAAGGCCACAGTCTAACAAGGTTATACTGTCATGGTCTTTACAAACGTCTTATAAAAGTAAAATACGTTTTCTATGAACAGAACAAAAGAGTTTAAAGATCTGTATTCTAATGATACAAAACTTACTCAACGGACTACAAACTAGCACAAGATGTGTACAGTACAACACAGAAACTGACTTCTTCATGAATTGATCATCAATTCATCTGATAAATAAGAGTGCAACTTGAATGACCTCACCCTTTATTCAGCTTTCAACTACTCAAAAGATTCCTCTATATCATTCATGTCACTGTTATACTAGGAATGGTGAAGTATTCAAAAGGTGGCGCTACCCAAACTTTATGCTACTACGAAACCGGTCTTACGGAATTCCACTCCCACCTACCACGTGCAAACATTTTAATTGACGACACGCGGAAGACAAAAAAATAAGATAAGAATCGTCATTTGATACCCATTCTCTATTATTAAATATCTATTCAAAGATCGCATACCTATAGCAGCTTGAGTGATTTGTCCAGTCAATTTAGGAGACTTTACATTGAAAGGTGACATATTTGGCAATGGTGTTCTACGTTAGGATTAATGTGGTGTTTTATGTTGACTAACTAGTCGTATACTATTCATAAATCTTGAACCCTATTAGGGACCTAACCTTCAAGAATACAGGTCGGAAAAATATAGCTTTTCCACTTGCCATCAACTTGCTCAGGCTAAGGGTGAGATACAAAA
Source organism: Aproaerema taeniolella (assembly GCA_949987775.1). Lineage (NCBI taxonomy): Eukaryota > Metazoa > Arthropoda > Insecta > Lepidoptera > Gelechiidae > Aproaerema > Aproaerema taeniolella. The sequence goes on along the minus strand of OX465259.1, from coordinate 6,361,520 downwards.
GTTGAAGATATTATTATATAAGTATGAAAATATACAAAGGCATTTGTATTTGGGATCCTGTAGTTTAGTTAGAGAAACAGATATACATTATACAAATAAAACTTAAAGATCTAAGATATTTTTTACAATGGACTTTTGTCCATCACATATAGATATGCGTAACTATAAAACATTTGAACAAGGTTCCAACTCCATTTCCAAAGAACACCTTTAACCTCGAAGTCATATACAAATAGGTTTAATCTTCCCATCATTATTCTCGAATTTCGTAGTTCCCATAACCAAACATGGAAAACAATGGCAAAATAATTAACTTTATTGCCTATTACCATCAAAATATTTTGCCTAAGACACGTCATGCCTATTATTCCGTGATGGACCAAATTGCGCACGAAATTGCCGTAAAACGAAGTGAGATTAATGAGCTTCTGTTATAATTTTGAAGCAAGACAATCGAGCTATTAATAATAATTTGTCTTTCGTGGTTTTTCCTACTAATTTTAAGATAATGGAAACTGGCGCACTATCAACCAATTCAATGTGTACAATTTTCACTTTATCTTCAATATGTTTTTTTTATGATGTAAAATGACTCCAATGTTGGAGATCCTAAACTAAAAAAAACAAATAAATATACTAATCGGAAGAAACCACTGCCTTCCCCAAGGGTGTTCACATTGATTAGTCTTGTGCAACCCCTTTGGCAGATCATCGGCCCACCTTTTAAAAGGAGTTCACATGGCACACGGCCGATTCAAGTATCAACAATTCTAATGTTTTTCCTTTCTGGATAAAAACCAGACAAAGGTCATTCTTAATACAAAGTATGCCTTCTGATAACATAACGTGATTGTATCATACTGTTAAGCCTCCCCTCAGCTATATAAACATCTTTCTGACTAAAAAAACATTGAAACTTGTTGACCCAAATCTCTTTTAATTGCTTGATACGTATATTAATAGAACGATAATAACAATTAAAGTAAATGCATTCTCCGCACTGAATTTACCATATTAACTGAACTGAAAGTGTCCCCCCACCCACCACAATAGGATTAGTCCGAATCCGTCCTTCCCACCCAATTAATTATGATGGTAACCGTATAAACCGTAATATTATTCAAAGTGCCAGTGTTTAACAGTTTCCATGTATTTGTTCCATAAGATGATTTTAAATTATTTAACTGCAAAAAAAATATGTAAGGTATGTAAATGAACTAAGATTTTCCTAAAAAACATTTTAAATTTTTGTAAGACCAACAATTTTAGAAAGTCAAAAATGTTGTTTGGAAACTTATCATCAAGTGAAATCATTAGTAGGTATTAAAACAGTATTAGCCACTACCCGCTTTTCTTTTTATTTTTCTCGCTATTCTCTCACTTAAAGGTTACTTGGAAGAGATTGCTACCTTATGAGACCGCCTTTTGTATATTTTGTTTCGTTTACTTTCGTCATTTTTTACTTTTTGTGTCCATTGATGTGTTATAATTCATTAATATGTATGTACTTAGCAAACATTTTTCAAAACATTCTGTACTTAAGTACATTTTTAATCTGGGTCAGTATCAAAAATTTTTACATTACCCAACAGATTGTAAATCTCCCATAACTGTAATGGGTAGAGTAGTGTAACGTAGGGCAAATATTTCGAAATGAATTTTTATAGCGTTCGTAAATTCCCTCCCTATCTAGTGCGAAGTGATCCCCTCTATGGCTGATTGCTTCGTTCACTCCGATAATTCTGTGGAGATATAAAGGTGCTGGAAGTGTTTTAAATGTTATGGGTTGTAGCACTTTAAGCCAATCAAACAAAACATGTTTTTTATTACCTACTTCAGGGGAACTGTAGACTCTTCCTCTTACCAGTACCAGTAGTACTACCAGTAATAGTTCTATTGAAGAACCAATCGAGTATTGTACTGGCTTATCAAATCAGCTATTAAAATCGCTATTATAAGCTTGCTTAATTTGTGACGTCATGCATTGTCGTCAGTTTTTATTTATTTTCAAGATTCTTTCAGTAGGTAATTAGAATTAGACTTTTACTATTATGGTGCAGTTTTGAGACAAAGATCATTTTAATTTGCTGATTGGTTTTATTTTTCATGTCATTTACGGAAATAACTTAATCAAACTCTTATTTACTCTTTTATTACTAGAAGTAGCAATCTTAATACCTTTGCACGGATTCAAGATCATTAAGTTATAAGTAGATCTAAAAGGTGAGACAGTAATGCATCTACATTTATTTTTACAAAATCGAACTTTTAGTAACTTATCTGTCATAGACCTATTGGCACTCAGTTGTTCAGAATAATAATCGAATAATTCAAAAAAAACACATGTAGACATAGGGCTTATCCCATCCAGCCTTTTATAAGAATCGTACAGTACAACTCCAAGTACCAGTCGAGTAGTAAATCTGTCAACATCCAAATTACTACTAGGACTTCATAGACTCATAGAGCTGTCTGAATCTTGCTCGTAACTCGTGTGCGTGCGCCGAACGAGATGGATGTGGTATATTGCATTTAAAACCGCTGCCGTTAGTTTGTGAAGCATGGGCTTTCTTTGAACTGACTATGACAGGTCTATTTAGAGCTTTAGATAATACAAGATATTATTTTAAATATTTATTTTAAAGCCAATTGACTCCTGACTATTAATCTTAAAACAGGCCTATGTTGATTAACTACAGTCGCCAAACAAAGTTAGAAGCCTTTCAGCGCGGTGCTGGTTTGAAAACTCTGGCACCAGAGATAATCAAGTTTGCCACGTACTTGATGGCTAACACCGTAAGAAGAAAAACAACAGAACGTTAAAATACTAACACCCGTATTCTAAGAAGTTAACTCGCAACTTGCTCCACTCAACTTCAGCTAAGGAAATCCTCGAAACGACCTCGAATTTGGTATTTTAGTTGTCACCTCAAGATTCCTTGAACGTGGCATACAGCTACTCGACGATCGATGGCACTAGCTAGCGTATATCTTTATTCGATATTAATCTTTAACGATATATAAGTATTATCATAAAGATAATCCACGAAATCTTCAAAATAATTCGTTTTTCATATGAAAAAGTAGCATACAACAAGCTCAAGCATGGAATAAAGCGTTAAGAAAATCTTAAGGTAGGTCGCGAGGTACCTTAACTTTGACAATTGATTACTCAAATCATCCTCGACTCCACTGAGGAAAATTGTAAAGTCGAGGACGGAAGTGTCAAATAAAAACATCAAAATCCCGCCGAAAATTCTCCTTACTCCAAATATTCTTTATAGTAAAATATACATTTAATAGTAGATTGTTAATCGAGGGTGGTAAAAATCAATTCCCGAGGTAATTAGACGCCCGAGCGCAGCGAGGGCGGCTACAGGCCGAGTAGGAATTGATTCTTTTACCCGTGTTAAACACTCTACTTTTCATTTCGAATATGAGGAAAATAAAACTAGTTGTTTATCTAAACTATTTATTGATAATATATAATAATATTAGTAGTACCAATTTTTTTGAATTCCGTCACAGATACATAATAGAATCCTGCCAATTTATGTCGACTTTTTAAATTTTAAATATGGAACTCACCGCGTAATTGTTGCGGCTTATTCCGCTCGAAGAAGTTTGCGCTAAGTTCACACTAGCTGTTTAGAAACTCACATGGCCACAGCATTTTTTTTTAATTAGTTTTGTTTTTACATAAAACTCTTCACAGCTGACAGCAGTTCGATTTTTAAAGTTAATTCCGGCCCTTAGGTGAGAAGTAATTTGTATGCGTTTTTCCCTCCCTACAGAGGGAAGCAGCATTTTCCACCCAATAATCAGATCAAATAACACTACTTTCCGAGTATGAAAATATATTTAACCTGTGTTCATTCAAGCTAGTGAAACAAAACCTCTCGCACGGGTCAAACTTAGGAATAACTCCACATATGAAAGTTTAGCCGCAACATAGTTCATACTACTAGAAAGCTAGAACTCACTAGTAAATTAAGTACAGCGTTTCTGAATAGCTGCCAAAGCAATACCTTTGGTGGAGTTCGAGTTATGTGGTTTCGACATTAGATGAAACGTCCCTATGCAGACGTAATCCAGCATGGGGGAATAGCACATGTATTTTAACTTCCTTATCGTATAGTTTCAGTCAAATAGAATAGAATAGAATAATTTATTTCACAAATTGGGTTATAAAAAGAGTTACAACAGCGGGCCCTGCACTAAGCAAGCTTGTATCGCAGGCGCCCTGTAAGCGATTGCCTAACGAAATTGATAAACATAGCACAATTTAAAAAGTAAACAAATCATATAAAATTAAATTAAAGTTGAACAAATTATATGAAATTAAATTAAAGTTAAACAGATTATATAAAATTAAATAAATTAAAAGAAAATAATAAAAAACAGGAACAAAGATGAATGTGAGTATGTTGGCATGCATGTTTGTGTGTATATGTATGTATGTGTGTGTATGTGTGTGTGTGTGTATATGTGTTTTAGGTATGTGTGTGTGTCATTGTGTATAAGTCAATTCAAATTAATTCTTTGAAAAATGGCGTCGACAATCGTGATTTTGCCAATGTCTGAGTATTTTAATCAAAGTTAAAATATAGAATGGTGAAATCACCAATTTCAAGTAGAGAAACCCTTTACGGGTTACGATGCTACAGATAGACACACAGATACACTCTTTAAACTTATAACAAACAACCCTCTTTTTTGTCGGGGGTTAAAAATTATTACGCTCTGGGGCCTGATTTTTGAAACAATTGAATTCCAATTCGCATACGAATTGACAAGATTAGTATGAGATTCTCATGCGAATCTTATCAATTCGTATGCGAATTGGAATTCTATCGTTTCAAAAATATGGGCCCTGATCTCTCCGGCAGGATATCACGGCAAAAACGGAGTGTTTTAAATCTGACGTGTGTATCTGTGTAAGTATCAGTTGTTCTATCTATCTGTGTGTATGTCTATAACGTCGTAGCTCAATTCGTATTTTTTCGTTAGAAAAGTTACGTAATCGAGATGGTTAAAGCTGTTTGATGAAAATTGGTTCAGCGAAATTATAAGCGAGAAATGTCGGTTGTGGGTGATGCAAACTTTTTTCTTGTAACAAGGCAGCATGCGTCTCGTTCTCAACCTTCTTCATAATTCCCAGTTTTGCTCCTCTTGTTCGCATTTATATTTTAAATTCAAAATATCTGAATTTTAACCATTCATTCCAAAAGTGAGGCATTCAGCTTTGATCTGCGCCTGAGCCTGATCTTATTTAGTCTATTGCTTAAAATAAATTTATAATTATTACTTTTAAAACGCATCAAATCATGTATTTCTTTAGATTTTCTTTTTTTTTAATTAATAATAGGTTTGCTTTTAACCACAATCTAGCTCAAGGGCAAAGATGCGGTCGAAGGATGTATCAAGCTCACCCAGAAGAAGCCTATATAAATAAGTTATTTATGAATAAATAAGATGTTTTAGTTTTTTGTGGACTGTACCAACAACCTCTAACTTACTCGTTTAGCCGAAAACCAAAATTCGCATAAGCACAAACGTATTCAACACAAAGCCTTTACTAAAGGTGTTATGATGGTGAATAATTTGATTTCCTCACAGAATTTCCTTTGCGAAACGCAGGTACGATTCAACGTTATCATTGAAGCTGTTATTACAGACATCTCCTTTCAATGCTTTGAGCAGACTCCAGTCGATCAGTGCAATATTATGACATCAACCCACCATAGATAAATGACACAATTTGTCGTGCCGAACGTTAGACTGGGAGGCATCTAGGTTGTGAAGATTTTAGGGGGTCAAATTAATCGGGGCACCACTGTTGCTATTTCATCAAACATTGGGCTGTTTTACTAAAAAATGTGAGTGTTTATACATAATTCACATTAAAACATTGTTTTACCCACGTTAACCCGAACTGACGGTTCGAAGCCATTTTTAATTAATGTGAATAAAACCGTGTTTATTGTGAATTGGGCTCGCCAAATAAGAGACTGTTCGGGGATTTTAAAGCTTTTTCCAAAAGGACTGCAAGATGATTATTCTGCTAAGGTGTGAAAAGAGAGATTAAGACAATGGAGTACATTGGAAGAGATCTACACTCAGAATTGAATGGCTTTATGTTGAAGGAGAGAAATGTGAAATAAAGATTAAATAAGCTTACGATGCAACATTGAAAACATGTATTTGATAAACAGCTCAGATTAGGATAAGCGCAATGATACGAATTTCTGTGCCAAACGAAGTTTTTAAAGAACATCATATTATTTTAAAGATAGAGAGATTCAATCGATAGTTTAATAATAACCTACCTAAGCGACCGTTGACGATTGGAAGTTTTAATAAAGGTAACTATTGTCTATTGAACTTAGCTCAAAATGCATTATTCTTTATATCTTTACTAGTTTTCCGCCTGCGACTTGACGCTCCTTTATGACGTGAAGGAAGAACAAAAAAACACGTTCATATTTCATAATAAGTATTGGTAAGGATTACGATTCTAAGGTCGGTTAAATGCACAGTTTTGCAAGTCTAATTTATTTACCACTATGAAACAATCCACGCCAAAACGGGGGTATGAACAATTCGGGGGTCGCCTGTTCACTGGATCCGGCACTGACAGAAAGTTGACGTAACGTAACAATGACCAGCATTTACAACTTACTATAGGGCTAGAAAGAAATGTGTTACACAATGATTGTATTGGTATTACGTAAGAAAGACCTTAATAATTTTATTATGCAAGCTGTATGAGCAATTAAACCAAAATGTCTTGTTATTTTATCTCTCTAATTAGGCTGTTCTTATTTAGTTCAGATTTCAATGAAAACTTCGAGTAATAGTAAAATTATTATTTGTATTATTTGTACCTACTTCTGTTTTATCTTACTGTATGTACTGTTAAATACTGTACTGTACCATAAATAGTACTGTATTGTACTAGATTATGAAACCTAAAAATTAATGCGTTTTGGCTTCAGCATTCGAAAATATATCCCTATCGGGTAGACAGAGCATCAGTGGTTGAAAAACCACTTGATGCTACATTCGACAAAAGACATATTAAAACACTTTTGAATACTAAATGGATATCATGATTTCACCTATTTTTTATTTGTTTTTTTTAGATGTGTTCAAATCGCGAAAGTTAATAAATAAACAATAAACGCTACACACTCAAAGGCCCACACTAAGGTTTTCCCTTGTGTCGTGGGTCCCTCGGAACACACATAAAGACAAACACAAACACCCATGACCCGAGAACAAACATCTGCTTTTTACACAAATGTTTGACCCGACTGGGGATCGAACCCAGGTCCCGCCGATCAAGAGGCAGCGTCACTACCACTCGACCAAACCGGCCGTCAAAGTTTAAAGTGTTGAAAACTTTTGGTCCAGCGCCTTCTTTACCGCATTTACGGCATTTAAATTAATGGTGATGGTAATGAAAACCGCTACAAGTACCACAGACAAGACACATCAGACATCGAGGCCAATGGATCAGTGCCCTCGGTGTCGCTTACCGAGGGACCACTTGATCGGGTTACTGCGGTCTCACAGCAAAAACTATTTTTAAAATATTCATACAAATCTCAATGACACTGATTTTATTAATATTACTCTGCTGATTTTGTTCGTTGGAGTGGAAAGAAGGCGAGCGTGTAGGAAACGCTAATCTGATATTGAGTTATTATTATTAATTATATGTATACAAGGTGTTTCAAAAAACCCCAAAAAAAGATAATAAAAAAAGATAAAAAAGATAATTCAAAAATTATTCAAATTTAGCTTATTGCGCAGCTCTATTACAAATATGACAACTTTTTTCTACAAAACCACAAACCATACAAACTGTGACAAAAAATGACATGTAAGTATGAACACACATTACAAAAGCGGATAGAAATCAGCTTTTCATCGGAGGTCGATGACTTGTTCAGGATGTGAACAAGAACAAATGAGCATCGGACAAAAGACTATCTGCGTATCAACATTGACCCGCTTTTAGGGATCTGTGTACTGTAGTACAGTCAGATAACATCAAGCTTGAAAACAGCAATGTTTGATTAGGATAGGAGTGAAACTGTTGAAGTCGAACTGTGTGCGTTTTTGATTGTACTGTGGGATATGGACATTTCATTATTAGACGAGATATTTATTTTGTCTAATCAATCAGCGTAGCATTATCGTCAATAAACACAGTGTACTTTGTTGTTAGCCCACATGGTCCTACCAACCTACCTACGGGCTTCCCTTTGAAGCTGGGAACACTCAGTTACAGTAACGTTCATTACAGTTAAAGCTTCATTAAATGTAATGCCGTTCTTGTTTACGTCAACAAGACGGAATGTGACAGTATACGATAATTAAAGTAGCATTAACTTTAATAGATGCCTCTGCAAGTGCCTGTAAGTTTACTTAATTTGAAATTTTGTTAGATACCCAAATTGTGTTCCTTCCTACTATACTTTTGAAGATTACAGACAACTTTTGATAGCTCTCTAAACATATTACTTACACATAAAGTGTATCTATGTCCTAGAAATTTTTAAGTAGGTATGTACTTTTATACCGAGATTGTTTACAATTTTTCTATTCTTTTTACAATTTTTGATTCGGTGCGGCGATTATTTCTTCATTTGCGATTCAGGAACTCTAACATTTCGAATTCTGCCGTCTACACAAAAGTAGTGAAAACATTGATCCAAAATTATAACATACGGAACCAACCAACAAATGAGGCAGTTAATGAAATATCCTGGCAGGTACTCTAGTACTCAGCGGTATTGTGCTAAACCGCAGAATGACAGGTCAAGTGATACTGTGCCTCATCTCGATTACTGTAGCAGGGCAAGGCGTCTATTCCACTAATCAATGGCGTCTCAATGATAGTTGAATGTCACGAACTCTTTTATGGGTCAATGTATACGTTTCTACATGTGTATTCAAAATTTACCTTTGGACCAATTACGACAGTAATTAAACAAAAACTTTGCAAAAAGGGCTATTACAAAATTTCTGATTATCTATCAGACAAGCAGCCATGGGAATGAAATGCTCAGCTCTGGAGTTATTTCAAAATAAGTTAATATTAAAAAAATTGTAATGCGATTAAAAAGAGCACCCTCAGAGTTTCTTGCCTGTTCTTCTCTGGGGAAGACTGCACCTTTGCGAATAGGCGTTGATTTAGTGTGGTCAATAGAACGAATGCGTAAGCGTATGTATGTATTTAATGCATGTCTGTATGTATTTCACGTAATCTTGACCTGTTTTAAGTGGCATCCTGAATGTCCTATAAAATAAAGATTTTTTCAATTCTATTCTTGGTGACCACTTTATCCGTTCAGGTGATGAAATTCAGAGCAGTCGAAACCTCATACACTGGATGACAACTGTCCCGATCAACTGCGCAACTGAACTGTACGTTAAATTGCTAACTACCTATCATCTTAACATTCAGTCAGCCATGGTGACCCCAGTCAAGATAGCTTACAATACAATACAATACAATATACTTTATTGCACAATTTGAAAAGAAATACAATGATGAGACAATTACAAGTAACTTTACAAAAGGAACAATATAGGCGACCTTATCGCTTCAAGCGATTTCTTCCAGGTAACCTTTGGGTATGAAAAGTCGCATAGTGAAATCAAGAGCGGGCGCAATATATAAACCTAAACAATATAATAGGTCTTTACCTATGAAATTGCCGATTTTTTCTCAAGCTTTATTTTATTCATAATTTATTTGATTCAACAGCTATTATTAAAATTGTTTTTTTATTTAAAACCTTGGCCATATAACGGAGATATTGAGTCAAATTAATACATATTTACTTTAGATTTATTTGCTGAAAAAGAAGCTCAAATATAGCTCGTTTCATCCGTTGCCCGTTTCATTGCTTATTTTTGCTGTACCGTTGTTACATTTACAACTTTCAATAAAGTAAGTATGATGAAAATTAATTTAATGTTGTCCAAACCTTCCCACAAAATATTGCTAAATTTGGATTTCGCATTCCCGAGAAAAATCTAAAAACGTTAGTATGGAAAATTCAGTTTTCTAAAAATATTGTATGAAAAACGGCAATTTCATAGGTAAAGACCTATTATATTAAACAAAACATAAACATATATTTAATCTAAATACATATATATAATATAATACAGTTTAATATAAATACAGTTTTATATGTAATTATTCGATACATAAGACACACACACACACACATAGTTAAAGAGGAGATGGAAACAGGAAAAAAAAACAACTAAGTAGGTAAAAGGAATACGGAAAACAAGAGAGGAAAAGTAATTAAAAAGTAAAAAAGAAAATTAGGAAAGGAAACCATTTATTTATAGCCACACTGGGCTTCAAAGTAGCCCTTGAGACGCTTCTTAAAGGTATCCGTTGTTTCAATTTGTTTAGATAGTTCTGACTTTCACCACCTGTAGCTGGAGCACGATGGCGACAAACTCGCGCGGCGCGCCATTCGGCTGACGCTGAAACTTCACTTTGATTGCGATAAGGCGCAAAGGCTTGCTCGCCCTCTGGCGTTGTCAATATTGATATTTTGACACAGAACCGCGGCGCATTACGCGCGCTATCACCATCGTACTCGAGCTGCTGAACGGATGAAGTGGTCACCATTATTATTCCACTGCCATTGAGACGATATCGGTTAGTGGAATAGATGCCCAGAGCTGAGTAAATATGAAGATTAATGTACTTCGTGCCGCATCATGGTAAACTGAACGCTGTTTTTTTTTTCTTTTTACAATTGCGGTCTTGAGAAGTGTGAAAGATAAGTCAGCAACCCCCACGGGATCCTTAACAGTGTCCTTAATTACGAGGTGAATCGTTTACGTACCGAAATTTTAGGGTGAAAATTTGACCATGAAACTGCACAACTTCTCGGAAGCATTATATGGCGTGACTTAGTTAGTGAACTTTAGATGATAATTTTACCCATTCTTCTTATCGTGTAGGTATTGTCAACTGTGTGGCGAACTAAACTAACCCTGGTGTCAGAGTTTTCAAACCGCACAACGGCCTCTGACTTGATTTTAACGACTGTAGTCAAACGACAACAGCCGGGACCGACAGCTTAACGTGCCCTCCGAAGCACGGAAACGCTCGTGATAAATTGCCACTTTGGTCACCCATCAGGTTCCCTGCCTCTGTGTGTGTTGCTTAACCTCACTGATCGTTTGAGATCAGCGAGAGCCACTGGGCTACGAGCGCTATTCTACCCATAAAACTAGACGACTTTCCTTAGGAACCCATATGAATTTCTCAAATAAAAAAACTTTCGATTTCTCGTTCCCAATTAGTTAAGATACACACTCAAACTAAGGTTTTCCCTTGTGTTGTTGTGGGTCCTATAGCGTAGCTCTGAGGGAGCTGGTAGAAGGGTCGAGGTGGTGAGGACCAGGAAAAGCCAGTTAATCAGTTTAAGTTATTTAATAGAACAATACCTATAACCTTCACGGCCTAAGCCGCGGAAGGTACTGCGTCAATTATGCACAAAAGGCGCCAAATGACCTGAATCATTTGAAATTGGAACCATCGGCTAAATGCATTACAAGAAGATGGTAAACGTAGAGGTAATAGAACCCCTACAGTCCCTTGGAACATATACATAGACAGACCAAACACCCATGGTCCGAGATTTGTGACTGTGTTTAGTAAAAGGTACAACTTTCGGGGTAGTCAATAAGAGCTATTTATAATAGCACATCACACTAATTGTGAACCTTAACAACTATTACGAGAGTTGTACCTTTCCATTTTCACAGTCACATTTGATTTTCACTGCTTATAATTCATACGAGTAACTATAAGGCATCTCTTCTAAATGATGCGCCTTTAGTAAGGGCCACAGTTGTGCTTCCTTGTACTAAATTAAAGGGAGTAAAGTGATATCTTACATGTACTATCCTTCTACTTGCACCTGCCTTCTTAAAGAATTCATGGGCTTTAATAAGTCCGTTAATGCGGCGCTGCAGCACTCTGTTCTTGTTACAGAATTAATAAGGAGGAGTTGGATCGATAAAACACTACTAACTCATTATCTGAGGGGTAGCCAGAGCATCATGTGATTTTTTAACGGCCACAATTGACAAAATTCACATGGAAATTGAGTTATAAGTAGTGATATCCGGTTGTAGGACTTCGGCTTACAAAATAGCACACTAGAGTCTTTTCTGGTACAATACTTGGGAAGAAAACCCTTTCCAGTTTGAATGATTAACGGTCTGACGGCTGGTTTGGTCAAGTAGTAGTGGCGCTGCCTCTTGAACGACGAGTCCTGGGCTCGATTCCTAGTCGGGACAGCTGATGTTTGTTCTCGGGTCATGGGTGTTCTTGTCTGTCTTTGCGTATGTTTCAAGGGACCCACGACACAAATGAACACCTATGTTTGGACCTTTGAGTGTGTACAGTCTAGTTTTTTTAAACTCTTAGTTTTTCACCTTTTGACTCAAAAGAGGAGTGTTTGGAGTGTAGAGAAGAGTCGAGTGTTTGTGTGTGTGAGAGAGACAGAAAGGAGCTAAGTTCAAAATCTGTAATAAACTGATTTCAGAGTGTCTTCCGAATTCCATCAACATTTGACTAATTAATCACTGGACGATCCTATCAATCAAGTTCCATTTGCTTCATGAAAATAAACTAACAATTTGAAAGAATTGATAAAAAAAAATAGAATGCACATTCATCATGCTCGGTTAGGGTCATTCTATCATGCACTGCCCGTCAGTTTAACGCACGGCCCCGTTCGGGCATTTTATTAGGCGCGGCCAGCGACGGCGCGTGCCACCGAATTGATTTGCGCCTCGCCACGTACATGACAAATTGCAGCCGCTCTATTGAGACCGCCTCCACAGCTGGGAGGTAATGCTCAAGCAGTATGATCTATTTGCGGTAATGGCTGCTCTCTACTAACAACGAACAAGTTGAGAAGTTGAAAAACCCCCGACATTTTCACTTCAAACTCGAATATTTCTTCAACGACTTAACTAAAAACTACCGCTAGAAAACTTGCCTTTAAATTTAAAAATAATCCACGTACGGATCAGTCCACCCGTTTAAGAACTACGAGCTACGGTATCACAGACAGACACATATTAGCGGTCTAACTTATAACACCTCTCTTTTTTACCCCCGACAGGAAAAAGGGAACATAAGATTGATGTGTGTTTCTGTGTCTGTGGCATCGTTCATCTAAAGTTTAGAGAATCATTTTGATTACAGCAGCTTTCAAAAAAAACGCATCTAAGTCGGTCCATTCGTTTAGATTCTAATATACATAGATTCTAAACGAATGGACCGATTTAGATGCGTTTTTTTTTTGAAAGCTGCTGTAATCAAAATGATTCTTAGCTATAGTTTATCAAAATTGGTTCAGCTGTTTAAAAGTTATATAAGCTATGACTGTCGGGGGTGGTATTTTTTTTAAAATTTTGGTGTCTTCTTCTCATCATGTAGGTAATTAGGTATAATCAAGTGTGTGGTGAAATTGGCTAACTCGGGTGTCAGTCTTCAAACCGCATAATGGCCTCTGACTTGATTTTAACGATGTAGTCAATCGACAACAACCGGGACCGAATTTTGTTGTTATAATTATTAATTATCATATCAGGCAGGCAGAACCTCTGAAGTTAAATTTTTATATCGCTACTGCTTGACAAATTAGTGAATAAAGTACCCCACACTATGCCTATTGAATACATGGACGGTCAAATCCGAGGCGGTCCGGCAATTTGAGGCTGAAATTACCGTAATGTTGAATTTGATTCCAGTTCGATGGCTTTGTACTATTTGATGGGATATTGTCCGTTTTGTATAGCGTATATTCGAACATTTGTGGATAGTGCTTGATTTTGTGGATACTGTCTGGTTTTACTAGAAAAAGTAACGTATGATTAGATTGTTACTTTTATTTCTGCAGGCCGAGTACGATAGTGACAGCGCCGCGATAACACCGCGGTCCTATGTCAAAATGTCAACATTGACAACGCCAACGCCACAACGCGAGCAAGCCTTTGCGTGGGACCCTCGCGCAATCAAAATGAAGTTTCAGCGTGAGCCGAGCCCGAGTTTGTCGTTATCGTGCTAGAGCTGCAGTTGTGTGTACAATATAAAGGTCACTTTAAATTAGTTAACGAAAATGATCCCACGAAACTGAACAACTTTCCCCTCTCCATACAAATGCCCTTCTTTCCCACTGGGCACTCTGGGCAAGTGCCCAGGCCTCCGCGATTAACGGGGCAGAAGATAATAATAATTACAGACTACAATACTTTTTGCTTAATTAGCTTTTGCAAGCGTTAAGAGCGAAGCGCTTTGAGTATGTTCTACTCTTGCCCTAAAATCATACTTTTACACTAAATATAACCTTCACTGACTTAAAGCAGCACAGTGCAGCACTTTGTTTTATGTTTGTAAATGTTTTTTTTGTTATTTCTTTAATTTGCCTTTAATTTGTTTCTGTCTTTGTGTTTTCTTCTGTTTTTCTATATTGTGATGTCTGTGTTGTACGCCGAAATAAAGCATTTTCTATCTATCTATCTAAAGCAGAATCATCAGTCACCCCTGTTACGCGGACTTGAACTCCTCCGTAGCCTCTTGAATGCATCGCCAGACATGGATCTGTTTGCATGTAAATGGGCAACAATCTTGGGTGAAATTCACAAACATTGTGAAAATATTTAATTTAAGTTTATATTTCTTGTTTCCTGTTTAGTTATTAGGTTAGCCTGTAAGACTAAGCATTGTACCTACATAAATAAATCAGTGTTCTATTACAATTTTCTCTTAAAGACACAGGGGCCCCATAAACCTACGTGCCCAGGGCCTCCTATAGGTAAAAGACGGCCCTGTCCAGCATACAACTTGTGCGATTAAGCTGTCTGGCCTTGTAGGGAGTCGAGTTCCGAGAATTTCATATAGGTTCCTTAGGGAATATTGTTCAGTTTTATGAGGAGAATCAGCCCCTAAAATTTGCTAATGTTACGTCACCCCGTATATTTAATTTATCATACGTATTCGTACAATTACACTCAAACGTCTTATGCCTTCTGATTAAACAAAGGATATAAATCACTCGAGATTAAAGAGCGATAAAGTGATCAATTACTTTCATCCCACGGAAAGATACGATGTGGTGATATTCATAACCAGTCGCAAGATGGCAAGAAAGATACGGGGTAGTACAATTCTCAAACCGATCGCCAGATGGCATGAGAGATATGGGGTGGTGAGTGATATTATCAACCGATCACCAAACGGCAGGAAAGATGTGTGGTGGTAAATACTCTACCGGTCACTAAACGGTAGAGCCCCAGGACACAAAGGAGCCCCAAAAAACAACTTAAAAGTCTCAGGGAACAACCTCGTTTTTGTTTCGTTTACATTGATTACCTATTATCATCCACAATATGACCGTAAATTTCAGTTTTTTTTTTTATTTCTGACCTAAACTACGAAAGCGATTTTGATAAAAATTTATGGGAGTAATCTGAAAGAAGATGCTTCCAAACTAAAAAAAAAAATTTTGAAATCGGTCTATAAATGACGGAGTTTTGAGGTAACAAACATAAAAATTAAAATTAAAATAAAAAAAATTTTTTAAAAAAAATCACCCGAATTGAGAACCTCCTCCTTTTTTTGAAGTCGGTTAAAAAATATGTTCAACTCTAACAGTGAGTTGTAATTACTACGTAATAATAGTTCAATGACCTCTAATAGGTAGTTTTTTTTGACAATACGGTCACACATAAGTGGTTAGTAGGTATTACTGATATGGATTAGTTTGTTACAATCTGTGTTGATCTGAAGATCTAAAAAATCCAGTAAAAGCTCTAACAGAGAGGTTAACCTTGTATAATATTCTCCCATTAGTTTAATGCGTTAACGAGATAAGGTTCTAAAATATCATGGGTGAAGTAATCCATTTTTACCATATGATAAATCATCTCCAAAAATAGAACAAGAAATGAGAAATTTCAAAGTTCAACGTACGATTTTCATTGAATCTAATATATTGGTACTACAGGGCAAAATAATTCTTCAATATTGAAATTTTGAAAGTACTTATGCTTAATTTTGAAGACGGCGATTTAACATTAAGGAAATGCTACCTACTCTATTTTAAAAATAAGTACAGTAAATCAGAAAAGGTTAAAATGTAACAAAAAATTGGGTTTTTACAATTTTCTGGTCACCTGTTTTCTCTCATTTGTAAATTTAACATTGGCTACATTCTCACAATATTTCACATTCACTGCCAGTTGCTATAACTCCATCTAGGTCCTGGCGGTAAATCAGCGCTGTAGACTTCGTTTACAGCATAATGCTGAGTCAGCACCTTTTCACTCCGGTGGCACTCATTAATTGTGTCACTTTATTCTATTGCTTTGTTTATTCGTTTTATTGTGTGTTATTGTTATATCATGTAATTATAGCGAAAAAAGCTGTGATGTAACTATCTATCTATTACAGTAGGTAACCTACATTATACATTATATCGCTAAGTTTCCACTCCTGTAAGACTGATATGAACCCTTCATAGTAATTTAAGTATCTGAAGCCATAATGGAAGCCCCACGTTGCTGCTTCTAATCTGACCTGGAGCCCTAAGCCTTCGCCTTCGCCCTCGACGTATATGAAAGTCAATTTAAGGATCTGTGTTGCTATGGTTTTTTTGTATATTAGGTGGCTATTTAGGTATTATGTGAAGGTTCTGAGGTTATTTTATCTATTCACATAAAGATAAAAGCTATTTGAATAAAATTATTTTTAACGAAAAATAATACACATTTTAGTTTACGTGTTTAATGGAAAATAGGCACACATAGTTAAATTTCGAACAATTAGTGCATACCTGGGTTATAAAATTAAATGACAATTTCGAAAATTACCCAGTAAAAATAAAATACAAAAAAAAATCAAAGGTAAAATGGTTGCAATTCTATCAATCAGTTTTTAAAATAAAAGTTTAATATTATTTTAACATGACTTAATTGTACTTATTTAACGAAGAGCTGATTTTCTTTTAATTGGCTATTTTTGAAACACGTTGTATACGGAAGCCCAATTATAAAAATTTTGCTGTTCTGAATTTGAATAAACATATTTGAGTTAGCACGAACGCGAACGAGTGAACGAGCGTATTCAATCGAATAATTTTAACGAACCCAACACTTTTGCAAATTTTTCTTGGAACTTTTTGATAAAGTATTAGCTTGCCTTTTCTACTAAATTAACAGTTAGTAAATTCGAATATGGCTAATCAAGATTGAATTTTAAAAAGAAATTTTTATTTTTTAGTTAGTGTACTTGATGTTAAGCCTAAAATAATGACTTAATATTATTAACGATAAAATAAATACATCTTCTAGAATACCTTATAGTTTAACACTTACAATAATTATTATTTCAAGTGGCTTTATTAAACCTATTAACTAGTAGAAAATTAGTAACCTATTTGCTAGTTGTAAATTAAAATTTAAAGCCCTAAATAGAGTATTTAATTCAAATTACATCAAACTACCGAGAGCTTTCTTAACTCATAAAATGCAAGTGTTACCTTAAAATCACATGGAAATTCTTAATGTTTTTAGTTTATTTTATTTTTTTCCAGCCCATATACGTCCCCACCGAGGGGCACAGGCCTCCCTTCGAAACACGAAGGGGATTTAGGCCATAGTCCACGGTTGGTGGACCGCTCATCTTTCGAAAATTTTCTTGGACGGACGGGTTTCATCACGATGTTTTCTTTCAAGAAATCCGTACATAAATCCGAAAAGACGAATTTAGTGGTACAAGCCCGCACCAGGATTTGAACCCACGACCTTCGGATTACAAGTCTGGCTCATTACCAACTGGGCTATCACCGCGCAATATTTTTTATTTAAATAAAATTAAATTAAATTAATTTATAAAAAATGATAAACCCCCAACATTTATCGCTTGTAACTATTAAACGGCTGAAACAATTTGATCAAAATATAGCTAAAAACCATTTAAATTACTTCAGCTTTCAAACAGAAGAACCGCTCCGAAGTCAGACAACTTATAACACTTCTCTTCTTTGGCAGGTTTAAAAATAGACTTACACAAAACCACAATGGTTTCGCGTGGGCCTCTCTTCGGGTGACACATCGATTATTATTCAAACGCTCTGAAATCAACATCTGTCGCCGATCAGTGGAACGGATTCCATTTGCATGTCGACGTCGGCTTTGCATAAATCCTAAATGACGCGAGACAGGCTAATTTCTACGATTTAATAATTGATAGACAGTTCCAGGATCATTGGCTTATTTCCTTTTGTTTGTAAATGTTTTGTGATTCCTATTGAAAAAATAACCACTACGATAGTAATAAAAATAATTAAAAATTAATATAAAACCCCAACATAAAAAATAAATAGAAAAAAATGCATTTATATATCTTTATAAAAGTCTTGGAAATGAAAAATGCTTCTTGATTTTCATGTTTTTTTTATTTTTTATGTCACTTAATATGATATGAGACTGTCGTAAATTTTATAATTTTATATAACCTTTATATTTTAACCCCCGACAAAAAAGAGGGGTGCTATAAGTTTGACATGAGTATCTATGTATCTGTATGTCTGTGTATCTGTCTGTAGCATCGTTGCTCTTGAACGAATGGACCGATTTCGATGCGGTTTCTTTTGTTTGAAAGTTGACGTAATCGAGATGGTTCTTAGCTATATTTAATCAAAATTGGTTTAGCCGTTTAAAAGTTTGTATAAGCAATCGAATGACAGGGGTGACACATTTTTAATTTTAGAGTAAGGTATACAAAACATGCCTAGCGCCACCAAGACGCTTAAAATTATCTCAATTCAGATACGGTTAATTAGAGAGAGTTAGTAACTTTTTTGCTATATAGGTATATTTCTGTGAAAAATTCACAGATTTTATTTCGTAATGGCACAGGTATTTTGCCTATCATACAAAACACCTACGTCTGAAGCGAAATTGTAAGTAATTAGAAACTTGTAAAGGTATGTTGCAAAAATTGCATTTCTAGGAATCCTTACGATATTTCTAAGTAAACAGTATCAGCATAACGTAGGTATTATATTTCAAAAAAATATTATATTGCTGATATTGTATAGCTGTATGTATAGCTTTAGTACCTACAGACAGTCATTATTTAAATATGTATTGCAATAACTGAAAGAAAACTTATGTATGTACTCATTATAAGTGTTAGATTCAAGGTGTTGGAATTGGAAATCTAAAATTAGAAATGATTGCCTTCCGGACAGGACTGGGAATTCGGGAAATTTACGTAGCCATATCACCCGCTGTTTAGAGAGCTTTCTATTAGTGAAAGAACTTTTTAAATCGATTCAGTAGTTCCAGAAATTACTTCCTACCAACAAACCGTTTTCATACATATGAAAGGTACACCTAGATTAGTATAAATTTGCATTCGACGTTCATCAAGCTTGACCTTTCGGACTTAACTATTCCAATACAAGAAAAATCGCACTACAACTGTCCACGAGGCTATGTCATCTTACCAGCCCATATACGTCCCCAACGAGGGGCACGGGCCTCCCTTCGAAACACGAAGGGGATTTAGGCCATAGTCCAGCATGCTGGCCCAATGCGGGTTGGGGACCGCTCGTCTTTCGAAAATGAATTATCTTGGACGAGCGGGTTTCATCACGATGTTTTCCTTCACCGTTGAGCAAGTGATAACTAGAAATCCGTAAATAAATCCGAAAAGACGAATTTAGTGGTACAGGCCCGTACCAGGTTTGAACCCGCGACCTTCCGATTACAAGTCTAGCTCATTACCAACTGGGCTATCACCGCTATACGAGGCTATGTATTTGCAAGTAAAGCCAATAAAGTATCTCAATGTCAAACCAACACTCTGAAGTCTCCCATTTTAGGTAACTCCTATTAAACTCACTTTGTTTACGATGTACCTATAAAGCCTTCTAAATGCCTATAACTAACACACAAACATGCCTTGCGGTTAAGTTTCATTGTCAAGCCCAGTACGTATCGTAAATTATTCAGACAAGTTTCGTAAAGCTTTCCTAACGAAGTGCTTATCGCGGAATAGTATTTCCTTGAAAAACCTGAGCTTCAATTTTCCAATTCCGTCGAAGAGGGTACCTAATAGAAAGACTTTCCATGAATTTCCCATCTCGCTTCAAGTCTTCTGCGCAAAATGATCAACATCGATTTTCAAATAGCTATTCGATCGAGCGAAAATCGGAATCCAGCTGTAAAATGATATAGGATCTTGTATAAAATGGCCAGTATCACACAAATTCTAAAACTAAAAACTATTTAATTTAAAAATTTAAATGAAATTTAAATGACATTCCATGTGCCTTCCATTAGTTGTTTAAGGATAAATCAAAAACTTTTTTAAATCAATCTTTTTGGTTAGTTATAGCGTATTTTTAGGTTTGAAGTAAGTTTGTATATTTTTTGGGTTAGGCCGGACCGCCCCCATTCCGTATCGCCCCTGTCCGGACCGCCCTCAGTCGTTTTTTGTCAGTTTGAGCAAGTACAGTTAGCACCAGATTTATTATAAAATATTATGTAAATGCCTTAAATAGTATATTGAGAACATATGAAGTCTGAAATTGTATACAGTAATTAATTTAGGAGAATGATGACAAGTGAAACAAAGTATAAATTTCAGGATTTTAATATTTGTTGATACTTAGATTTGTGTCTAATTGTTTAGAAGAACCTTTTTATCTTCAGGTAAACATTATACAATAGTTAGAACGAGCTACCTCTTTACTGCTACCATGGACTAGTTTTGGCAATCAATAATAAAATAATACTATAATATTACAGTAAATTTTCTTTACAAATACTCATAATAAAAATATCTACATAAAGAAACAATTATGTTTCTGACTGTACATTTATTCAAAACTTTTAAAAGACGACTGAGGGCGATCCGGACAGGGGCGGTGCGGAATGGGGGCGGTCCGGCCTAACCCATATTTTTTATCTATTTTCTATTTAGATTAAATACTTAAGTAAGAGATGCATTTTTTAAGGCAATCTATGATTTTCCTGGTGTCGAGGTTAAATTCAGTGACTCCTACCTAAGGCGCCTACAATGTAAGTTCGCCCACGTTGTGGTTTCTAGTTCAAAGGAGGTTATTGTTCTAGCTTTAGATCAATTCAAATGCTGAATCTTTGGTTAGTTCGACAATGGTCTTGAATTATTTAGTAGCACTACTATGATTTGATACATAGAGATTTAATGACAAACTTGAACTAATATTTAAAAATAATAAAAAAGAGAGGTGTTATAATTTTGACCTGTGTTCTTCTGTGTGACTTTCTTTGGCATCGAATGGACCGATTTCGATTGTTATAAAGCTGATGTAATCGAAATGGTTCTTAGCTATATTTGACCAAAATTGGTTCAGCCGTTTAAGAGTTATAAGTGGAGAATGTTGAACACCCTCGCGTGATTGTTGCACACCCGTGTGTGCAGGATTTGTATCGCACGCGCCGCCCGCCGCGCCGGCGCCGTAAACAAGCGCGACGGGTTACGAGTTAAACATAATATAAGCGGAGAATGTTGGAAGTGAAACATTTTTTTTTAAATTTTACAATTATTTACTTGCTTATATTTTTCGTCCCACGCCTAATGAATTATCATTTTGACACAATGGAAAATAATAGGTACTAGGCATAGATGAGTTTATTCAAAGATACTATATATATATACACATACGTAAAATGTACTTAGCAAAGGATTTATATTTTACTGCTCTCAAAAACTATACTTCAAAAAGTTCAGTACTTTATCATCTTTTGTGATGTTGTACTTAACTAACTTATTTGGTACGCTACTAACTTTTAAAGCACTCAAACATCCACAAACTCTTTGGATAACCATTTGACTAGGCTTTAACAACACAGCCGCCTACAAATATCCCACACTGACCACTTTAATAATAGTAATAAGTTCACAATAACTGCGTAGGTATAGCCATTTCTAGCCCACTTACACATTTACTTTCACCATTGAACTTAAATACGCGAGCCCTGCCCTTGCCTTATGTAGAGTTACGTGAATTTATTGCAGTGGCTGTTTACGCGCTATTGCCTGTGCAAATAGCGGCAAAAAAAGTCTGAAAAAACGGTTGTAAGAATCGTTACGCATTATGAAGCAATATGCATCATATAATGCAACTTGCGATCGTATATCAAGTGCAAGGGTGTGAAGATATGTTGTTATGTTAAACTTGAAATTGTATCTACTAATTGCGAAATAACGAGTAAAACTATGTTTTATATAAAACAGTTATTATATTATCTTTTCTTCATGCTATTTTAATTACGATATGATTCGTTCGGTTTTGTGCGGAACAAGTGTGAATAGGTACGTTTAATTCCTGACAGAATTGTCTATACTAAAAATGACTAAGAAATGTCGATATCCATTTTCTCTTATATACTTACACATATTTCAGTCATATTTCACATATGTATTTCATGCTCAAATCTACTTTTATGAAAAGAAAATAAAAGTGGGCGGAAAGCGTAAGCTAGTGTGTTACTTAGTACAGGTAAAATGATAACTTTTGTATGTAGAGTTTCAAGCTTAAGTCATTTTTTTTGTTGGTGTACCCAATGAATTATGTATCTGAAAAACGTTAACGCCTCAAAAACTTTCAAGATCAGTCTCTAAAAATCGTAAAAACCTCTTAAAAAACCTCACCATGTATAGTAAGTATAACCTAAAAACGTAGATCAACCTTTACCAATATCGCTTAAAATCAATTGGTTATGATTAGAACATCAACAACATAGTATACTATGGTACACAAACTAACAGCTAGGGTCATTGACCCACAAACTGGGCTACAGGTAATAATAATTAATAAAACAACGGTATTCAGTCGTTCTGTAGAGCAACACGCGATCCGGAAATAACAAAATAGGAATCTGCGCTCGACATAGCGAACTCTATCTTGTTCTATGAAAACAATTATGGGACTTCGCTCCCGTGGAAATTTGGTAAAATTATGTAACCTAACCTATGTGTTAATCCAATGTGTCAGCTACCTCCATACCAATTATCAAAATGTTTGAGCGTGAAAGAGCAACAAACATCCATACAAACTTTCGCGTTTATATATAATTATAGTAAGGGTATACCTATTCTTTTCGGGTTTAGGATATAGGTATTCTAGATATTTCATGCCACTGTTAGGCAAAGCTTTCTCTTACCTTTTACTAGGACATTTTTCTATGCATATGTTCTGTTGGAATCTTCAATGCATTAAATACTTGAATAAGCACAAATACCTTATTTTCGCAAATTATTAGGTTACATATATTACAACCATGCAAAATTTATGTAAGCCGGCTGAGCACATTGAAGTTAAGCCTATAAAACTTTGGAGCTGTATGGCTTTTAATCTCATCTAAGAAGGAAATCCTACAGCAGTTTTTGCGGCATATCAAGTAACTTTATAAAGACTTGGAGGTAGATTTTTTATAAAACCTTCCTGGATACGTGGACAGCACAAGTACCAGAATATTAATCTGTCAAGCGGTCAAGAACTTATTGAAAATTACCATTTTACATAGTGGCGGAAAACATTAGCGGATTATGATATGGGGATCTGCCAACTCTATGTTTGTATGCTGTGATTCACTTCACACACGGCAGCTACACAGGTTCACCCTGCCGTCGCCCTTTTCCCTTTTTTCGCTCGCAACAGGAGCTCTACTCTGTATCATCTACGACCGACGGCATCCGATAATTGTCACTACTGTCACTGTGATCAGCGCAAGACAGAGATGACTGACTTCCGACGCTTCAAAATTTTCGGTCACAGATAGTATCCAGCGTCGGCTTTCGTTGTGCAACTGGTAACCTTTTCGCCCACAACTTCCTTTACTTCGAAATTAAAACACTTCCTTCAATATAGAACTAAAAACCACATCCATACACATCCATAAGAAGCGGTAGTAGGAATAAGGTTTAAAATACTATATTATTTTATGATGCCAAGAAACGAGCAGTCAACCTTCGGTATCGCAACTGCTAAAATGAAATGACTAAATTACATTAACAAGGAAGTGACACTTCCTTAGAAAAACAGTTAACATATTCCCGAACACACTTGTGAAGTATAAAATCATATTATCAACAGTTTATGACGGGCACCGTTCATCGAAACACATGAAAGAACTCTTTAAACTTAACAGTGTCGGCCTTATCGTAAAGGAACAAAGTCTTCGAGGTTGGTGTGCTGTTGGTTGTACCCAGTGCCGTAGACAAGTAATAGGACTATAACTTCGCTAAGATCAATAGTAATGCACCGTCACGCACGACCGAGTGAAGGAATTTTCATGTTCATAGATGTTAAATAGAAAATTGACGGCCCTTTTGGAGAAGTAGTGACGCTGATCGACGACGGATCCTGGGTTGGATTCCCGGTGGGGACAAGTATTTGCGTAAAAAGCAGATGTTTGTTCTTGTATGGGTGTTCGTGTATTTATGTATGTTCCTAGGGACCCACGACATAAGTGAAAACCTTGGTGTGGACCTTTGAGTGAGCGTTTATAAAAAATTTTTATTCTAAAGATAGCCAATAGGCATGAAATATTTTCCTCGTCTTGCCTGATAGTTTCTCTAGATTGTTTATAACATGGAAAATAAAAATACCAACTCAATAAATACTTTAAAACTAAATCGCTTTAATCATCGCTCGTCGCATGCGCAACTTAGTTTCTATACCGTGCGCGGCGAGCGATGAAAACATGCGCAACCGATGCCACCACTTAATAAAAGTTCTCATAGCAATACTTGCAAGTCATTGCATTCCACAAACGGCAAAAGTGCAGAAAATTAAAATCTTATTCGTATTTGCAGACTACCTCGCCCGGGTTGTGGAATACAATGGCTACAACGGTTAACGACTGTCTTATGATAAGTCATATTAATTATGTCCACGAACTCGTTTCGAGACAAACCCGCTAGGGCTTATCGAAACCTAGATTAATAAAATGTATGTTTTGATTTTTTTATAAATAAGAAAAAATAAAAAAATAAAGTCGTGACAATAATTTATTTATAATAAAACAAAGTAAGCTTGCGGTTAGCTCACCTTGAAAATAATTTCATCAATGACGAAACCCAACAATAGACTAGATACTTTTATTTTGCATTATCAGAGTTGTTCATCTATTACCTTAACACCTCGGCTGTTGCTCTCAATTATTTCAGGCTTTTCGGTGCCTGTCAGAGTTAGGTTAGCAGTTGCAAATGCTCTTTGAAGTCCTATGCAATCTTAATGTCACAGAAGTAGCAACTTCCGTAAAATTGCACTGGACTCAAAAAGAAACAGAGTTAAGCGTAAAAGGAATCTCTTTAAAATTCGAGTGAATAGGCTTCTTCTGGGTGAGCTTGCTATATCCTCGACCGTATCT
Source organism: Aproaerema taeniolella (assembly GCA_949987775.1). Taxonomy (NCBI): domain Eukaryota; kingdom Metazoa; phylum Arthropoda; class Insecta; order Lepidoptera; family Gelechiidae; genus Aproaerema; species Aproaerema taeniolella. The sequence goes on along the minus strand of OX465259.1, from coordinate 6,336,023 downwards.
TCGCCCTTGTACTAGATTATAGTCAAGAGCAAACCCATTAAGTAGTAATAAAAAATAAAAATAAGGACTATTAATTTCAAATTCGACGATTACTACTATTACAAAAATTTTAATTATTATAATTTTAGGTACAATTTACAGATGAGAGATTAAAACCTTACTATTTAATTTAGTTATACTTTTGTAACGATATAAATCCAACAGCGTTGGTAATAAACAAATTAATTTATGTTAATCTTTAACTATAGTATCTAATTTATCCCAAAAATAAACATTGAATCATAGTTAAGAAGGTACCTTTATTGTAATGAATTTGATAATACATATATGTTTACGAAAGCACTTTCAACACGAGAAATCCCTATACCTATTTAAAGTTTCAAAGTCATGGCTCTATATTAAGTCCATAGAAACTCCTCAAAGTCTCAGCCGTACATGTCCCAGAATAACGAGACGGTACAGTCAAAGAGCAACAATATGGAGGTGTCTCGGCTCTCATTAGATCGAGCGTGAGGCGACTAATGAGGCACGATGCTATCTCTACTCTTGCGCACTTTCACTTCTAAGGGCAGACAGTGAGTGAGCGCAACGATCTAACGCGAACTTGCCCGGAGATATACCTATTGCGGTTGCTTATTATGGGGTCAGATAAAACGGCTTACGTCGCGTCGCGTGTGTAGAGAAGGTTTTGATAGATATGGTTTATAGTTTCTAAACCATTATGGTGTGCATGCATTTACACATGCACATAGTTTCTTGACACAACCGTTAAGAGAAAGAGAGAGTGTACTTACGTATTCTATACTTTATAAAAAAAATTGCAGCATAAGTATTGACCATAATGTCAATTTAACAACACTGACAAAAAGCGTCTTACAGTTAAGTATTGAAAATTTACAAAGGGGTAGTCAAGATAGAAGTCAAAAGTAGTTAAAAGGGTAGTCCGTATACCTACCAATGTTATAAAGATTTGGATACTGGGAGAAATGGCGGGGTTAAAAGATTATTTTACCCATAATTTGAAATCGATGTTTGAAATAGACTTTCATGATGGACATGAGACGGAAACGTGTGATGCCACTAACATTAGGAGAAAGTAATTCTTCTTGATAGATTTGACTTGTACGCCATTGACATAATGATAGAAATAAAGTGTCATGACACGAGAGAAACTTCGTCTGATTTTCCCGAGACCAAGTGATATTTCCTCAGAGTTCAGGTATCTAGTTTATAATGGCATATCAATGGATAACTCTATAAATTTAAGCCGTGGCACAGAGCACCTTTAGCGAAGCTTCTGAGGATTTATGTATGTCGCCATTATTCAAACCGAGCCCACATTATTTGTCTATGATGTGAATGGCGGATCGAGAGTGCAACTCTATTTATGTCTCATAAAAATCGATGTGTCAAAATCAGAATGAAGTACATGTATGTTGGTAGAGATGGTCTAAGAATGTGAGTACTTCTTATATTTGTATATAGCATGGTTCATGATAATGACATGAATCATATTCATGATCAACCGCATAAGATATGGGATCGACATACTATTTTACCAGCTTACTTTAATTAATTGCGATGTTTCTTAAACATGGCTATTGTAGTAGCTCCTATTAAGCCTTAAGACCCAAACAGTATCAACAAACTTTCAAAAAAATCTCATCATTATCTAGCTAAAATTCAAGGCCCTCTGACATTTGAAAGGTAGCCGGCTAATCTTTCCCCTTTTCACATCATAAAGTGCGGTAATGCGCGGGTAGAACACGAGTTCCCGCGTAATTTAGCGCGCACTTTCCCGCCAAACACGCAGCTTCCATATTTAGAATATTCAAAGGATGGGAACTGCCATCTCTACACCAGAAATTTCACATAGGCTGTGTTGTTACCTTTTCCGAGCGTAAAATTATGAAGCCTAGTAAAGGCATTGTAAGCTTTGAGGAGTCAACGAATACATACAAACCAATATTCTAACAAACTTTTCTTGTCTGTTATTTTAAAATATACTTACGCAATAAAAGACCACACCGCTACACAGTATCAAAATACTTTACATCTCAAATTACACTTCAATGCATGAGGGCAGAGTAGTATTACGATACTAATGTGTAGTGAAATGTTTCGTTGGACAAACTTAGATGTACCTGACAGAAACGCTAAAAAAGATTATATACCTAGTAGTATGCTAGTAGGCCATCTGCAGCCCATTGTTATTCCTTACTTCCAAAGCCATGTTTTCAAAGTATCATGTAAAATCGCATAACCTAATCAGCATAATACCGTTCCAGCTCTTTTACCTACCCACCATAAACCCACTCACAATGAACGAGACATAGATTACGATAAAACTCGCACGCTATACCGCCTTCAACTTGACAATTAGAACCACATACAGTAAATATCATATCAAACTTGTCATAGTCCGGAAAATCATTCTTATTGTAACACAATAAAGTGGCAACACCTTGATGTGCTCTCGCCGTGCTATGACAACACTCTCTCACGCATCACACCGTGAAATTACAAACAGTTCCTAGTGTTTACTTACAATTATCATTTCTCCTCTCCTACGCACCGTATGGGAGAAAACGGCAGATTGTTACGTTAATCTGTGAAGAGTTTATGACCTAGATACAATACAATACAATCGATATACTTTATTGCACACAAAGGAAAATACAAATAAGTTTAACAGTAATTTTTACACAATAGCAACCTTATGTTAGAGGAGTAATACGAATAGTAATGCAGGAAAGGCGCAAATATTTACTAAAATTATAATAAATTAATAAGTAATTATATAATAAAATGTAATCGTAAATATAATTATATAATATTTATATAAATGCAAATATGAATATTATACTGGGATGAATTTAAATTATGTAGTTAGCAAAAGTTTATTCTACCCATGGAACTGACAACTGAAAATCTCAATAAATAAAATTAGACTTCTTATACTAATACTATTAGCTGATCGCTCTAGTTGTATGGAAGGGCGAATTTTGTTTCTAATTTCGACCTGTTCCTTGGGGAAAGCCGCTGTTATGCGAGGAGTGAACACTTTTCCCGTATACACTCCTGGCGGGTCCTGGGTTCGATTCCCGTCGGGCAAATATTTGTGTAAAAAGCAGATAGAATAAGGTGTATTATTGTGTATGTGTTTTGTCTCGGGTCATGGGTGTTTGTATTTGTCTTTATGTGTGTTCCGTGGGACCTACGACGCAAGGGAAAACCTTAATGTGGGCCTTTGAGTGTGTAGCGTTTATTTATCTATTTATTTTAATTTCAAAGCAGGAATTTTAGGAGGAATTTAATTTATTTTCTCCGGCTCAAGGAAAGCGAGTATTACATACTCTACAGCTGAAACAAACCTTATGTCCAGTGAACACAAAACAGAAGCTCTACACTACACAACTCATGACCTCCTAGTACCAACCATCTCGAAGCAAATGCAACGCAACACAGGAGCAATCGCGAGAAAATAATAACAACACAAGATGCATCGGATAATGAACTTGCATAATGAAGAGTTACGTCAGAGGAGTAGCAATGGCATATAATTACCGATGTGGCCAGCATTCACTGATGTGATAATAGGAAAAAGCGAAGAGCGGTTAGTTTTAATGTCAGTTGCTAAGACACTACATTATTCGATTTAATTCCTATGAAAAGTGGTATACGAAAATTTTCAAGGCGACAATGGTTTTGGATTCTAACACCACCAGCCAGTTACTAACGAATTACACGCCTTGATTAACTAAACAATGATACCCTTACGCTATTTAAACGTTGTACGGTTTTTTTGTATGTCTGTTATTTTATTGCGCGATAATTCCAGCAATTGTAGGTCGATTTTCAAAATTATTTTTTTGTTCGAAAAATTATACTCCCAAGATGCTCCCATATAAAATTTATCGAAATTGATTCAGCGCTTTTCAAGCTGTCATAGTTTTGAAATCGGCACATTTTTCTAGAAAAAAGTTAAAAAGACCTTTTTGGCAAGTATTTGGTTTTAACTGTAGTTTTTACGTATCACTACGGAGCCACTAAACTAAGATATTTTTACTTCGTGATTATCATATCATTGCTATCAAGTCACTGGAAACTCACCGTAAACTCATTAGGTATAAAATTATTCGCTCAGCAGATGCGTATAGACGTTTAGTAGCATCAAAGAAATAATAAAAAACAATATAAACCAATTGCCTTCTTCAGTCAACCGCGCAGGATGTCTACAAAAATGCTAAGGTAGAGTCCGATTTGTGTGAAATGGATTCCGTACATTGAAGTCTCTGAACACTTTAGTTTTTCGTAATTTCAAAACAAAGACTGGAAACATCATTTCAGGGCAAACAGCCTTTAATCAGTATTTCATTCCCTGTCCTTCAGATATCCCGTAGGAAAAAACATGTCAAATAGTTATATGATTAAGATTTTAATGAAGTAATTAGGATGACATTTTTGGCATTTCTGGCTATACTATATGAACCTAGCTAAAAAATTACATATGTTTCGACATCAGGATACAAATACCAAGCCATTAAAAAAACCAATCAGAAATTCAAGTAAGCGTATGTAAAGTAATATACTAATTGAATACTTAAAATACTAATTATCGTCTATTGCTCTTTACTTAGCTTCACGTATAACAAATGCACTAACGCAGCATTTAACACTTTGAGCCAATCTAAAAGTCAAAGTGCACTGAAAATGACTCATTGCCTTTGTAAGTAGATACTAGAACAGACTCTCTCTAAGTTCGCGCTAAAATTACCTTTCAACAATTAGCATAAGCTGGAGTAAAGAGGCTAATGAAGTGAAATCATAGGAAGTGAAATCTCCGCATTCTCATCAGTAGTTGTTGTAACTTTTTCTGTTAATGTTGTGTCCAAGTCTCAACCTAGGAAGAACGTTATACCTCCAACGATATAGATTTTCTATTAATCCTTCTACTAAATAAAAGTGCCATCATTCATTTTCGTTTTAAATACAAGTGAAGAATTTATATGTTTTTGTGTAGCAAGTTATAATTATAAGATACGAGTATAAATATAATGTATATTTCTTTTTCTTAAAAAATAGGTGTTAAAGTTTTAAAAAATATATATTTTAAAAAAACATAAAATTATGACTAGGCTTACTTTATCTCTATTGTATGTTAGATATGTATTACTTAACTAGACAGTAATGTAATAGATTTTAATGGAATCTTTGTTGGCTTCTGTTAGTATTAAGCTATTCTATGTCCGGTAAATTTATCAAAATATGCTCTATGTTTTCCAATTTGTTAAAATAAAATAAATAAGCTAAGCGTATGCCACTTTCTTTACTTAACCACACAAATCGAATGACATAAAGTTCGTATTTTGCTAGCACGAAAACGCAACTAAAGGTATTGAAAAAGATAAACGTAAATGCGGTCTGGTTTTGCTCATGTCGTTGCGGTTTATAGCGTAGATTTATATTAAGTTACACAAGTCCACTTACTAATCCGTACCTATCCATTTGTGAAACAGGTAAAAATATTTTTTTTTATTATCTTTATTATTTCAAACTGAGCGAAAGAGTCTTGTAACCACTAAATTACTTAAACTCACTTTTATTGCTGTTTACCTTTCAATTTAAAAAATGTTTTTGAAGTGAAAACTTCTTTAGCGGCGTTGTGCACTTCGAAGTATGGGTAAAAAAATAGACGTGTGGCACTCGGGGACTGCCGCGGTAAAGCTATTGCATAGCATAAGTTGATACAAAATGCTATGTAAAAATTTCAAAAAAGTTTACCATTTTTTTTGTTTTTTACGGCCGCCATCTTGAATTTTAAAATGGATGTTATTTTCGCAATCAGCACCCTCGAAAACCTATTAAACGACACCCATGACGGTTTTTTACAAAAAATACATGTCCGCCATCTTGAATTTCAAAATGGATGTCATTTTCGGAATCAGAACCCCCGAAAACCTATTAAACGACACCCATGTCGGAATGCCCGAAAATTTCATATCCGCCATATTGGATTTTTGGTGGGGGGAATCGAGACGCTCCGGGCTTTGCCCTTCGCGTCACGATTCCCCCAACTAAAATCCAAGATGGCGGATATGAAATTTTCGGATGGCGGTCGGCGGGTAATATGCTTCGGCCTCGCCTCGCGGCCATCTTGGATTTGGGGGGGGGGGGGACGCGCCGGGCTACGCCCTACGCGGAGCTCGGCCTTCGGCCTCGCTGTTTACGCAGCTCGCCTCGGCCTACGGCCTCGCCTCGCAGCGTGGCGTCGTGGTTCGGCTCGGCCTGCGGCCTCGCCTCACCACTCCTTGTATGACGGCCATCTTGGAAAATGGTGGAATCGAAAAAGTGACCCGATATTCGGAATCATCGACCCCCAAACCCCCCAGATACCGATTTTCGTCCAGATCGGAGCAACTTCATTTTATTATTATTATATTATTATTATATTATTATTATTATTTATTTATTTATTTATAAATGCACGCACACAAACACCGTGTCGAAGACTGCCGAACTGAAACGACGTTAGACGATGCACGGCCTTCAAGCCACACCTCCGTGCCCGTCGGAGTGGGGAGCGTTAGGTTTTTTCGTTACGGAATTTCTGGATTCGGTCCCCGCGCTCAAGGCCCGCGATAGAATCTATGCAATAGCTTAAAAAAATTAACTCACGGCAGGACACGTGACCTGATCAAAAATTCGTAAGACGGAGTTCAAGTTTTCACTTCTGCCGGCACTTCCAGAGTGCAACCCGTTGTTTTTTTGTTTAAGATTCTCGTGGTTATTTTCACTAGTTTTAAACATTTTATACTTAATGCATGCTTACCACGGTCTTAAAAATTTATTTAAATAAATGTGTGGAACCCAAAAATTATGAAAAATAAACACGTAACCGTAATTACCTGAAAGTGAGTTCTTAGTTGGAATAAATTACTGCAGATTAATGATGACAGAAATCATCTTACTCATTTTCTAAAAGACCATATAAATCACTAACTTCACGGAGTTGTGTTTACCCCCGGAACCAAGCTAATATTTCTTTTTAATTAAAACCGAAGCTCACATTTTCAGGGATTCTAATTGTTATATTTGAGTAAACAAGAAGTGTTGACATAGAGAGAGAAATGAACCGGCTTTTCCTAGTTAGACACGGGCGATTATATTTCCGACATATCCGGAGCATATCAAAGCAAAATGTAAGTGAAGTAAGTATGCGGATGAGATGGAATATCATTGCTTTGCGGCCTACTTAGTATTTCATCGCTGACGGAAAGGTGTTATTTTACGTATAAGTACTTAGTTTCCCGCCCGGAGCCTCGTCGTTAAAGTTACTCTCCATAGATGAGGTCGACGATGGATTGAGTAAACCCAGGAAATGCCAATTAAGGCACTGGTACTCCCACGCACCGACGGAACACAGCAAGCTGTTTGGCGTCGGACTTCGGTAGGAGGATGGTCGCGAACCAGACGGCCCTTTACAGAGCCTACCAAACCGCATGAGACCATAGGACAAACTCAAATTCAGACAAACTGAGGTGTCGTTGCCTAAGATTGATTACTAGGAGGCAGGTCTCATTGTGTTTTCTTAGTCGCCTCTTACAACACCCACGGAAAGAGATGGGGTGGTGTTACTCTCAACCGATCACCACACGGCATAATTGATTGTCTCTTTCTCTCACTATCAAAATGATAAAGACAACTGAAACTTAAGCATAGATCAGAGTCTGATTCGCGTTATTTAATACGGACCTTAAACTAGCGGGTATAGTTATTTTTGATCCCACTACAATAAAAAAAAACCCACACAGCTTTGCTTTAATCGTAATTTTTGCTTTTTTATAGTTTTTGATAAGCATTGACTATTTTAATATAATAACAAAATTACGACATATGTCGAAAGGATCCCAATGCTCTCTCACCTACATAGATAGAAGGCAAAGTGGGAGGTCCTTATTACAAAACTTGACTTCTTATCTCTTAAATTTACGATCCGAATTCCTTCATGACAATGTACCTACTACAAAAGTTTAGTATCATGCGATACAACGTTCACACCTATACAATATAAGTATAGTATTTCAGACAAAGTTTGTTTTATGCGATGGTGTAAGGTAAATACGCCTCCACTCTTAACGAAGCCTAACACCAGAGTTTCCAAACTTAAAACTGAGTTTACCTGAATAAAGTTAGCTGCTGCTTAGTTATAATTTTTCTTACTTAATATATAATACAGAAAAGATACTAAAACATTCATCCACACTCCGAATAAACGCGAAAATATCAGAGAAACATCGAAAATATCGGAAACGTTTTCTCACAAAAATGTTTGTAATTTTAACATAGATATAGAATTTCAATTTAGTTTAATATAGATAGATAGATAATGCCACATATACCTAGTTGAGCTAAACACAATTTAAGATCTTATTTAAGTAGAAGGCAAAATTATTTGAAAAACAAACGCTTGGTTTGTTTTATTTAGGTATATTAGGCCCGTATTAATAAGGTATATTAAGTATATTAGGCCCGTTCTGTAATACGGATCTTAATTTTTCTTCAATTATTTAAACATTAGGATTTTTAAATTCTAAAGTTTAAGAGCCACTGCTATACCAAACCCTGATTTCAATAGTGCACGAAATAGAGCCTATTAGGCACAACAAAGGTTATTGCACTTTGTTTTCGCAAACTTTCACAACTATGTGGGCTATTTCAACACATGCACGTTTAGACGCTCAGAGAAATCTTCCTATTCTTGTTTTTGTGTATATGCTCACACATTCCTTTTCAATTTTCAATGTAACTAAAGTCAAAAGATACAAAGAATAGGTTTTTAAAGCCTATTATTTGACGTAGTTACGAGTAGCTGAAAAATGTGTGGCAATCCAAATGTAAAGGTGTCGCCTATGAAGTTTTTAAAATATATTAAAATTACATATTTTCATACTTCTAGTATTCGTCGAAGTCACAGTAAAAGTAAAACTTTTTTGCGATTGCGTAAATAATGTACCTATATAACCCTTTTAGTCTTTAGTCTAACGCACCAACGAACAATAAGTAAAGTCTACATAAAGATGTAAAATGTATGAATCGTATTTACTTTTTATAATTTCATTACATTTACGAACGATCTGTGTATAAAGTTAAATATGTATCTACTGTTTTATTTATTCTGTGATAAAGATAAATTTTAAGTAATACAGGTTGAAAAAGAACCTCCTAGCTTTATTAAAAATCCTGAACCAGTATCACTCAAAGAACACATTTATGAAAAAAAAATTTTTTTAAATATTTTTTCAATGGGAATAGTTAATTTTTTGCCTAAACGTAGACATTACTCCTACACCAGGCACGCGAGGGGTGCGGGAAGCGATCGGGGGGTGAAAAAAAAACCCCCTCTCCGAAAAAAAAAAGAAAAAAAAATAGTGTTCAGTAAGTGATACTGGTTCAGGATTTTCAATTTTTTTTTTATTATTATAAGATGGGTCAACTCTTGACCTCAATCTTGACCATAAAGGTCAAAGATGAGGTCGACGATGAAGCGAGTTAACCCAGAAAATGCCTATTAAGGCACTGGTACTCCCACGCACCAACGGAACACAGCAAGCTGTTTGGCGTCGGACTACGGTAGGAGGGTGGTCGCAAACCAGTCGGCCCTTTACAGAGCCTACCACACCGCATGAGACCATAACACGACACCTCAGATTCAGAAAAAAAATGAAGTGTCGTTGCCTGGGATGTATTATTAGGAGGCAGGTCTCATTTGTGTTTCCTTAGTCACCTCCTACGACACCCACGGAAAGAGATGTTGTGGTGTTATTCTCAACCGATCACCACACGGTCCGGTCCAATAAAGCTAGGAGGTTCTTTTTCAACCTGTATACCGTTCTACATGGAGACAGCAACTTGACAAACTAAATAGGCGAATAAGTACTGTGAATTAAAACCAAAAGCTCTCCAAAGGAAAACAGTCGACAAATTGAATTACAACACCGTTTTGTTGTTATACCTAATATAATAGAAGATGTTAATCTGAAGTAATCACCACGTCATCTTCCCATTCATCCGGCGCGAAAATTCTTCTGACAGCCGTCAAAGTGATGAACAAATTGAGATGCAGCCTTGACCGGCTAGACAAAAGGTCTAGAGCCTACCGAAAATTTGAGGTAATAAGGCCGTCCTTGTATACTTTACAAGCTTTACGTTGTATGTTTTGCAATAAAATGTTTATCTATATGTCTAAATAAAGGGGTAAGTTGCATGTATTACTATAAATAATTGAAACTAGCCAGATATAAAATACTTTTATAATTTGTTTTCTTCTTTGGCAACTGGCTGCGAATCTAAGCTGCCAATGTGGCCGGAAGAGACTGAACATGTTTTTTTACAGTTTTATAATTGTGAAAATTATTGTATACTGTACACATTTATCGGCAAAATCCAGCAATACTACAACTTACTTAATTTAACCTCTATTCAACCGAATTTAATAAAACTTTGAATAAATTCGCGTGAACAGATATTACGCAAATAAAAAAAGATTTACACTAGATCTCCCTACGTGTATGTAAGAAACTGTAAAACTGTTACGGGACGCAGTATTATTTTTTGCCTGCACATATTGTGGGCATAACTAAGCAAACACTTGTAAGTATTGCGAGATATTCCGAGTGCTGCAGGTTAGCGAGTGAGTCAATATTAGCTCACTCTTGAATATGTACCAGTCCCACAGTCACAGTTTACGTGGAAAATAATATCTACCTTAATATGGAAATTTTAGATAAAGGTAGATAATGTGACAAACTTCACACAAACTAGATTCCAATATGCCCAAATAACGACAATATGGTCTTTTTAAAATTGGCTTGAAACTCAATTTGGTCAATAACTTAAGAAAGATTAGAATATTTCTATCAAGCTTTATTGCCCTAAAAATATCTCATAGCCTCCACAAAAAACGGGGGCCACAAAATTTTCCGAATTTTCCACCACATGTAAAAAAAATTGTAACGTTTTATCGATAATTGACGCCAGAGACTTAAATAAAAACTGTAATGAATTCCAAGAGTTTATGTTTGAGTATCGATACAGCTCTAGATAAAATAACGTAGCACAAACTTATGTAAAATTAAAAATACATACAGATACGTAAAGCACCGCTCAATAATTACGGCAATATAGCCTTTACTAGTTAGCAAAAACGAGTGGCAGCTACCGAGTTGCGGAGAGCAGGTTTGAGTCAATATTTATCTACTCCTCCATGCTCTGTCCTCGGCTCGGGCGCAACCTGCCAGTGCCTCTTGATCTATCATCGAATGCTGCCTTACTCTCGGTTTTTTCTCCACTATTTTTTTATCTGCTATTGCATAGTTGCGTTCGTATTTACTGGGTTTTTTTTTTTTTTTGGGCCCGAGTATAACTAATCTGAAACTGAATTTGATACTTTACATAGGTAATCTCAATGTTCACTCAATAAAGCGTTTCTTTATCAACCTACAGCTTTCCAAAGTGCATTTAATTTAAATCAAGACAAGTAAATACATTGTTGAGCTGATTCTGCAGCCCAATAAGCACACTGCAAATAATCTCCGCGATGAATGCAAATTGTGTGAACTGTGATTCATCGGTGTGGCTGATGACAAATTGAAAAAATATGACTTATAAAATATACTACTTACATTGACTTTAGAAAGGTTCAAGGCATGGGTTAAGGCACGTCCTCTTTAAGTTTCATTTGTGTTGTATTATCTTTTTATTTATTGTGTAAGTTGTGGCAGAATAACAGAGGCCACTTCTATAGTTTTTAAGATGAAGTCATTGTGACGCCACTTTGCCCTATTAATCTTATTATATGAATATTTCTTGCAGGTAATTACTTGTTTTTCGGAGAAATAAATGCATCTTATTATATTTTAAGAGCATCTCTCGGAACTTCTTGCCTATTATTCTCGTAGGAAGATTGCACCCTTGCGAATAGGCGTAGAGTTAAAAATACTTATGTAATTCACCACTTTAACTTTTTTAATTTATATCTTAAATCTGTACATATAAAATTAAGTTCCTGACTCACTGACTCATCATCTGCCAGACCTAAACCTTGGACCTAGAAAGATGTTTGGCACCAAGAATCCTTTCCGAAGTCCCGGGCATCCTCTAGTGTCCTATGAAATAAAACTATTTTAACTTGAATTTGACTCTATTAAGAAACTTTTTAATAAAAATTATGTAAAAATTTAAGTACACATTTTCATTTTTTATTATCAAGTTTAAACGGTAGCAACAAACTAACGCGACACAACGTCGAGTCACCCCTTTGAAGCAAATAAAAATTAAATTTTCACCCCATGTAATTACGTTTACTTCACTTGCATGTACTAAGCCAACGTGCAAAGTTAATTATTTATAACGCATCTGCTGTTAGTTACCTACCTTAATGTTTAAGAGCTAATATTTTTAACGTACCTAGTTATAAGAAAAATACTATACAGTGTGAGGCCCGAAACAGGGGAAAATATTTTAATTAAAGGGAGGCTCTTTAGAGTGTTTGGAATTTCTGTGAAGTGATTCCAAGCACCTAAAACCCATAATTTATCTCTATAAGTTTTGGTTAAGTTATTGTTAAGCTATGGCCTCCCTGTTAAATATTTTCCCATATTTCGGGCCCCACACTGTATAAAAAATATAATTTAATTTAATTGTTTTTTTAGTTATCTATATTATGTCGTATCAATCTTATCATAATGTTTACATACAATAATATTCGTACACCGAAAGGTTGAGTGACAGGTCACATTTTTGTAAAATTAACACCTTATACTACTACTCTTACGAATAAAATTTCATTTAATTTTAATTTATTATGAGTTCAAAATTATGAGTTCGATGCTCCCGGGTAATGCTATGCACGCGAAATGAAAAAGTCAGGTGAATAGCTTCTTTGTAAGTAGGTACTTACCATTGAGAAAATTGGTATCTACTGTAAGTTTATTGATCTTTCTCGTCTTTGTGCAAATTTGTATAATGACGGTTATTTGTAGAGGTTCTTCTTTAGAATTCAAATGTACAAAAAATGTCATTGAGATTGAGACAATACAGAGCTTCCTATTGAGAATTGTTTAATTTTTGTGAACCTCCGAAAAAAAAGAGGGGTGTTATAAGTTTGACGTGTGTATCTGTATGCCTGGTGTATCTGTGTCTGTGGCAACGTAGCTCCAAAAGGAATGGACCGATTTCGATGCAATTTTTGTTTGAAAGCTTACGTAATTAATAAATAAATAATAAATCTTTATTGTAACTTAAAACATTGATAAGGAGACAAGAAGCCCTGCAGCCTGTGCTAGCTTTGAGTAAAGCTGTGTTACAGATTGCAGTAACTTCCTCAGTGAAAAACAATTGCATACAATAAAAACTTATTACAAACAAAGTTAAGGTAAGAAGACTGAAACCGTAGTAGACAGATACAAATATTGTAACACGTCTCTTGTCTTCTACCCCTGAACAAAATTAAAACTATATACTAAACGGCATGTGTGTGTGTGTGTGTGTGTTTGTGTGTGTGTGCGTGCGTGTGTGATGGTTCTTAGCTATATTTGATGAAATTGGTTGAACCGTTTAAAAGTTATAAGCAATACATATCGAGGGTAATACAACATTTTTAATTTTAAGATAACGCTAGAGTTGCATCGTAAGAAAAACATAATAGCTCTTCATAAGCATAATGCGAGAGGTACTTACCAAGATCGTTCCCCAGGCATATGCCAATGTCTCGTTTTCCGAGTACATACTCGTAGTTGCATGTTAATCGTTTTCCCTCACGGTGAAGGAAAACCCCTCCGACGTCGTGAGGTTCCCCTGTATGGTCACGGAGGTCAGATGCCAGTCGCTTCACTGTAATGACTTGACTTGCCTTGCCAACTCCTAGATCATAGTTTTATGCGTACCCTGAATTAGAAACGGATCTAATCCCTAGGGAGAAGAAGTATGACTCAGTGTCTATCCGTCTACCGCGCCACCGAAACAGATTTTTTAATTCATGGTGGGTTTTTTAATTCATGGAGGTCTCATGTAGGCACGAGTGTTGCTGTATTATTTTGAATACCGGTTAATATAAAACTTAAGTTCGCTGACAATGGAAAGCATGTTTTTCTTTCCTCATCTCGAAACATATTCTAAAAAACATACAGGGCTTATTTGCCATCAACTCTACATTACCTTTTGTGATTACAAACAATAGATAGATATAACGTTTATTCATACGTAAATTAAACATAACACACGATACAATAGTGTCTTTTATTTCGGCGTCTTTTGACTGTGACTACCTAACCTAATCAAAATAGAAAGCATACTTGCCTCATTAATAACATTTTCAAACTATACACAGTGCTACCTTGTTAAGGAAAACAAAGGTGGTACATTATGCTTAACTCACTGTTTACTTATGTGGCAATAACTAACCGTATGAATAGATAGAGGAAATCCACCGCAAACATCTCCGAACAAACAGCGAGAAAGCGGAATGGGGACGGATGCAAAGATCGGATACGACTAGTACCTACGCTACGCACTTGTCCGAGAAAAAGTACAGAAAAAAGTACCGAGAACGCGTCCGATCCTATTAGAGATACGGCCGACAGCCAAACTACACTGGGCGTCAAAAATAAGTAGTACAGTTTTAAAATTGCGATTTCTCCCAAACTATAAAACTTAGACCTTTGAAACAAAAAAGGTTAAAAAGAAAATTTAATCTTATTCAATAAAAACTTCATGCATTATAAGAACTTATAATGCTTGACTTTAAAAAAAACGAATAAATAAAAACACTTTTTTTAAACTGTTGAAAGGTGTTGTCTTACTTAGGATTTTTGTGTTTGACACATTCGCTGCTGATAAAGCAATTGTAATTGAAAAGCATAGGTATCTTCAGAGAGTAAATTTGACTAATCATGCCTCTTTCACCAGAAGAATGTGCAAGAATCTTAGCTTTTCTCGAAGTGGGCATCAGTATGCGTCGTACTGCAAGGAGGGTGGGTGTAACTTTAAGAACGGTTCAGCGAGTAAAGCAAAGGTACGAAGAGACTGGAAACCATCTAAGGAGACGAGGTAATGGCAGACCCAGGTGCACAAGTACCCGAGAAGATCGCTTTATTGTTTCCACTGTGTTAAGAAATCGACACCTTAATGCAGTTGAGGTTCAGCAACAGCTTCTTCGGACCCGAACAGACTACATCAGTGAGAGTACAGTGAGAAGAAGACTTGCTGAAGCTAACCTGAAGCCTCTAAGACCAGCAAATGGCCCCAAACTTGAGACAGAGCATCGCGTAGCAAGACTACGCTACGCCCGTCAACACGTACAATGGGGCGAAGAAGAATGGGCTAGAGTTTTATTCACAGATGAGTCTCGATTCTCTTTATACACTTCAGATGGACGGCGGAGAGTCTACAGACGACCCGGTGAGCGATACATTCAAGCTTGTATCTCGGAAAGAGTCCAATATGGCGGGGGCTCTGTACACGTATGGGCTGGTATCTCTTCAGAGAGTCGCACAGAGCTTGTGGTAATAGAAAATGGGACTTTGACTGGTGAAAGATATGCCTCGGAGATCCTCAACGAGTATGCAGGGCCATATTTAATAAATATGGGTGATGGAGCCATCCTAATGCATGATAACGCCCGGCCACACACTGCTCACCACGTACAAGAGTACATTCAGGAGGTTGGCATCAACTTGATGGCTTGGCCATCGAGAAGCCCAGATCTCAACCCGATTGAACACGCCTGGGATGAGCTTGGGAGGCTAGTCAGAAGGCGCAGTCCACCTCCTGCCACACTCAGGGCTCTAAAACATGCGCTGATAGAAGAATGGGAAAATATTCCCCAACACCGCCTCCGAAACTTAGTGTTCAGCATGCCAAACCGGATCCAAGCTGTAATTAGAGCCCGAGGCGGCAACACAAGTTATTAAATTGTGAAAAAGTTCCAAAACGTGAAAATTAAGTGGTTGACATATCGTTAAAAATTGATACTTTTTAGTATTTATCTTAATTTTAAGTTTGAAACTTTATTCATGCCAAATAAAATATAACTTTAATAAACTTCGTTAAGTTTACTATAAACTGCTTTTTATTTCATAAGTGTAACTACTATAGTTTAGGAGTAATTGCAATTTGAAAAGTGTACTACTTATTTTTGACGCCCAGTGTAGTTTTACTTTACAGTTACTACGATTACGAACCGATTCCGCGATGTACTTACTATTAATTGAAGGTCGCGGGAATTCGGGCGGGACTAATCCAGCATTCGTTCCGCAACTTCTCAGATTTTTTCCGTAAGTGGGGATTTTGGAAGTAATCGCCCGAAGTGGTTTGACGTGGCAGTGACAGGTTAAGTGTTTACTGGCGAACAAATACGCATGAAAAACTTGTTTGATCACCTCAACCGGCTTCGCCGCTGTACTTGAAGTCTTTGATTCGGCCCTTATATTAATTCACTTTTCAACTAAAAAGAAGACGTGGAATCATGGCCATTAATCGCGTTAGAACCGAAAAATTTAATGGAAATTCACTCACAAACTCACAATTGAGTAATTTGTGAGATTGTGGAAAAAAATCTGGTAATCTAACGCACCGCAGGCTTTAATTGTTTGTAAATTAAATTGTAATGGCATTGTATATATTCGGCGCCGCGAGAAATATATTTTTTTAAATTTTCTATCCAACATCTTTGTAGTAGTGATACTTAACTTTACGGCAAAATATGAAAACTTGGTACTCTTGGTAGTCGAAATGACGCAATAAACACAGGTACCAACAATTCGTCGCAGTTAGCACAAGGTCGAACCGAGACGCACGCGAGATTGAAAAACTATGCTTAGATATATAAACAACTTAAACAAGCCATGACCGCACAGTGCTATTAAACAGCCATCAACTCTTCGATTATATAAAAAAAATTGGTGTAAGTAAAGCCACGTTTCAACGATATGTTTATTCTTTTAGGAAAACAACGTAGTTTCTGAAATATTTACTTCTATACTGACGATGTGCTGCAAAATCTGCTCAATACCAAAATCTCGCTAAGATTTCAATATTCTTATAGCCATTTTGATAAGCTAGGAAACTGATAAAGAAAATCTCCACAAAGCGCCTCAGTTTCAAAATGAAACCCCAAGTTTCTATAAAAGAGCAAACGCTCGACGCTGCAACTTTAACCAAAGCTGGCACTGAGGTTTCCAGACTTCATTTCCATATTATTTTAAAATCTTTCGCCTAGGTGTTGAACGCGCGCTTTCATAATGTAATCGTCTTAGCCTGAAACCAAACAACTACACCCACCTGCTTACCATAATGTACTTATAGACCAGTCACGTAGGTTGGTGTCGTACTAGTTTTCTCATAAAAAGATTTATGCACTAAGAATGCGATTCTAATGCGGAAAATCAGCTTATCGAGATTGAATTTTCGCAGTTGTAGCCATTCTAAAAACATTCGCAATATGTTCTAATGCCCTTGGTTGGGAATCGCAAAACGTACGTTCCTTTAAAGACGTTCCAGTATAAAAATGTAGAATATTTGACTAGCAATGCGCCCTAGAAGGCAGATCGTTTAAGTGCCGCCTTTTAATAGTTTTATCACAGCGCATCTTCGCTCAACAGTTGTTCCACTTCTTGCGGCAATAGCTCTATTGCCGTTCCAGATTCAAAAAGGGCATCTCGACGGAAGTCATTCAAATGATAGAACATCATATTTTAGTTTTGTTTTTAAACAAGGTGGCAAGATTAAAAAACTCAAAACCGTATAGTAAATGACTCGAAAATCGACAGTCGATTCGATAACGGAAATATCACATTATAAGTCCCGTAAACATTTAGCGTTGGTTGTCTTAAACGAAAGTCATGTTGTTTTGTGCTTACGGGAACAGACATATTATTCTTTTAGGTTTAAAGATACTTTATTCTCATTTAAGACATAAACAAATAGTCACTTACATGAGAAGAATTTTAAACATAATATGTGATTCATACTACCGGAGTAGATCGATATACAGGACCGTTCTATCCACACACTCACGCCCGCTATCCCTGACGGGGTAAACAGAGCATCGTGTGGTTCCCATGACATATATTCTGAACCTCTGAGGGTTAAAACATGATCGAAACATCTAGAACGTAGTTGGTAAAACAAACAAAATTTACATTGCGTTTGGCCAGTCAGATGATATATTTTTGGTAAGCCAAGTCTCTCATTGAGTCGATTAAGCCCTCGGAAAAAATCTCTAGACTACATTTCAAGTGACACTACTGGCAGAAATTCTTACACTATGCTTTTTCCTATGGTTTTATCTCAGAAGTTGGATTTACCGTGTACTCCGTGAGAACGCTGCAGGGTATCGCATTTACTGGTTCACGCCATGGAAGCCGTTAAATAGGAGATGGCTAATTAAAATGAGCCTTTTGAGCTTTAATCAGCATAAATAGAGCATGAATTAGCTTGAAGAAATTTACAGGATTTAGTAGAGAACACGGGGTTGATTTTATTGGAATGATACATCTATGTACCTACGTGGTTCTACTAGAAGTACATGAAGTTCTACTTACGTCGACAGGGATTATAGGTGTGACTGTATGAACGTAGGCATGTTTAAGAGTTTTCGTCAAAAACGCCCACCACACGCCACGACATCAAAAAATTTAAAAAAAAAATTTAAATGTCGTGGCGTATGGCGAACGCTTGGTGAACGATATTAAAGTTAAAAAAAAAATTAAGTGAGAAATTACAAGCCGATGTTGTCAGCTCAATAAAAACTCTACAATTCTTTAAATTGTCTTTTTGACTGGATATTCTAGATAGGTTTGGTTCTTCTTGCCTCGTTATCTGATTCTTCTAGTCTCTATAGATTCTTTTTGCTCAGACTGAGCAAAGTGTAAAGACTAGGTAGCTACATTACTACGTTAGTACTATTACTTATTCTGTGACATTACTATAGTATAGACTGTACGTAATTCGAATTGACGACACGCGTAACCTACTTTAATGAGTGCAATAAAGACGATGACATCAGCTGGTATTTTTTTTTAATTTATCTAATTTTCTATTAAGTACCTACCTACCCACAACACGCGTAACACCCGATAAGCACCAATCCTTGCACAAAGGAACCTGTGGTTTTTGAGCACGGATGTCATATTTCTTTAATAATGTTATAGAGGGGCAAGGGCATTTAAAAGGCCTAGGGCCTAATTATACGTAAAATAAACTTTCGTTTAGTAACGTGAAAGTGTAAAATAACAATAAAATACATTGAGCTTAAATATGCTCTGCTCAGTGCATATCAATACAAATTAACCTTCTACATCGGGAGGTCCTGGGTTCTATTCCCAGTCGGATCAAATATTTGTGTAAAAAGCAGATGTTTGTTCTCGGCTCACGGGTGTTCGCCTGACTTTTGTGTGTTCCGAGGGACCCGCGACACAAGGGAAAACCTTAGTATGGGCCTTTGAGTGTGTAGCGTTTATTTATTTATTTAAATCATGATTAAGAGAGATTAGTAGATATACCTATCATACTACGTAGAGTAGGTCACAGAATACTTGATAGGTACATAGTAGGTAGATAAGTATATGCTTTTGATAAAAGTTACGATAGAACTCCTAACATTTAAAAATGATGATTCCATAAAACTACGATAAAAATCTCTTCATATTATAAACTTGTGTCATATAATAATCATATAATTGCCGGTGCTACCTGTAAATAACAATCATAACTTGTAAAACCTCTTAACGTCATTTTAATGAGTCGTAGGTTTTATAATAAAAACGGAAAAAAAACCTAGAATTAATTCTGTTCTCGTAACGATCTTATTTGCATAACGTGCAACACTTTTTAAATTCCCACACTTTATTATTTTTTTTAATGATTTTTTTAACGGATCATAAAATTTAGATCAGCATAAATCGTATCCACGAACGTAAATCTCTATTTCCGAACTAAAACTTTAAACAGACTTATATAAGTTTAAATACGTAGGTTCCTAAGTATACGTACTAAGTACAGAACAAATATTTGTACTGTCTTACCTATGCTGGAAAATCCAAGCACGTTAGTCGAAATATCCAAAACTAGAACACAGCACTTCCGACACAATATCGATGATTAAAATTTTCGATTAATCGCTTCGCATCATTAGTCGATTGACAGATTGACACAGTCGTTATAATACCGGCACAATGTACGAGATACATACACCACACAGATTAATCAGATCATTAGCGTCGAAACAATCGATAATATCTGTATCAGGCACTTTAGAATAACGGCCTTTGCCTCACACAATAAAAAACACAAAACAAACACTCGCAGAAACTTCGTCGGATAAAGTTTTAAATTTCGAACATTATACCGCGCGCGCGAAATCGAAGAGCAGCGTTGCGCGCGCGACGCACGTGCGGCGCTCGCATGTGCCCACAGCTGACTGAATCGCAATTCAAAACACTACAATTACACGGCACCAATTTTTCGCTAACTTAAAATATACACGGCAGATCACCGTTAGCCAACGATGGGTCTTTATTTCTCTCCAACGTATAGATTTGCGATCTAGAAACACTTCCTGTGTTTTCAATGTGACAGTGCGCGGGCGCTGTGGCCGTACCTACTACAATCCGCAACAAAGTTTGCTGGCACCCCATTTAAGCATCCTACACGTTATCTATGATATCCTAGCGGCTGCAATCTTCAATGCGATCTCTGAAATGATGGAGCTATGTTGGCTCGGATACGCTGCGGATGTTGCGTAGAGCGTACCGTAATGTATAATAAATTGTATAAGATTTACATCGCTGCAACTAGGTGTGATTTACGCACGGAACTGTGTCGAATTAACAATTACTGCTTTTACCTAGTCATAGTGTGGCTGGATCACTAGAACTGATGCAAGAGTTCTAGTTTAACCTTTAACAAATTATGGTTTCCTTTTGTCTTCTCTTAGGTACAGGATTTCCAATTACGTGGCAACTATCAACGATGCCTTGAAGATATCGGATTTTTCGTACATTGCACGTAAAGCTAAAATAACTTTAAGCAGAAGCAATGTATGACGAATTTGATCTCGACTAGGATTAAATCATCAGACATAGACACCCAGTAGGTACTATCCAGTCAGTCTTTCATCTTCAGTAACCATCCACAAAAGAAAGCCTAAGGTTATGTAGTATAGTGTGACATGAACTCCACCCAGGTTATTTAGTAACCATCTTTGTATCCACACAGCTATCTCGAAATAACATGTTGCACCGGAATTCAGATTGATGAAATCCTATGCATGAAGAACGAACCCGAGCGAGGGTCACCAGTTTTTTTGTAGTAGACGAAAAATCTCCGATCTCCCGATCTCAGCTACAAAACGAATGGCCTAAGAACCCCAGGTCCCTACGCTCTCTTCAAAATAATACGAAGCCTTAAAAGCCACTTGCTTTTTAATAAACTGCTTACGTACCTACCTACTCTTAGTATGCTGATGTAGGCTGTAGTGATATGTATAATTAAAAGTGATAGGTATTGATTTGGAAATCGTATATTGTGGTATGAATAATTAAGTAAATGGGCGGTATATAATTTCACTAACAAATAACACCTCAAATGTCACAAATAAAAACTAGAACATTGTACACACGGCAGCACATCAGGCTACACATGTTGACCTTGACGTCGCCCTTATCTCGCTCGTTATAGCGCCGGATTAAGTAGTGCAATGAGTAACCTGACGTGCTGCTGTCTGTACTACGTAGATAAAGTGATCATATGAATTAAATTTTCTAAGAGGCACAAAGCTACTCTCTTCATCAGCTCGAGCACGATGTGCTCGTGCGCGGAATGCGTCGCAGTCTTGTCAAAATGTCAACAATGACAACGCCAAAGGGCGAGCCAGCCTTTGCGCGGGGCCCTCACGCAATCAAAGTGAAGTTTCACCGTCAGCAGAGTGGCGTGTCGCGCGAGTTTATCGCGCATCATGCTAGAGCTGCTGTAGTTCAAATATTTTGCTAATATTTTTATTGACACTAACTTAGGTAAAACTGAAAGAGGTGCGGGCGGGAATGTGCCCCCTTTGACGCCCCCTTACAGCGCGGGCGAGGACTCATTTAAGGCGACTACAGCACCCGATAAAGGCAGCGCACATAAGAATAGTGCCATCTCCGTCTCTCAACAGGCCTGGGCCGGCAGTGCGAACAGTGTCGATACACGAAGTTTACGGACTATGAAAGCGTGCGTGCGTAAAAACATGTCCGAAAGTTAGAAAAATGAGATTTATGGAAAGGTAACAGCTTAAATCGAAAAATGCGTTAACTACTTATCGAGAGTGTTCAATCACGAACATTTTGATAGCAAATTCAATTTACTATCGTTTTTACAGCTTAAAAGATACACAATATTGGGTATTAGAGGTGACTTTGTGAGCTTTTTCTATCGAACCAAAAGTGCTGAACCATTTTTTCAGCAAACTACTTATCTAGTTTATGTCCTGAATATTACCGTAGTAGTCTACGCATCATAAAATCGTTATTTAGGTGCTGTAGTCGCCTTAAACGGTTGTTGAAAAATAAGGCGAGGAGTGCAAATCTTTACGCGTTGCGCCGCCTGTCGACAAGTAGCGGTACTAGAACGTTGCCACTTAGCGCCACTTGCCGGTTTTATTTAACACTAGATGGCAGTGCTATCTAGTGTTAAATAAAATCTAGTGCTGAAAACAGTATACTTAAGTACTTATTTTTTGTTTGACTCCTCAATATTTCCAACAGATAAATATTGTGGATTACTTCAAGCAATTATAATAAAGCCTCATGGGTAATTGCATAAGTACCTACAAATAAAATAAGCAGGAAAATAATGAAATTTTACGCATTCAGAGCGTGAGTTATAATAATTTATTAAAACTCTTGAAGTGCACGTTTCTTTATAAGTATTTTTATAATTCTATTAAGTAGGTATACTAAGTACATAAATCAATTAAACAACTAAATCTAAATAAATACATCAGTCTCCTTAATGCAATCATTAAAATGTGTGTAGGTATATCATCATTAAATCATAATCACTAAATTCCTTTAAATCAAAATGAGAATGTGTAGGTAAATAAATCTCTAGAGAAATATACATTTTAGTATTTAAAAAAACAACAAGCATACTAATAAAATGCTTCTTTTATTTTTAGTTGTGTCTCGACACAGATAATTTAATACTATACTGGGTGAAAAAGAACCTCCTAGCTATATTCAAAATCCTGAACCAGTATCACTCAAAGAACACATTTATGTTTTTTTTTTTAATATTTTTTCAATGGGAATACTTCATTTTTTGCCTAAACGTAGACATTACTCCTACACCAGGCACGCGAGGGGTGCGGGTAGTGCTCGGGGGGTGCGCCCGAGTTATTTTTACGTTTAGGAAAAAAAATATCCCCCCCCACCCCAAAATTAAAATAAAAAACAAAAAAAAATATACTGTTTCAGGATTTTCAATAAAGCTAGGAGGTTCTTTTTCAACCTGAATAGTACATAGTTTTGAATTTAATTTACTGTAGGCAATAAATGTAATAATTTATGAATAATTCGTGTGAATTCGTAAAATCAATGATTGCCGAAACACAATAAGAAATTAGAAGCACTGTACTAAGTTAGAACATTATAAAAAAGTTATTATTAAAAATTAAAATACTTATCCACATTTCTTTAAATGTTCTTTATATCATGTGTAAATATTACCAAATATTTATAATTTGCAATACCTACAACTAAATAACAAACAAAACAATGTCGACCAAAAATATACAAATCTTTACTAAACGTCCTAAAGCCACAAAATGCATAAGGTACTAAATAATACCTAGGTTTCCGTACATTTATTATTTTAAAATAATCTATGATTTAGTATTTTTAAAACGCTTACCCGCGCGAAGGAAATTCACAAATAATTTTAGAGAAAGAAAAAATGTTCGGCGCGAATGGGACTTGAACCTACGTCCCCAGGATTAGATCTCCTGGTGCTCTAACTAACCAACTGAGCTATCGTGCCTTCAAGTCAAGCGGCGAAATTTCTCATTCCAGAAATCTAATACTGGGGTCGTGGGTTCAAGTGCTATTCGTTCCGAACATTTTTTCTTTCCCTAAAATTTATTGTGAAAATTATCTTTCTTGAATTCGATATCAGTGCCTGCTGAGTTCGACTAACTAAAACACTTAAAAATATTTATACTAAACACTGTCTAGCAATATTGCACGATTTTTCATACAAAAGAAGAAGAAAAGAAGTCTGACAAAAAGCACTTGCTAAAGTACTTGCTAATGCTGAACATTTTATGTCTCTGTTAACGGAAATGTATGAAATCCGTCATTATATACAATTCCTAGGAAATGAATATATATAATTCCTAAAATCGCCCGGAAATGATACATTTCCTAAATAACAATCGGAAATGTATAAAATGTTTGATTTTGTTCGTTTACAAGTCATTCGAATTCTTTGGGGTCGTTCATTTATTACATAAGACGATTTAGGGGGGGAGGGGAGTCGACGATGTCTTATTTTTTCTTACAAAGGGGTGGGAGGGAGTCTTGACAGTTCTTACGTAAGATCACAAAAATGCGCAAAGTTAAAATTATACTTTGAAAAAGCGCTGGCAAAGTGAAAAAAACCAAATTTTGTTACTGCCAAAAAATTAAAGTTAGTAGTACCTTTGTAAGTAGAAATAAACATTTCTAAAAATTGTTACTTTGAAAAATAAACATTAAAACAAACCAAACGTGTATTCATTTTTTCCTTTAGATTCTTACGTAATAAATATTAAACAGGGGGGATGGGTCAGCCTAGTCTTTTTTTTTATAATAGGGGGAGGGGGTCAAAAACTAGCGAAAATAGTCTAACGTAATAAATGAATGGCGCCTTTGTTCGATTGCGATAGACGGAACTGCGACAAGTAGGTTTGTTATTAGCCGCCTAACCCTTAACGGGTTGGTTGGGTTTGGTTAGGTTAGAACTACGACCCTCAACGCACGAGCCGAGCGAGCAAAACGAGTATGCCGCGGCAGCGGCCGGCGAAGTGCCAGGAACGACTGTGGTTGCGTTAAGCGGTTGTCGCATTTCCGCTCAGCTGAGCTACTTCATAATGTGGTCTATTGACTATTGACGACAGTGAAACATTCCATGAAATGAGCAAATCTACAATATGGCCAAGACAAATCCACGTCGCTTATTCAGGTTAGGTTAGGTTGTTTTATTCATTTTATTCACCGAAAGCATTACCTAGTTTTATACATTTCGTAGAGCAATTTCGGAATTTTATACAATTCCTAGGAAATGTATACATTTCCATTCACATAAGGAAACTTGAACTTAAAGGAAATGTATACATTTCCTAGATAGCCTCAGAATTGTATACAAATCCAAAATTTCATACATTTCCGGTAACATCCCCATGTTTCTCCAAATTATAGCTTCTAAAACTTACCTACATTGTATGAAAAATCGTGCAATACCTCTAGACACTGTTGATGTGTCTATTATGGTATAATATACAAAGCTGCCTCATATTGTACACACGGCATCACATCAGACTATACATGTTGACCTTGACGTCGCCCTTAACTGCCTCGTAATAGCGTCGGCTTTCGTAGTACAAATGGGTAACCTCACGTGCTGCTGTCTGTGCCTAAGTAGAGGCCAACGCATCAGGTTACTCCATTTTCGTTGCAAAACCACTCTTATCGCAACAGCACAGAGTGTACGCGTGTGGTAACCTAATGTGCGGCCCTCCGTACTTACTACCACTAACATACAGTTAGACTACTTATAAAGGAACTTCGGCAACTGAAAAAATATGCATTACCTGTACCCAGTTGCAAAAACATTCATTTAAGTTAAAACTTCCTCATGTCAAATGCTGTCCTTGTTCACGTCATCAAGGCGGAAGGAGACAGTAGGACATTTAAAGAAGGATTAATTTTCATGGACGTTTCTGCAACTGGGCGTTAGTATGAAAAATGGAAAGTGAACTTATTTTTGTGAGAATTCCATATACAAGGTGTAAGGGAACCGCTTTCCAATACTGAAAGTAAATGCTCAGTCAATGGTTTTGAGTAACTTTCTTAAAGAAACTTTTCCAGGAAACGAAAACTTTAAGTATTCGGAAGAAGTACTTTAAGTATTCGGAAGCGGTTCCCTTACACCTTGTAGATTCCTATTACGATAACAACGAAGAGATATAGTTAAACGGTCTGCAAAACACAGATGATTGGACCATTCTTATAATTTTTCTTCTGGCCAAACCATCAATTTGTTTTTCTAACCGTATGACACCTATAAAATACTACATGCATATCACAAATGAATAATAGACCTCTGCTGATTAATATACTAAACACAACACCAGTAAAATACTTATAAAAATAAAATGGTCACGTCTTGAATGTATTGACTATTGTTGCAACAATAACCTGGGCCCCGATTCTGTAACTTAAGTTGTGTGTCGATGGAACGGAGGTCTTTTTATCTGTTCAGGTGAGGAAATTGAGAACTACTTAAATTTCATATACTTGCTGACAACCACCCAGACCAGCAGCGCCACCACCAACCGAACATGAAGTTTTAAACTACCTAGCAACTGGAAATTAAGTTGGCGGTGGCGCCACCAGTCAAAGAAGCTATCATTAGATGTATGAAAGGGTATCCGCCAAATCCCATAGAAAAAACCCCAGGCCCGGCGCTGAAAACTTGTATCTCAGATTTTAGACAAATAATATTAGAAACAATGTGAAGTGTCGCCATTTCAGAACTCGGTGGCTAACATCTTTTTTTTTCGGAGAAAAAAAAGCGTTAGATGTGAAAATGACACTTTTTAGGAAAAACTTCATCCTACTGTATTGATAAACTCTTTGAAAACACATGTCACTCAGCAAAAAATAAATATAACCATTTTTGTTTTTTTTTAAATTTATTTTTCTCCCTGAAAAAAACATACTACCGAATTTTAAACTACCGAATTTTAAAATAGCGACACTTCATATTGTGTCTAGTATTATTTTTCTAAAATCTGAGATAAGTACAATTCCTTAGCGCCGGGCCAGCGGCATTTTTTTTTATGTTAGCCACCGAATTTTGGAATAGCGACACTTTACATTTTTTCTACTATTATTGTCTGAAATTTGAGATACCATTCTTTAGCGCCGGACCTGGGGCATTTTTGGCGGATAACCTTTGGATAGTTCTCAATTTCGTTACCTGAAAGAATAAAATTGCGACCATTCCATCGACACACAACTTACTTAAGTTAAAGAATCGGGGCCCTGGATCATAGCTATTTCAGAATTTGAAAACGATTACGAATAAGACTGATCTCAAATTCGTCGTACATTGCTTCTCTCATTGGAGGTTAATGGAGATGTAAGCTAAACGCAGCAGTGTATACCCCGTACAATTGGGTAGATGACTGATATTGAATAGTATATGTTTAGTAAGACATAGTAAGATAATACAAATATTAATAAACATAACATAATGACAGAATTCGAAATGAAAAAAATTGGTCGATAAATCAAAAATTAGTCAATCAAACCTTTTTGTCTATCTGTTTCTTACAAAACTGGAATTTATATGGCGGTACTCAAATGTGACGTCAACGCTTTGTATTTCCCTCTATTTCTAGTTAAGAGCTTCGAACTTTCATATCTTTCTTATTTTAAAAGATACTGAAAAAACTATTTATACCAGGCTATTTATTTATGAGGTAAAAAGTTTCAATTTAAATAATAATAAAAAAATGTCATCTACCCTGTTAGGTATTCTGTGGTAATGTACGGAAAATCGACACAATTAAATCGTGGTTGACATCACATCTAATAACCCTGGGTCTCGTACCCTTTATGGCCAACAGAAAGTGCTGCTTGTAAGAAAATAGGAAACTGCACCGTACCACCATCTTGCAGACAAACATGGAACTAAATGCCATAATAAATGCGTTGCCGTTTGAAAGTACTTTTGGGCCCATTTGAGGTGTCTTTCGAAGGGCTCTTTCCGCCTAGGTAAAAGCATTGTAACCACCGGCTACCATGATAGTCAATGTATGATTTCAACTGAACGATTTCTATTACTGCATTTGGGTTACACCTTCAGTTACAATCACATTTCGCAGCAGCAATGTATGTATGAAATTGATATCAAAGCGTCGAAATCGACGCTCCAGTATTCTACAAATTTGTGTTTTAGCAACACTTTAACAGTAGAATAATACACGTAGTACTGAATTACTTTACTGTTAAAGTGTTGCTAAAACAAATTTGTTTCACCAATACTGTCAATTAAGATTCATCCCAGTTACTCCATAGTTTGGACTACTACCGACATTTATAAACCCATTCGACTTCGGGTTTTCAATATACTCATTAATACTGAAACAATCGCCGTTTTTATATTCACTGCAACTTTTTCTGCTGACCATTTCATCAATACTTTCTAAGAGGTGTTCGAAGAAATTTGGAAAGTTGTCGTAACTAGGATAGACATTAATGTCTATAATTGCATGGTTACCTGTACCGTTGTCTAACACTACATCAAATCCTGCCAATAGAAGACCTATTTCTTCTGTAGCACTCTAATCACATGTTTAACTTTTCACATCTAACGCTTTTTTTTCTCCGAAAAAAAAAGATGTTAGCCACCGAGTTCTGAAATGGCGACACTTCACATTGTGTCTAGTATTATTTTTCTAAAATCTGAGATAAGTACAATTCCTTAGCGCCGGGCCAGCGGCATTTTTTTTTTTATAATACTTTCTAAGAGGTGTTCGAAGAAATTTGGAAAGTTGTCGTAACTAGGATAGACATTAATGTCTATAATTGCATGGTTACCTGTACCGTTGTCTAACACTACATCAAATCCTGCCAATAGAAGACCTATTTCTTCTGTAGCACTCTAATCACATGTTTAACTTTTCACATCTAACGCTTTTTTTTCTCCGAAAAAAAAGATGTTAGCCACCGAGTTCTGAAATGGCGACACTTCACATTGTGTCTAGTATTATTTTTCTAAAATCTGAGATAAGTACAATTCCTTAGCGCCGGGCCAGCGGCATTTTTTTTTATGTTAGCCACCGAATTTTGGAATAGCGACACTTTACATTGTTTCTACTATTATTGTCTGAAATTTCAGATACCATTCTTTAGCGCCGGACCTGGGGCATTTTTGGCGGATAACCTTTGGATAGTTCTCAATTTCGTTACCTGAACGAATAAAATTGCGACCATTCCATCGACACACAACTTACTTAAGTTAAAGAATCGGGGCCCTGGATCATAGCTATTTCAGAATTTGAAAACGATTACGAATAAGACTGATCTCAAATTCGTCGTACATTGCTTCTCTCATTGGAGGTTAATGGAGATGTAAGCTAAACGCAGCAGTGAATACCCCGTACAATTGGGTAGATGACTGATATTGAATAGTATATGTTTAGTAAGACATAGTAAGATAATACAAATATTAATAAACATAACATAATGACAGAATTCGAAATAAAAAAAATTGGTCGATAAATCAAAAATTAGTCAATCAAACCTTTTTGTCTATCTGTTTCTTACAAAACTGGAATTTATATGGCGGTACTCAAATGTGACGTCAACGCTTTGTATTTCCCTCTATTTCTAGTTAAGAGCTTCGAACTTTCATATCTTTCTTATTTTAAAAGATACTGAAAAAACTATTTATACCAGGCTATTTATTTATGAGGTAAAAAGTTTCAATTTAAATAATAATAAAAAAATGTCATCTACACTGTTAGGTATTCTGTGGTAATGTACGGAAAATCGACACAATTAAATCGTGGTTGACATCACATCTAATAACCCTGGGTCTCGTACCCTTTATGGCCAACAGAAAGTGCTGCTTGTAAGAAAATAGGAAACTGCACCGTACCACCATCTTGCAGACAAACATGGAACTAAATGCCATAATAAATGCGTTGCCGTTTGAAAGTACTTTTGGGCCCATTTGAGGTGTCTTTCGAAGGGCTCTTTCCGCCTAGGTAAAAGCATTGTAACCACCGGCTACCATGATAGTCAATGTATGATTTCAACTGAACGATTTCTATTACTGCATTTGGGTTACACCTTCAGTTACAATCACATTTCGCAGCAGCAATGTATGTATGAATTGATATCAAAGCGTCGAAATCGACGCTCCAGTATTCTACAAATTTGTGTTTTAGCAACACTTTAACAGTAGAATAATACACGTAGTACTGAATTACTTTACTGTTAAAGTGTTGCTAAAACAAATTTGTTTCACCAATACTGTCAATTAAGATTCATCCCAGTTACTCCATAGTTTGGACTACTACCGACATTTATAAACCCATTCGACTTCGGGTTTTCAATATACTCATTAATACTGAAACAATCGCCGTTTTTATATTCACTGCAACTTTTTCTGCTGACCATTTCATCAATACTTTCTAAGAGGTGTTC
Organism: Aproaerema taeniolella; assembly: GCA_949987775.1. Taxonomy (NCBI): domain Eukaryota; kingdom Metazoa; phylum Arthropoda; class Insecta; order Lepidoptera; family Gelechiidae; genus Aproaerema; species Aproaerema taeniolella. The sequence continues at coordinate 6,305,508 of OX465259.1, read as the reverse complement.
GAAGAAATTTGGAAAGTTGTCGTAACTAGGATAGACATTAATGTCTATAATTGCATGGTTACCTGTACCGTTGTCTAACACTACATCAAATCCTGCCAATAGAAGACCTATTTCTTCTGTAGCACTCTAATCACATGTTTAACTTTTCACATCTAACGCTTTTTTTTCTCCGAAAAAAAAAGATGTTAGCCACCGAGTTCTGAAATGGCGACACTTCACATTGTGTCTAGTATTATTTTTCTAAAATCTGAGATAAGTACAATTCCTTAGCGCCGGGCCAGCGGCATTTTTTTTTTTATAATACTTTCTAAGAGGTGTTCGAAGAAATTTGGAAAGTTGTCGTAACTAGGATAGACATTAATGTCTATAATTGCATGGTTACCTGTACCGTTGTCTAACACTACATCAAATCCTGCCAATAGAAGACCTATTTCTTCTGTAGCACTCTAATCACATGTTTAACTTTTCACATCTAACGCTTTTTTTTCTCCGAAAAAAAAAGATGTTAGCCACCGAGTTCTGAAATGGCGACACTTCACATTGTGTCTAGTATTATTTTTCTAAAATCTGAGATAAGTACAATTCCTTAGCGCCGGGCCAGCGGCATTTTTTTTTTATGTTAGCCACCGAATTTTGGAATAGCGACACTTTACATTGTTTCTACTATTATTGTCTGAAATTTGAGATACCATTCTTTAGCGCCGGACCTGGGGCATTTTTGGCGGATAACCTTTGGATAGTTCTCAATTTCGTTACCTGAACGAATAAAATTGCGACCATTCCATCGACACACAACTTACTTAAGTTAAAGAATCGGGGCCCTGGATCATAGCTATTTCAGAATTTGAAAACGATTACGAATAAGACTGATCTCAAATTCGTCGTACATTGCTTCTCTCATTGGAGGTTAATGGAGATGTAAGCTAAACGCAGCAGTGTATACCCCGTACAATTGGGTAGATGACTGATATTGAATAGTATATGTTTAGTAAGACATAGTAAGATAATACAAATATTAATAAACATAACATAATGACAGAATTCGAAATGAAAAAAATTGGTCGATAAATCAAAAATTAGTCAATCAAACCTTTTTGTCTATCTGTTTCTTACAAAACTGGAATTTATATGGCGGTACTCAAATGTGACGTCAACGCTTTGTATTTCCCTCTATTTCTAGTTAAGAGCTTCGAACTTTCATATCTTTCTTATTTTAAAAGATACTGAAAAAACTATTTATACCAGGCTATTTATTTATGAGGTAAAAAGTTTCAATTTAAATAATAATAAAAAAATGTCATCTACCCTGTTAGGTATTCTGTGGTAATGTACGGAAAATCGACACAATTAAATCGTGGTTGACATCACATCTAATAACCCTGGGTCTCGTACCCTTTATGGCCAACAGAAAGTGCTGCTTGTAAGAAAATAGGAAACTGCACCGTACCACCATCTTGCAGACAAACATGGAACTAAATGCCATAATAAATGCGTTGCCGTTTGAAAGTACTTTTGGGCCCATTTGAGGTGTCTTTCGAAGGGCTCTTTCCGCCTAGGTAAAAGCATTGTAACCACCGGCTACCATGATAGTCAATGTATGATTTCAACTGAACGATTTCGATTACTGCATTTGGGTTACACCTTCAGTTACAATCACATTTCGCAGCAGCAATGTATGTATGAAATTGATATCAAAGCGTCGAAATCGACGCTCCAGTATTCTACAAATTTGTGTTTTAGCAACACTTTAACAGTAGAATAATACACGTAGTACTGAATTACTTTACTGTTAAAGTGTTGCTAAAACAAATTTGTTTCACCAATACTGTCAATTAAGATTCATCCCAGTTACTCCATAGTTTGGACTACTACCGACATTTATAAACCCATTCGACTTCGGGTTTTCAATATACTCTTTCAAAGAGCTCTTTCCGCCTAGGTAAAAGCATTGTAACCACCGGCTACCATGATAGTCAATGTATGATTTCAACTGAACGATTTCTATTACTGCATTTGGGTTACACCTTCAGTTACAATCACATTTCGCAGCAGCAATGTATGTATGAAATTGATATCAAAGCGTCGAAATCGACGCTCCAGTATTCTACAAATTTGTGTTTTAGCAACACTTTAACAGTAGAATAATGAACGTGGTAGCGAATTACTCTACTGTTAAAGTGTTGCTAAAACAAATTTGTTTCACCAATACTGTCAATTAAGATTCATCCCAGTTACTCCATAGTTTGGACTACTACTGACATTTATAAACCCATTCGACTTCGGGTTTTCAATATACTCATTAATACTGAAACAATCGCCGTTTTTATATTCACTGCAACTTTTTCTGCTGACCATTTCATCAATACTTTCTAAGAGGTGTTCGAAGAAATTTGGAAAGTTGTCGTAACTAGGATAGACATTAATGTCTATAATTGCATGGTTACCTGTACCGTTGTCTAACACTACATCAAATCCTGCCAATAGAAGACCTATTTCTTTCTGTAGCACTCTAATCACATGTTTAACTTTCTCTTCATCAAGGCTCAATTTTAAATCTGATTTATCATATGGGTCCAGAATAGATAGAGTTGATTGGCTGTCGGCTTTACAAACTTCTCCAGTACTGTAGAAAATTGGGTCGAAGTCGTCTGATGTGTAGAAATTTTTTAAGCTTGGTCGCTCACAAATGTGATATCTGAAAGAGATTGAAAAGTGTTAAGTAATCAAAGAGAACTCTTTAGGACATGACCATTAATTTATCTAAGCCAAATTCCACAAACATTTTCTCTAGTAAGTTTAAACGCCCAGCGCCCATTAACAACTCAGCAATCGTTTATTAATTAATTTTTGAGAAGTGTATACTTCAATTTTTGTTGATTCAAGTCAAAAGCCATTAGATATTTTATTTTAGTATTTTTAAAACGCTTACCCACGTTTTGTAAGAACTTTTAGGGTAAGGAAAATTTTCGGCGCGAATTGTTCGTAAACAGGTTTCGCCCTTGTCATAAGCTTCCTACTTCAAATAAATGGAATGAGCCTGTAGTTCTCTATACGAGACATAGATGGCGCTAACTTACACGTACGACAAATTGTGTCGTGGTTTTAAGTCCTATTCGCGCCAAACATTTTCCTTTCCCTAAAAATGTTTTGAGATACATTCGAGTTAGAAAAAAATAACATACCTGTTTCCAACTAAGAACACTTTATGTAGGACTGCGTTGTGGTTAACAAAGCTCTGCACAACACAGGGAGGTTTACATACATTAAGACCTCTTTCATTAAAAATAACAATCATCTCATGGGCAGACTTGGACCCGTGGGCAATACTAGGCTTACAAATAACTGGAAATGTTACTCCTCTCTGTTTCATGATTTCTATATTTTGTTCTATGTTGTTCGTACTGAATTCGGCAAATGTCGGTGTGAAAATGCCTTGTTTTTTGAAAGATAGCTCTTCTTGTAAGATTGAGTAATAACAATATCTGGAATTGAGAGATTTGTGTAATTAATTCTTAAAGTTATGGGTATAAAAACGCATCCGCAACAAGCTTCGTACATCCCTACTAATATTATAAATGCGAAAGTAACTGTCTGTCTGATACACTTTCACGGCTAAACTACTCAACCGATTATGATGAAGGTTATGAGGCACAATCTGACCCAATTAGTGAAGGTTTTGCCTACAGAAACAAAATTAATTTTAAATTAATAAGGTATATCCTACTTCTCATTTTAAGTTAAAAAATTTTTTTTAAACCACAGGAATAAAATATCACAAGTGATTTAAAAGTTGAAGATATTTATTCCAAAGAACAAATTCATAGAATTTTATTTTATTTTCATACTTATTGATAAATCTCATAAATAAATAAATCATATTTTTTTTGCAAATACAGATTTTTATTTTTTCCATCAATTTATCGAAGTACTTTACACTATTTTATTTCTGTAGACTCTGGGTATGATTTTCAGCTGGGCACGATATAACCTTTAGTTCATGCGGGCAGAGCCGTGGGCGGAAAGCTAGCACATACTAAGCTCATAACTAAAACAAAAGTATCTGACTACTACTATGTGAGCCAATTAAGAATAGGACTATCAAGACGCCATCTTGTTCCGCAATATTCACAAACTTCATTACTTAAACGTGGTGTGAAAAAAAATGCTAACAAAAAATATAATCATCTTTCATGAGGTATTTGATAATTCTTAATATTTTGCTCTTTGTAATTTATAATTTTAACAAATTACTAAAAAATACGTCTATACTACTAGGGGATCGTTCAACAATTACGTGATCATTTTTGGCCGTTTTTTTAACCCCCCTTTTGCTGTATTAGCACTGACTCCTATGTTATGTTTCTATGGGTCTTAGGGAAGAGGGTGTGTCATTTGTGAAAATGCAAAAAGGTAAGAACTATAAAGTTAAATCAATAAAATAGATAGTTTCATTAGTCTTTATTGAAACGACGAAATAAAATCAACTCTTTCTCACTAAGACAAGTTTAACAAGTTATTATTACATATTCTAGTGTTATTCTAAATATTCTAAATCTAAATCTACGTTTAACAGGAATAAATTAAACAGGAACGTAAATTTACGTTTGACAGGAACATGTACCTACACATTTTAATATTTATTTACGTCAGTCAAAGTCGATAAAATATGCCGAAAAAGTATAAAAAAACTGAATCTGGTCACACTGTTCCACAGTTTGTCTATAGCAGGGGAAATCCCGTTCCATCTATCTAATAGTTAGTGTTACCAGTAATAGACTTCAAAATTGGACGTAAATATTTAAATATAATTTATTTATGACGTAATCATGGCTTCTTCCCCCCCCCCAGATAATCCTACGTATATACAAGCACCCGACCCCCCCCCCCTTCCTGTGATCACGTAATTGTTGAATGATCCCTAGTATACTAATATGACTAAACGATTAGGAAATATTTTTTTGTTTTTTATGAAAGAAAATTTCTTCTTCTAGGAGACAAGTAACAATTTATATTTTTTTATATGGCAATTTTTTTGCTGGCCTTACTAATTTGACATTTATCACGTGAAATTGGATACAAACGCGATCCTATTCTTAGTTGGCCCGCATCGCATAGTAAAACCTTCAAATACACAAAATTAGAAACCTGCTCAAGTAAGCCTTGAGTAATATTAGCAAAGGGGTTTTGAATATTTTGGCATACCTAAATGACCTTGATTTTTTTTTCGGAAAAATCGAATAAATTAAAAAGTGACTAAACATTTTAAAATTCGTAATGTTACCTCACCTGTTTAATAATATCCTGACATTATCAAGGGGATCAATCACCACAATATTTGGATGATTGGACAAATACTGTTCCACAGAACTAATGATGCTGGATGCCTGGAAATAAGAAATGCTTTTGTTAATTAAGACTGTGATAATATATTGAATGAAACACAAACTAATTTGATCAGTAGTTGAGAGTACTTTTAATTTGTTTAAAAAAAAACGGAAAAAGGAATAAAGGCAGACAGAAAAAGAGATGGGAAGATGATATTATCAGGACAGCGGGAAATACATGGAAAAGATAGGCAAGCATAAGAGAACAATGGCAGAAACTGGGGGAGGCCTACGCCAAGAAGTAATCCAAGTTCAAACTAATGAAGAGGAAGAGGGTTAGCATTAAAATTAAAATAAAACAAGAAAGAAAGAGGGAAATGTTTATTTATGTTAAAATAAAATAATATAATAAAATAATGCGATGTTTAAGATGTATAATAAAATAAGATTCCTTTTTTAAGATAAATAAAATGCATGAGATAAAATAATGTAAGCAATGTTTATTATATTATATTATAATAAATTTAATGAATCATATGTAAAATTTAAATGAATTATTGCATGAAAAAAAAAACAATTTGGAAATAAAGGCTATTTGAATTGGAATAAATTTGTTTTCAAAATAATGTATACATATGATAATGACTATATTTAGTAAAAGGTACAACTTTCGGGGTAGTTAAAAGCTATTTATAATAGCTCATTACAATAATTGTGAAACTCAGTGAATATCTACAAAGTTGTACCTTTCCATTTTCATAGTCACATTGTGTCTAAAATAACCATATACTTTTCAGCTTCTATGCTGAAACTGAAAGAATAACAAAGAATGTAACGTGTAGGTAGATTCTATGTTTTTTCTTGTTTCAGTGTGATATGTTGTTTTGCTCTATTTTAGGTGAAAAACTGACAACCTATCACCACTTTTACTCTTTCATCGAATAACCCTTTTGTTTAAACCCTCACGCGATGTCTGCACACCCGTGTGTGCAGGATTTGTAACGCATGCGGCGTAAACAAGCGCACGATGGGTTAGTGTAGCATTGAGTGTTTATAGACATGCCTGTCTTGTCTACTATTTTAGGTATTAAAGGCAAGAGTGTGATTGGGTGTTTAATTAACAAAAACTTTTAACAGATTGTTGTTTTTTTGGCAAAGTTGTTTTTGTTGTTGTTGTTTTTACTGGACCTTGTGACAATTCAATAAATGTCATTAGACAATCATGTTTTCCTTGTTTTTTATTACCTTTGAGTCACCTTGATCGGCCGCCGCTATAATGTCAGTCAGTTTGTGGAGGAACACATCCAATTGACACTGGTCCTCCAAAGGCCTTTCTAAATCCACCTAAAATAAGAAATTGTTTTTATTATTCATGCAACTAGGGTAGGTACTTAATTCTATTCTTTGTTGGGTAATTTGGTAAGGTAGCATACTTAGATAGGTAGATTCTTTTTATTGCAGTCACAAAAAAAAGTTTTACTTAAATCAAATAGAAAAGTGAGCAAAGGCAGCTTTCAAGCAATTCTTACTGCTGCTACTACTTGCATAGTTACTACTTGCATAGTTAGTGGCAGACCTAGTAATATTAGTGTAGGTAGGTATGTAGGTTTACAAATTTTAACGACTTTTACAAGTGTTAATTTAATTAAGGTAACAACCAGTTATGGCTGAACTTATTTATGCCTAATTAATAAACTAGGTTCGTGTATAAAAACCTTGAGAAACTTAATGATAGAATACCTGAATGAGTAATTAGGTATGGTCTCAATTCAACTAGCAAGGCCATAGTGAGAAATTGGTCAGAGGGTCATCTTAAAATTCTTTAAAAACAAGCAAATTTGTCTATTTTGTAAGTAAAACAATAAGTCCCAATAAACAATATTTTGTTTAAAATTCAAAAAATGATAATCAAAATTATACAAACTTTTACAAGGTTGTAACCATGCAAATTACAGATTTTGATTAATTCCTTCCAGTTCAGCTTCTGGCCCTTCTTATCGGACATCCAAATACCAATAGTTTTGGTTAAAACGGCTTCGTCGTTCATGTTGATAAATAATTTTTCTTGGAAGAAATGTTACTTGTTTATTTTTGATCACTTCTTGATCCACAGTTGCACTGTTGGAACACTATAATTACTCAGCTAGTAATTTTTAAATATTATACTACTGCCTCAAGTTTACAATATTTAAACCACAGCGGAATCATTATATTTTAATTTAAAGAAAATTGAAAAACCACACAACATTCCCAACTTCCACCGCCGCGGCTTTCATTATTTGGTGTTGCCAGTTAAGTATTGCAAAAAGATAATTTTAATTACAAAAAATAGACAAAAATATGGAACGAATCACCTTTTTTGCTTTTTATTCATACTTATTTTATTTGTACATCTACTTGTAGATTGAATTTATTAAATCTGTATAAGCATCAGATGGTATTCACACAAATAAATATCGTAAAAAGTGAGGTGTATAAGTTTGACTTGTACTGTACAACTATACATATCTGTGCTGTGTCATGTCATGAGTTTACGTATTCTATCATGATGATATCATGTAGGTAGCTGGTAGGTATCTGTGTTTTTGTCTAAGGAAGGCATCGTAGCTCCTAAACAAAATAGACCGATTTCGATCCGATTTTTTTGTACGCAAGCTGACGTAGGTAATCGCGATGCTTCAATCGAAATTGGATTGATGGTTTTGATCTTTAAGTTCAGCCATATAAAAGTTATAGGACATTTTTTCTTATCACAAAACATTAAAACACCATTAAGATTTATGTCTAAAACTATCTCATGTCTTTGACATAAGCCGGTTTAAACATTTTCTAAGTTTTAGTTTAGTTTTGCTATACGAAATTTTTATTTTTAGACTATTTTTGTTTCCTAATTCTTTTAACTAATCCAAAAAATAAAAAATAAAAACAGTTTTCTTAGCGCTGTGTCACTTATGCTTTGTTCTCTTAAAAGCGGTGCAAAAAACAAAATTAGACAAAAATTGCTAATTTGGCAACACTGCCTTAAATTGAAAATGAGACTGTTTTCGGCCAAAAGGACTAGCTTCCAGGCCAGAAAATAATTATTAAAAAAAAAATAATTGAAAATGAGGGTACGTTCGTTTCATTGCACGATCGCTATTGTCAAAATAAAATCGGTCTGTGGTAAGTGGTAAATCGATACTTTTTTTATCGATTAAGCTAAAATGACGTGAGGAACCACCTTTAAAATAAAACCTCACAATCGTAAATGTCAAATTACCCTAGTTTGAGGTTATCATTTTGTTTTAATTTGTGAAGCAACTTTCTATTTTGAAGTCCGTCGAATAAGAGTTGAAAAGAAAAAATTGGTTCCCAATTCCAGTATCCAAAAAAATTTGTCGATGCTTCAAGATGTCTGAAGAGGGGCTACTCAGCTGCAAGACCAGGCTTCTGGAAATGTTTGTTTCATTGGACGCCGATGAATTAAATTCTCTTGAGCAGTGGATCTGTAGCCAATCTTATAAGAAAGGTAAGTGGTACACAAAGCAGCTACCCAGATTTCTAGGTCATCAATGTATAGCTTGAGAAGATGAAAAGTTCGGGTTTGACAAAGTGAATCCATACATAATTTCTGAAGCTCCTTTGTCCACAATGTATGTGACTATGTGTGCTCTCGTATAAAATTTTATGAAAGCGTATTCAAGTCAAGTTCTCGTATAAAATTTTATGAAACAGTTTCTATTGAAAACCTTTAAGTTCAGACCCTTACCTATGCTTGCGCTCATATTTTCATAGCATCACACAGAAACGAGCCATTTAGTGCCATAGGTAATAAAAGTAAAAATTTGCTAGAAATACCTATTTGTCTTTCACACATGACTATCAAGTTCCTGAAGCCTAATGGCTTATTTTTCAGATTTAGAGACAAAAAAACTGCTGTTGGAACAAGAGAAGTCTCTGATTCAAATCGGAGATGCTATAAAAAAACTAGTTCCTTTCAAAGCTGAGATGTCTTCAGAACGCATTATACCACCAACTGTCGGAGATCAAGCAGACTGCAATCAACAAAACACAGTACATGTGGATGAATTTCTATATCACCATGATGAAGTAGAAGTACTAGTAAAAGAAGGAAGATTGGAAAAAAGCTATTGTGCGGATTGTAATTCAAGGAATGTTAAGGTCAATTTCACTTAACTTTATCAATCCTAGCTAAAGTTAAAATCTTGCTTGATACTTAAAGATGAAATGAAACTGGGTTTATTAAAATAAATTTTACAATATTGATAAGTTCCACCTGTGACCTTGCTTGGATCATCTAACATTATATCATGTAGACAGAGACATGCACAGTATTGGGAAGGTTGCTTAAATCCTTTCCGTAGTTTCAATCTGTCTTTGTACTAAATCGGTGCAGCAGTTTAGAGGATAAATCCTAATGACATACATCACATGTATAATATCAGTATGGTTTTATCAACCACAATATTACTGCAGAATGCACACTAATTAAACCAATCAGTACCAATAAAAACTCATTGCTCACAATTGTTTTAAATTACAGGAACTAATTTATATTTCTCATTCAATGTCAAGACAAGCTCTGCAGTACATTTTCAAGTATCTTTTACCAGAAGACCTAGAAGACAAACAGGTTCTTGATGTGGGTTCCAGGCTGGGAACTGTGCTCTATGGTGTAAGTACTTTAGCTGTTCTGATTATTCTGAGTACCTACCTAGCTAAATATTTGACTGTAGACCAAAATGGAAACTAGTTTTGTGATTTAATTATGTGAAGAGTGCTATTACTTGTCTTGCTATTTTTTTAATTTTACATTAAAAGGGCTTGTGACACTCAGCAAATTATAGAGTAATTTTTTATTCATTTTTTTATTGTTTTTTCTTTTTTTTCAGGCTTACTATTTATCAAATGCATCCAGTATTGTTGGTATAGAAATGAACAAAGATTGCTGTGAAGTACAAGAAAAGATAATTGAGAAATTTGCCATGGACAGGGATAGAATAAAAGTCATACATTCAGATGTAATGGATAGACCAGATATTGTGAAAAATACGGATGTTATTGTAATCAATGTCTTAGATTTCTTTGTAGATGTAGAATCACATAAAAAAATTTGGTCCTTCTTCAAGAAACATATTAGAAAAGGAAGTTATTTAGTCTGTAATAGAAGTATGGCAGACACTTTCAACAGTTTGGATTTAGAAGAAGAGTTTATGAATTGGGTCAGTATTTGTAGACCCAGTCAAGAAAGCAATGAGATCTTTTTCGATATAGAAGACTGCAGTGAAATATTTTTATATACAGTCAATTAAATAAATAAATTTTTGTACCACTAAACATTTCTATTATTTTTTATAAAAGTCGAGCAGTTTCAAGTTTTAGATCTAGTGAGTCTGAGCAATTTTGTTTAGCTATGAATGCAAAATTCTTGGGATATCGTTAAAAAGTTTGCATAGGCGGACTGATCACTAATAGTGGTCTCCTCCAGCTAGACTGGTGCAGTTAGAGATATTGTTTTTAACAGTTTTTAAAACGCGGGACGAAAGTGCATATATTAATCAACTAGCTTTTCGCCCGCGTGGACTTTAGGTTATATTGTGCCCAGCAGTGTGATAAAATGTAGCCTATGTCCTTCCTCAAGGTCTAATCTATCTCTGTACCTAATTTAATCAAAATCGGTTCAGTAGTTTAGCCGTGAAAGCGTGACAGACAGACTTACTTTCGCATTTATAATATTAAAATAATACAATTTGTGTCGAACGTAGCATCTAGTGGTTGTAGAAACACTGATGCTCTACCTACCCCGTTAGGGATTAGGGCGTGAGCGTATGTATATGTGTGTATACTTTGTTACGATAGAACACAACTAGGTTATATTTTATACAAACAGGTATACAATATAAATAAATCAATCCTGCCTATAAACGGAGTCCATCACCACAGCTGGGCCACAAACGAAATTTTAATGTTTGACTATGCCAAGAATTTCTCAAAATTTGTCGTATACGATTGGCAAAGAAAACAGAATTTCTCGGGGCCGCGTTTTAAAGTTATCGGGGGTTGTTTGGGGCCCAGCTGTAGTGACGTCACTGCAGCTGGGCCCCAAACAACCCCCGATAACTTTAAAACGCGGCCCCGAGAAATTCTGTTTTCTTTGATAAATGTAATTATCTATAAACCAGAAGCCCGCAAATTGTGAAAATTAATATTTTATTAAACTATGACAGAATAGTAAATAACAACGAATGACAAATCAAAGCATTAGAAAAATAATATAGGGTTATCAAAATTGAAAAAGGAGACTTCTAAGAAGATTCTTTAACATCCTCCCTTTTTGGCAACCCTATTGCATTAGTCCAATCTGTACTGCTATTGCTGATATCCGTGGCTTATGTAATGCCTTGGTGAGCAGGTCTGCCAACTGGAACTCAGTAGGTATATATTGCACACGTAGTTCTCCTTCAGCGACAAGCTCCCTGACATAAAAGTGTCTAATAGCAATATGTTTTGTCCTTCTGTGGAGCTCTGGATTGTGCGATATTTTAATAGCAGCATCATTGTCGACCCTTAGTTTTGGCGTCTCCTTTAGGCTTGAAATTTCAGCGAAAAGTCTCTTGAGCCAGACAATTTCTCGTGCCGCCTCACTTGCTGCAACCAATTCGGCTTCCGTACTCGAAATTGCTACGCAAGTTTGTCGTCGACTAGTCCATGAGATTGCTCCTCCTGAATAAATGCATAAAATGCCTGAAGTAGACCGTCCGGTGGTTCGGTCACCGCCGTGGTCCGAGTCACTAAAGCATTCTAAAATGCCAGTATTACATTTTTTCTTATAAAGTATACCGTAGTCTAAAGTACCTTTAATATATCTGAAGATTCGCTTCAATTTAAGTATATCATCTTTAGCTGGTTTTTCTAAAGATCTTGATATGACGCTTACAGCATAGGCTAGATCAGGTCTGGTTCCAACAGTTAAATACGCAAGAGCACCTACAGCTTCTCGGTACGGGTATTTTGAAACATCCGATTCAACAGATTCTGTTTCTGGTACTCCATCCTTCAACATTGGGGTAGAAACCGGTTTACAGTCTTTCATTCCGAAACGTTCTAGTATTTTGTTTGCGTAATTACTTTGAGATACTTTAATGTTACCATCCTGGTTTTCTATTTCAAGGCCTAAAAAGTATGTAGCGTCTTTAATTGTGATTTTGAATCTTTTCTTTAGCTCATTTATGAATTTTTCAGAGTCTTTCTGATTGGTTGCTGCGACTAATCCGTCATCAACATAAAGAGCAAGGATTATCTTGTTATTTGTTCGGTTTCGAATAAATAGGCATGGATCCGTAGTACATTGTTGGAAGCCAATGCTTAACAAGTAATCGACCATACATTTATTCCAACAGCGCGGTGCCTGTTTAAGACCATATAGGCTTCTTTTCAATCTGCACACCTTATTAGATCCATCTGAATATCCGTCAGGTTGCTTCATATAAATCTCTTCATCTAATGAACCATACAGAAATGCTGTTGAGACGTCGAATTGAGTGAGTTTTAGCGCTTCGTTAGCAGCAATACTTAAAACTGATCTTATCGTAGTCATCTTAGCAACTGGACTAAAGACTTCATCATAGTCAATGCCCTTTTTCTGTGTATAGCCACGAGCAACTAGTCTTGCTTTAAACTTGTCTAGTGTGCCATCAGCGTTGGTTTTAATTTTGTAAATCCATTTACAAGATATGGGTTTTCTGTCTTTAGGAAGATCAACCAGAGTCCAGGTTTTGTTTTCTTTTAAAGACTTAACTTCACTCTCCATTGCTTTGACCCACTGATCTTTTTGCGGACTATTTATTGCTTCTTTATAGCTTTTCGGTTCATTGATACCTCGAATATCATCTGCTGACATCATGATAAAATCTTGGTATCGCGTAGGTGGTCTTAGTTGACTTCTATCACGTAAATTCATTCTATTAGCTATCTCAGCTATGTCTTCTGCAGATTCTGGCATCTCATCATCAATATCCTCTAATGCATCTTCATATAGAGGAGATTCTGGAGGAATTTCATTATTAGATGTTTGAAGTTCAATAGGATCGTCAGGACTCCTTTCAATTCCTTGACTTACGACAAGTCCAGGCGATGTGGGAGGCACAGTAGAGCTGGGGAGCACATCAGAGTTGCTTTCATTGCGTTCTTCCTCCCTTGCATCACACATCGGCGGCGTCACGAGTGGGAAATTTATCTCGATTGAAGAGTCATCTTCATCCGAATCATTTAAGTCAATCGGATTCAAAACTGATTCATTAAATGTAACATCTCTCGATCTTATGAGTTTACCAGTATTACTGAGCAAGCGATAGCCTTCATCACCATCGTAACCAATGAGGATACACTTATCTGCCTTTTTTGACAGCTTGGTTCGCTTTTGTTTTGGAACATGAGCAAAACATTCACAACCGATAATCTTCAGGTGTTTTACTGATGGTTTCTTTTTGAACCACAGTTCAAATGGTGATTTCCCATTTTGTGAAGTTGGGCCCGTTCTGTTCAAGACATATGCAGCAGTATTTATCAACTCTGCCCATGTTGCAGCTGGTAATTCTTCATGAGCATGCATCATTGTGCGAGCTGCCTCGACTAAGGTTCGATTCTCACGTTCACTTAAGCCATTTTGTTGTGGCGTATAAGGCATAGTGAGCCTTTGTCTGATTCCAGCTTCACGAAGAATGCTTCTTATATTCTCATTATCGAATTCTCCGCCGTTATCACTAAGAAATTCTTTGACAAAGTGTCCAGCAACCTTACATTCTTGTAACATTTGTCGGAGCTTCTGAGGAACTTCCGATTTTTGTCGCATGAAGTAGACATGTCTGTACTTGCTGTAATCATCTTTGAATAAAACAAAATAACGATTTTTATTGAAAGAAGGAGGAAATGGACCACAAACATCTGCGTGAATAATTTCCGCAGGTACTTTAGCACGTTCTCTTGTTCCAAATTTTCGTCTATGTGTTTTGCCATAAATACACCCAGTACATAATTCAGAATCTAGACGTACTTTAACACCAAGTTCCTTTTCAATAAACTGTTTCACATGTTTCTTATTCTGATGGGCTAACCTTTCATGATAGAGTTGTAGCAGATTACTTGTTGACACAACATTGAAGTCTGGAGTCGGCTTAGATATGGTTTCTACATCAAGCTTGTATAGGCCTCCATTCTTGACTCTTTTGCCAGTCAGTTTCACTTGTCCATCAACTCTTAAGAAGCAGTGTTCCCTCTCAGATATAAAAACACTATTTGTTAGTCTGTCTTGAGTGGCCAGTACAGAGAATAGGTTTCTGGCAATGTCAGGTACATACCATACATCACAGAGTTGTATCATGGATTCTTTTCCATTGACTACATTTTTCAAGTCAACTGTACCTTTGCCAACCGCTTTTATAGCATTTCCATTAGCAACAGTTACTGCACGAGTGTCATCAAAATATTGGAAACTTGAAAAGAAGTCGCTTCTACAGGTAACATGGCTAGTAGCGCCATTGTCAACGAACCAACTTGTAGTATCACAGTTTGTTTGTATCGAGTTTACTTCTTGACCAGTAGTTACTTGCATGAGCATAAGGTTTAAGTTACTTGATGACTGTTTCGTCTCTGGCTTGGATGGTTTACCGTCAGCTTTCCATTTTCTACATTGTCTGACCTTATGACCAAATTTTCCACAATATCCACACTTTTTCTTTGGTTTATTACTGTTTTGAACAGCCAAAGCTTCAGCAGGTTCACTACTTTTGGATGAGAGCGAGCGTTCATAAGTACAAAGTTGCGTTGTCAGATTGTCAATTGTTTTGTTGGTCCTTGACATAAGCATCCAACTTGACTTAAAGGAGAAGTATGTTTCAGGTAGAGTATCTAGAATCTTGCAGATTAATAGGATATCTGGTAATTCAGCCTTCTCTATCTTAACTAATTCAGCTTTCAAATCTGACCATAGCGTCTTAACTTTCGAGATATGAGTCGTAATATCATGTGACGGATCTTTACGATAGCCGAAAAACTCCATACACAGCGCATAGCTCTTATCTTCAGATGTACCATCAAACAAACGATGTAGCTCATCCCAAACATCTTTAGACGAGTTAAATCTCATTATTTTTTGAAGAGTTTCGTCTGACATGTTCGCAGATAGTAATAGTAGTGCGGAACTATCTGTTTCGTTGTATTTATCAAGGGCTTTTTCATATTCCGAAATTGCAGCGACGTCAGATGAATCAGGTCTCACCGGTTTTACTAGGTTGCCATTTATAGCATCTAACCCACCGGGCTTACCTCTTAGAAGTAGCATAGCCTTAAATTTCCACGTCGACCAATTTTTCGTGCCTTCCAGACGACCAATATCAATTTTACAACTTGTTGATTGCATTTTGAAACTACGTCTTGCTGTCAGACTTTGAAAAAATTTTCGGAAAATTATTTGCTCTTATTTATTTATTTCTATCAAATAAAAATTTATTTCACATTTCACAGCGTATGCTACCATGATAAATGTAATTATCTATAAACCAGAAGCCCGCAAATTGTGAAAATTAATATTTTATTAAACTATGACAGAATAGTAAATAACAACGAATGACAAATCAAAGCATTAGAAAAATAATATAGGGTTATCAAAATTGAAAAAGGAGACTTCTAAGAAGATTCTTTAACATTCTTTGCCAATCGTATACGACAAATTTTGAGAAATTCTTGGCATAGTCAAACATTAAAATTTCGATTGTGGCCCAGCTGTGGTGATGGACTCTTATAAACGCTAGTTTCTCCTAGAAAGTCTGTGCTGCCTATGATGATTCATTCGAAATGCTTTTTAAAGTTACCTAACAGTCCTGCATTCTTCGGGAACCTGTTCCATTTAGAGACCCAAATCTACCTTCTCCTGGACCATGTATTAGTTAGACCTTCTCTGTAGTATACATTATAATGCTGTCTTTAAGCCTCTGCCAACCCTCTTTGTAAAATATATTTTTAGTGTGAACATATCAATCAAACTCTGCAACTTCGGAACCAACCAAGTCCGATATTTAATTCTAGGGAGTATAGTATTCTGTGCCCGCGAAACTGCTTGAAATAAAACGTTACGTTAATTTTTCATAACGCTCTCATAATTTTTCATAACTTAGAAACTTTTTATATGGCAACATTGCCTAGCTCTAGAAATGTCATAAAAATATTTTTCAAAAAAATAAAATGGCGATGGTTGCGAATTTCTGTGCGTCGTCTTGAAAAACAGAATTTCGTGTTTTTCCAGTTTGTTGAATATTTTTGGGTGTATAAACGAATACTGTAAAACAAAATGTGGCACGAAGCTCGAAAGCAGGAGCGAATAATTCGCGGCATGATTGTTGACTATAGAAGAAGGGCGGAGCGACGCAAGGACTTCTATGAGAAAATTGTTAGTTTTTTAGTCGTAAATCTTATAATTAAGGATTTTCACAAATCCTTTTAATGTCTGTTTCTAATAATCCAACTTTTCCGACCAACTTTTTCCATGATAAATGACTACCTAATTAATTGATAATCTAATTTTCAGAAAGCAGAACCAACGCAATTCTTACAATTACATGGAAGGCCATGTAAAATACACTTAGACCCTGCTGTAGCGGCTGCTGGAGAAGGCCCGGCTATCATGTAAGTATAATTCGTAACATGACCCTCTGACCGCTATTTCTAAATATGGAGGCTGGTGCACTTTTACCCCATTATTGTGCTAAAACCATTCCTAGTGTATCAGCACCAAGTTAGTGGGTACTGAGGTGCTGTTATAAGTATTAGGGCAGCTGTTGACTCTTTAGATCAGTAGTTTGAATTCAACTCTTGATTAGCTGTACTTACGAAATTTATTTTTGTGATCATGTTTTAATTTATGCTTGAAATGAATATTACGGGTGAAACCTTCCAAACGAGATATGGAAAATTGTTCATTTCTTTTTGAGATTGACGTCCTAAGGTTCATTGACTCACTTGAAGCCACTCCATAGTTCCATTGGAATAATTATCATGACTGTTTTAGGATGCCCTGGCAAGGAGACACAAACAACATGATAGACCGTTTCGATGTTAGGGCACATTTAGATTACATCCCAGAAGTGAAAAATCCGGATGTACCTCCTGAGGAATTAAGCCCAGAAGAAAGACAGTGCAATTATGAGAGATACAGAATACTAGCTCAAAATGTGTTTTTAGGAATAAGTAAGTATTGTGGTTATCTTACTTTTACTTAGTCTGACCAAATCATCTTTGATTTTCTTACTGCTTTTTGTTCTGAAGAAATTATAACTGGAATTTTTAAGCGTTTTCATCAGGCAAGAAATTGAAACAAATTGTAAATAAGTAGTTATATTTTCCTCCAGGTTGTGCTCAATTTTATCTATTTTTCTCATCTTCCCATCTGTCTTCTCTCTCTCTGTAACATTTTATATGTATGGTCCTATAAATAACAATACTTTTTCAGGCGAAGACAAGTTCCTCCAACAGTTGGCGATAGAAGAGCAATTCGGTGTCACAATAGAAGAGAAGGAGATGCAGAAAGAGAAGTTACATGAGAAGAAAGGGACAGGCGCTGCTATAGGATACAATTATAATGACCCAGGAGCCCAACCATCTTCATCTCACGGTAGATTCGGCTTTACTCAATCGTCTGTGATGCTTGTCAACTAAGGAACACCGGGTAGACCATGTTATAATCCTTTGTCGGGCATTCTCATGGCATTAGTGTTAAATTACAGGCCCAGAAATTAAACCCTTGGAACAGAAAGATTCGGACGATGATTCGGATCTTGAAATTATTGACGTGGACTTGAGCATTGATGTCAACAAGATGGAAGCTTCACAGGTGAGACGATTAACATATTAAAATAAATTTTTGATAGTTTTTTGTTTAATATGAAAATAGTTATTTAAATGTTGTGTTATCTATCTGTGTTAAACCATGTTAATTCATATTTTATTAAAATCTCTTAAGTTTATTTTATAATTAAGATAATTTTAATATTTTTGATGTGTGAATAGAATAACTATGATTTCTAGATCTTATTAATTAATTAACTAGTTTTTACCTGGATACAGGAAAATATCAGTAGCAAAAACTGCTTGTCTGATTTTGAATAATTATCTCATTATTTAATTTATCTTAATAATAAATCTGAACTTTGTCATATATTTAATTCTGGTTTATTTTTTTTATTATTAATCATAGTTTTTTAAATTTATGTTTCTATCGTTTTGTTAGGCTTTTTATAATTTTTAAATCAATTAACACAAACCATTGAGTTAGTTTATGACTATACCTAGTTCTTTTAGTAGTCAAACATTGGATGACTAGTGCACTAAGTGTGGATGTGGAATAACTTCTAAATAAGATAAGTTTAAAAAATATTTGGTTTTATCTATGCACTTATATTATAAAGAGGTACAGTTTGTTTGTAGGAAGTAACCTCTGAAACTACTGAACCGATTTTAAAAATCTTTCATCCATAGAAAGTCTCTTATCAGCAGGTGACATAGGGTATATAATTTTCCTAAATCCCCATGGGAACGAATTTCCGGGCGGAAAGCTAGTTAATATAGAACTGTTACTGTAAAAAAATCTTCCATGTATACAATTAGCAGGATGTAATCAAATCTTATGTACTCAAAAGCCACCAGAAATAAGAGACATGGAGTGGGACGACCAATCAAGATAACTAAATTCCATGCATTAGAGATGATACTAACATTTTAGCTCCGATTTCACTTCACTTTTTTTTTTTATGTTTGTTATTTTGGCCAAAATGTAGTGGTGCACCTGTGTGGAATGGTACTTAACTGCATGATTTAGTTTAGTTTTGGTGTTAATCTCAGGATTTAAGGTCCTCATTACAGAACTCAGACTCGGATCTATACTTAAGTAGCAGTCGTCTTTGTCATTTCGATAGTGAGAGGAAGAGACAATCAATACTTAATTACAGATCAAGACTTGAGTCTCCTTCTGTAATACGGGTCTTAGAGGACCAACACAGTGTACCTAAACAAAACTTGATTGAAGAAGAATATTCGAATCTCATTATCATAAATCGTAACATATATTGCAGATATGGCCAAAATGCCGTCTATTTGATATTAAAGGTGGTACAGAACGTTTTATGCTTAATTGTTTGGGGAAGAGAAGATGAAACAATTTGGTAAAGATTGTTTCGAATATTTGTTGGTGTTTATTTATAAGAAGTCATCTTTACAGTTTTATTTATTTTTGGATATGTTTCATCTAGGATTCCCTGACCTTTGGATGCTTCTTTCGCCTAAGTGATCTGATAAGGTTGAACTCTATAATTTTTGTATCATAACTGAAATGATGGTTTCTATCAAACACTGTGTTCCTGAGGATATGCTTTTACTTTGGAAAATGCTTCTACAGCTTTTATTATACGTTCTAACAAGGCTTAGTTTTTAAGTTATTTGTAACTTTATTTTGTTCAATTTAATTTGGTTGTATAGTGCAAAAAATGTCTGTATCTTTTTAGATAGTTTTTTCTTAGTATGTGACGATTTCTCTGTCGATTAGAAATCATTGTTTACGTCAATACGAGCGTGAAAAGTTTATCCTAATATGATTTACGTAAAAGTATAATATGAAACAACCATTTACTTTGTATGAAAATGAAAAAAATGATAAAACTTCATAAATGTGGCCAAATTGAAAAATTACCAATCTAATGTTTTTTCTTTATCATGATATGGGTTAACTCTTAACCGACGTCATAAATGAGGTCGACGATGGAGCGAGTTAACCCCAGACAATGACATTAGGGCACTAGTACTCCCACGCATCGATAGATCACAGCAAGCCCTTTACAGAGCCTACCACACCGCGTAGGTCCATAAGACGCCACCTTAAATTCAAAACAAATTGAAGTGTCGTTGCCTAGGATAGATTAATAGGAGGCAGGCCCACGGAAATTGCGGGAAGCCGCTGGATGCGGGTGGCACAGGACCGAGCGCGGTGGAGATCCCTGGGGGAGGCTTATGTCCAGCAGTGGACGTCTTGCGGCTGACATGATGATGATGAGGCCCACGGATCCACGGAAAGAGATGGGGTCGTGTTATTCTCAACCGATTACCACACGGCAATGCTCTGACTAAAACGCCAAAGTTAATGCATATCCTCAGGAACACAGTGTATACTTCTCGCAGTTTGAAAATGCGTCATCTTTAACTAAGCTAGGGCTGCATCAATTCTCACTCCGCCTCAAGCTTTTCCTCCTACTAACCAGTGTTATCGATGAGGCAGGCTCACGAGCTAAACGCGGTCGGCGTTTCGTTCGGCATGGCGGGATGCGATCTGTTCTCATTCCTCACCGGCGACGCCGATGACGCCGAACAACAGAAGCAGTTGCTGCGAGAAGAGAAAGAGAAGGCAATGTTCTCTGGACGGAAGTCTCGACGGGAACGGCGCGCGCATCGGTATGTTTCCAATTCAGTAACCATATAATATTATACTTTATTTTTACATAAGGATACAGAACAACTTACATACATACAACAAGACATATAACATAAAGTAAAACATGGCGGCCTTATTACTAGAAAGCAAAGAGACTTCGGACTTCGTTTCCGTGGGAATTTCGTAAAATCCTATCTTATTCCTTGCATACGTTATAAATGGAACTTCTGGGCCAGCTTTCTCTGTCTAACGGTTTGGGCTGGGCTTTGATGAGTTAGTGAGTCAGAACCTGCAATTTTATATATTAATAGCTTTCCGCTCGGGAATTCGTTCCCGTGGGAATTCGGGAAAATCATGTACCCTATGTCCATCACAGATAATGTAGGATTCTAATGGTGAACGAATTTTTCAAATCGGTCCAGTAGTTTCGGAGCCTATTCAATGCAAACAGACAAACAATCAAATCTTTATAATATGTAGAGAAAAAAAAGAAGATAGTAAGTTGTCTCTGGCTTATCAACGCTCAGCCAGAACTCTTAGATCTTGGTAAACGAAAATGTTGGGAGACAAGGAATATGGCGTATACATTTGTGGGCGTGCACGCATTAAGCATACATCTTTACTAAAAGCAAATTTTATGCGTCCTCTTACATTCCAAGGGTTGTAGTTAACTAAAGTCTTGACATATCTAGCTGTAGCATAGTTATCTCGCGAAGTGACACGTCCAGTATGCTATGAATTATTTAGTATTTTGATAAAAATTAAAATAAATGAAATGATCCTACTAAGAAATATGTACTTTAGCTTGCTTTTGAGGTAAGCAAGTAAAGAGCGTATCGCTTCGTGAGGTAGAAATCTTACTTATCGTATAGGTATAATCAACAAGTACTTGAAGAAATTTAGCTGGCGGTCTCGGCTGTTGTCGAACTACAGTCGTTAAATTAAGAGCCCATTTAGCGGTTTGATAACTCTGATACCAAGGTTGGTCAAGTTCGTTATATAAAAGTTTTGTAACTAAATAAATCTTAAAACAGTTATAAACTTGTAAAACTTCAGCTTATCTATACAAATATTATAAAGAGGAAAGATTTGATTGTTTGTCTGTTTGCATTGAATAGGCTCCGAAACTACTGGACCGATTTGAAAAATTCTTTCACCATTAGAATCCTACATTACCCCCGCCCGATGAACATAGGCTACATAATTCTCCCGAATTTCCTCGGGAACAAAGTCCCGGGCGGAAAGCTAGTCGCAATTAATTTTAGGGAAAGAAAAATATTCGGCGCGATTGGGACTTGGACCCACGACTCTAAAACTTCGCCACTTGAATATTTTTTTATTGTTTATCTTAAAAAGGAACTGAATCCAAAACCCAAAACCGAAATATTTTTTGAAAACTATTGAGAAATAAAAAATTACAAGCTATTAAATTTAAATAGAGGGGGAAACTGTCAAACAACGAAAAAGAGATGCACTTACAGGCTTGTGACGTCACCGCCATTTGTTTGCGTAGTTAAAAACGAGATAGCTAGTCCTTACGATAGTATAAATGCTAATAAATTGTCCATTTATAAACCAATTTTAACGCTGTTTTCGGATATTAATATATTTCTAGCATTATTATTTTTTTCTCATACAATAATTCATAAAATCAAACACTGTCAACATCCCTATTGAAGGCATGATAGCTCAGTTGGTTAGAGCACCAAGAGATCTAATCCTGCTGGTGCTCTAACCAATTAAAATATATTTTTCTTTCCCTAAAAATATTTGTGAATATCCCTCACGCGAGTAAGTGTTTTAAAAATACTGAATTCAGCTTATCGTTTATTTTTGCAGTGACAAAAAACTAGCTTGTCGCGTAGTTTCACCACCATCGTACGCGGCACCTACCGCGACTCGAGTTCGCTCGCCGTCTCGCTCCCCCTCGCCCACGCGGTCCATATCGCCAGAGGGAGACAACATACAGTTCATCACCTCCTTCGGCGGCGACGACGACGAGGTCAAACCGCGTGAGTTTGTACTCTTGTTTTTTAGAAATCTTTCTTTAGATTGACGAGGTTCGATTTCCAATCGGAGAAAATATTTATGTAATAAGCAAATATTTACCCTCGGGTCATGGGTGTTTGTGTCTGTTTTTGTGTGTGTTCCAAGAAACCCCGACACAAGGGAAAACCTTAGCTCAAACGAATGGACAGATTTTGATTGCGGTTTCTTTTGTTTGAAACACGCTAAAAAATTAAAAACGGCACCAAAATCGGTTCATTCGTTTTGGATATACGAAGTCACAGACAGACACCCTATAACACCCCTCTTCTTACATAGGTGTTTATAATTATCGTTTAAAACCAGACTACATTTTACTAGATTAAATTCCTCAGTTTAGCACATTTTAGCAGTTTTTACCTATTTCCTACTCTAGCGTAAATATTTTTATTTCAGCTCCTCTGCCAAAACCTTCTTATGCAGAAAAGGTAAAGCAAAATTTGAAGAAACTAGAACTATATTCTGATATGGTTCGGAAACCTAGAACTAGGTAAGACTACTAGACTACTTCACTACTTGGTACACAAGTGAAATCGTGGACAAAAGCATGTTTGAACTAAACGTGCACGAGAAGTTAAATAACTAGTATTTGTTGATCTTGAAATAAAAAAATTAATAAGTAGTTTTGTTTCGTTCCGCTTGTATTCAGATGAAAAGTGTCTACAAAAGCTTTGAACAAATAATACGAAGCATTTTCTGGGTATGTCAAGTTCAGTCAGTTAAAGGGCCAAGTTCAGTCTAACTTGAACTTACAACCTGCCGGGCTATGATGATCGCAACGACATATTATCTCACGCGTTGTCTCGTGGTCACGTGACTGTTTCGACCAATGAGATTACGAGAAAGCGTCACGTGACCACGAGATAACGCGTGAGATAATATGTCGTGGCGATCATCATAGCCCGGCAGAAGATACTTAATAGGGAATATGCATGTATTTTTCAAATATTTTTATTAAATAACTTACATTGCTAAATAATCGTTGAAAAATATCTACGATGAAAAGTAAATGTAAGTTTTTTTTTCGAAAGTTAAAAGTAGCTTAGCTAATAGTCCAAAATCCCAGAGCGATAAGACATAACTTATTTTCTCAAAGATGAAACCTTAAGTTCTCAGTAGTGAGAAAAGAACTTAAGGTTTCATCTTTGAGAAAATAAGTTATGTCTTATTGCTCTGAGATCTTGGAATATAATCGAAACGAGAACTTCAAACGGCCACCATTTTGGCGCGCTTAGCGTGACGTCACAGTTCACGATATATATTTTATATATATTTCGACTAAAGTTTCAACTAATTCATCATTGGACAACATTTTCCATCTATAGAACGACCTAAAAAACTAATGTACAAGTACTTAATAAATTTAAGTAATTTTGTTGTCATGACGTCAAATTAACTCTTACCAATAGCAAAATGTTTTAGATATTTGAATTTCCCGCGGTTTTTCTGCTTTCGGCCGCCATCGCAACTGTGTTTCGCAACCAGTTGACTACAAAGATTTTTTAGTCCTTCATCGCAATCAGTTGTGATAGAATACTTTTTAATCCTTATACACAACCAGTTGCCAATAAAGACAAAAATCGCCGCCATCGCAACTGCGTTTCACAACTAGTTGTCTACGAGGATTTTTTAGTCTTTCATGGCAACCTGGCATCTCAATGAGGGCTTTTCAAGAAGACATTAAAAAAAAAGTTATTACTTATGACGCCAATAGATGGCGCGCATATCGAGTATTATGTCAAAACCAATTAAAAAATATAGATAATGTTGGCAGTAGAGAAAAGCAGGAAGTCGTTGAAAAATCACCAAAATGCAGAAATACAAAACTCACACTACAAACCAAGCGAATGCAATGCAAAGAGTCAGTCACTGTCACAGGCTGACAAGAGTAGATTACAGTCTTGCCAGACTAGATCCGAGCTTTCGCAAAAATTGTCCTTTCCAGCATAAAATTGTCAATCGGAAAAACTCTCATTGCATCCTGTTCACTGAAGGATACTATCCCCTTGCAATAACCGGTAGAGATCATCACACCATATTTCACACATTTCAATATATTCGCAGTTTCTCAAAAAAAAAATTAAAATTGCCCATGAAATAGGAAATTGCCCTCGGTCTTGCAACATTGTTTTGTTTTCTCAAAAAAACAAAACAGATTTTTAAAAGTGAAATTACGTGTTCGTTGTGTGAACCATGTGTGAACTAAACTTGACTTGACATTGACATAAGACTCCAGTGCAGTGCCATCTGTTGTCAACATTATGAAACTTGTTTTTTTCTTAAGAACTGTCAAAATGAAAACCCCTCATTGGGGGCTATACTTACCGAAGTTCATATTTTTTTGTCTATTATCCTTTATTCTTGTTACACACTTTTCAAATCTGACATACCTACTATTATTATAAGATAAAACCTGAAACGCTAGTGTTTAAATACTCTTTGTTAAAACTTTGGACGTCATTTAGATACCATGTACATTTTTATATATTTATCATTTTGATATTTGAGACTTAGTGTACCGAAAGGCCGCGCCCTCTCGACACATAATGTTGCCAGGGCCGCCGACGTTTAGGTATATGTCTACTTTACCAAAATGACTACTGCAAAAAATGTCTATTTTCCCAAAATGACGACATGTCTTAATGTCTACTTTCCAAAACCACAATGTCTATAATGACCACTTCTCAAATTTACCAGCTTTTCTGAAATTTCTTATTTGGAGTATTGTAGTCTATTTTTAACCGACTTCAAAAAAGGATGAGGTTCTATGTTCGGCTGTTTAAAGACCTATTTGCATAATTCTTTTTTGTTTCTAAGAGTATACTTCAGAGGTAGTCCCATTGTCACTAAGTAGTATATTCATTCTAGATTTCAATGTTTGGGCAAAGCGGCAAAATGGATAATTAAATATTGCTTTTGGGTTATACCTATAGGTTAGTTGAGTACGTTATAACACACAACTCTCCCACCGCCCCCCTCCCCCCGCACCCTGCTTTACCCCTCCTCCCCTTGAAAAGTGTCCCATTTTCCAGATTTAAACCATTTTCAGCAAAACGATATAGTAGAAGATCCGAACCTACATCGACCTTCACCGAGCTGATAATAGAACGAAATATATTTTATCATGAATTTAGTATATTAGAAAACATATTAAAAATGGGTTCGCTAAAAAAATCCTGGGCAGACTATTTTTAATTATTTTTCGAAAAATGATTTTTAATTAAATGTTGCAACATCAGGATAATAAAAAAAAAATTGTCCTGACTGAAAGTATAAAACGTATAGAATGTGCAGCCGTTGGGTTGTCTACTATTTACCTGGGCGAACTACTGGGTTGTCAGGTAAACACAGGTATATCGATGCCAGTTACTTTCACTGGATTGGATAATTAAAAAAAAATTATATCATCATAAGCGCTGTTTAATTGCGAACACGTTGATATA
Organism: Aproaerema taeniolella; assembly: GCA_949987775.1. Classification (NCBI taxonomy): domain Eukaryota; kingdom Metazoa; phylum Arthropoda; class Insecta; order Lepidoptera; family Gelechiidae; genus Aproaerema; species Aproaerema taeniolella. The sequence goes on along the minus strand of OX465259.1, from coordinate 6,279,226 downwards.
GGGTTGTCTGCGAAAATTCCGGTCCTATTAGGGGTTTGCGAATTTTAAAGATTTTAATTTCAACGCGCGTGGAAGTGTGTGACAGAGAGATCCGAGGTAAGTATACTGTGTAATAATAAAGGACCCAACATCGCAGTCGCTTGTGATGGGACCCTGAATAGTAGAAAGTGCGCATGCTCGGTGTGTAAACTATGGAGGGTAGAGGTACCTCTACTACCCTTCATATAGTAAACAGTGCGTGTTATTTTGGAGCAACTGATATTTCAGTAGCAAAAAAATATATATTAATTAATTACATAATAATTAAATATATTTAATATAATACTAATATATAAAAACAATATAATATCAATATATTGCGTTATAACCATAATAATATATCTATAATCTATAATAGACAATAAAAATATCAATTACTTACTTTGAAATTTTTTTGCTCTTTCTGGAAATAGAAACAAAGTGGACCGCCAAAAATTTAAATTAAGAAATAACAAAAAAGATAGACTAGACATCTTATATTACGATTTAAAATTTTATGAAAAGACAGTATAAATACAAAAATAATATTAATGAAAAATAAATTCTAATAAATATTTTCTATTCAATATCTGATTCATCAGAAGTATCATTTTGACTCTCGAATTCGTCTGATTCATTAGATTCTTCCTCATTTGCTTCCATTTCGACAATGTACTGGATTTTCAAAGGAGTTTGATCTCCGATAAAACCTGTTGGTTTTAAGAAATCATCAAAATGCCAACCATAGTTTTCAGGATTTGACTTCGCACATGTAGAATCAGTTGCATTAAGCCACATAGAATTTACATATATTGTTCTTAAAATTTTTTGTAGTAGGGAAATCCAACATGGCGGTATAAAGTTGGAGTCAAAACTTTTAATCTTCTTTAAAAATTGTTCGCTGTCTTCTTTTGCGCCGTACTTCTTCATAAAAATACGAATTCTCGCATCATTAACTGACTGGCAGTGATTCACGCCATACATTTTTGCTGTAAACTCTTGAACAGCATTTATTTTTTCATTGATGAAAATATTAGGTACTTTGTGATAATGATGAGAAGAAGCGAAATCTCTTATTAAATAAAACTAAGTCTGGTTTGTTCAAACACTCGATTCGACTCGAATTTTTCTTTTTTTGGACCTATGTTCCTTGGGGACTTTTTCAGTTTAGTGTCCTTACTTTCCCCTTTTTAAATTTAATGATACCTAATAGTTTTAGTTATTTACTGTAATGTAAATTCTTTTTACTTTGTCTTATTTTACAGTCATCATAATTATGCAATACAGAACGTAAAAGATATGGCAACATAGAAAATAAACATAAAACGTAATGTACCAATTTTAAATACATGATGTTTAGGAGAGTTGGTGATATTTTTCAACTAGGGACTCTTAGAGTTGGTATTTAAAGTTGTCAGAGAACAGAATCATTGTAAGAATATTGATATTCCAACAATTTACTCTCTGTCACACACTTCCACGCGCGTTGAAATTAAAATCTTTAAAATTCGCAAACCCCTAATAGGACCGGAATTTTCGCAGACAACCCTATATCAACGTGTTCGCAATTAAACAGCGCTTATGATGATATAATTTTTTTTTAATTATCCAATCCAGTGAAAGTAACTGGCATCGATATACCTGTGTTTACCTGACAACCCAGTAGTTCGCCCAGGTAAATAGTAGACAACCCAACGGCTGCACATTCTATACGTTTTATACTTTCAGTCAGGACAAATTTTTTTTTATTATCCTGATGTTGCAACATTTAATTAAAAATCATTTTTCGAAAAATAATTAAAAATAGTCTGCCCAGGATTTTTTTAGCGAACCCATTTTTAATATGTTTTCTAATATACTAAATTCATGATAAAATATATTTCGTTCTATTATCAGCTCGGTGAAGGTCGATTTAGGTTCGGATCTTAGACTAATAGAGTTTCCAAGATATGACGTGTCAAAGTTTACTAAAAATTTGCGCGCAGCAGAAATTTACACTAAACACACAGAAATAAATAACATTTATTATTGTTTCCCAAGAAACTCTCCTAGCAATGTGGCGCTCCCTGATCTCCACCGATCAGTGAGACAGGCAGGGAACCTGATGGGTGACCAAAGTGATAATTACCACGAGCGTTCTCATGCTTTGGAGGGCACGTTAAGCTGCGGTCCCGGCTGTTGTTGATTGACTACAGTCTTTAAAACCAAGTCAGGGGTCATTGCGCAGTTTGAAAAGTCTGGCTAGCCATGTTCGCCACACACTCAACTATACCTACACGATAAGAAGAAAAAGATTGTTTCCCAAAAAATGTGTATTGTAGTTATTGTTCAAATCAAATAGCCTCGTCATTATTATCTTTTAGAGTCTTTTGAAGCAACTAAGACCCTGACAATGTGTGTATACGGTGGTTCAATGCAGTCCAGCATTGATACATCTACATTTTTACATGTCTACTTTCTCAAAATGACACTTCCCAAAATGTCTACCAGAATGGCAAACAAAAAACTAAAACGAATTTATTAAACTATGGAATCGCTTCAGTGCACTCTATCTTTTCTGAATTAAGGCCGGAAGGATGATATTGACATGTACAAAGTGATATATTAAACTGAAGGGCTGAGTACATCTTAAGTAGTAGATTGAACTCGCGGGCTCAGTAAACCCTAAAATGTACATAGTGATCGATTGAGCCCGCAGGCTCAGTTGACCCCTATGCGAATTAGTGGGTCGAGTCGTCCATAAATAAAAACTAAAGTGGATAACTGAGCTCGCGGGCTAAGTGCTCTGTGGGCTCAGTTGCCTGTGAACAAAGAAAATTAACTCTTCTATGGCAACCAATCTTTTTGAGATTTTCTTTATTGGCAACTGGTTGTGTATAAGGATTAAAAGGTATTCTATCACAACTGGTTGCGATGAAGGACTAAAAAATCTTTATAGTCAACTGGTTGCGAAACACAGTTGCGATGGCGGCCGAAAGCGTTTTTCTGCACCTTTGAAATTAATTTCTGACTTAAAAATAAATTATAGTCAAAATTATTCAAACAGACATCATTGTAAAGTATTAAATTTTTTTTAAAAAACACCCATATTTAAATTACATGCATATTCCCTATTGATAATATTGATAAATAGTCTCATAGGAGAAGGGCACACTAGAACCTTAACTGTTTCATAAACTGTGCTTTTAAATAAATTCCTTATTTTCAGATCATCATCACCAGAAGAGAGACGCCTTCCGAGACGTGAATCCCGATCGATGACGAGGTCAAGGTCAAGATCAAGGTCACGATCGTCGCGTCGATCTCGGTCGAAATCCCGATCGTATTCGCGATCTCGGTCACGGTCGCGATCGCTATCGTCGTCTCGCTCCCACTCATACAGCCCATATCGCCGCTCTCGTTCCCGGTCGAAGCAAAGATATTATAGAAGGAGGTCTACCAGTCCCTCGAAGTTTGTACCGTTTTTTCTTTTTCAATAGAATTTATTTTCTATTGGATATTTTCATTACATCCCCTACTGTTTTATGTGTATGAAATGGTGGTATGTATTTATGATATGGTAAAACAATTTTAGGCCCGTGTTACAGAAGGAGGCTCAAGTCTTGATTTATACTTAAGTATTGGTTGTTTCTTTCTCTCACTACCAAAATGACAAAGCCGACTGCTACTTAAGTATAGATCAGAGTCTGAGTCGCGTTCTGTAATACGGACCTTAGATAGCCGAGTATCATCTCTTTCTATCATGGAGTGCAGTCTCGTTTTTATATTATTTTGACTGAAGGTGTTAACGTTGAAATAAGAGAAAGTACTTTTTACCATTGCCCCTCGAAAAAGAGTCCGTTATTCTTCAAAAACAGTGAATAAAACATTTTGAATTTGGAACATGCGCGAATATACAGATTTTAGTAAGAAAACAAAAGAAAATGTGCAAGGAGGTTGCATACTCTCGTTATAAAAACGTATGGAATATGGCTCGGTTAAAAATTTTAAATTTAGAATAAGGAATTCAGCCAATTTTCTGTGCAATTTTCATGCAATTAAAAGTTTCTGTTAAATTTTTTTGTCTCAAAATCATAAAATGAGTTCGACATCCAGTGATGAATGATGAAAGTGAACCTCTCGTTCCAGAGTCATTTCGCGTTAAAGCAGCAGCTATTGTTGATAATTTACTGTCACAGAGTAATTATTTTCTTTTTCTCGTAGTCAATGGTAAAAAGTAGAGTGAAAAAAAAATTCATCTCGGCTCTTGTATCCCTCGAAAAGAATTCACCTTTTTTCACTTGTTGGGTAATCTACTATTTACTTCTGAGAGCATATATGCTAAAACTTGTATGCAAAAGTCCTCATTAAACGCCCGAACGCATGCGTTTTTTTATACATTTTTCGGAAGCAATGGGCAATCGCTCAAGTTTGAGTGGATTAAGTTTTAGTCCCTATTGAATACGAAATAAGGGTGATATTCAAACTTAATTTAAAGCTGAAGGTTTACTAGCTTAATGAGTTAGCACATGTGCGTTTGTGCGTGCTAAGTTCAAAAAGGTTTTACTGTAACAATTTAACAGCTTTAGTTTCGGGTGTGAATTACAATTTGTTTTTTGTTATTTTCCATTGTGTTTGTAATTTATTTTATAACTAGTTTCTCGCCCGGGACTTGTTACCCGTTAGAATTTTGGGAATGAATTAAACACATAAACGTTCCTCTTAAATCACTCCGTCCATAGATGAAAACCGTATGAAAATCTGTTCTAAAGTTTTTCGCGTTCAGACAGACAGACACACAGCTCTTTGTTTTATAATAAAGTGTGATTTTTAGCCATATTTTCCGAAATTGAAGTGTTGTGGTGCATTTTTTAAATAATTTGTTTCCGTGTTTTTCAGTAGTGGCTATTCCAAGCGTAAATCGAGGTCCATTTCACGTGAAAGGTAAGCTTGTTTAATTTAGTTTTTGTTGAGGTAAAACTTGGCATGTACTTACGATACAAGGCGATTGAATAGATGATAATGAGGTAAGAAGCGGTGATAGCCCAGTTGGTTCAAGAATCTTGTAACTGGAAGATAGCGGGTTCAAATACAACTTTTTGGATCTATTTACAAAAAACACTGGAGGAAAAAACATCGTGATGAATCTTGCACGACTTAAAAAAGTGTTTTCAAAATGCGTGCGATCTTGAAATCCGCTTTGGTAATTTAAATGGCGTTACTGAACTATGACGTTAATGTGTAGTATTTCCCTCTCTGTCTAACTGAGAGTTTTAAAAGTTCATATCTTCCTTATTTTTTAAGAGATTCATATAGTGTAGCGAGTGTGGCGAACTTGACTAATTCTGGTGTCAGAATTTTCAAACCGTCAGAATTTGGTTTAACGACTGTAGTCAGTCGACAATAACCGGAACCGACTGCTTAACGTGCCCGAAGCACGAAAACACTTGTGATAAATATAATTAATTCGTTTTTTTTAAAGAGATTAAAAAATATATTTCACTTGGCTATACGGGGTTTAAGGGGAGACAACTTAGCAAATACTTAAATGGTGGAATCTACCCATAACAATGCTCCCGGAAACGTCAATGTAAAGAGTTTTCGTTAATTTATCTACTTTGGCGCTACGCACTATCTCCCGTGCCGCGCAGCTGTCAGAATGCAATGTGCATTTCTGGATTAAGTGTTTTACGCTGTTATTGTTTTTTATAAAAAAATAGAGTTTATTAGAATAAAGCATAAAATATTATAAAATATGAAAAAAAAAAATATAAATTTTCCTGAGAAATATTTCACTGGACAATAATTCAGAATGATGGTCTGAGTTCAGGGTTTCAGTTTTTGCTAATCTGTTCCTTTACACCCTGTGTAGATAAGGTAAAAAGCTTCAATTTAAATAATAAAAAAATTAGTCTTACCCTATTATAAAGCTTATTATTGCCAATTATAAATATAAAAAGCCACAAACTGACTGATGACATTGTCACACAGAGAGGAGAAGCGCGCTGTGCCGCGGTACTACGGGCGCCGCGCTGAAGACAAGTCGTCCAGCGAACTCTCGATAGACTCGGACTCCAGTGACGGAGACGATAATAAGAGAAACAAGTGAGTCCAATACACTTTTACTTTTTATTTAATAGATCATCCCAACTCTTAATTAAAATGACACAATCTTACAAAAAAAGGTTGAATTTCGTAAAATGCTTCCCCAGGTTCTAAAAGGAACCTATAGAAATAAGATATTCCAGCTTCCTAGAACTAAGTAGAACTTGATTTTTATTACAAAACGGTTCTTAATGTAACAGCATGCACCTAATACGATTGCCTCTGCACTAAACAAAAAATCAACTACCTTCTTTTCCCAGGTATACAATACAGTAAAAGTCTGTAACTGGGATGCGAGGGTTTTGCAGTATAATGACTGAAAGGCTGACCACCTCTCGTGATTATACAACTTGTTCCATCTGATAACTCTCACAATTTGTGTTAAACATGGCATCAAGTAGTTCGCTTGAACCACTGATGCTCTGCCTACCCCGTTATGGATTATAGGCGTGAGCGTATGTATGTATGTATTTTTTTAACAAATGCAATGTATCCATTTCAGTACGGCGGTTGGCAATTCCAACTCAAACCAGAATCAGTTACGATTGTCTGGATCCAGCTCCAAAGTCAGTAAGAATCATTTGTTTTTACCATACGCTTTCATTGTAGCACCTTTATATTGTAGATTTGGCGAAAACCCGAAAAAAAACAAGTTTGCTTGTTTACTCCTTGTAGCCTCTGTTTAGCTAACATAGACGCGTGACATAATTTTGTGATATGATCTCGTTCCGCCTACTCGTTTTATCGCACAGCGTCTTTACGGAACAGGCGAAATGACATCGATATTACAAAATTATATCACGCGTCTATGTTAGCTATGCTAACCTCTGGATATGAATTACAGGCAGCGTGGAATAATGAAATTGCAGTTCCTACGTTCAAAATATGTTGAGACATCGGCAGGGTTAAAATGCGCTATGAATAAACTTTCATAAACCGTGAGAATAGATTTCAGAATCAATTCCAAGGAAGTTTTCATTCATTTACGTTTGTATGTCTACTTGTGCTCGTGTCCTTCTCCTATTAACAGATTTTAACTCATTTGTCAATATCAATCGAGTACAATAGAAATGAGAAAAAGCGTAAATTCAAGTGTAAACGAAATAAAAACATCTGCCTTTATAATTAGGGTCGAATTTTCCTTGTGGTTATACAGAAATCTATACTCTTACGAGGGTGAAGTATCACTGCGAATCATAGCCCTGCGAGTATGTCCAATATGGAAATCTATGCGCAGAAATTCCCAATGGAAGATATTTAAAATTGTGGAATCTCAAAATCATGTAGTACCCAGTTTCCCTTTAAAGTAAAACTTGCCTGTTTGAGTTTTCCGTTGTGTTTGCCATCGCCTTTCCATTATCAAACTTACAAACGAATCTGGTGCAGATAGGGTAAGGAAACAAAGGCAAACTTGTATTCTGTACGATCCAAGAAACAAACGTTAAATTGAATTCTTTGCGATCCAAGTGACTCACTGAGAGGTAAAACTGTATAACATGTTGGTGAAATAAAATAAAAAACAATTCTAAATCAGAATACAGTGTAATTCTTATGTAGTGTTGCAAAGGACTTTAGGCTTTTAGCCCTTATTTTAAGACTAGACTGTTAAATAAAAAGCCTAGTAGGCTAAAAACCTATACAGTCATTTAGTACTTGCGGCTAGGCTAGGTTAAGCCTATTCAAGCCTTATGGTTATAAGCCTAAAGGCTTTAAAAAGGCCTAACCTTGTTTAAGACTAATTTAATAAAATGACGCTCAAAAAGCCCCATTCCCTTCTTGTGGATGCTGTAAGACGCGACTAAGGGACTGCTACAGTGATACACAATTTCAAACAGTCCCTCAATATTTGTCAAACGAGGCGAAAACAACCGTTTTTTATGGTCGATATCATGTGTGAATGTTATGTAGTTCCAATAATATTACATACATACGTATCGAATTTATTACCCGACTGCCAAAGAAGGAGGGTAATGTTTTTCGAGTGTATGTAAGTATGTATGTATGTCTTTTCCTTTGTGACCTCCTGTAGCCTAAACGGCTTGATGGATTTTGATGTATGAGGTATCGTTAGATTTGTCTTGATTACGGGAGTGTCATAGGATACATTTTATCCTAAAAGTCCCACGGGATAAAGACATAATAATATTTTTTAGTGTGCAGTCGGGTATTTTGTTTTTTTAATAATTAATAGTTATAACCTCCTTTTTTGAAGTCGGTAAAAAGGCTTTTCCTAAAAAATAAATAAAGACTTCAGTCCCGAAAAGCCTACTGCTTAAAAAAGGCTATAGGTTTTTCAAAGCCTACAACTTAAAAAAGGCTATAAGTTTTTTAAAAGGACAAAGCCTTTAAAGCCCTATTTTACTGGTCTAGTCCCAAAAAGGACTCGATAGGCTGAAATTTAGGGCTAAAAGCCTAAAGTCCTTTGCAGCACTATTCGTATGTCTTGCCTAAAATAAACCTAACGTTAATCATGTATTCCATAACAAAATGAATACTTACGGCCGTATTGAGATTGACTAAAAACTTCAGAAAGGTCTGATTCATCGGTTTATTCATTGATTCTTGCTGCCATAACGACCCATGCCCTTCCATACGAGATCCCGCCCTGTCTGTCTACTAGACATTGGGTCTGTGGTGTCGTTTTGATTTCTGAAGTTCCGTTAATTTAATGGCTTCTTAGACATGTGCGCTTGAAGACATTCAAGACATTCGCGCGCGACTTAGATACTACTATCACAAAGAGCTCTAAAATCTGAAGTTAAGTTAGCCAGTCAAGGTCATTCTTATGCATTGATGGGAAAATAAATAAATTAAAAAGAAAATAAAGTAAATAATATCTGAAGATATACATTTATTTTATTTTTTATCAGCCCATATACGTCCCCACCGAGACTAGTTTTTTTACACTAGTACTAGTTAATTTTTATTTTTAAATTTAGCACTGGTACTAGTTAGGTTACACTGCCTTTAATATCCATAAACGAAATGTTTAAAACTAAAAATGTACGCACACATACTGTTCATAATGTGTTTTCATTATGTATTTTTGTAACACGAGACTTTCAATACAGTAGTTAGAATCAAAATACTTAAATTAATTTTGAGTTTAACGAAAAACATTAAGAATCGGTGAAAATCTGTAAAAAAGTTGACGAATCATCAATACATAATATCTCCTGTGCATTTCCTGTGGCTGTGCTGAACGCGTATACAAAGCCCAGAACATGAATAAACTTAGGAGTATGTTTACTACGTTCCTTGTAATATGTGCCTTGCCTTGGAATGTATCGAACTGTATGAGAAATGGTACAATAGCATTACGGGCGCGTCTTCTCTCATATAGTTTCACACATAGGTTAAACAATACGTGCAACCGAATGTTCTGTGCTTAAATATGTGCGTACACGCACCTGCAACTTCCCGAATCGCAGCGTACATGTTCAGTGGCCATATTTTTTTGCTCAACCGTTCTTACCGTAAAAACAACTGGGCATAGTAACTCGATGTATTGGCCATTATAATGTACACTAATACAAGAAATAAAATAGGTGCTAGGTACGTCTTACACTTACATCAAAATATTGGTTTCCAGAGCTACGTTCAGCTAAGTGCGGGCTCTTCAATTTAGGCCACATTTAAACATTCGTTTTCTTACAGGGTCGCCCTTCGAGAGATACTTTAACGCTGAAGGAAAAGCTCAAGCGGAAAATGCAGGCTCAATTATCAAGGCAACGTGAGTTTCAAATATTAATCCTTAACTTCTTTCGCTCGCAAAATAGCATAGCACGTAATGTTTCAAGTTCTTCATTCATAACAAAATACTTTGTGTCGAATACATGCATAAAAGTTAATTTAATAAAACAGTAGCAATTTGGGACAACAATAAACAAAATAATGGCTATGTAAATTTTTTTTTAAATATCCTAATTTCTTGTATTAGTAGCATTAAGGTCCTAGATTTATAAAAAAAATCACTTTTTTCGTTGATAAGGGAATAATCATTTCTATACTTTTGACTTCGCTACACCGCTCCTCTACGGAATCGATTTCATTCCTTTGCCATTTTAATTTTATATGGTAACGAAAAAAAACTTCAAACGGTTGTCATAAATTGAAATTGACAAATGTTTTTTTTTCATTAGCTGACGTCTTGGCAAAGGAAAAATTCCCATAATTCCGTGTTGGTGTTAGATTAGCGTAGTGAGATTGTGAAAATTAATATCTCTTATTTTTTAGCAAAAAAACAGTTATTGTGTTTTTTGAGAAAAGGACCCTTAATCCTATATTATAAATAGAAATCAGACCGATTTAAAAATAGGTATTCTGAAAATGTCACACATGGCGATGAAAATTTAGAGAATCAATTAAAAAAGAAATCTGTCAACTCAATAATCCGATATCTGGAAATGGAAATAAATACTTATTATTGTTTGATTCAAACATAATTAATATTATAAATACGAAAGTGTATGAGGTTACTCCTTAACGCAAAAATTACTGAACGGATATTGATGAAACTTATCAGTATTATAGCTTAGACATTAGAATACGTACCTTTTTTTCCAAAACTATAATATTTTCCCAAATTCTCACGGGAATGGAGTCTCGGGCGGAAAGCTAGTTGTCACATACGTTGTATGTTTGTAAACAGTGCGCGCGGATAAGCGTCAGGAAGCGGAGCGCCTGGAGCGCGAGTCGCGGCGGCAGGCGCGCCGGGACGAGGAGATGCGGGAGCTAGCCATCAAACTACGGCGCAAGTCTGTATACACACACATACGCACGCACACATATACGCACGTACACATATACACGTACATATTCGCACGCACGCATGCACACACTGATAGTGTAACGTGAGCACCCAATCACATACGCGAACCAACTGGTTCAAATTCAAATTGATTATTGTAAAACTAGAGCGACAATAAATGAAACTTAACACTAAACATATTAACAATAAGACAAATTAATACTTGTATGTCAGGCGATAGAGGACAAATTAAGTAATTGTTTAAAAAGTCTTAAGATAATGGAAAATAAGTTATACTATTATTTTAAACATTAACAAATAGAAACTGGAAACCTATATATTTATCTATGCATGGTCATAATAATACCTTCTACGGGCATAGGCATTATTTATTTGTACACTTTCCTTCAAATATTGAAATAAAAACCACTTAAATTCGAAACTTTCAATATTTTGTTCCTTAAGCTATTCTAGCAAGGCAAACGTGACATATAGAGATGGGTAGTGGGTAAAAACGCATTCAACCCTCCCGGGTTAAAACTGGGTGGTTTGGGTTTTAACCCGGTTTAAACCCATTATCACCCAAATTGACGGGTAAAAACAGCTTACGCTAAAAGTATTTAAGATTACCTATTTTATTTAGAGAAAACTCATAGTAAATAATATTTTACAGCTTTCCAAATACTTCTGTATTTCTATTACAGTCAAACTTTCCAAAATAGTTCATAAGTATATCAGAAAACTTATAATTATCACTTCTATTTCAATTAAAATCTTATAAATGTTTGGAAGAATGAAAATAAAACTCAAACGATAAAATCAACGTTTTGCAATTTGTTATAATTAAATAATTAACATGTTTCATAACTTTTTACATAAAAATCGACATCAACTGAGGAGCGACAGAACAAAAATAGTTTAGTACTAAATGTCTCGCTTATGGCAAAATGCAAAAAATATATTTTTTTTTACCATTGCCCCTCGAAAAGGGGTCCGTTATTCTTCAAAAACAGTGAATAAAACGCTGTTTATTTCACTGAGTGAATAAAACATTTTGAATTTGGAACATGCGCGAATATACGGATTTTGGTAAGAAAACAAAAGAAAATGTGCAAGGAGGTTGCATACTCTCACTATAAAAACGTACTAAAACTTGGCTGTATGTAATAACTGGCTGTATGGAATGTCTCGGTTAAAATTTTTTAATTTAGAATAAGGAAATCAGCCAATTTTCTGTGCAATTTTCATGCAATTAAAAGTTTCTGATAAAAGTTTTTGTCTCAAAATCATAAAATGAGTTCGACATCCAGTGATGAAAGTGAACCTCTCGTTCCAGAGTCATTTCGCGTTAAAGCAGCAGCAGCTATTGTTGATAATTTATTGTACAGAGTAATTATTTTCTTTTTCTCGTAGTCAATGGTAAAAAGTAGAGTACCTAACACGTGAAAAAAAAATTCATCTCGGCTCCTTGTATCCCTCGATCTGCTCAGGATTCTAATCTGGAATCCCTCGCTATGCTCGGGATTCAACTTTAGAATCCTTCGCTCCTCTCGGGATACAACTCAATGCCTCGAAAAGAATTTACCTTTTTTTCACTTGTTGGGTAATCTACTATTATTACACACCATATACTTAGTCCTCCTTATAAAGAAGTTGTAGAGTGCCTGAACTGAATCCTAAGCTATTTCTTCGGAAAAATGTTCTTTATTTTTCTTTTTAAATCACTACACGGCCAACAGGCCGCTGATGGCCTTCACAGCTTCACCGAGCAAGTGGCACTCCGCCCAATAATTTTAAGTAACAGGCCTAAGAGCGCACCCTGTGGGGCTCCAACCTCGGCTTAGGGCGGACCTGGAAGGCGGACCTCGGACATACGTTTGAGGAGAGAAGCGGAGATGACATGTTCTTCAATTTTTATATTTCCACTTTTTGTCGAATTCTTATCCATTTTCGAACTACAAGTTCCGGAAATGTGAAAATTTTGCTAGTGTTTGATAAAAGTAGCTTATTCGAAAATTTTCACTTTTCCGGAACTTGTAGTTCGAAAATGGATAATAATTCGATGAAAATGTAAATGTAAAAGTTGTAGAACATTTTATTAGCTTTCATTGCGTAGAAGATATTTTTTCTCCACAAAGCACCGTTTTGAAGATATTAGCGAAAAACTCAAAACTGGGAACTTTCATACCCCCCTCCCACTCCGGCACACCTCCTAGATGCGGGGGACCTTTCGTATGTTTACTTCCCAAGCACTCAAAACAATTTTCCGGAAAAATGACTTAGGTTCCAGCTTACGCACTCTACACCCCCTCTTGGTTCATTCGTTGAGGAAACTAATAACAATATGAATTTTAACAATTTTTGTTCTGTCAGTCGGTTTTAAAGTGATTTTACTGATTTTGTTTGAACTTAATATTAGGATTTAAAAAAATTAGGGCCTTTGCAGGTGTCATATCATTTTCGTTTTCACCCGGTAAACGGGTGGTTTGGGTGGATTGAAATGGGTGATAATTGGGTTTTAACCCACGCTTAGGTTTTAACCCGGGTGTTTACCCATCTCTAGTGACATAATATTGTCGTATGTGTCTCGTTCCGCACTCTCGCACAAGACTGAAAATAACAACGGCTTGACAAAATTGCGTCACGCAATCATGTTAGTCGGTAGCAGCTCGAGCACGATGGCGACAAACTCGCGCGTAATGTTGACATGTTGCTAGAGGACCACGGCTATCACCATCGTACTTGAGCTGCAGAACAGACTTCGCGGTCTTTATTGTGGTAACACAGACAAGAAAGTCAATTACTTCAACCCATCTTTTGAAATCAGAATAGGACTTGGAACTTTTTAAAATTAAAACATACAATAAAATGACAGCCCATAGTCTCAACGTCATTGGAATGATTTACTGTAAAATAAACCTCCTCTCGTACGCGTAAGGTACAAATCGGCTTGCGCTGAATAGTTTCTTGATCGCTGTATTCTTGTTTTAGTGATGTAGGAACTAAATTACACCTTATCATCGCATTGATAAGGTACGATTTTCATTTTTGAAGAGAGATTAATATTTTCGCCAATTTACCACATTAATTTTTCTAAAATTGATAAAAAATGACATGTTTTTAGGCAACGAGAGATGCGTCACCAGCAGAACCGCCGGTCGAGTGATGACGATTCAGACGCGAGTCACAGTGGATCGTCAACTAGGTAAATTTATTAATTTATTATCATGACAAATTTTTTCGATAAACGAAAATAAATCAATGTTTTGTAAGCAGTTTTCTTCTCTTATTTGTTTACTAGCTTCCGCACGCGACTTCCGAAAAATGTTCTTTTAAAAAAACCTATGAAGATAATTATTTAATAAGTATGAACATACTGGCTGACTTCAAATTAGGTAACGAAAGCTAAGGATGTGAATCAACCCACGAAACTGAACAACTTTCCTTAAGGAACATAGTCGAAATTTGAAAATAAGATAAATACAACTTTTGTGTTGTATAATTAAATTCTAAAACGGGTCTGAAATCGCGTATATATATTTATTTACCTATTCCCTTTGTTTCGACGCGGTTGCACGCGCCGCGGTCACGGGCAGACTGTTGTTGTCTCAGCAAGCTGTCATCGGAGTGGTGAATCTACCCTCAGCGTAACTTAAATTCACTGCGGGTCGAACCACAAAAACTGACCACGGCGCGTGCAACCGCGTCGAAACGTCGGGAATAGGTAAATAAATATATACAGGGCTTTAGGTAAATCACTTTCAACCACTCGGGTGGTAAATCAATCCATGAAACTGAACAACTTTCCCAAGGAACAAAGGTCGAAGTATGAAAAAAAATTTTTGACTTCCCATACAAAATGCGCTATCAGCTGACGCAAGTGATTACCTAAAGCCCTGTATACGCAAATTTAGACCCGTTTTGGAAATTAATTATGTGTTCAAATCCCGAAAGTTTAAAGTGTCATATTTTGTGTTGTAATCAGCCATTTCGTCTTTGTATGGGAATTAAAAAAAATTAAAAGTTCATAGGGGAAAATGGTTCACTTTCATAGGTCGAATTTCACGCTTAAAGTCACTCCATATACCACATATGCTTGTATAAGCTCGCGCTTGCTGCAATCTAATACATTCTTCTTAATTAAACTACAATGAAATCTTTCGCCCACAGATTATCACCCCAACCAGAGAAGAAGCGGAAAAGCAGAAGTAAATCTAAAAGCCCTTCGCCGGCAGAAAAGCGGATACCAGTTTGGGAAACTAATAAAAAATCCCCACCACCATTCAGACCCAAATACCACGACACGGGAGAAAATTCCCAATACCGAGGCAGGTATGATAACGAACGACGGCCAGACGACGATAGACAATACCCTCCAAATAGGTTTGAAAAACATCCGTATAGGAACTATGAAAGACACGACAATTTTAATCGCCAGGATTTTAATCAAGGTTACAATAAGTGGGAGGATAAACGACCCTTCCAAGGACAAAGGCGACCTTACGGCCATAGGGGAGGGTACAGAGGCTATGGGTACCGTCCTAATGTGCCAGAAAGCCATGGCCCTTCATGGCAGGACAATCAAAGTACACAAGAAGATAGTAATAGGGACAGTTCAAGTAGTGACAATTATTCTGGTAAAAACAAAGTGAAACTCGTGGACTATTAACGCGTAAGAAGTATGGATTTTTATTTTATTTTATTATAAGATGGGTTAACTCTTGACCTCAATCTTGACCATATGATAACTCATGTTTGCATGTTTTGATAACTCATGTTTGCATTTGACTTCAAAATCTTTCTCCAAAAAAAATATATCCGTCAATTATTTACCTACTAATGTTTGATAATGCGATGCCTTATTTTTTCTGTTATAAGATATCAAGGTATAAAGTATTAATGCTTTGTTCAATGCGTTGTTACTTCGAAATCTTACTTCAATGTTGTTGCTGTGAAGGTTTGTTTTTTCGTATTTTTCGAAGTGGCAAGGCACGGAGAAAAAGGCTTAAAAAATACCCGTGCTATCAAAGTATCATTTAACATTCAAATAACAGTTTTTGAAGAAAGACTTATCGAAGTCATGCAGGTAACCCTAGTTAAATATTTCGATCTAGCGTGCTAATGCCACAAAAAATACAAAAAACTGAGTTACGAGTAGATATAAAATGTCAATTGATTATCAAATTTATTTCTTTATTTTTAATGTCCTACCAATGTATCATTCGACAAATTAGTTTTAACAATGATATAGTAAATTTTGAGCAATATGAAATTCCGTATTTCCATGTGTGATGTACACTTGTGTCCATGAAAATTGAAATCGATCCAATGTGCCAACTTATCGGGTTGTAAAACTGGAATGTTTCAACTTGTGTATTTTTAATACGCAGCGTGTTAATATTAACAATTTTTTAACTATTTTACTTGTGTATTACAAAAGCAGGTGGGCTTCATTTTACAAATACATACAATTGACTTCCTTAGAAACTGAAACAGAAAGGGGTACGATTGATCGTTTTACATATCAAATTAAAATCACTCTACAAAAGCTTCTACAAAAAAGGATTCTACACGAAGAATGAACAAGAGGTTGGTCTTATCTTATACAGGGCTTTAGGTATCTCTCTTTCAACCTCTCGGGTGGTTAATCAGTCCATGAAACTGAACACTTCCCCAAGGAAAATAGGTCAAAATACGAAAAAAAAAATTTTGATCTCCCATACAAAATGCGCTATATGCTGATGAAGTTTGTATGGGAACTCTAATTTTTTTTTCGTATTTTGACCTATGTTCCTTGGGAAAGTTGTTCAGTTTCATGGACTGATTAACCACCCGAGAGGTTGAAAGAGAGATACCTAAAGCCCTGTATATTTTAACTGGAAAATTACACATAAAATTTTTCACTTTTTTACATTTTTCACTGAACATTAGGCGCTGTTTATATTTAGTTTATACACAAGAAACGTGGCGTGGCGACGACGCGGCGATTAAAGCAACGTAAATTGAATCTAAATTAGCTACAAAGTAAAGTTTTTTTGCCGAAAATAGAAGCACAAACAGATATCCGTCGCCAGAAGATGGAGCGACGGACGAAAATAAACCTTTGCTCTGTAGCTATTAAGGTTCATTTTACGTTGCTCTGATCGCCGCGTAGCCGCGCCACGTCGCTTGTGTATAAACTGCGCCTTCAGTCGATGGTCTTATTTACTTGGGTGTTAAGGATTGTTAATAATTAAAACATTTAAGTGGATTGTTTTAATATTTATTGTATATTTAAACAAAAAATTGGCGTAAAACTTCGCGTAAGTTCGCATTATTTTAAATTGTAAATAAATGTGGTCTAACAATTTATTTTCCATCAACTTTAAATGAATTTTGTAGATAGAAAATGACGAAACATGCAATAGCCTGCATATTATTAACTTATTTTCATTTGATAATTTAAAAAAAAAACTTTATAAAGGCAGCTATAGCACTCTGTTGTGTAATTTAGCCAACGATAGTTTTATTTAAATAAATATAATTATTACAAAATACTTTAAATTATTTTATTTACAACCTTAATGTCATTTATATTAGTTTGTTTAGCTAATGTAACAGTCTGTTATTTTATTACCTAACTAATCTAACTATATTAAGATTAGTCTCTGAAATGAAATGTCACTACCGATTTGGATTTTCTTTGTGGTATAGTAGGTTCCCTGATGGTTTAGATTTACATTGGATCCGGTAGGTAACGCTGCGATCAGGCAGAACGCCAGTTGCGTCTACTATTAGGCCCGTCTACAGGATACTCAAGTCTTGATCTATACTTAAGTATTGATTGTCTCTTTTTCTCACTATCAAATTGACAGACTACTGCTACTCAAGTCTGAGGTCCGTATATAGAACGCGACTTGGCCTGTGTTACAGTACGCGATTCGGACTATACTTGAGCAGCAGTCGTCTTCGTCATTTTGATAATGAGAGAAAGAAACAATCAATGCTCAAGTATACTTGAGTCTCCTTCTGTAATACGGGGCCTTAACTGATCTATACTTGAGAAGCAGTCATCTTTTTCATTTTGATAGTGAGAGAGACAATAAATACTTAAGTATAGATCAAGGCTTGAGTCTCCTCCTGTACGGGCCTTTATCTTTCAAATTCTAATCGCTAAGCGTGTCCACGTCGACATCTTCGTTATCCTCTATAGTGGAGCAGTCTGTCTCTTTCCCCCCCGCCGCCGCCCCCGCCCCGCGTCCTTCCTTCGTGTGTCGCCACTTCATACGCCGATTCTGGAACCACACCTTTACCTGCCGGTGATAAGTATTATTAACATTTACCAAATTTTCCTGGAAATTTTGTATCTGTCACCGTGATATTGTAATTTTTCTTCATATAAGATTATAATCTCATGGTACTTTATAAACTGCCTCAATGTTATTCAAAATGACGGACTTTTCTTGTAATATACTTAACTGCAACCTAACCGAACCTTGAAAAGTGTAACATAACCTAACTCTACCTATTTTCATGCAGGCAGCCCTTAGTTTCGTGGAATTGTAGGTAATTATATTAGGTAATTAATAATATCGCGAGAGATAACAATTTCACTAATGAAGTTGTAATATTAAGTTTTTAACAACTTTCCGGTGACATCGATCATGATTGGCATCATATTTTCATACTAGCTGTGCGCGCAACTTCGTTTGCGTGATAAAAATAGCATACCTAAACTCTTCTGCTTTCCAAAAATACAGAGAACGCCCGTTACGTAGTGAACGAAGGAAGGACGAACAGCCTAACCTTCCTATCGCGTAATTAATCAAGTACTTGGTAAACTTGAATAACCCCTGGTGTCAGAGTTTTCAAACCGCCAAATGTCCTCTTGACTTGGTTTAACGACTTGTTAACAACAGCCGGGCGGTAGCACATGCCTTCCGATAAAGAATTTTAGGGAAAGGAGAATGTTCGGCGCGAACATTTTTCCGACTTTTCCTAATGCTTTCCTATATACTGAAAAAGCTCGTTATAAATTGACGCTATGTCACCCATCAGGTTCCTTGCCCTTGTGTAGGTTGCTTTACCTTGCTGGTTGATTCGGAACAGCAAGTGCCACTGGACTACGAGCTCTCCCAACTTCACTAATAAACAACACTTTGGAGTTTTAATAATATCACCAGTAAAAATATGGATTGGATCTATAAAAAAGTTTAACTCTAATACCTGAGCGGTGATAGCTCAGTTGGTAAATGAACCAGACTTGGTTGCGGGTTCAAATCTTGGTGCGGGCCTGTATCACAAAATTCGTCTTCGGATTTATGCACAGATTTTTAATTAAGTAATTATGAAGGAAAACATCGTGATGAAACCCGCTCGTATAAGAAAATTCGTTTTCGAAAGACGAGCGGTGCACCAACTCGCATTAGGCCGGTGTGGAGGACTATGGCCTCAATCCCCTTTGTGTTTCGAAGAGAGGCCCGTGCCACTCGGTGGGGACGTATATGGGCTAATAAGAAGGTACCTGAGCATCAGTAAGTCCCAAGGTGGCCGCCAACTGCCTCCGATCAGGCTTGGTTATATACTTCTGTATCTGGAATCTTCGCTCCAAACCCTTCCGCTGGAGGTTGCTGAAGACTGCCCGGGACCACGACCGCTTGCGCTTGCCGGTGGATGTGACGTCACAGCGCGGAGCTGATGATGAGTGCGGGGGTGAAGAAGAAGGGAGAGGGAGCCGATACACTGGAAGTAGAGATAAAAATTATAAGTTAAAACAACTGACTTCAATTCCGACGCGTATGTATCAATTTAAATAATTATGTTGGTGAAAATCGCTAGGTACCAAGGGGTTCAATTTTGCAACCAATTTTTAAACACCTAAATGTACGGTGACTTTTTAAACACTGACCATATTTTTCTTACGTTATCAGTATCGTTACAAGGAAAGGAAAACAATATTTATGATTTTGTGTCATAATATTGTTAATTTGTTACCCTTTAACGTCGTTGTTAGGGGATACATTTTTAGAAACGCTGAAATAAAATACGAGTATTCGAAATTACGAATTCGTTGAAAAGCTCTATTACCTACCAAGTGTCATAGGCCAGTAAAATCGGATTTAACATGAAATCGGATTTAAATCCTACAAGAGATTTTATTGTTTTAATAGCTTCATTTGTTGCCAAATATGACTATCCTAGGTTTCCCTCCCGGCGGAGGTGTGCTTAAGTGGTGGGGGCACAACCTGAAAGAATGACCAAATTCCCCCAACGACTGATTTGGTTATTCTTTCAGGTTGTGCGTGCACTGGTAGGCCCTAATAACACCCCATGCTTAATATCAGTCTTCTTTTGTTTTCCAGTTATTTAGGATAATATAAAATAATCAGGGTATCACTTAAAGTGTCATATAATATTATGTAAAATGTTCCAGTTAGATTAACCAAACAAAATCATGTTTAATAATAATAAAAGTAGACTACAAAATGCATTCTATGCAGGATTAAATGCCCTCCAACTTTTATGAAGAACATTTTTCGATAATGTAAGTACTTTACAAGATATACCGAAAAATCGCAAAAATAGGTACCCCTTTATGGGTTACATTTTTACCGCCCACCAAGCAGGAAAAACCTAGGATAGTCATATTTGGCAACAAATGAAGCTATTAAAACAATAAAATCTCTTGTAGGATTTAAATCCAATTTTTTTTTTGGTTTTTATTCTATTGACCTATAAATACCTATATAAATAAACGTATTTTCATGCTTCGGATGATCTACTTCTTGTCATTTTTGTGTGAAACGATAAAAAACTAAAATACAGGTCTGTTACCTACATTTCTATGAACTTGACGTACTAAAAGGCCACTGATTAAAAGTCACCTGCAAAGAAGACTAGCTTTCTGCCCGCATCTTCGTCCAGGTGGAAAAATAGTTAATTTAACCAGCCCTCGCAAATATCACGTCGATTTATGGTTTCTTTTGACGAGAAGGCACGACAAACAAACATACTTATAAGCTCAACACCAATCATACAATTTGCTGGCTAGTTCCCTATTTGGGGTCAGCCCTAACTATACCTATTTATTACATTATAACGAGTGGCGCTTGGCGATTTCGGGTCATTTCAGTTGTTAGTCCAGTGGACGACATGTCATTTGAGATGCTTCGCGCCCAGGGTGGCCTCTGTCTCGCTTTCCTTCCTTAGTTGACATGACTCACCTGGTTATGTGATCCTCACTTCGACGCATGAAATCCCTGTACCATCGCAGGCGATCCGCTGTCATGTTATGTCATATTTCCGTAACCTTGACAATACCCTGGATGTAAGTACTAATTTTTTATCTTGTCAAACCTAGTGACACCCAGCGAACATCTTCATTTTTGAGGGCCGGTTTGGTCGAGTGGTAGAGACGCTGCCTCTTGATCGGTGGGCCCTGGGTTCGATTTCCAGTCGGGGCAAATATTTGTATAAAAAAACAGATGTTTGTTCTCGGGTCATGGGTGCTCGTGTCTGTCTTTGTGTGTTCCAAGAGACCCACGAAACAAGGAAAAACCTTAGTGTGGGCCTTTGATTGGTAGCGTTTATTTCAGTAACATGTATCTTTTGTTCATCAAACTTCCTTACAACCCAACACTCGGAGCCATGCCGGTGTTACTTCCACACTTAACATACACTTTGTTATTTTTAAAATTTTCTGAATAGCAATCAAAGCGATGAAGATGTTTTAAACAAGACTTCATAGGACTTGAAACATGCGTGCCTACTAACACTAGGTACGCAAACAAAATGTACTTATACTATGTCCAAGATAGGATGGTGATTTTGACAGATCCTTTTATAATGGGACACGTCTACCTACTTTAACTAGTACAAGCACTGGTACTAGTAGCTATTAGTTACTCAATAACAGGTGTAGTCATTATTAGCAGTAAGTAGGTAACTAAGTAATTAGAATGAAACAATAACTAATAAAGTCATCTCATACGGCAAGATCTCATCTGTCAAAATCACCATCCTGTCTTGGACATAGTATAATAAGTATGTATAATATTCTGCCGTTTAAATCTACTTTTAATCCATTTCGTAAAAAGAGGGATGATATTGCACTTACTTAGGTTTAATGTATGCACGTTTCCACTAAACACATGAATAATTTTAAGGAATGTTAAATCTAAACGTAACTTTGTGCGTAGGAACATTAAGTGAAGGAAGAGTTTAATAAAAGCCAAGCAGTTTTAAAACTCGACTCTATATAAGTACTTAATTATATATTTTAGTCAAATATTTATTAACTGCTTCCCGCCCGAGATTTCGTTACCTTGGAAATTTTGGAAATTTATACACACATAAACCTTCCTCTTGAGTCACTATCGGTGAAAACCGTATCGAAATCCGTGGAGCAGTTTTTGAGTTTGAAATAACTAGACAAAACCTTTGAATAATAGGTTTTATGTAACAAAAATTAGAGATACATTTTCGAATGACTGACATTAACAGACAATAAAGACAATGTCTATTTTCTTTATCTTTCTTCAATAGAAAGAAGTTCACATCATTCATTCGTAGTCCTTTAAATATGCAGGTGGTCTTCGAACCCGTTCTGATCTTCTAAGTGGGACCGGACTCTGATTAGCATAACCCATCGGTTGCGTCACGATCGGCGATGGCTCTTCAACAGAAGACTCTCTGTGTTGTTCAGGCGTATGTGCTCTTGACGATGACCCTGCCTCTTCACCAGATATGTGTCCAGACTCACTTTCTTCAGTTGAGTCATCTCGTATCAGATCCGGAGCTTGAGTTTCTTGTAAATGTAATATTTCGCCGTTGCCATCGATAGGCGCAAGATGCCGATTTTATACGGTGGTCTCGCGTCCGTCTGGATATCTTACAAGTGAGTAGTCTGGGTTAGAATGAAGCAATTCAACTTCTTCGACCACGGGTTGATATTTATTTGCTCTGTTGAAACGACGGAGCAAGACTTGTCCCGAATTACTCAGCCATGAAGGAATAGAATCGCCATTTGATGATCTTCTGGAATGTTTAAACATTCTTTCATGAGGAGAACAGTTTGTAGCTGTACATAGCAGTGATCGGATGGAGTGCAAAGCTTGAGGAAGAACCTTCTCCCATTGAGAAACAGGCAAGCCTTTCGTTTTAAGTGCTAGTTCTATGGTCTTCCATAAGGTCGAATTGAGCTTCTCTACTTGACCATTTCCACGCGGATTATAAGCTGTAGTACTGCTAGTAGCTATACCTCTACAATTTAAGAATTGCTTCACCTCAGCTGCAAGAAAAGATGCACCTCTGTCAGAGTGCACATACGAAGGCATACCAAAAATCATAAAAAGATTATTTAAGTTCTTTATGACAGTAGCAGCACTAACATCAGAACAGGGAAAAGCGAATGGGAACCGAGAATATTCATCGATCACAGTAAGTATGTATCTATTATTCGTTTCAGATGGTACTGGTCCCTTAAAATCTATACTTAGGCGTTCAAATGGAGCAATCGCTTTTATAAGTTTTGGAGCTGGTGTCTGATTCCTAAAAAATCTAGGCTTGATCTCAGCACAAATACGACAGGTGTTTGTCATATTCCGTACTTCATCAATGGAGTATGGGAGATTTTTAGACCTTATCCAATGAAACATCCTGGTTATACCTGGATGACATAAAGCCTCGTGAAGTGAATGTAACTTTGCCAAACGATTTTCTACCGACGCACAAACTCTAGAGAGCGCATCAGCTCCAAGATTTTCTTTACCAGGTCTATATATGATTTCATATGTATAAGGAGCCAATTCTAATCTCCATCTGAGAATCTTTTCATTTTTTATTTTACTGCTGTGTTTTCGATCAAACATAAATGCTACTGAACGTTGATCGGTAAGTAACTTAAAGTGACGACCAATCAGAAAGTGTCGCCATTTCTTAAGTGATTCTACAATGGCATATGCTTCCTTTTCGATAGAGGAATGCTTTTGTTCAGAGTGATTGAGAGTCCGAGAAAAGAAAGCTACTGGTCTTGAATTCTGGGAGAGAATAGCTGCTATAGAATGTTGAGAAGCATCAGTTTCTACCAAAAACGGTACATTGAAATCTATTGCAGTGACAGATGACTTAGCAATTTCATTTTTCAATTTTTCAAAGATTTCAATAAGGTTCCTTGTCAAAGGAAACGTTTTTATCTGAGCTAAATCATGGATTTTTTCTGAAAAATTAGGTATCCACTTAGAGTAGTGAGCAAAAAGACCTAAAGCTCTTTTCATTGATTGTAGATCACCCGGAGCGGGAAGATTCAAAAGAGAGTGTAAACGTTCCTGGTCTGGTTTAGTAGTGTGATTCTCTATTGTGTAACCTAGTATATTTATAGTCTTTTGTTCAAATTTTGACTTTTCTCTGTTAATTGTAAGATTGTACTTATCAGCAGCTTTGAGAAATTTTTGTAAGTTAAGATCATGTTCTTGTTTGGAATTGCCACAAACAGTGATATCGTCTAGATAAGCGAAAGTGCCTTGTAAAAGTTCCTGTCTAATCACCCAGTCAATTGTTCTTTGAAAGGCAGAAACACCATTGGTAACACCAAACGGAATTCTCTTAAATTGATACAAGTTTCCTGAAGCTTCGAAAGCCGTGAAACGTTTTTCCTCAGATAAAATGGGAACTTGGTGATACGCACTTTTCAAATCAATAGCGCTAAATATAGAGTATTTTGATGCTTCAGCGACCATGTCCTCAATATTAGGGAGTGGATAGGCATCAAGTTCCGTGTATCTATTAATAGTTTGGGAATAATCAATAACGAGTCGCTTTTTGTGATGTTCTGTCTGAGAAATGAGCACTTGAGCTCGCCATGGAGATTTGCTTTCTTCTATTATACCATCAGATATTAGTTTCTGAACTTCAGAATCGATAAATTCCTTATCTTCAAAAGAGAATTTCCGTGATTTGATAGCGATAGGCTTACAGTCAACTGTGACATTACTAAAGAGTGGCACTGGCGGAACAGTTGCTTCAGCTACGCTACATACTTTTAGCGTTCCTTTAGGTCCACCAAATTGAAATTCTAAAGTAGAATGCTTTTCTAAGATGTCGTGACCAACTATTATATCCGCGCAAAGATTTTTGACGATAAGTAGATTGATATTCTCATATTTATTTTTGCCGATGACAATATTTTGACAAGTTTGGCCTTCAACGTAAGATGTGTGATTGGAGGATGCCATAGATATGATTTGTTGACAAGGTCTCCTTTTTAAGCCACATAAGTTTGCGAAAGCTTCATTAATAAAACTTACTGAGCTTCCAGTGTCAATTAATGCTTCGACTCTAATACCTTTAATGTAAGCAGGCAATAACGCTTTCCGAAGGGAAGCAGGAGACGCAGCTACTATACAGGCGCTAAAATCCTCTTGAACCTCGACAGGAGCGGCATAGTTCTTGCTACGACATACGTTAGCAAAGTGTCCTACTTTGCTGCAAATCTGACATGTAGCTTTGTTTGCCGGACAGTTTACTCTTGCGTGTACTTTACCTCCACAAAAGAAACATTTTCTTCCTCGTGGGTAGCGGGTTATAGCAGCCGCAATATCTTCTTCATGTTCGCTTGTAGAGAAGGAAGCTGGATTGAAATTCGTGATACTAGAAGTTTTAGATTGTGATGGTTGGCATATGGCATTAACAGACGCAGTGTTGTAGTCTCGAGCATTAGTTTCAGCCATTTCTAGAGCTTGAGCTTGGCTGTATGCTTCATCCAGTGACATAGATAAGTTTTCTAGTAGCCGTTGTCTGATTTTAGTCGAATTTATTCCAGCGATGAAGGAATCGCGTATGTTATCATTGCGATTCGTCTCGGCATCGACACTTTTAAAATCGCAATCTTTAGATAGGTAATTGTTTCAAAGCTTGCATATACATATCTATTGTCTCCTCTGCTCGCTGCGTGCGCGTAGTAAGCATGTGTCTAGCATAAATAATATTTCGTGGCTTGACATACAATTTGTCGAGTATGGCCATTGCAGCGCTGTAGGTGTTACACTCACTTACGTATGCGTATACGGTTGGAGATATGTGATTCACAAGAAGCTGATACTTTAGCTCATCAGATAGTAGCGGAGATGAATCAGTTTTCGTTTTTACTGACCTTTGAGTATCTATAAAGTTATCGAAAGTCTTTTTCCAATGCTGCCATTTCTTTGACGCAGTTGTTGTCGAGGGATCTTCGTCAAAGCGTTCTGGTCGTAGATATTTTTCCATAGTTTAAATATTTAACAATATTTTGTTACATAAATTGAAATAACTAGACAAAACCTTTGAATAATAGGTTTTATGTAACAAAAATTAGAGATACATTTTCGAATGACTGACATTAACAGACAATAAAGACAATGTCTATTTTCTTTATCTTTCTTCAATAGAAAGAAGTTCACATCAGAGTTTATCACGTACATACAGATAGACAAACAGACGCGATGGGGGACGCTTTTTGTGGGTACGGTATGATTATAATTATGATAATTATAATATTTCTTTGCGCCCATGACTTCGTTCGCATAATTTTCCCGCCCTTCTCATATGTTGACACATTCCTCTCGTGGTTTCGACCGGCCCCGTGAACTAGGATAGAATTATTTAGTTTCCGGATTAGCCTGAAAGTGACTTTTCAGCCTTAACCTAGCCACGATTCCTTATTATAACTAGCTAGCCCCAAGCTCCCTCTGAGGTTACACTACTTATCTCACTCTCCAGATCTAAAACTATCCTTATCAGAACACCTACTGAATCTATTTGTTCAAAAATCTATGGGTCGATATCATTTATAATTTCCTAAACATATTCCATTCTTAACAATGCTCCATGTGAAGTACTTAGATATTGTTTAATTGTATATTTAGAAAACCAACAACTCAATAAAAAAAGACTTATCGAAACAATCCAATAACAGGTTTCCCCTAAGTACTTAGGTTATGGTTGAAAATTCTAACCAAAACAAAAAATTAACTAAGTACTATTTTATTACCATCTTATCCTTACAATTTTCATAAATTATAAATGTAATAGGTATAAATGCGTGTGTTTATTTTTCCTTCGTGTCAGAAAGAGAGCAATGGATCGACGATCTTTTTTTTAATATAAAAAGGTTCTGACCCGCTGACTCATCAACGGCCAGCCCAAGCCCTTTTATTTTTAATCTAATTTCATTTATTGAGGGTTTTCTAGAAGTAGAATGTCACCCTCATTATGCACTCATAGATGAAACTTAGCCCAGAACCAAAATTAATTCCTCTCTTCTAAATATTTTTTATATAAACAGATAAGCATCTTGGAGCCCAAACCCTTCTACCTAGAAAGCTGAGGCCCAAGGGTTCCTTTTATGAAATAGACAAAGAATTAGGAAGGATTTTATAAAATTCTCACAGGAACGAAGTCCCGGGCATCATAAACTGACGAATTAAATATTTTGTTGTAAGAATGACTCACTTAGATAACACACTTTATTACCTTTATTACCTATGCTGTTGAAAAAGTTACTCCTGCATCGTGGCCAAGCTCTTGTTTAAATAATACAGTTCGGCATATAGACAAGTATTTAGTTATAACTTAACAGAATGCAATAAAAAAATATGACCTATAGTGCCTCTACAAAGTTACGATTTACCAAAACCTACCAGTTGTCGGCCTTAATGCTGGATGAAGATGCGTATAGTGCAACGGTATTGGGAGCTGCAACAGGGGTGGTTCATCCCGGCAGCAGCGGTAAAGAGCCGCCACGCAACCAGCGCAGGGCGGCTCTTGCGCATGCGCCGATCTTGGCTGCACACTTTCCGACACTTTATCACTTCCTAAAATACTTTCCACACTAAACTTAAGCTTACTCGCTTCCTTATTCAAAGATGTCATCTCTTCCCGACCTTCGATGCGCCCGCCTCGAGAGTTTCTGAAAAACTGACTAGCTCAGCGCGACGATAACGGCGCGAGCGCAGCCTGTAGGCGTGTCCTTTTCAATCTAACTCTCTGATTGGTGGACGCCAAATGGGCGGGGCTTTTAAGCGCCCTTATTGAGTAATGAAATGAGTAAGCATTGACTGAAGTTATAAACAATACCACAGCTGTTTACAATAAACAGCCTCTTTAATGTGTTTTATATGACTTTGCGAGGAGAATTTAATTTTGTTACTCTAAGAACTTGCGTCATACAGTGAAGTACTTATGTACATGGGTTGTTGCATTCAAATTGCATATTTATAAGTGGTTAAATGCATAAACAATAGATTGTCTCAGAGATCATTGTGTAGTATTATTTACTTGCAAATAGGCTTTGCTTTATTTGCTAAGTTTATTTTCCACTTTGAATTTCCATGTCGAATAAATACATTAGAATACATTTCCAACATGGCTAACATAGACGCTTGATATAATTTTTCTTATGTGTCTCTTTCCGCCCTCTCTTTTTTTTTATTATAAGATAGGTTAACTTTTGACCTCAATATAGATGAGGTCGACGATGGAGCGAGTTAACCCAGAAAATGCCTTTAAGGCACTGGTACTCCTACGCACCGACAGAACACAGCAAGCTGTTTGGCGTCGGACTTCGGTAGGAGGGTGGTCGCGAACCAGACAGCCCTTCACAGAGCCTACCACACCGCATGAGACCATAGGACGACACCTCAGATTCAGAACAAATTGAGTTGTCGTTTGCCTGGGGTGGATTAATGGGAGAGAGGCAGGTCTCATTTGTGTTTTCTTAGTCGCCTCTTACGACACCCACGGAAAGAAATGTGGTGGTGTTACCTATTCTCAACCGATCACCACACGAACACCTCTCGTTCTATCGCATAGCGTCAGCACGAAACAGGCTGAACGTTTTCATGTAGGTAAGCTTTGTTGACAATAATTAAGTATCCGATTAATTAATTAATGTGACTAATTCATGCATGATGTTATAAAATACACACTTATTCATGATATTCTAAATTAAATAGGGCTGCGCTCTAATCAAACAAAGTCGCACCCGGTGGGAAAGTACCTATAATATGTCGCTGGCGGCAATAATTAATGTTCATTTAACACATTTTAACTGTAAAAACTATTGAGGAACAAGTTATTTTATATTGCGATATATTTTTATACTTACATTTTTCCTTTTGTAGAAAAGAAAGGTTTAGTTTTCACGCGACGACTATGTCGCCCTCACAATTTAATTAACCTCTGTGAAATCTTACCTCTGTGAATTAACCTCTGTGAAACTGATTAATTTGTAAATCTCAATAGAAAAGAAGGAAGAGAAATTGTATTTTGCGAAAGCTTTGTACCTAAATATTAAATTCTCGTCTTTTATACAAAACGTTGATTAATTTTCACTTGCTCAGCGGTGAAGGAAAACACTGTGATGAAATCCACACGTCTAAGGAAATTAAGTTTTCGAAAAGCGCGTGCAGCCCACCAATTAACCCGCATAGGCCAGCGTGGTGGACTACGGCCTAAATCCCCTTTACTGCTTCGAAGGGAGGCCCAGGCAGTGATGAGCTGATGAAAATCGTTTTAGAAAAATCTAAATATTGAGTTATAATATTAATTTTTTTTAAAGTGATTAAAACACCAAAATGAATCAACCATCCCTTAAGTAGGTAACAATTGAATTATCCATACTTTAATATCCATATTGTCCATACCTGCTAATGTCCTTCTGTTACGCTTTCAACCTCAACCGATTGAAATTTTATATGAATTTAGTTTAAGGTACGAAGATGGACATAGGCTACATGTTATCCCTAAATTTCGAAGAATTCTTTCGGGAGCGCAATATAATAGAATTCCACGCAGGCGAAGATTTTCCTTTTTTTAGAACGCAAAAATAAGTCTAATTAACAGTTTAATTCCGCAAAAAGATAATTTAAGAAGGAATTTAATCGAATTACAAACGACTTAACCACAGCTGAAGTGGCCAACGTTTACTGATTCTAAAACTGTGGAACGGCCACTCGGTTTATTTACTCTGTCGGCCAACACCTGGGCTTCATCTAAGCCACCAGATATAGATATCCTCTCGTACAGATAATGTTTAGGTTATATATCGATTATCCAATCTAAGTGGATATTATCGTCCTGATTTTCGTGCAGATAAATTTGTATCTAACTTAACGTCTTGCTTTTTTTTTGTAAAAAAAGTTGCAGGTGTACAATATTTTGGTCAGTACAATACAATATACTTTATTGCACAAATTTAAAAAGAAAAAAGCTTACAAATAATATTACAAAAGCGACCTTATCGCTTCAAGCGATTTTTTCCAAGTAAGTAACCTTTGGGTATGAAAAAGTCACTAATTAAGTGAAACCAAGAGCGCGCTCTTGTTTGTTTGAAACTATGTTAATTTAAAACTCAGAATTAATCAAGTTAAGGCATTGACGGCAAGAAAACATGTTTTCGCGATGGACTGGGAGTGAAAGAAAAACTTGGAATGTGCTAGCTACCAACTCTTCCCAGGCATACTGTAAAAGTAAGGATGTGTGGATTTGGCTGTATAGTGAGCGAAAGGCTGACAACCTATTACGACTTTTCTTATGTTCCATCCAAAAAACCTTAGAATGTTAGTCAAACGAAATGACATGTGGTTTAACTACGTGATACTCTGCCTACCCTGACAGGGAAATGTGGGCATGAGTGTATGAATGTAAAAAGGACATTTTAAGAACGGCTGCATTAGTAAGTTACAAAACTAATGTTTCTGTTTATTTTTTTGCCCACTTTAAGTAAATTGGCCCTGCTTATTTCTGCTTATTTCTAGGCACTGCTTATTTCTAGGTAGAAATTAGAAATTGGTAAGTAAATTTCTACCTAGAAATAAGCAGTGCCTGTTGTGTCGTCTCTCTCTTGTATGTTTATTTTTGTATGTCTATTGTGTACAGTAAATAAATTGGCCAACTTAACTGTGAAAATGTCTGGAAAATTACCCAACCATTTCCTACCGTTGAAATAAGTAAAAGTTATTTAATGACAGCAATGGCTGATTAAATCCCAACACCTCTACCATATTTATACCAATAATGTCAATAGAATAATAGGTACAAAAATTAATATAAAGATTTTATAGAAAGGTAGAGCACTGCCACTACCTATTTATTAACAACCAATGCTGATTGTATTTTTGGTTTCTATTTTCATTGTTTTCTAATAATTCTACTTTGCAACACTAATCTGAAAATCAAGTAAAAAATTAATTGATACACCTATTCTCCTAACAATGAGTAATAAATAATTTTAAGGAAAGAAAAATGTTTGACGTGAGTAGGACATGAACCCACGACCCCAGGATTAGATCTCCTGGTGCTCTATAGTACAGGGACAACAGCACATCATGCTATCCAAAACTGTCAAATTTCTTCAATCGATTTTCAATTTTATCTCCAAGCAATAGAGTTTACTATCCATTGGGGAAATTTGACAGCTTGTGGTAACCTGATGTGCTGTTGACTGTACCTAAAGTAATTTTTTTTGACTGTACCTAAAGTATTTTTTTTTTCGAATAATGTTACTTTAGATTCAGATATTTAAATGTCTATGTTATGAATTTTAGAGTTTGTAATAAAATAAATACTAACGTGAGTTTGTAGATGAATTAGAAGGAATATGATCATGGTCACATACGTTTAAAATATTGCCAATCAAGATTCATTGCCGTAGCCGCAGCTGCGTAGGACGTAAATCATATATTCGTGATACTAAAGATACGTTAAGGCGTACTAAGTACCCGTGTAATACTTTCAGTGCCAGTGCAGGTAAATACATCTATGAGATGCAGGCAAAGCGGTAGGTATTTTTGTTACTAAGTATTTTTTAATCAGAATTGTGTTAGGGCTTGGGGTCAGGCCCTGATTAACCCTTAAGCTTAATTAGGCTGCAGCCTAGGGCGCGAGGATCGGGGGGTGCACTAAAATCGTTTCTTCGCATGCACTAATTTAGCATCATTGCATCTACCCTACATATGTATATCTTATAATGCGTGAGTTACTTTGCCTTTATGTACGGTCAGCTTAAAAATGGTTATGCCACCCTATAAATAACATTCAACCTACCTAAGGTTGAATGTCATGCAGATTAAAGGACAGCTATAGTTTCGCTTGCAGATCGATCTGAAAACTTTTATAGGTAGTTATGACCCATGTTAAAATTTTCACACTAGTACTCTACTCATTTACTACTTTTTAGGCCGTCCGTACTTAGCCTAGGGCGGTCAGTACTCTTGATCAGTCGCTGCTTGGGGTGTATATTACACACTGGTGTTAGCCTATATCACGAAAAATAACAAAAGGCCTGGAAATAAAGATTCATTCCTAGTTTCCGAGACTTTTCTAACATATCAAAGAGGTTGGCTCAGAGCTACTAAAATATCGCCACTAGTTTTCAAACATCTCAAGTATTTTCGCGATAAGGTAACGCACTGTTCATCACATTCCAAGAGAAAGCGGAGTTGTTAAGTCGTCCAGTTTACAGGCCCAAACATAAGAAATCCCACCGTGTGGTGATCGGTTGAGAATAACGCCACTCCATCTCTTTCCGTGGGTGTCGTAAGAGGCGACTGAGGAAACACAAATGAGTCCTACCTCCTATAGTAATCCATCTTAGGCAACGATTCCTCAGTTTGTTTTGAATTTGAGGTGGCATTCTATAGTCGCATGCGGTGTGGTAGGCTCTGTAAAGGGCCGTCTGGTTTGCGACTACCGTAGTCCGACGCCAAACAGCTTGCTGGGTTCCGTCGGTGCGTAGGAGTACCAGTGCCTTAATTGACATTTTCTGGGTTAACTCGCTCTATCGTCGACCTCATCTATGACCTTGGTCAAGATTGGGGTCAAGAGTTAACCTATCTTATAATAAATAAAATAAAAACATACCTAGAAGTTATGCTTGGCTTAGGATAGTAAAGACAGTGATTTCAATACAGAGTTTTAAATTACGGACTAAGAGTCGTAAATAAGTCAAAGTATTGGAAATAAAAATTCTATATATCTATCTATCTATCTAAGTAGTGAACTGTGTTAGCATTGTTAACTTTGCGCCTATTCGTAAAGGTGCAGTCTTTCTCAGAGGAGAATAAGCAAGGAACTCCAAGGGTTGCTCTTTTTAACTTAATCATAACTTTCCTTATTTATATTTCTAATTTAAATTGACTTTATAATGAATAACTCTGGAGCATTAAATCAGATACATCAGTCAACTTAAATAATTAACAAAATTAGAATAAATCTAATAGTCAAATAACTCGCCCCTAATCGTTCCCGGTGCAAAGGTGCCCATTACGGCTGCTACATTACCGCGCTGTATGGCTTTATAGCCATATAGCCTCTGCACCAAGAACGATCCAGCTCGGAGGTCTTCTCCAACCTGGAGCTGAGCCAATTATTCCCATGTTTGCTTGTTTAACAGATACAATGAATTCTATAATAGCCCTTTTTACCAAGTTTTTGTTTAATTTTTGTCTTAAATTGTTCTTAAGGTAAGTTTCATTAGTCTTCCAGTTCATCAATTCTATTATTAGTACTCATCTCGAAATGATACATTCAGAACAATGAAACATCTGTGTTAATGACAAACGATAGGGCAATGTCCTGTAAAGGATGTTATTTTATTTGTTGATACAAGTCTTCCGAATCGAACGCTCGAATCTTAGCCGCGTAACCCGGTGGACGCTCCCTAGATTTACACCCATTTTATAATGTTTTACCAAGCTTCACTATCAAACAAACAGTAGCAGACTTAATAAATCTTGTAAAGTGTTGATTTCCGGAGATTTTTGGGTCCTAGACAAGTTCCGCGTCAGGATTTGGTTTTATAATGGCTATAAAGTTTTGTGATAGACAGGCTACATTTAATTTCAAACGTTTTGTTACAAGCAAGTGTTGTTTCCATAAACTCACGCCTATAATCCCTTTCGGGTTAGGCAGAACGTCATGTAGTTTTAAAACCATTTGATGCGACATTTGACTTCATTCTGAGGGATATTACATGAAAAACTAGTAAAGTGGTGATAGTTTGTCAGTCTTTAACAGTTTACATTCACCATTCATGGACCACACACAGCAAATCAAGGCATTTAATTGGCAATAAACAGTCCTCGCGCAATCCGCGACATATTTAACACGATCTTCTCCGCGCGACATAAATTTGTCCAATTTTAATAACAGATTCAGATTCCCATCAATATGTAGTACCAATGAGCGAGAAACGATACATCGGTGAGATTATTTACACAAATCACGGGCTCATATTGGATGTCGGTGTCGTAATAAATATTAAATATCGACGTGGTATAATATCGGCTTACACTTTACGAGAGCGGTAACCGACATATTTACGTACGGGGCAGGCCATTAATTGGTCTTTTTCTTCTCTTTACGTGTTTAACTTAGCATTGTTTACGTGCACTCTTAGGCCATTTGCATTCCTATTGGTGTTTATGATTCTAATTGCTGCGTAAGGAAGATATCTGTTACATTTAAGTGTACTGTTTCTAAGGAAGGCTCGTGCCATTCGGTGGAGATGTATCTGGGCTCTGAGGGGCTGGTAATAATAGTATATCAAAGCAGTGTTGGATGTGGTTTGG
Organism: Aproaerema taeniolella; assembly: GCA_949987775.1. NCBI lineage: Eukaryota > Metazoa > Arthropoda > Insecta > Lepidoptera > Gelechiidae > Aproaerema > Aproaerema taeniolella. Next base: position 6,244,792 of record OX465259.1, on the reverse strand, counting down.
GCCAACCAATGTAGAGAGTGTTGAGATCGATGGGGTAAGCCTAGTCCACTCAGTTATCAATGATTTGGTGACAAAGATAGGTTTTATTCTTCTTCCTAGCGATTCTCATTCGGGGTGCGCTTGATCATGATCCGGGATTTAGCAGGTCAAGTCATACGTTAAAAATCTCCTTCGAGTGATTCGAGGCTACTTGTTTGATTGTAAAATTTAATTAATTTGTTGAAATTATAATTAACATGCCTACCCCAAAAGGGGTTAAAGGCGTGTGGTTAGGTAGATTACATAACGTAGCATAATACGCTTAGAAATATTATGTATTTGACACCGAATTTTTCATGAGACACGCAGCATCCTTTTGCACTAAACTAAAAAAAAAAGTGCAGACAAACATCGTGTTGAAAAGCACCTGTAGGTTATTATTTGTAGGGACCGAATCACGAGGCCATATTAACTAAACTGAAATACCCTAAACATTACTTAAGGCAACCACATGAACTTTAGACAGCAATACCAATAACATCTTTCACCTTTGGCTCACACATTGTTAGTAAAGGTAAGAGCGGCATTAAACACTACAATAAATCTCATGAACAACGCCCACCACCTCTCAAACACGTATTAATATTTAATAATAGGCGCGATATCATCAGACATAACTAACTGTTAATAAAGTATATCGTTGACGGGAATTATCCTCATAAGTCTGCGCAACGAGCCTTGGAGGTTGTATTCTATGAGTCTGATTGACGATTAATGCCAGCTTATCTAATATTTCTCTGCGAAAAGGGTGGGATTTTTATTATAAGAAATTCTGCAACCAATTCATCTACATTATATTTGATGAGTGGAATGATGCGTTGAAAGTTAATTGCAAGTTAATAGAATAGAATAAATTCAAGTCAAGCCAAACTTGAATCAACGTGAATAATCTTACTTTACGTGCTAAATAAAATGCGATCAATAAAATGGCTATACAAGGGTAAAAAATGTATCGCAATAATTACATTTTCTGCTAATTTTGGATAAAAGTTAACCAAGTTTTTTTGAAATACTGAAGATTTCGAACCACATTATTAGTATTCAATAAAATAAACTGATGCTCATCAAGAATAAGGAGCTCTGGTGGAGCGTGTCGCCTCAGGAAACCGGCGCAGGCGCACCACTAAGCGACATAAATAATGCGCGGCGCGTGAGACTCGACGCTATGCAGCCTCGTCAGATACAGTCGATCACCGGATTGGTAGTGTTCCGTACAGACTACACGAAAATTTTTAGGGTCTAAAAGTATATGTGTTCGCAGGGAAAAGCGTGTCACGAACGATTTTGAACTTGCTTGAAATGTTACAGTAAATTGGTTTATTTACCCCCGATTCCACGTTCAATGCTTCGGTTCTATATGATTTGTACTGGAGTCGTGAAACAAAAACAGCAGTGCAACCAGATATGAGGAAGTGCGAGCCATTTAATCGTCGATCCGCCTACAAAATAGCAGTTAAACTTGACCAGCCATTGGACCAATCCCAAAGTCACGAAGCCTCTATCTCCAACACTTTATACTCCGTATAAAGCCACGGAACACCAAAACCATCTCGATAACACTACATCACATTTATTAGTTCCGATAAATAACAACATTCCGACTTGATCGATTTTAATGTGTTGTTGTATTTATTGTAATTAGATAGAGTTGCGTGTGGCGCGCCTAAATATCAAACTGTTTATTAAGAACTAATTTTATTTGCATAATCGTATCTAAAAACATAAGTCGTCCGCATGAAATTTAATATTAATCGGCCATTAATAACGAGAATTAGCCCAATATAAATGTATTGGATGAGATTTTGTATCAATAAAATATTATTAATTTCCAATCGATAAATAAATATGAGCAATAGATTTAAAAATCCAGTTTGTTGCACGTTATTTCTAAGCTTTTTTTTAAATTTTAAGAGTTACTATAGATATTTTTAATGAGTTATTTAATATGAAAAAAATGTCGTTTGTGATTTCATATGAATATACAATTTTAGCCCAGAGGTTACCAATTGGGTCTTTTATAATTCGAACGGAATATAATTAGAATCTATGAACATAGAGGGCAATAGTAATAATGTCGTTCCATTCCGTTTAAATTGAAGACTTCTTAACGTCCATAAAATTAGTACAATTTTTGAGGCCCTTCATTAATGATCCATGGGAATGATTAATGATTATTCAAAATGACATTAGGAATGACATTTGGCATTTAGTGTAAGAGGTGCAGTGCAGGGCAGAGGCGAGTAAATCACAATAAAAGTGTTGCAGACGCCGGCAGCGCGCCGCGGCGAGTTACGGCGCATGCGATCTACTACGCCGGATAACCGTAGGGCAGTGCCGAGCGCATTTCCGCTCCGGATCAGAAGTACTACTGAGCAGTACTACTGGTAGAACAAATGATACAACCTTGTGTCTCTAGTACTACCAGTAATACTAGAGACCCATCCCATCTTTGGTAGTACAACTGAACACTTATCATGACATAATGGCCATACATACTCTTTAAGGTTAATTTTATACTGGCCACTTGTAAATGATTTGAAGTACTTTCTGGATGGATAATATACAAATCAACATGGTCTAGGGATATTGCACGATTTTTCATACAAAAGAGGTCTGTTTGAAAAGCTATAAAAGCATGCTCGAGATATATGGAGCGCTATAATTTTCAGACGAGCAAGTGCTAAACCTGAATTTTAAAATATAGAAAATAAATTTTGTTTTACTTGTAACTTGTGAAAACGTGACGGAAACGAAACCGAAAATGCACTTTTTGCCTGCTTTTTGTATGAAAATGGGTCGAATTTACGCAATTTTTATTTTCATTTTCATCACGTTTTCACAAATTTCAAGTAAAACAAAATTTATTGACAAGAATTAAAAATTTGTAGGTTTAGCACTTGCTTGTCTGAAAATTATAGCCCTCCATGTATCTCGAGTATGCTTTTATAGCTTCTCAAACAGACCTCTTTTGTATGAAAAATCGTGCAATATCCCTAAACCGTGTTGATGTGTGTATAATGACAATAAATGTCAAGAATAATTATCTTTGTGCCTTGTCTCTGTGTAAGTAGTTCTGAGATTTTGCAATGTCCCAGAGCAAATTTATAAAACAAAATGGGAGATTCAGCTTTAGCTAATTCTATGAACGACATAAAGATAGTAAAACGTGGACGTGGTATAGTTTTGTTAAACACTAGCTGGCATAATAGCATGTCATGAGTCTCCATGTCGGTTCAGTTTCCATTCGACTGTTGTTGTCAGCGAGCTAATCCGAGGATGGAGCTATCTTTATGTCGTTCATAGAATTAGCTAAAGCTGAATCTCCCATTTTTATTTTATAAATTTGCTCTGGGACATTGCAACATCTCAGAACTACTTACACAAAGACAAGGCACAAAGATATTATTCTTGATTTTACATGTTCAAATGCAGCTCGCTATATTGGAAAAATTACGTTGAGGGAAATGTGACTGCGCATTATCACTATTTTAAATTTCAACTTTAAAACACCATAAATGATAAACTTTATTTTATTTGTCGGAAATGATAAACTTTTTTTTCAATAGCGGCAGTAATTGTTTTCTGAATCCAAGGAGTTTTATTTTAAAGGAGTTTTATTAGATTGGTGTCATTTGTACTACCCGTTGAACTTGGTTGTACAATTAATATAAAAACCAGAGTGAATTTGCTTGTATTATTTGTAGTAGTACTAGAGACACAAAGTTGTATCATTTGTTCTACCAGTAGTACTGCTCAGTAGTACTTCTGATCCGGAGCGGCCATTTCAAGAATTAGTGAATAGCGATATGGGCTCTCGATTCCTTATTTAGACTCTTATGTGGCCCATTATGCGTGTGGGTCAGTGGCCACACCCAGCCACCTCAGCTACGGCCAGAATCTCAGAATCCTCCTGGGGATTTTTGCCCGGTGTTCTGCCACTCCCATGCAGTCCAGGTTTACATGGGCGACTGTTTCATCATCCATTAAGCAGCCCCTGCAGAGGCGGCTGTTGGTGGCGTTTAGTACGAATAGGTGCTTATTCAAAGCACAGTGACCCGTGAACCCATTTAAGGATCCTTCAGAATGAATTCGTCGAAAGTAAATACTGTTTAAAAAATTCCTGATTTCACTATCATTGTTCGAATCATCCATTTCATTTGGAAATTAGCTGCAAAAAGTTATCTGACTATTTTTTTACATATTTTTGGCGTATTATGTCACAATGATGATTTAGTTTGTATAAGTAAAGCCAATAACAATAAATAAATCTTCACCTTCTTCACTTTTTATTTAGGTAATTCTGAAAAATATGTCTTCTATTATTCATCTGGAAATCCAAGTTAGGAAAACTTCCCGAAATGATGCTTTATCTAAAACTTAAATTTTTCACATTAAATGGAAACGAAGTCGTTTTAATATTGCAAAAAACCGACTATGGGCTCGTGAAACAGAAGCTTTAGGAAACTTCTTAATGCGTATTCGTTTTCACATACAAAAAATGACCAAAGTTGGTGACCCTACCGAGAAGGGGCGCGGGGTGCGGCAAGGGAGGTGGGAGGCGCGAGGTGTCCGGCGCGCGCGCAGCGTGCGATAAAGCAGGGCGCCGCGGGGACCCTGGACCTCCAACATGGCTGAAGTGGAGACAGAACAACGTGGACATGACACAAATTTGGTACCTATACTTAATTCTGAACTTTCAGTTGTACAAATTTTATCAGAAAGTGTTGATTTTCGCCTATACTATAGGTATTTTTTTTGATACAGACAAGACCATCTGCAGTTTGTTAACTAAACAAATTGAGTTTCAAAGCTTATGTATCATGCGAAGACGATGATTTGTGGAATTCCAAATAATTTAGTAAGAATATACCTAGTGATAAGACCGCCTTTTGCACTTGTGTTATTATTTCCTTCTGTTTTTGTTTTATTTACGTGTGTAATAAAGAATTGATTCATTTATTCATTCAATATACAAAGGTGTGAATATTACAATATCTGTAGTCAGAATAAATACATATAGGTAGGTAAGTAGTACCTATGTAAGTTGTAAGGGGAACCCACTTTTCCAAGTAACTTTTGGACCGAGGGAGCGCGGAATGACAGTGAAAACTCTCCGTTTCAGATTTGGCGAAAATGCTTTCATAGGTATGTAACATTTCTCAAAACATTCTCGTGAAGTTTTGTGAGCAGGTTCGATACCTAATTAAAAAGAATTTTCTCATCGATTCAGTTTTTTGTTGAAAACGTAAAAAAATAATAATGATGACTTGCGAGGTCTACATCCTAGTTTTAAATGTACACACATCAAAAAAAGTTTGCGATCACTTGGAAAAGTGCTAATATTTTTTATTGTAGAAGAATAAAACTTAATCACTTTTTATATTTTGATTCCTTATTTAAAAATATGAAATTTAAATATAAAATAATTTCGTAATTCAAATGTTTTTTCATTTAAAAAGACAATCAACCCTTGCTTGCTTTCATTCAGAAATCTGACAAAGTCGCAACTTATCAATATTTTCAATTTATTCAAAAAAAATTAAGTTGGTAACGATGCCGAGAGGATTAACTGCAGTTTTACGAGCCAGAATTCTAACTTTAAGTGGAGAAGGCAATTCCACGAGGGAAATATCACGCAGAGTTCATGTATCCCAATCCTGCGTGGTGACCACGTTGGAGAGGTATCAGGGCATGGAAGATTTAGCTGATCGACCTCGCAGTGGTCGCCCAACTGTTCTTACTGCAATTCAGAAGCGATATATCAGATTACTGGCTGCCCGTGACCCAACAATGAACGCTACTAAAATGAAAGCAGAGCTGCGAGCTGCCACCGGCCGCGAAGTTAGCACCCAAACGATTAGAAATTGCTTACACCAAGCTGGATTACGAGCAAGGAGATCCTGGCGAGCACCTCTGAACTCACAGCAACGGAAGCGGCGCAGATTGCAATGGGCTAGGCTCCGTCAAAATGAAGAAATTGAGGACGAAAGCATCTGGCAGAACTGCTTCTTCGTTGACGAAACGCGGATCAGTACACATCCAGATAACCGACGTGTCCGTGTCTGGAGAAGACCTGGCGACTCTGAAAGGCAGAGAACTGCCACTGGAACCATTCAGCAGGGCGGGAAATCAGTGTCCTTTTGGGCCGGGATAATGATTGGGGCTAAGACGCCCTTAATCCCGTATCAAGGCACCATGACCGGAGCCATGTACAAAACGATTGCAATCGATGGATACGTCAGACCATTCCGCATCAACCACGGGCGCCAATTCATAATGGTAGATGATAATGCGCCCGCACATCGAAACGGACGTGTTGATGCTGCTCTCCAGCAATACGACATCACCAGGTTAGACTGGCCTGCCGGCTCGCCTGACTTAAAGCCGATCGAGCATGCGTGGGATGCTCTTAAGCGAGCTGTTTGGAACCGTCAGCCACCTCCGCGAACAGTGTCAGAAATCAGGGCAGCTGCTATTGAAGAGTGGGACAGGTTACCACAAGAAATGCTAGATAACTTAATTCTTAGCATGCCCAGAAGGGTTTCCGCATGTGTGCGAGCCAGGGGAGGAGTCATTTTATACTAACTATTATTTTTTTCGTAATAAATTTTGTTTGTTTTTTCATTAATTCAAATTTTTCATTACATTACATTTAAGCCAAAATTGCATTTCCTAGCTTTTGTTAATAAAAAGTAAATAATTAATAATGATTCTTTTATTTACTTAGTGCATTTTCATTATAAAATCATAAAACGTAAACAGTTTCTTTAAATAATTTATATTTTAAAGAATACACCTGATTTTGCTACTGATCGTAAACTTTTTTTGATGTGTGTATAATATGTGATTAAGTTATCGAAACGGAGTTACGATAAAGCGTCCATCCGTAGACAAATTTTAAATACTGACAGTCTCATCCACACAAACCTACCTCAGGTTCTCGCGCCCACCGTGCCGTGTAAATAATAATTAATTTTATTGTAAATGCTTATATTTTATTGCGGGATTTGTCAACAGAGTGCGCGATGTATTTTGTAACTTGAAATATTTATTGGAGGTTACTTAATGTACTGCCTAAGTGGGCATGTGTATGAACGCGACTAGGATTTGTAGCTGCCAGGCATGTTAAAGGAGTCCTGTGGTGAGAAATAGAACTGGAATCCGAAACAGCTCGTTTTGCTCAACTATTGCTCTTGATTTTGTCTTGTCTTGTTAGTTTCGTGGGCGGATTTTGAAATTATGAGCTTTGAAATAGATCGAGCCGAGCTCATAGAGTAACTTGCCCATTGTCCTTGTCCCTAATTTCTAAATAAAATTGTAGCTTTGCTTTATTCTTTACTAGCTTTCCGCCCCCGGCTCCGCCCGCGTGGTTATATCGTGCCCAACTGTGGGATAAAATGTAGCCTATGTCCTTTCCCAGGCTCTAATCTATCTCTGTACCAAATTTCATCAAAATCGGTTCCGTAGTTTAGGCGTGAAAGACGGACAGACAGACAGAAAGATTTACTTTCGTATTTATAATATTAGTATGGATTAATTTGTATTGAAAGCTTCTACGCCATCATATACCTACTTTTCAATAAATATACACTTTGATCCGAAAAAATGAAATACATATACATATTTAAACATATAACTCACACACAGGCCTACACTAAGGTTTTCCCTAATGTCGTGGGACTCGTGGGTCCCTCGGAACATACACGATCCGAGAAAAAACATTTGCTTTTTTCAAAAATATTTGCCCCGACTGATGGGAATCGAACTCAGGACCCGACGATCAAAAGGCAGCGCCACTACCACTCGACCAATCCAGCCGTCAAAAATATTACTTACATTACAACAAAAACTGCTTAGCTATTAAATTCTTCCTAAATAATCGAGTCTATCTACATTATCAATAGTTCTAATAAAAACCCGAGTCTCTGTTTCTGGCAATAAAGAAACACTCGTTTGTCTTACAATATAAATAACATTACTCGTCGTTTTGCATGCAACCGTAAAACAAACAAACATAAATACATTCCTTTAATATTGGTGTGATTATTCCCGTAACATAAACACTGGGCGTAGGCGCCATTCTTGAATTTTTAAAGTTTTAATGAGAAAAAGAAACCGACGAACTTACAATGTGCCAGCTGCCAACTCTTCTAGGACTATCAGGTGATTAGGATGTGAGGGTATTGTTGTATTGTCGGCGCAAGGTTTTAACCGTGTGGTGATCGGTTGAGAATAACACCACCCCATCTCTTTCGTGGGTGTCGTAAGAGGCGATTAAGGAAACACAATGAGACCTGCCTCCTAATAATCCATCCCAGGCAACGACACTTCATTTTTTTCTGAATCTGAGGTGTCGTCCTATGGTCTCATGCGGTGTGGTAGGCTCTGTAAAGGGCCGTCTGGTTCGCGACCACCCTCCTACCGAAGTCCGACGCCAAACAGCTTGCTGTGTTCCGTCGGTGCGTGGGAGTACCAGTGCCTTTATAGGCATTTTCTGGGTTAACCCGCTCCATCGTCGACCTCATCTTTGACCTTATGGTCAAGATTGAGGTCAAGAGTTAACCCATCTTATAATAAAATAAATAAACTATCACTACTATACTCACGTTTCATCTTATTATCGTTCATTAATTCATTCTGAGGGTTGTTCAAGAGCCACATGATGGTCAGCCGCCTCCGAGAGAGATATAAGACGTGAGGGTATGTATATGTCACCGGAAAATTGTAAAAACCGTAATATCGCGGGAGATTTTAATTTCACTAGTGAAATTGTACTAGTGAAATTTTAATCTCCCGCGATATTACAATTTGCCTATTAAAATGATATATTTACGAAACTTTATAGACCGCTACTTAGGTGTTTTCTCATTGATTCGTTTCGTTTACGTTTTTCCGTCTTTTACTGCCAAAATTGCTCATATTTATTTAAATGCCCTCAAAATATCCCTTCAATACTGAATTTAAAAAATACAAATGAAAAATAACGATTACAAATTGTTTCTACTGATTCAATGTTAGGTTCTGTTTTCCATATGTATGTGGTACCTCGTTATCCCACTTTAAGTTGCAATTTGTACCCAACACATAGTAAAATAGTATGGCAAGTCAAAATATGTACTTACTAAACTATATAGACCCCTAACAAGACGGGTTCAGGTCTGTGGTGGTACCTTAATAAACGTCACACATTTAAAGCCCCACATCTATGCCAAGGCCCGTACTACAAAAGGAGACTAATATATTTGCATGCTAATTTTATTGGCTGAATAGCAGAAACATAATGTAAGAATAAGACCTCATTGTACCTGTTCAATGCAAATAAATATTTCATTTCATTTCGTTTCATTTTCATTTCATTTCATTTCATTTTCATTTCATATCGTTTCATTTCAAGTCTTGATCTATACTTAAGTATTGATTGTCTCTTTCTCTCAGTATCAACATGACAAAGACGACTGCTACTTAAGTATAGAATACCTAGATCAGAGTCTGAAATGCGTTCGTAATACCGACAGGTTCTTAGGTCTCTTCTTACTCACACAAATACGGAATCGGTTGTTGTTGTTTTCAATATTTATTTGGAATTACCTTTTCATGTAAACGTCTGTTTATATGGGTTTAAATTAATTACTTTAAATTAGTTGGCGAAACTAAAGGGGGCGATTATAAAACTGAACAACTTTCACCTAGGAACCCTTATAAAATAAATTAAAAATCGACTTAAGCAAGTTGTGGGGAAGCGAATATTATTTATACTAATATTATGACCTTTACGTAAAGTGCGGAGTTCTTTCTATAAGGAAATTGTATGTGATGCAATGTCTGCACAGGTTCCATTGTAACACTGTTCCTACACTATCAAAGACCAAAAAAAGGTTGACAGTGTTCCTAAGCCATTTTGTAAAAGTGAATTTGCAAAAAGACAGTATAACTACAATGCACCTAATCTATACAATAAAATCAACAAAGAGCTAGTGATAAGAGATAGTAATATAATTGAATTTAAGAAGAAGGTGAAAGATTGGTTGAATAAAAAAGACTATGACACTATAGAAAAGCTTTTTGACACAATTATTTAAAACACATGTAACAAAAATTCACGCACACACACATAAGCGCGCACACACACACACGCACGCACGCACACACACACACACACAAACACACACACACACACATGCTATTTAGTATGTAGTTTTAATTTTGTTCAGGGGTAGAAGACAAGAGACGTGTTACAATATTTGTACCTGTCTACTACGGTTTCAGTCTTCTTTCCTTAACTTTGTTTGTAATTAGTTTTTGTTGTTTGCAATTGTTTTTCACTGAGGAAGTTACTGCAGTCTGTAACACAGCTTTACTCAAAGCTAGCACAGGCTGCAGGGCTACAATAAAGATTTATTATTATTATTATAAAGGGGAAAGATTCGAATTTTTGTATGTAACGAATAAACTTAAAAACTACTGGACCGATTTCAAAAATTCTTTCACCATTAGGATGCTACATTATCCCTGAGTAACATAGCCTACATAATTTTCCCGAATTCCCACGGGAACGAAGTAACGCGCGGGAAGCTAGCACTTCCTAATTCAATTCTTTGGAGATTATGTTTTTCTGTTTAGGTAGTAGGCTTATTTTTTTTTACGCTAATTAATTCAAGCCAAAGCAATTAAGTACATTTCCACATTTTTTTTATTTTCTCTACACATTAAAAGCTGACGTACACTTTTTTTAAAGATACCTATAACTAAACTACTAATTTGCATACCCCCTACCGTCACCGTCTATACACACATCAATCGGTCAAATGTTACCAGCTGGTACTAGAATGTTAGATGCCACTAAAAATAACCGATCATCGTAAAATTAGCAATGAATACCTTCAAAGACCCCTGCCGACTAAAGGTCTCTCCATTCTACGGTCAGAAATAAATACTCATCTATATTGGGTGACTTAGTTAGCGTATATTAAGTAATCAGCCCACTAAACTGAATATCTTTTCTCGAGGAACATAATACTCAGGGCAAATTATAAAATAAACGTGAAATTTTTTAGCATACTGAAGCTTTTTTGGAAAATTATTTTTTTCATCGGAAAAAATTTTTTAATTTCATGAAGAGAATCACCTTATAAGTTACTAGCTTTCCGCCCGCGGCTCCGCCCGCGTGGACTACAGGTTATATCGTGCCCAACTGTGGGATAAAATGTAGCCTATGTCCTTTCCCAGGCTCTAATCTATCTCTGTACCAAAATTCATCAAAATCGGTTCAGCGGTTTAGGCGTGAAAAGGCAACAGACAGACAGACAGACAGACAGAGTTACTTTCGCATTTATAATATTAGTAGGGAGTAGGGATAAGTATAAAACTATTATCCCGTAACTTACCATTGTTTATATTTAATTTATAAATCTTATAATAATAATCACTTGTTTCAGGCGAAACCTATAAATGTGAGTATACTTACAAAATGAAGTAACATACTGAAAATGCATAAAAGTATTTCTAATCAAATATACTTCTATCCACCTCCTAAAGAGGGGGCAGTCTTACCGGTACCAAGCCACATTCATTTGCATAAGAACTATGTAACCGGTGAAGTCTAAATCTATATATCCATTTTTTCAAAGCATTACGAGTACAAACTAATAATACTGTTGAAAAAACTTGCTTACCATCTGATAGAAAACTGCTCATATAAATAAACTGCAATAACAAGTTTGTAAAACCAACTTGTTTTTGTGGCCCATTCAATGCAAATCAATGTAAAAATATATGAAAAATTAAGTTTCGGGCCGCAAAATAGCTTTGCATTCGACAATTGGTTTGGACTGGATTTAAGACAAACTGAAAGTTGAACAATTGGGATTAACTTCGTACCTAGTAATAAGTGTTTATAAGTAGAGCTCATGGAACGTAATATATTAAATTTAAATAAAGCTTGTATGAACTTCGCTTTACAATGATTTCACCTTTGTAAAAAGCCATTCACGGAGAGTTGTGACATCCGATACTTGTACAAGTTAAATTGGCTATTTATTTACAAAATAAGCTTGCCTATTTATCAGTAATTAATTGAAATTAGTTATTAACTAATTTGTTTTAAATAATCAGCTTAGAGTTCGTGTCTTGTAATATTTAATGAGATACAATTCCAAAATTAACAAATAAAGTACAGTCGAGGAACAAAAGGGTTCGTCACCTTAAGGCGGATTTTCGCTTGCACTATTGCAGGAATCAATTATGCCACCATTCCAGAACAAAAACAGTGCTGCTAACATTTAATTCAATGTGACGCATGGACTTAGTACTTTCTCTTATGTGACGTTTGCTATCAATTACAAGTTTGTCATCTAATGTCAATTTTCTCTTGCACTTGCGCAAGAATAATTCCCGCTAATTTATGATGAACTAAAAAACTTCTTTTGGTTAGATTTATGAACAAAACTAGGTGTTGTCATTTTTAATATCTGTCAAAGACGTCAGACATCATTATCTTTTGATAGCAAAATTCAAGCACTATTGTATAACATTTGCGAACTTTTATATGATATGATCTTCTTATTCACTAGCATTCCGCTCGGAACTTCGTTCCCGTGGGAATTCGGGAAAATTATGTAGCCTATGTCCATCGGGGATAATGTAGCTTTCTAATGGTGAAAGAATTTTCCAAATCGGTCCAGTAGTTTCGGAGCTTATTCAATACAAACAAACAAACAATCAAAGGAGAATGCCAGTCTTTATATGGGATTTGGGCTAGGTATTGTCCAGAAGTGAATGTTAGTGCATTTTGTTCCTTAGTCATATACCAGCCTGGAAAATGAAGATTATCTAAATCGATCCCTGGACTTCTAAGAAAAACGACTAATCACTTTTTTAAATCGTTTATTTACATAAATAATGCCAGGTAGACATAGCAAAAAAAGTTCACTCGAGTACGGTGAGTCATCGCTATTAAATCGCTAGACAAATACAGCTAGCCGGTATCGTAAACTGAGAAGCAACATGTAATGGTGTATTAAAAAAAACAATTTTTTTTAGCCTGTTATGTCCCACTGCTGGGCAAATGCATCCCCAACCCTTTTCCACCTCTCGCGTGAAAAAAAAATTACAAACAAAAAAAAAACGTTAAAAAAACATAATGTACACATAAAAAATATATAAAAACTAACATATAAAAACAGTAATATTTATGAGGACGCTTTCTTTTGTTTTATAAATAGGTATAGTGATATTTAAAAAGTAAGATATAATAAGTAACAAAAAAATATATAAAAAGTAAAAATAAAAAAAACTCAGGGACCGATTTTGAATTTTTTTTGATTTAGGGTATTAGATAGGATCAGGAAACCTCTAGTAAAACTTTCGTGGCTGGGCAACAATTTAAAAAAAAATAGCCCGAACACTGGCATTCTCCTTTTTCCTCTTTATAATCTTTCTCCTCTATTAAGTCTTGAGCTAAATCTATTTGAACTTTGTAACAGAAGAAATAAAGCAAAATTTTCTATGCAACAATTAGTTCTGTATCAAATCAAAAGGTAGGGCACGATAAAGGAATCAATTTGAAAACTGACGATGGTTTTCATTCCGTGACTGTAGAAATGCTAGATAGGGGTTCGTTTCATTTATTACGTAAGACGATTTAGGGGGGAGGGGCTTATCTAAGGGGAGGGGGATCGACCATGTCTTATTTTTTCTTACAAGGGGGTGGGAGGGAGTCTCGGTAGTTCTTACGTAAGATCACAAAAATGCGCAAAGTTAAAATTATATTTTGAAAAAGCGCGGGCAGTGATTAAAACGACATTTTATTACTACCAAAAAATAAAAATTACCTTTGTAAGTACAAATAAACATTTCTAAAAATTGGAACAATAAACATTTAAACAAACCTAACGTGTAAGTATTATTTTTTTCCTTTAGATTCTTATGTAATAAATATTAAACGGGGGGAGGGGGTCGCAGGGCATTTGTCAACGTCGGTATCGTATCGGTCTTAGCGATACTTGTCACTCCCTGTCATTGTCCCGCAAATGACAGCGACAAATGCTGACTCTGACATCAGCTGCCTTAAGGCGACTACAACAAAGGTAACAGCTTAAATCGAAAAATGCGTTAGCTACTAATCGAGAGTGTTCAATCACGAACATTTTGATAGCAAATTCAAGTTCCTGTGTGCATTTTGCTATCGTTTTTACAGCTTAAAAGATACACAATATTGGGTATTTAGAGGTGACTTTGTGAGCTTTTTCTATCGAACCAAAAGTGCTGAATCATGTTTTCAGCAAACATCTTATCTAGTTTATGTCCTGAATATTGCCGTTGTATTTTTTTTCCGTCATGCTTATCTACGCATCATAAAATCGTAATTTAGGTGCTGTAGTCGCCTTAAGTTAAGTTTCAAAAAAACGTAACCTTAAATGTAACGCAAGAAGTTTGCATTTATTTTGCATTCGATTGACGTTGACAAATAATCTTGTCCAAAATCAAACGCAAGGGAAATTAATCCTTCTATTTATACGAATAGGGTCCATTTTACTTGTGTTGATTTGGAAATCTGTACTCTAATGAGCGAGAAGTCTGATCGGTCGTAAAATTTCATGACTTCTAGACAATGTCACATTTTTTTAGCTAGAATTTATAGGATTAACACAGACAAAATAAAAAAGTTATGTAGTCAGTCCATGTCAGTTCCATACATTTCCTAATTATAGATACACATACATACACAAGCTTACGCCTATTTTCGACCTATCGATCTTAGTAATGTGACTTTGTCTAGGCCTCCAGAACAGATTCCCAGTATAAGTTAATTCCGCATTTCTCCGCCTACTACAGGCGATAAACGTAGTCTTCAACGTCCCATAACGTTGGATAGCCCGTAAAGAGCAAGATGAGTTCTTTTACGAGGCAGCTCCAAGTCGAATTCAATTTAGTATAAAGTCTTGATAAGGTCCCAGATCGTAAACCTTCGACCTGAACACACCTCAGTCATCCAGTCCTAATTCAGGTGTAGGGCCAATGCCCATATCCTTTTGGCAAAGGATCTCGGAGTAAATCCGAAAATAATTAGCGAGCTTTAAGTAAGTTAATAAGTATGGCTAATTAGAAAAAAGCTTAAGTTAATTTAGTTATTTATTTTGCAGGTTTTGTACCGAAAAATGACTACACTAAGAATACTTAAATTGAAACATCCTGAGTCACCACAAAAACGTAAAGCACAGTTAAGTGACAATTTCTTGCCTAATTTTACTTATTTTGTATCAAAAAAGTACCTAAAAGTCAAAAAGTAGTCGATTCTATTAAATAAAGAGAAAATAATTATTCGGCGCCAACAATCCTTACTATTCCTTACTAATCATATAAATGCGAAAGTAACTCTGTCTGTCAGTTTTTCACGCCTAAACTACTGAACCGATTTTGATAAAATTTGGTACAGAGGTAGATTAGAGCCTGGGAAAGGACATAGGTGACATTTTATCTCACAGCTGGGCACGATATAACCTGTAGTCCACGCGGGCGAAGCCTTGGGCGGAAAGCTAGTACACTATACATATAGCAACGAATAAGTTATAATTATAATAAAGTCCATACAAAAAAAAAGCCGTTTAACTGTTTTAGCTGTTGTGAAATGGAAAACATAGTTTACTTGATGACTTGGCGCCCTTATTAAATAAATGCCTATCTAGTAAGCGGAATGTAGGTGTAAGCGAATCTCTTGTAACCACTATCACTATTCAAAAAAATTCAAAAACATTTTTTCAGTTTTCCAAAAAGTTCTTGGGCAAGTGTAAAAGGGCCTTTACCTCAATCTGTCCCTGGAAGTGTCGTCGAAACTTTACGGCTATGGGCACGCAAATCGATTCATTACAATAAAATCTCCTTTAAGTATAAGAGAATCGATCTTACAGTAAACATGATATTGCGAACTATGGTGTTATTGTCTTAAAGTGTAGGAAATCTCTTTCAAGCCATTTTATTTTGACGAACTTTACGCTTCTTTCGTCGATAAAAGTTAAAAAAATAAGTTTTTGCCTTTTGCAATACAATATATCACTTTAAAAATTGTGCTGCACGGGGTACCTACTCGCTAGCAACACTGCAAGCAAAAATGCCGCGCTAAGCTATTAACGCTATGGGCGATTCTTTCACGGAAGACGTCATACACTGTTTTGCTGAAGACCCTCGAAAGTTACTTTTAAAGTAGCTATTGTTTAATTAAAAAAATATACCCATTTTAATTTATGTTTATTAACTAGGTACGAACCGGGATACGACCATGCGTCCATTCATACAACGACGCGTTTCGAAGACAATATTTGGTCGAAGTTAACGATAGCGAAACAAAATAACCATTTGATGCAAGTAGCGCTGGATCCTCGGTCAAAGTGACTCATTATCTCCCGGCCCAAATAAGTTAGGCCCGTATTACAGAAAGACTCAAGTCTTGTACTATACTTAAGTATTGATCGTGTCTTTCACTCACTTTCAAAATGACATAGACGACTGCTCAGAGTCTGAGTCGCGTTCTATGAAAGAAAAGTTACGTGTATTGACAATAATTCCCTCACGGTTCTCTAAATATTTAAGGATTGGCCTATACATATGTACAATACATTAAGGCCAACCCGAGATTCTCCAAGAATTAAGTGTCAGGTGTCTTTTAGTACACAATATACAAATTCATTTTATTTTACTAGTTCTAATGTCATATGCTACCATTATCGCTTTTTTGTTTTTTTTTGCTTTTTTCTTTCACAGGAAAGAGATACTTGACGTATGTTCTGTGTACGCACATACAAATTCTGTATTTTACTAAATGTACAGTATTTTAATCATAAACTTTGAGTTTGCTTTAAAATCAGATGCTTAAACTCTAAATATACGTATATAAATTAATAATAAGAAGTATTTGTTTATGTGAGAATCTTCAGTAAGCTATCTGATTTTATTTCGCGGAGCTGCATGTAAGTATGGACTTGTAAACAATGTGCGCAGGCGACGACAGGCGAGAACCAGACCGACTCATTACAGGCCACGAATAACAAAACCCATAGCTTCAGTGTTGTAAAAAACCCACTCAACACACACTAAACTGAACTCTCTGTCCGTTAATATAAAGATGATTTTACAATAGCGGAATTTTAAAGTTAAAATTGAACGTTTAATAGAATCTCAAAGCGGGAGATGCTATTATAACATATTACAGTGATTATTTGACAGTTTGAAAACGTTTACAGATTGTGGCTATATTGCTGGCAATCTGGCTTCCTGTTCTTAACGTAAACACTGTTTTGTGCTCCCGGCTCTCATCTCACAAGTGCGATGGTAGCTATTTCTAAAGTTATGAGAATTTTCGGTTAAATAATACAGCGAATTGTTTAAAATACACCTCTATTCAAGCTTTATTTAAATTCGGTACATTGGTGATTGAAAGCTGAAACAACTGATTCAAACAAGCGTTGAAAACACGTTTTTTTTAAAGCAATACTAATAGAAGGACTGAATGTAACTTTCAAGAACCAATAAATTAAGTCTACAAAAAACATACCTCTACTAAACAACTTCTACTAGTGCGTATAAAGTCCATTTTTGCCATATCTTTCACTCCACTTGGCGTATCCTTCGCAAAGCTGCAGTAAAGCCGAAAAAAGGTGTTCGGGCGGCAGATCAAGCTGTCGTAGACTCCTTTCGTCTCTGTTATCCCTCCGTCTCCTCCCGTAGGAAGCGAACTGAGGCTGAGGCTTCTTCTTAATCCCGGCGTTTATAAAAAACGTGGCTGGTTGCACTGTCGTAGGCACTGTGGTGTTGTAATACATCTGTTTTTGTTTGACAGCTTGGACTATTAAACAGAGTAAATATCCTCCGAACGCTAAAAAAGCCAACGTCGTCACAGACATCGCGAAGATGTTACTTATTTTGCTATTGCCATCATGTTTATGCCATACCTCTTGGTAGTCTCCTCTTTTGATCGGTGGCGGTGCTTGCAGGGCCATAGCTTGTGCTCCGAAGTTTTCATACACGGGTGTAGTAGCCGTGACGTTTTCATATTCATATTCAGTTGACACCAAATCTTGTAGAGAGTGCTTGAGTTGGAGTAACTTGTCTAAAGGTAGTTCGTTTAGAAATTGCACGTCTTCTTTAATTATGTCGGCTACTGCGCTGTGTAAAGCGCAGAGGAGAACAATGACTACAGCCATGGTGCGAGTGTGCCTAGTGATGTTGGGTTTCGAAATGGTCTTGAGATGGGGGCCATCATTGTGGTCGGCTGAGCGCGAAGTCAGCGGTCGCTGGAACCAGGTCGAGTGGCTCGTGTTGTCGCATGTTCCATTCAGATTCCATTTAGGCACTGAATACTTCACACTTATTATTTTTGGGCAAACAAAAATTGTTTGGGCAAACAAAAATATAAGATCAAAATTTGCTTGGACGTTAAGAAGCCTTCTTAACGAATGAATCTGAAAAAAGTTTAACTTTAAAGATTTGCGATAACGTTTAGTAAGGCAATATCTATGGTTTACAAATTATTATTTAGTAACATGCATATTTTACTACTCTACTCTCTACATTTGTAATAATGTCTTATTTATTAAGATTTCCGCGTCCATTGTTTGGACACCCTATTGTCAAGCTACATGTAAAGATATAAGTACCCACACTACGCTACAGGGTGTCCACAAATATATTTTTCTATATTCCCTCTCATCTCTGCGGTCGCAACACAAATACCCAACACGTATATAACTATTTTTAATAATAAATTAAATTGAAAGTCTTTTATCCATAATATAATACGGTGCTAATATAGGCACAGAGGCCAGCCATAGACATAGAAAAAATAAGTTAAATACCACTTGACTGGCTGTTGTCAAATCAAAAACGAGACCATTTGATTTTCGCCATTTTGGCGCTGTAGGCGGCAGCGACAGAAAACCGAACTCGACGTAGTGAGGCCAAAAGTCGATTAGTCGACAAACTATATGTATTTCCCAGCGGGGTAGGCAGTTAACTACAATCATGAAAAATAAAACAAATAAATGCGTTAGTTTCAAAAACAATAATATTTAAAGCTGTGTGTTACTTTATAAAAAGTTAAAGTATGTAATTTTTCAAAACTGGTACTCTTTTTTTCAGTTTTGAAATATTATTCAATAGTTCATAAAGCCTACTACCATCCCTTAGCGGGAATTGTGTCATGTTTTTATTAACCCTTATGTATAACCTTTACCTTGAACATTTTCTTCAAATATTGTAGGAACACTACCAAATTTTAACAATTTCCTACTTCCTATGAAACATTTATAGTTTTAAGTTGTTTTTACTAACAAATGGGCCACAGATGCTCGAGTTGTAAATTTAAGATAAAATAGCTGTGTTACTTTATAAAAAGTTAAAGTATGTAATTTTTCAAAACTGGTACATGTTTCTATCGTGACATGTTTCTAGTAACCCTTATGTATAACTTTTACCTTGAACAATTCTTCAAATATTGTAGGAACACTACCAAATTTTAACAATTTCCTACTTCCTATAAAACATTTAGGGTCAAAATGTTTCGAACATATTTCGTGGCTTTTCTTTGATGTCCAATTCTTCGAAACATTCATATTTTGAAGCCATTTTTTTTAAACTTCGTCGGTTGGAAATCTGTTGTAAGAAATTTGGTTGGATAGGTATTCTGTCTTACTGTTCTTATGAAGATTAGTAAAATCTTAAATATTTATCTAAAATCATTCAAGAGCGTGTCGAGCGACGCGCAATTTAATCAAACATTACTTGTTATCTTGAAAAGCTTCGGTACTAAGGTGTGATTACAGTTTTGTAGTATAAAGGGTCTCTTAGAAAATTGCGAGTAGACGGATATGGCGAAACTATAACTTTGTAGTCTACTAAATAACCCTCAAAAAGTAATCATGGGTACTCAACAAAATAAAAACGGTTTTGTTAGCCATTGTACGTAACATTAAGTAATATTTTACACTAATATACCTATAACATGTTTCTATCGACATTGTTTTTATCGACTGTGTTTGGAAGCACTAGCGAAATAAAGCGGGCGAATCAAGCGAAATTGAAAATGCGAAAATTGTATCTTTTATAGTCATTTTAACATTACTATGTACATACTTAGAAAAAGAGGAACGTCTTCCCGACAATTTCTAATCATTTAAAGTAGAATTAAGACGTTTTAAAACAACATTTTTTAATAAAACAGTTGGTAAAAAGACATACTGGTACATTGACCGATTATCTCCTTTTTTCTGTTTATATTTACAAACCAAGCATATTCTCATGGTCACAAAATGGAATATTAATAAAACTTTATACAAAAATTCACTTAGTCTTTCAAATTTTAACAAAATTTTCAAATATTTCAAATTGTTTACAATTCACTGCGTCAAGTTCCGTTCAATTTGTCAAAATTCCTGCGAATTTGTCACTTTCAATGTATCCTAGAGACAAATGCTGTAATTTATAGAGGGCTGCCAGTCCATACACTTTATGTCAGTGAGGCCAGCGCATCAGGTTACTCCATTTTGAATGCAAAACCGCTCTAATCACAACAGTTCAGAGTGCACGCGTGTGGTAAGCTGAGTTGCGGCCATCCGTACATACAATATGCTGACGCTTGATTCCCATAGGGTGGGCAGTGAAAATAATTTGAGCAGCAGTAACTGTGCCCAGCGCTCCCAAATTTCGATAAAATATAGTTTGAATTCGGTTTCTAATATAAATTAAATATGCGTAAGCTACATTACTTTTAAACTTAGTCTTTTCGTGTAAAATTAACAAACATCCATTTAAATAAATGTTTTTCCAGTATTATATTATAAATTTACAAATTGTATTATTATACAGACACGTAAATTATTGAAATGCTTTTATTACTAAGGAGTAGAGTAGTATTTGACTTTTCAAATTCTTGTAGAAACAAATCATTTGTAGAGTTAGAAATCACTAACCGTAGCGCCATCTATCCCGCTATCCAAGTAACTCAATTATCAACCATCAAAATAATTTCCACATTTTCCTTCATTTTCAAGAACCTATTACTAATATAGTAACTTTCAATATTTTTTCACAACATCCTATATAGTTTTAGAAGCACAATCGCAAAATTTTCTGCTCTGATGCGACGTGTTGCGCTTGCGACGATGGTTACTCGACGTAGCGAAGCATGTCGCGCGCTGATTCGCATTGTAGTGAGAGCTGTCGCCTCGAGATGGCGTCACCAGTATTATGCTTACTCGTGTTCACGCTATTTTGTGGAATTGGAAGCGGAAATCAGGAACACGCGCGGGAAGGGTTTATGGACCACTTGAGCAATGGGATGAAGTTTGCAAGTAATTTTCTTGGTGAGTAACCCTATTTTTATAGATCTAAAGCCAGTGTTCACCAAATATTTAACCAACGATTAGCAGCTAACCAGAGATTTGACAATGTCATTTTCATACATTTTTTTTGACATTTTGTCTGATTAGCTTCTAACCGCGGTTTAACCGTTGGTTATATTTTTGGTGAACACGGGCCTTAGTAACAGAAAACAGGACTAAGGTCCAATTTCACCATACTCTGTTAGTTAGTTAATCCACGATTAAGAAGTTAATCAGACAAAACGTCAAACAAAAAGTATGAAAATGACATTGTCAAATCTCGGGTTAGCTGCTAATCGTCTGTTAAATAGCTAAAAAGAGCATGGTGAAATTGGGTTTAAGGCCAGTATTACAGAAGAAGACTTAAATTTTGATCTATACTTACGGATTGATTGTATTTTCGTCTCACTATCAAAATGACAAAGACGACTGCTACTTAAGTATAGATGTGAGACTGAGTCTAGTTCTGTAAATTCGGACCTAAGACTGCTAAAGCTATTTAAGCTAAAGTTATCACATTATTGAAATGAATAGATTTTTTTATAATAAACATATTTAGAAGATAGCGATTAATTTCTCTTTCTTCTATTAGTGTTATGGTGAGGGTGACATTCCATAAAACCCTCAATAGAATAGAATAGAATAAAAAAATCTTTATTTTATAGGACATTCAGGATGCCACTTAAAACAAAGTCAAGATTACATGAAATACATACCAAACAAACATTAAAGGATTTAAATACATACATACGCATTCGTTCTATTGACCCTACTGACTCTACGCCTATTCGCAAAGGTGCAGTGCAGCAAAGGTGCAATAAATAATGTTTGATTAAAAATTCAAAATAAAAACGAAGTACTATACTAGCATGAGAATGAATAATCCTTTAAAGCAGACTAACAGACACAAAAAGTTTAAAAAATTTACAAAAGTAAACAAAATGTATAGAAGGTGGTATTTTATCTCTTTCAGGAAAACCTGCCTTTTTGTATTTCTTATTGTTTGGTCTAGTTACATTGAACGTATTTTACAGTTCAGTGTACAAAAAGCTCGATACATTAGATTCTGTAGAGTTGTTATTTCGTCCGGATTAAGATCAAATCAAAACTAAGTTTTATCAACCGACTTCAAAAAAGGAGGAGGTTCTCAATTCGACTGTATGTTTTTTTTTTTTTTTTTTTTTGTATATTTGTTACGCGATTACTCCGGCAACTGTTGTCCGATTTTCAAAATTCTTTATTTGTTCGAAAGAGTATACTCCTGAAGAGGTCCCATATAAATTTTATCGAAAATGATTCAGCGCTTTTAAAAAAAATCAACAAAAACAAAATATACTACAAACTAGAACATCATCTAAATAAATGAATGACATTTATGTTTGTAGTTATTTGCTAATAGGCATTGTAGTCCGCAAAAAACTAGATATCTACTTTGTGCGAACTGTTGTTGGGATTGAAGTCGGTGACTCATACGTTTTTAACGTGGAAAATTATCATGAGTAAGCGAGCGTGGTTCTATTCCGTAAATTTATTTTAGAATCTCCAATAGTGGGTAATATACCCACTATTATATTTAACATATTGTTAAATATAATACCCATCTTCTTACCGTGTAGGCATTGTCAAGTGTGTGGCGAACTTGACTAGCCGGGCCTGGTGTCAGAGTTTTTAAACCGCCAAATGGCCTCTTTTAACGACGTAAAGTCAATCGACAACAGCCGCGGGACCGCCGACTTAACGTGCCCTCCGAAGCACCATGATGAATTGTCACTTTGGTCACCCATCAGATTCCCTACCACTGTCTATGTTGCTTAGCCTCACTAATCGGTTCATATCAGTGAGAGCCACTGGCTATGGAGCGCATCATAATACCCGTAAACTTGCACATTATAAAACAATTGAATGTTACAAAGATTTTTTCCCTCCATTCCAGGATCAGAATCAGTGGCCCAGAAAGTAGCTGAATTCGTCGTCCGTGCATTTCAGAACACCAACAACCCTCACCCGAAGCGTCGACCACAACCTGACGCAAATGTAGACTCCTCCTCGTATGAAGAATTATACGAGAAGAAACCTGACCATGATGTGAACGAAGTGCCGAACCCTATGACTCCTTTGAAGCATCTTGTGAGGTTGTTTGGACTTCAGCCCAACCAGATCAGTGCTGTTGCTGTCAACGCTTTGGTGTTCGTCGCGCAAATGGTAAGATTTTTCTTACGATAAACTTCGCTCTAGGTCTTTGTCCTGTTTAATGTTTAGGCTTGATAATCCAGATTTTGGTAGTTCACAAATTACAATAGAGCCATTGCTATCTGACCCTGCTAATAGGTAAACCTGCATATCTAACATAGACGCGTACAGTGATTTTATCACAGGTATGTATCTCGTTCCACCCTCTCGCTCTATTGCATAGCGTCATTATGGAACAGGTATAAAGACATCGACATGACAAAATTATTTCACGCGTCTGTGAATGGTACAATCAATTCACTGACGCGTGACATATAATGTTAATGTAGATAGTAAGCAATCTACATAATATTAGTGTAATAAAGAGGAAAGATTTGTATTTTTGTATGTAATGAATAAACTTAAAAAGTACTGGATTGATTTCAAAAATTCTTTCACCATTAGGATGCTACATTATCCCTGAGTAACATAGGCTACATAATTTTTTCGAAGCCCCGAGCAGAATGCTAGTTATCAATAATTTGGTCAAGATATTAAATAAGAATACTTACATAAATGCTTAAAATTTTGCAGAACAAAAACTGCTGCTGATTCACAAATTCTTTATAAACTAAACATGGTGGGTAAAATTATGAAGGTTTTTTTTCTTCAAAATTCCAGATTTCTACCTTCCTAGCGGGACCGAGGCGCCCAAGCAGACCTTTCCGGAACGACGACCCAACCTCATGGATTCTGAACAAGAACTCTCGCAAACTCCAGGACCTCATAGCCGCAGCCAAAAACGAGTCTTTAGCAGACAGCATAGAAACTTTATTCGAAGAGCAAGCTTCTGGAGAGGAGAGCAGTTGTATAAGATTGCTAATATGCAAAATTACTCCGTTTGTATACAGAATGCAAAAAGCTGTGTTTGGCAATGAAAGTGTAACGGATTTTGAAAAGAATCTAAAAGGATCAGCTATTTTGTACCGCCATCTGCCGACGGAGGATGAAATTAACAAGAGAAGTGGATACTGCGAGCAGAAACATAGAGATTGCGATTTGAATGAAGTGTGATCAGTTTTATAGCCCATATTTTTTTTTAATATCTCTTTATCGTCATAGTAAGAATAAGCCTGTGTTTGTTCTGTCTTATAGGACCTCTTCTAAGCTAAGATTTGCTCCACTCAACTGAGATTGAACTCCGGCATTAATGGCAGTTTGAAAAATAAACATAATAAATGCTACACACTCAAAAGTCTACACTAAGGTTTTCCCTTGTATCGTTGGCCCTTTGGAACATACACAGAGAAAGCCACAAACACCCATGGCCCGTTACTAACACTCGACCAAACCGGCTGTCATATTCGTTTAATGATTATTACTACCTAAGTAGATAAGTTTAATAAATGTTATACCTACCTACATATTACTCGCCTCTTCTTCCTGCCAATTTAATATAATGTTTAATTTAAAAAGTGATTTCATTTCTCACGTGAAAGGAACTAAGATACATAGTATCATTAAATATACTTACTTACATAACACATTTGTAGGGGCAATGACCGGACGCGGAATCAATGTATAGTTAGACAACATTTAAATGGCTAATTTTTAATTAGAATGTTACGTAACTAATGTATTACTGTAGACTGCGTGGGGCCAGTCGGATTCAAGCTGTTCTGTGACAGACAATTGGCATATATTAATTACTAGCTTTCCGCCCGAGACTTCGTTTCCGTGGGAATTTTTGGAAATTAGGAAGCCACTGTCACCAGTCCTGGATTTGTCAATAGGCCGTATAGGCTGCGGCCTAGGGGCGGCAGATTCCATCCATCCTCACAAACTGTTAAGTTAAAATTGGGTAAAATAAATTAAACTAGTTAACGAAAATTAAGGATTTGAATTAACCCGTAAAACTGAACAACTTTCTTCAAGGAACTATAACGAAGAATATAAAAAACATATTGCCCCTGCAGCTGATTTGCGTTTGTAAGGGCAATCAAACATTTTCTTTTAATTTTCTATAGATTTCCTTTCATAGAGAGAATCACCATCTAAAGTTTCCCTTACTACTTAATTATAATATTTATAATAATAGTAGGATAAGAATACACCGAATTTTATGTAGATCTCAAAACTGCTGCTAAGTTCAAAGCTGGTAAGAGTTCTTCATCATCGGAAGAATGATAACATTAACACATACGTAACATACATATACAGGGCTTTAGGTAAATCTCTTTCAACCTCTCGGGTTGTTAATCGGTCTATGAAACTGAACAACTTCCCCAAGGAACATAGGTCAAAATACGAAAAAAAAAATTTTGATCTCCCATACAAAATGCGCTATATGCTGATGAAGTTTGTATGGGAGATCAAAATATCTTTTTTTCGTACTTTGATCTATTATTGGGGAAAAGTGGTTCAGTTTCATGGACTGATTAACCAGCCGAGTGGTTGAAAGAGATTTACCTAAAGCCCTGTATACATACGTAATATTAATATACAGGCATAAGTGATTTCGGTTGCCGTGGTACTTTTTAACTCTGGGAACTGATATCAATATTAGCGTAAATCACATGAATGTCTTAAGTGCTTATCTACACTGATATTTTAGATAAAATATTTAATTGTTGTTTGTTTGCATAGAATAGGCTCCGAATCTCCTGGACCGATTTGAATAATTCTTTCATCATTAGAATGCTATATTATCACTGAGTAATATAGGTTACATCATCTTCCCGGATTACTACGGGAACTAGTGTAATTATAAAATTGAATGACTAAGGCCCGTGTTCACCAAAAATATAACCAACGGTTAACCCGCGGTCAGAAGCTAATCAGACAAAATGTAAAAAAAATGTATTAAAATGACATTGTCAAATCTCTGGTTAGCTGCTAATCGTTGGTTAAATTTTTGGTAAACACTGGCCTAAATGAGAGATCTCAATTAAAATAAAATCGACCTCCAAATATCGGTACAAACATAATAATAATAATAAACGCTAGACACTCAAAGGCCCACACTAAGGTTTTCCCTTGTGTCGTGGGTCCCTTGGAACACACATAAAGACAAACACAAACACCCATGACCCGAGAACAAACATCTGCTTTTTACACAAATGTTTGCCCCGACTGGGGATCGAACCCAGGACCCGCCGATCAAGAGGCAGCATCACTACCACTCGACCAAACCGGCCGGCAAACATAGTACCTACTTAATAATAACGTTTTACTTCAGCTACTTCAATAGTAATTAGGGCCGCTTTAGCATAAAAAAATGTTAATCGACATTAATTGAAAATGTAGTTATCGAATCTTATTAACAAAACTAAAACTTTAATTAGGTACCTACTAGAATAAAAATAATATTTATTTATTTATTTTATTATAAGATGGGTTAACTCTTGACCTCAATCTTGACCATAAAGGTCAAAGATGAGGTCGACCAAGGAGCGAGTTAACCCAGAAAATGCCTATAAAGGTACTGGTACTCCCACGCACCGACGGAACACAGCAGGCTGTTTGGCGTCGCACTTCGGTAGGAGGGTGGTCGCGAACCAGACGGGCCTTTACAAAGCAACACCGCATGAGACAACAGGACGACAACTCAGATTCAGAAAAAAAATTAAGTGTCGTTGCCTGGGATGGATTACTAGGGGGCAGGTCTCATTTGTGTTTCCTTAGTCGCCTCTTACGACACCCACGGAAAGAGATGGGGTGGTGTTAATCTCAACCGATCACCACACGGCAATTTTTTAATATAAGTACCTATTGAGAAAATATATATGTAGTGTAAATTATCTTTAAATATAAAAAGTTGTTGTCATTTAAAAAGAAAGTTGTTCACCGTTGTAAAGTAACTGTGTAGTAATTTATTGTATTTAATTAGGTACGCTTTAAACCACTTTGTGCGTGTTTACCATCTCATTAAGCTCGTTAAAAATTGACAATACAACGTTCACTCAAAGGCCTACGCTAATATTTTTTTGTTCTTCTTCTTATCGTGTAGGTATAGTCAAGTGTGTGGCGAACTTGACTAACCCTGGTGTCAGAGTTTTCAAACCGCACTATGGCGTCTATTTTTTGTTATAACACTCACAAACAAAATACAAACAAACAAACGTTCGTTTGTGAGTTTGACACTCACAAACAAACAAACACCTGTAATTTGTATTAGTATCTTACAATTAAGTGCTTTTGA
This sequence comes from Aproaerema taeniolella, assembly GCA_949987775.1. NCBI lineage: Eukaryota > Metazoa > Arthropoda > Insecta > Lepidoptera > Gelechiidae > Aproaerema > Aproaerema taeniolella. Next base: position 6,217,015 of record OX465259.1, on the reverse strand, counting down.
CTCTCTAAAATAAAGTCCGAAATTGTTGCATTTGTGAAAATTGTATAGAAATGCAAGAGCATTGCCAGCACGCAGGGAAACAAAACACAGCTTTAAAAAAAAAATCTTAAGCTATTCTTATTCGAATGTCAAATTTGACATTCGAATCGAGCCGAACGCTGTGAGTCGAAAGCATTCGAAAACGGATCGAATTTCGATCCGTTCTCGATAGTCGAACGCTCCTGAATACCCCTGCTGAATAGGTAAAATGGTCACCAATGTCGTTCAAGACACCATTGATTAGTGGAATAGGCCTCCTGGTATTTGAAAATTAATCGACTTCTGATATGACTGCATAATAATAGCTGTCACCATGGCACAACAGGTCAACAAAAAAAATAAGTCACGAGAAAGTGAACGCGGGGCAATGACCTCCGAATTCGGAGGTTCCACCCGCGACAATGTTTTGTTTCTTATGCTCTTTGTACTATGATAGATAGACAAAAGTGACCTTATTGTATTATGTTAAGAGCTATGACAAGTTTGATATTGCTGTTACAAGTTATCACACATTCTTATTCATTATTATAAACTGATAATTCTAATAAAACAAATTGAGTTTTATCAGAAAACTATTTTATTTTGAGAAAACATCCAGCCCATATTTTGGCCTAGAAAGTTGTCTTTTAAAGGCTAACCAGAAGATATTTTGGAAGCCTTTTTAGAAACTTTATGTTTATTATGAGATGTTACGTAAATATTTAATAATATAATTAATTAAAAACTGTAACTTATCCAAAACGAAAATGCACTCTGACGCCAATCCAACAGTGTGAAGATTTTCTTTTACTTTAAAATACATACAATATAAATATGTCCAATTAGCTTCGCGCGGTTGCCTCTCCAAAACAAAAATAAAACTTTTAATTTAGAAGCCAAGAACGCAGATCTTTGCACACGAAGGGGCAAGTGAAATTTCGAGCTAAAGATATATGTTTTGTAAATTATAATGATAACTTTTATTTTAGAGAGTAGATGAAATTAAAGTTTTGGTGAAAAGGAAAACGAAAGTACTACAATAACTATCTAAATAAAATTCCACACGAAATGTCGCGTTGAAATCTTTTCTATGGAACTCAAGTTCCTTACATTAGACATCAACGAGTTCACATGATTTATTTTTTTATTCTTTATTTATTGTTCATGACTTTCCTAGAATGTAAATGTCAGTTCTATAGTGCCTTAAACTATTCAAACTTACCACTACTTTGATAAGGTAATCTCATTTGTCGCCCCAACCTTTTTTTTTTAATTTTAAGATGGGTTAACTCTTGACCTCAATCTTGACCATAAGGTCAAAGAGGAGGTCGACGATGGAGCGAGTTAACCCAGAAAATGCCTATATAGGCACTGGTACTCCCACGCACCGACGGAACACAGCAAGCTGTTTGGCGTCGGACTTCGGTAGGAGGGTGGTCGCGAACCAGACGGCCCTTTACAGAGCCTACCACACCGCATGAGACCATAGGACGACACCTCAGATTCAGAAAAATATGAAGTGTCGTTGCCTGGGATGGATTACTAGGAGGCAGGTCTCATTTGTGTTTCCTTAGTCGCCTCTTACGACACCCAGGGAAAGAGATGGGGTGGTGTTATTCTAAACCGATTACCACACGGTTTAAAACCTGCATCCTATCTAGCCTCAAACATTGTAAGATCTTGTCTGGTTCGTACCGGACATACCTATCTGTTTAAATATGACAAATGTCGTTAACTACCTGGTAAAGTCTCACAACTTGTAGAATCCACTTTTTTCATCAAATATTAGAATTCATTTCATCGGATGTGTCCAGATCGCCACCTATTGACATAATAAAACTTAATAAATGTCACAGCAAACAGAAGATAAACAATTAATTGTGATAGAAAATAGAGGGTTGTATTATTGAATTGATAGGGATACAAATAAGTAGGGAGTTGATGATCATTTATTAAATAATCGCCCAATCAAATAAACTTTTTTTTAACATATGTAAATGCAAACACAAAATCCGCAAACCATTCAAAACATCTGACGAATGCACTAAGTAAGAGCTATCAGACAGAGTTGTGAATTAACTAGCAAGACGTCAAACAATTCGTTACCGAATTCGGCAAATAAACCGATAGAGATGTTCCTAAGAATGTTAACATTAGTATGGATTTTATCGATATTATTTTGGAAGAACTTCCTAAATTTTGTCGAAGTCCTAAACTTTCCTGTTGGTATCCCTATTTATACTACAAATGTGAAAGTTTGTATGGATGTTTGTTTTTCTTTCACGCTCAAACGGCTGGACCAATTTTGATAAAATTTGCTGTGGAGGTAGCTGACACCAAGAATTAACATCTAGGCTACATAATTTTCCTAGTTCCCACGGGAACAAAGTTGTTAATACTTTAGATTAAGGGTTTTCGTGAATACAATATACTTTTTCATTACTCTTACTCGGAAAGTAGGTCTGAAGTTGCCTGAGGAGCGAGTTGAAAGTAATACTTTTTAACTCTAGGGAGAACCGTTTTCAACTGACAGCTGTCAAATTATATATATAAAATGTTACCAATTTCTATACAGCAACTCAATTTCAGCGCGATATAAAATTGAAATTTTAAATTGAAATATATTATAAAGATATTTTTAATAAGTAAGCAACCACAGATCACAGAAACTAAAGGGAGATATGAAAAAGGGGCGGGGCCGGTGTCGCAGCAATATGCGCAAAAACAGAACACATTGCTTGCGATAGCAATGATCCCACGCAGGAGATAATATTTGTAACAGTTTACAATGCTTACGTATCTAGTACTAAAGATTATTCGAACGTTGAGTACCGATACCGATATGGATAATGAGCACATTCATCAAGCTAACAGAATACATTCAATCGCGTGGTACGGCCGCTGCTCGCGACACTGGGTTTCGAACTCGGCGCATTAATTGGCATCTCTCTGAATGCTTACGTAGTACTAAAGATTATTCGAACGTTGAGTACCGATACCCCAATGGATAATGAACACATTCAAGCTAACAGAATACATTCAATCGCGTGGTACGGCCGCTGCTCGGTGGCTAGCGACACTGGGTTTCGAACTCGGCGCATTGATTGGCATCTCTCTGGATCTCTATGTAAGCAACCCTAGTGAAATGGGTTGCTTACTTATTATAATTTACTTTTAACTTAAAGTAACTTAGATTTGGGTAAAACTTTTCAATTATAACAATGAAAAATAATGGTTGAATAGCTGGCCGGTCACAGAAAAATCTGAATCAAAAAAATCAGAAAAATCCGATCTTCATTTGTTTTTTCGAGTTGTAGAGTTTTGTTTTATACTAGCAGAGATTTGTATTTTTTTTTCCTTGTATTCGTAATGAAAAGTACAGTGTTTACTTCGGGTAAATAAGTTACTTTCACCCTTAAAGTAAAAAGTAACAATGTACTAAGCTATAAAAAAATCTTGTTTTTGTTCAAAGTTGTTTGTATTTTTAATATTTAAGGTTTAGGGTTTTTGTAAATGCAAAAGACTTAGCTGCAAGAAAATCAAATAGACTGAATATATCGTGTTTAGTAACATATATAGTAAAATGATAAAGTATAGAAGAATTTAAAAATAAAAGCGATGACCACCGCTGGATATAGGCCTACCGTATACAATAGAGACCCAATGAAATCGATCCGCACAGACCCTTCCTAGTCTGAAAAAAATCGCAAAGTCTTCTGACCAGCCGGTTTCACATATTTCTCTAGCCAGCACTAGCAGACGCAGTTTCATAATAGATGACGCAATAATTAGATAATAGATCAAAGGCCTCCACTCGTGGGCAAGTAATTACGTAACCGAATGCTTAATTTGGCAAAGTGTACAAGCAAGTGAAATGCTCTGTGATAGCATAGTCTATACATAAATGCCACGCAACGCACTCAAAAGACCAGTATAGTAGTTTTCCCTTGTGAAATGGGTTGCTTGGGACACAAATAAACACAGACAAACACTCAGACCTGAAAACTATCATCAGAGAATTAATCGACTTTTGCCCTGACCGGAGAATCTAGCACAAAACCTTTGACTCAGAGGCTGCACCATTACCCACTGAACCGATTGTCTATGGTCCGTATTACAGAACACCACTCAGATTCTGATCTATACTTGAATAATAGCGGTCGTCTTTGTCATTTTGATAATGAGAGAAAGATACAATCAATAGTTAAAGTATAGATCAAAACTTCAGTCTCTTTCTGTAATACGGGCCTATAAATCCGATAAGGGACCATCCATAAATTACGTCACACGAATTTCATGATTTTTTGACCCCTCCCCCCTCCTTGTCACAGCTGGTCACATTTGTAAGACTCCCCCCCTCCCTAGCGTGACGTCACATATTTTGCATATTTCCATTTTTTGTAATTTTTCAATAAAAGGAGTACTTAAGTGTTTTTTTTTTGGGAACTCAAAACTCATTGTCTCAACCAAAGTAAAAACGTAAAAAGAGTGCTTGGGACTGAGGGAGTTAAGCTTGTCGTTAATAGTTAACGCGTTTTGAAATGTGACGTCACGAAACTTATGACCCCTCCCACCCCCTTGTCACACAATGTCACACTTTGTCGACCCTTAACGTGTGACGTAATTTATGGATGGTCCCTAAGTAGGTACTACGAGCAATATACGTGAATCAACCCACTAATTGAAATTCACCCAAGGAACATAGGTACTTCGGTTGAAATAAGTAAAATGTTTTCCACACTTAGGCAATCAGCTGATCGAGTTCCTTAGGGAAAGTTGTTCAGTTTCATAGGGAGAATCATCTCCTAAAGCTTCGCTGAGTAGGTAATTTAAAATCTCCCCATATGTTCGGTGTAATCGCATTATAATGTAGGTAAATATAAACAACACGTAGCCGGGCATATACACATATAGCACACAAAACTATATATATATATATATATATGTATATATATATATTTTAATACTTTATTTCAATTAAAGATTACAATGTTTAACTTAAAACTAAAGTCGCCAAACTACAACGATAAGATACGTTAAGTTTGGCATGACATATCTTTTGCGATAGTAACGTCTTCGAAGCGCAGTTGCATATCCTGCCCTGCAGCTTGAGTACGATGGTGATAGCGCGCGTAATGCGCCGCGGTCCAATATCAAAATGTCAACATTGACAATGCCAGAGGTCGAAAAAGCCTTTGCGTGGGGTCCTCGCGCAATCAAAGTGAAGTTTTAGCGAGTTTGTCGCCATAGTGCTCGAGCTGCTGCTGTTGTCTTTATAGTACACACACAGGTGAAATTAAGATCGTTAACAAAAAGGTTGATTAAACAGGTTTATAAGACATGGTTTCTGTTTGAAATGGTACCGTTATAATTGTAAATCAAAACGTGATTCAGGTCACCAGAATGAACACGAATGAAAAAAATTTAAAAAGTGATTGTTGATGTCTTTTGTATGAAGAAAATAAAAAAGTATAAACTGGTGAAATAAGAAAATAAAATAAAGACGAGCTTTGAATGTTTTGATTCTTATTTTTATGAAAAAAAAACGTAGACACCTAGTTTGTATCTTCACGAGATACACATTGTAGAGTAGGTAGGTATTCTAAGTATCAGAATCAATAAAGTATAAGTAGTTTAAAAAAATGCAGCACGTATTTGCTCATTTTCTGTATTGTTGGATATAACTAATAAACATTTATATTTACCTAGTTTCATCTTATTGTGAACCAAAACTGTTGCAAGCAAATCGTATAATTCGTCCATTTTCAAACAGTGTTGTCGTATTACAAGATTTTGACATTTGGATAAACCATTTTCCAAAGATTAGGCCATTTTCCAAAAAGTTCGCGTCGGCTGTTTGTAAACGGTATTCTTCATGCTGCGTACCTAACATACGATTAATTTTACAATCTTGGTACGGAAATTTGTAAACGGTACCACTAATTTCCTGCAATTTGGGAAATGACAGCCAGCACTGACTTGAACACAACACAGGAATTTCTGTTTGGGACCACCGGCTCTAGGCAATACCCAATTAGCAACTTCTTACTACTTGTATTAAATATTATCTTCTGATGATTATGAAGTAATTTCAGAGTGATTGTTTCACTAAGCTTTCCTGTTTGTTCTAAATTTTTCTTTCTCCTTTCCTCAATTAAGCTGGAGGTGAACGGCCGTAACACTTATTCGTATAATTTTGTCTTGTAATCAAAATTTGGTGCTTTTACGTTGTCGGCGCCGCGCCGAACACTTTCTCTGATTTTTTATCGCGAGTCATGCCTCTGTGGGATTTCATCCGATTTTCTGCGTACTTGGTTAATAAATTGATAAAGACTATTATTAGACGGCACAAATTCGTATTCGTGTAGCTGACCAATTATATTACTGACATTAGTGCGTAAGGTGTCTGGGGTTAAACATTAATGGCCTTTTTTATTTCGAAAATGGCACGGCAAAATTGTAATACCATTGCCTCCTATGTAATAGTAATACTAGAAACTGAGAACATAAGGGGCAATGGTAATTCAAATGTTGAAATGCAGTGCCGTGCCGTTCGAATTATAAAAAGGCCATCTCAGATAAAATATCATTTGAAATCAAATAATTTGATTACTTAGTGATGGCGATCCAACGATTACACTGAGCGTCTCCAAGCCAGCCTCCATACGTGAATATGGGCATGGCTTACAATTTTACAATGAACATGGACACTATGGACAGTCATAGGCTGTTATAACAATACTACCTAATCTTTGCTCCTACGAAAATTAAAAACGAAAGGAGATGTACATGAAACTGTTAGCAGATGCTGCGAAAAGCATCTTAACAACTTCGACACTAGTAAATATAAGAAATAAATGTTAGCGTTATACATACTTGAACATATATACACAGCGATTACGTATACCAATATACGTCGTGGAGGTACTAACTGACGAGCTTTCCTCAGCGTCCGGTGAACTTTCTTCACTTCACACGCTGCTTGCTTTTCGCTTCTCATATCAAATCCGACATTTTACTTCTACTACAGCAAGGAACTTAATTTTTAATAAATACTTAATTCAATTTTCAAATGTTTTTCTTTTGACTATTTGAATGATTTTCAGAATAGGTAGCTTCTAATTTATTTGTCGTAAGATGAAGAAAAAAATTCGTACTGAGCATCTTTTAAGCGCACCGCTAAGGAATAACATTCTTTGACTGCGTCTATATTTGCGGGCTCATACAGGGTGAATTGGAATTAGAGCATAACCTTGTAAGTGGATATAGTACAGGTCATTTACAACAACTTTTGTAAGAACACCCGTATCACAGAATAAATAATAGTCCCATATGCAAAAGTGAACCAACTTGAAGTTATATATTTTTTTGTTTTTTTTTTGAAAAAATTGATAAAAATTTGAAAATAAAAAAGTTTACAAAATTTCGATATTTTTTTTATTTATTATCTTGTCTATTACGTTCTAGTTACATGTCAGCATAATTAAATTTACATTATTGGCATTATTCTAGGCACAGTGTTGCAAATTGCAAAATTTTTGTATAGTTGTTAGGAAAAAAAGGTCGTTTAAAAATAAACTTACTATGACACTTACTCTGCGTATTACAAAAATAACATCTACGTTTCTTAAGCTTTCAAATAAGGTATAACACTCTGGCATAGATAGTCTAAACTTAAAGTTGTTGCAAATGACCTGTACTATATCCTCTTACGAGGTTATGCTCTAATTCCAATTCACCCTGTATAACCCGAATCTCTTTAAAGTTCGAGTCAATATAGGCATGTATATATAACAACTAGTTACTTACTCTACTTCACAACTTAGCAGCTCTAGCACGATAACGACAAACTTGCGCTCGGATCACGCTGAAACTTCACTTTGATTGCGCGATTGTCCCGTGCAAAGGCTTGCTCGCGTTGTCAATGTTGGCATTTTGACACAGGACCACGGTGTTGTCGCGGCGCTGTCACTATCGTACTCGATCTGCTGATGTTATATCTCATATTAACATGTTATCTCTTATTAAAATCAAAAGTTTCCCGCTCGGGTTTCATTTGTTTTTCTGGAGTATACTTAAATTGACTTCGGCTTCATCAAATATCCGTGGTCATATAGCTACAATTTCACGCTCGGCTCCTCAAAAAAATGATAGTTCACGGCTATCAATTGTTACAATCTACAATTATCTCTGCCTCACGCACTGTTTGTTGACCTACTGCACTCCAAACTGGTTGGAAAATATAATAATTTATTAATTTAATTTGTAAGTGCGACAATCTGACAGTCAACGTGTCTTTCATTGCTCTGACACTCTTAGTTTGTCCAGTTGGAGTCCAAATTGGCACAACAACTAGCCGTTGGTCGGTTTTGGGCATTTACGTGATATTTAACTTTCTTTTTGTCTTCTTTTTATGTCTGCTAACACTACTTATTCTGTGTTCTAAAATTCATAACTCCTGTATTCGATATTTAAGTCTTACATGATAGGAGCTTTTCGCCAACGACTTCGTTCGCGAGATAAAGTCGCCCATTTTCCTCCAGCCCTCCAAGTATCCCTGTGCAAAAGGTACAAACAAACAAACACACTTTCATATTTATAGTATTACTTATTTCATTACTGTGAAGTTTGCTGTGTGTTCTTGAGAACACTTGCCTTATACCCTCAGTCAATATATTTAGCCCTTAAATCACTTTTTCGGACCTCGACAGTAATCATCATTAAATCACTCATTTTAACAGCTTCATGTAAACTTGGGGAAAGTTGTTCAGTTTCATGAGAGTCCCCTCTAAGCGTCGGCTCTAATATAAAGTCACTCCATAAGTAAATCGAGTTTGCGTCATCCGCATACTAAGAAACTCGTATTAGGAAGGTATACGTCATTATTAATACTGAGTCAGGGCTTTATCGCTATGAAAGCTTACCAACATTATTACGAGTAGCAACCTAGATTCAAATCCGTAACCTTAAGTAGGCACGTACTTAACCACCTTTGCTATTATCGACTGTATTATTATCTAGCTAGTGAAATTTTAAAGTGGTTATCTTGGTAGTTTTCCAAATAGGTAGTCCCACCCCTTTTGTAATATAGGAGCATTTCTTTTCGTCTTATGCTATTGTTATTGTTAGCCCGCCCGATTCGTTCTGCTTCACATTGGGTACACTTTTTCACTTTCTACCAGTGTCATAGCATGATTCATATTTATATACCATGTATGTACCCATTTAATAGTAGTAAAAACTAAAAATAAATTACTTAATTAGCAGAAATTCATTTGTATCAATAAAGCCGACGTACACTGTACATTTAAAACTGCATTTCTAAACAGTTAATTTAAAGGCCTAAATGCGAAAGGCCCATGACATTTGCCCAATTTATTTTACACTAGCATTCCGCCCGGGACTTCGTTCCCGTAAGAATTCGGGAAAATAATAATTATGTTGCCTATGTTCATCAGGGACAATGTAGCATTGTAATGGTTAAAGAATCGGTCCAGTAGTTTTGGAGCCTATCCAATGCAAACAAACAATCAAATCTTTCCTCTTTATAATATTTATTTTACAAAATTGAACCCAAACCTGTCATCAATAAACAATACTTACCACGACAACAAAACCGACATGTCGTGTCGTCCACCCTTATTTGTAACAGCGACGATTTTCCCCGTACATTGTGAGGCGAATTCTGAACATACATAAGAAGAAATCGACAGCGGATTATCGAAAGCCCCTTTAAATCGACGCAGGCGCAACTCGCAGCCACCTAAGGCCTTGGAATGCGGCTCGATATCCTTCTGGGTCATCGGCGCGGCAATAGACCGGCACACGGCGACGAAAGTCACAATTTCGCTACGACCCACTAACACACTGCCCAGCCTTGTTTGCGCTTCATATCGCTTTGTTTACATTTTATTTTTACTTTTTAGGGCGAAACAATGTGTTATTGCCTACTTTTGAGGAGTGATTTTGATAATTCTGCAGTCGTGCCCTTGGCAAGCCTATGGTTGCTTCATTACTTTTTGGTTGTAACAAATACACAAAACTTCATTCTAATAAAAAAATACACGACATATAACAAACTTATACATGTACTATCCTTCGATTGTAGTCGTTATAACCTTGTTATAGGTACAGTATGTAAATTAGACCGTAGTGTCCGTCCAATAACGTCGTCGCGTCGCTGTCGTTGTGTAAGTACGTCCACTGATGCGCTCGTTGCGTATACAAAATGTAATTATAAGCAGTCTTTCCCAACGTGGGCGATAACGCCCCCTTGTGGGCGCTGCAGGCCTAAAGGGGGGCGGTAAGAGACCCAGAAAAAAAAGGGGGCGTTGTGTAGGGCTTTGGGGTCGATTTATAATTTCATCTACCTAGCTAGGAAGACTCTTAGATACCGACTGAGCTCTCGACTCTCGACTACATCTTGTGAACATCAACTAATATTAATTAAGATATAGCTCAAACTCGGTTCGATATAATAGACCGTGGGCAATCATGTTTTAACAAGTTTTTGTTAAATAATCCGATTTGTACATTCCTGTATCAATCGGCTGGTTCTATAATACTTGTTCTTGCTTGTCGAGTACGATTGGGCGTCGAATGAGATAAACGAGTTTATGCACGTTTGTCTTATTCCTGTTGGTGCGTGCTGCTTATGCAATCCTATATAAACGACGTAAATTTATTTTATTTTCATTTGCGGTTTCGCGCATAATAGATAAGCAGTACTTCATTATACCACTTACGTATTTCTCAAAACAAAACAATGTCGGAAGTAAAAAAGAAGAGACGGCAATACTCTGCGGAATATATTAAATTCGGATTTATTGAAAATCCCACAAACCCGTCGTCGCCTTTGTGTCTTCTATGTCTAAAAATATTTTCGAACGAAGCAATGAAGCCTTCAAGACTGCAAGGTCATTTGAATAAAATGCATCCAGATAAGAAAGACAAGAATGTAGCATATTTTCAAGACCTAGAGAAGAAGCATAATACTCAGCCAAGTGTATCAAAACTATTTTCGGCGGCTGCTAAGCAAGATGACGACGGACTTCGAGCTTCGTACAATATCCCTTTGTTAATTGCTCAAAAAGGCAAACCACACAACATCGGAGAAGAGTTAATTTTGCCAGCAATAAAGGAAGTAATAACTACTGTGCTTCATAAACCGGCCGCAGATATTATCCAAAAAATTCCTTTGAGTAATAATTCTGTGCAAAGACGAATTGATGAAATGGCTGAAAACATTGAAGAATCATTGTGCAATCATCTGAGGACTAGTCAATTCTCAATTCAGCTCGATGAGTCCACTTTACCAACTATTGAAGCGTTGTTGCTATCTTACGTGAGGTTTATTAAAGATGAGAAAATACGTGAAGAACTATTGTTTGCCAGAAATTTGGAGACAGATACAAAAGGCGAAACCATATTCAATACATTGGAAAAGTTTTGTGAAGAGAAAGAGATTCCTTTGAAAAATATTATATAAGTTGCTACGGATGGCGCTCCGGCTATGACAGGGCGCCATAAAGGCTTCATAGCGTACCTAAAAAATAAAATTCCAGATGTCCTTGCTATACATTGCGTTATTCATAGACAACATTTGGTTGCTAGAAACTTAAGTGAACGACTATTTCAATCACTGCAATATGTCATCAAAGCATTCAATAAAATCCGTAGCAGCTCTTTGAATGATAGATTATTTCATCAGCTTTGTGTTACTAATGACGAAGATTTCAACCGTTTGTTGCTTCATACTGAAGTTCGTTGGCTGTCAAGAGGCAATTGTCTGATTCGATTTTATAACCTGTTTGACTCTGTGATAGAGTTCTTGGAAACTAAAGATACAGAACTGCGCAACAAGCTCATAACATCAAAGAATGATATAGCTTACATGACAGACCTGTATAAATTGTTCAACGACGTGAACCTCCAACTGCAAGGCGATGAACTAAATTTAATTAAAACAAAAAATGTCGTTGCTGCTTTCGCAGCCAAACTGCTTCTGCACAAAAAAAAATATGGGCAGACGTGAGTTTCACAATTTTCCGAATTTATCAGTATCCTGCAGTAACGACGACTTGTTTGCCTACTGCCAACATTTGGAAAACCTCCACATTGACTTCACCGAACGATACCAGGACATTTTAAACTTGGAAATACCAGACTGGGTGTTGGATCCATTTTCAAATGTCAACATAGCAATGTCACCTCAGCTGGAAGAAGAACTTATAGAATTGACAACAAACGAAGAAATAAAAATCAAGTTCAAAAATGGATATCAAGAATTTTGGCTACAAAAACCGATCCTGCAATTGTACCCTGGATTGTGGTCAATTGTTCAACGATTCTTGATAGCATTCCCATCGTCATATTTGTGTGAACGTGGATTTAGTGCTGTGGCAACGCTGCTTACTAAAAAGAGAAATCGTTTGCGTGTTACCGAACGTGGCGACTTGCGGCTGTTTTTGAGTAAATTGGAACCTGATATCAACAAACTTATTGAACAGCATCAGATTCAACCTTCACATTAGTTTTTATATAAGAATTGATTATGTTTGTTTTATTTTCAATAAAAGATACTCTGTCCGAATACTATAAAGTTGCGTTTCAATAATCAGTTATAAGTACTTAGCGGTTTTTAAGTATGTTTAAAAAGGGGGGCGTTAAAAAAAAAAATATTCTTAAAGTGGGCAGTAGACAAAAAAAGGTTGGGAACCCCTGAGTGTATAAATTATTTAACAAGGTATTAAAAATTATGAGTTAAGTTGAAGCGTTCACATTAAGAACTAAACGGCTTCCTGAGAGTGAGTCTTCCGCCTTGCAACTTATGCATGTCTACATTACAAAACCATCTGTAGGTATACCTATCTTCCGTCTGCCGAGTCTGTAACGTTTTGAAAAAGATCAAAGCTTATCGTTTGCGGTAAACCTAATTTAAAACCTTTCTAACTACCTAATACTTAAATCAATTACCTTTACATTTATTTATCTGCTCCTATCTAATCCAGTAGCTTAATCGTATACATAATGATAATCTGTGGTAAAAGATAATCTGTGGCAAAGCCCACCTCAATGGGACACAGGCGTAAGCTCGTATAAGTACCCATGCAACCACATAACCGTCTAGGTAGAAACTTTTATTAATTTTCTTGTTAAGCCATTAACTCTAAATATAATAAATAAGTAGGTACCGTTGGTCAACGGTTAATTTTATTTATTAGTATTTGACATACTTTAGGTAGATTAACTTAGTAGTTTATATCTCACCAGAAACATAAATGTGAAAGTTGAGCCAAGTTCGATACAAACGAAGTCTGGAATTATCGAATTTTCCGATGAAAGGATGCAATCTTAAAGGGCTTTTTCCGTAGATAATCCTAAAAAATCTTTAGAGTTTCAAGGTTCCAAGTAGGGTTTATGATAGGTAAATCAGAACTTTGCCACCGAATTTATTAAAAACATAGTACCTACATGGTATCTTTAGATTAAAGTTTCGGTAGAAGCTTGTAATGAGGCTGTGGGCGTCTCGTACTCAATTTTCTTCATCATTCCCAGTTTTGTCCATTCTTTTCGGATTCCTGTTTTAACTTTAAAAATATATACATTTTTTCCAAAGTGACGCATTCAGTTATTGATCGGCGCCTGAGCCGACTATTCTTTAACTATTCTTTAACCTTTTACTATTTTTAAGTAATCATGGTATTAAATCATCAAAGCGTTAAATCATTGGGTACGTGATTTATTGCGTTAAAGAAGTTTTCTAATAAATCAAGTTATTTTCGTGAACAGTGTTATGTTGAAGAACCCCTTATGCCGACAAAGTAGCCATCTCAAACTTTTAGTTGATTTAAGTGTAGCTTTAAACAAGGCTGACTCTTCAATTCGAACTTGGCTGACAATCTGCCATGCGTCTAGTTGTCTAGATCTCAATGAGTTTCCATAATATGATTCGTCTGCGGTTACCGCAGCAACCACTACAGGGTCAAATGATACTGCGTCCCAATTCCAACGAGTTCCGGTAATATCGCGTTAAGTTTACTTAGTTGTAGATTTTTTGTTGAATTTCTAAGATTTATTGGTGTCAATGGTGTCTTACTTCGTGCAATTAAGTATTCTGTGGTTATTTCGTAACCATGGCAAAGGAAAGACTGCCAAAATATCGAATTAAAAACGAAAAAAAAAGTGTTTACATTTTTGCTTAATATCTTCTTAAAAACGTGAATTAAATGTTTTATCTATCTGTCTAAGTAGATATGTGCCTATATTTCCTTGCAGTAATAAGCAACGTGGAAGTTAAATGTAAACAAAGACAGTTAAGCCATGTAAAATAAATACAAAAAACTTATAGAATTGTAATACAGAATTAGCATACGCAGGTGTCTTACATTCACAAAGCGAAGTAAAACGATTTTACGGCAAATCCGAAATGTATATCGTAAGATGACTACCATGCTGTGTCAATGTTAATTTGTCCTAGAAAATAACCTCGAGTACGATTATCTATACCAGGGGTGGCCAACCGGTCGATCGCGACTGTTAGTCCAGTCGATCGTGGCAAGGCAAAAAAATAAAAAACATTTCACATTTAAGTTTTTTCTCTTAATATAATAAAAAAAATACTACATGATTGTGTACTGAACTATGCTGTTTAGATTTCAAGAAGTATGTAATTGGTAGATCGCACAGGGTTTCGTTAGTAAACAGGAGATCTTGGGTATAATCAAGTTGGCCACCCCTGATCTATACTATATAGAGCTAAGAATATAAAAATAAAAATTAACTCGTTAAAACGAAACGGAATCACCGTCTCCAACTTCATTGACATTTGGGTATTTGAGCCGCCACTGCATTTATTGTTGTCACTTGGTTCAAAGATTTCAGTGACTGCAGCAATTAACAGCGACTCTAGTAAGTAGATAGAGATAGCTCACTATTTAAATAATTGTTTATGCATTTTTCAGTTTTACACTTAAGTATCTATTTTATTTTATTCCAACCCGCAAGGGGACAGCGTGATTGATGGACTACAGCCTAAACTACACTGTCTCGAGGGGAGGGAGGAGGGAGGTCTCTTGGTAGAGAACGTATGTGCCCGAGGACGATTTTGAGGCTTCAATCATATGGTCAGCCTCATGGAAGACCACAAAATATAAACTTTTTTAAGAATATCCCGAGTCCAACTTCATTCTTTAATTTTTCAACATATAGAGAAACTTCGAATAATCTAAAAACGATTCTAAACTGAAAATAACAAAAACATCTCCTGTTTGTTGAAAGTTCTGCGTGCACTTAACACTTTGTTAGGCAGTTACCGGCAGATAGTGATAACTAGGTGACATTCGGAGCACTGGAGGAGAGTAGTGGAGTAAGTAGCTCACATTCCAACTTTACAGTTAACGACTCTGCGCGGACGCATGCAAATTGACAAATATTACCGTCAAGTTATACAGGTAACTAACATTTAACAGGTTAACTGAAGACTGTCTTCTGACTATGACGAGAAGTCGGTTGTAACTTGTAACTACCGTTTCCCACGTCATTCCATTGATTAACTGGTCTCTTTATTGAATGAGATTGCTACCTAACTAACCTAACTCAGCGATAAGGCCGACTATAACTTAGTTTTTGTGTTTTGAACTACATATTTGATTTTTTGTACACAGTGGAGCTCGCTAATCTTAACTGATCAGTACGGTTAAGCAACGTACACAGAGGCAGGGAACCTGATAGGTGACTAAAGTGGCAATTTATCACGAGCGTTTCTGTGCTTCGGAGGGCACGTTAAGCTGTCGGTCCCGGCTGTTGTCGATTGACTACAGTCATTAAACCCAAATCAGGGGCCATTTAGCGGTTTGAAAATTCTGACACCAGGGTTAGCTAAGTTCGCCACACTCTTAGACTATACCTACACAATACGAAGAAGGTACACAAGCGGTCCAAATTACCTTTATTTTGCTACAAGCGTACCGTTCTTGATGTAAGGGAACTAACTAGTAAGGCCAGTGTTCACCAAATATTTAAACAACGATTAGCAGCTAACCAGAGATTTGACAATGTCATTTTCATACATTTTTTTTTACATTTTGTCTGATTAGCTTCTAACCGTGGTTTAACCGTTGGTTATATTTTTGGTGAACACGGGCCTAAGAAATGTAAGAATAACCCCTTGATTCAGAAAAGTAAACTCCAAAACTCATCACGTCAAGGACGATCAAATTCCCACGAAATCTCTCTTATCTTTACGAGCAGGTAGCTTCGTAATAGCTCATTCAAACTAGTAAAGTGAAGTAATCGAATATTTGTTTCCAAGGTCACTTTCTATTTTTAAATACATTAACGAAAGTAATCGGATGTTTAATGGTCCCTAGAGCTACATCGGATGTCGCTTAGGAAGTTGTTGAGTGAGGATGAGGATGTTGTAATAAGCTTAATAATAAGCTTGATTCATCAACTTTTCGGAGCTCTCTATTCACATTTTACAATCAGATAAGGGCTAAATCTCAGGCGGAATTTAAGAGGAATATAAAGAATAAAAATTATAATTTTGTAGTTTTACCTATTACGGTTTTACCCACGTTACTGAAAGCTGGCTTCGTGGACAGGAATGAAAAAAGTTCGAAAGTTTCATTTGAAAGAGTGAATGAAAATAATTTTATTTCACTACACTATAAAAATCCTACTAATATTATAAATGCGAAAGATTGTAAGGATGTATGGATGTCTATTACTCTTTCACGCTCAAACGGCTGGACCAATTTTGATAAAATTTGGTATGGTGTGGTGGTCATTGGAGGTAGATGACACCCTGGATTAAAACATAGACTACATAATTTTCCCAAATTCCCTCGAGAACGAAGTCGTGTTTTTAAATACAGCGTAGTAACGTAGGGTGCAATTCAGCATGATACCTGCGCTAATTGAAGCACAGACGCTGGTATTCTGCAGCTCCCTAAGCCGTCCCGGATCTTAATAGACATAAAATAAATTAACAGTCAAGAAGAAAAACATAAATGATACCAACATTTATGATATTTTTTTTAAATAATTATAAGTTTAATATATCTGAATATTGTTATGTAAATTGATATTAATAACCAAATAAATACATTGCACAGTAATATCAATTTTAATGGAGATTCTCGTATAATCCGGCTTTCGTAGAATTACATATGACATGTAACTGTCATTTGTGAAGCATACCTACAGAAAAAAATTGCATTATTCATTTCGTTGCCGGAACTATTAAGTCCTAATTACGCAATAGGATTTTAGGTAACACATGTAATGGAGCGCAAGCTACGATGGTTCTTTTTGAGACTGCAGCCTGCTTACTTCATCGATATTCTTGCTCGCACGCATCCTGTGATAGAAACACTCGTTGCCGATTGGAGCTAACTGTTCGAAATCGATCAGTTAGATTAAGCAACATACAAGGGGTCAGGAAGCCTGATGGGTGACCATAGTAACAATTAAACACGTTTCCGCGCTACCGTAGTTCCAGCTGTTGACATTTGACTAGTCGCTAAACCAAGTCATACGGCCATTTAGCGTGACTACCAAGATCGATTAAAAGCGTTTCTGTTTACGATCAAACTTTGAACTGTTTCGCAATTGGAATGTTTTTTTAAAATGGTGCAATGATGGCGCTGCTTTTGAACTGCTCGGTTGTCTATGCTCCATTTTAAATGTCTACATAAATTGTCGCTGGTCTGCCTTTGAATCGCAACAGCGCCAAAATTGAATCGCTTATAAGCCATCATGGTACGAATAAGCGTTGCAGACTTGTTTAGGTCCTAAATTGGATCGCGCTAAGCGATCATTGTAAACCTCCTGTACTTCTGATATTTTGAGAATCTGGTATTTTGAGAATCCGGCATTTTGATCTCGGTTCTTTTTAAAGTTCGAGTGAATAGGCTTCTTCTGGGTGAGCTTGCTACATCCTCGACCGCATCTTCGCCCTTGTGCTATATGGTCAAGAGCGATCCCATTTTTAATGTAAAAACAATAAAACTGGTATTATGCTAAGGATTCTTCTGAAAATTGACGCTAAGGATAGGATACTTTGATTATATAGGCGCTTGATAAGAAAGGAAAGTTATACTTTGTAGTATTAGCATTGGACAATAAAGAATAAATACATACAGACATACACCACCTGGCATAATGTTTACTATGATCTAGCGTATTGGAATTCCCAATAAGAAAGTGTTGAGATGACTCAGAGTAAGTTCACTGCGCTGTTACTAAACTAACCTCTTGTGTTGCTCACTCCTTTCTTTAATTAAGCGTTCGAGGAAGAGAGCGAAAGTGAATGCGTTTTCCTCGAATGTAAATCGAAATATTGTCATTCGTGGCAAGCGTTCCATTCATACTTTTCACGTAGGAATGTGTCCTCATACAAATTCATATCGATCTATGTTTTGTTTCTGATTGATATGTCCATTTGGCGTGTTTGATATTGGATAATTTTAAATCTGTTAGCGAAAATTATGGATTTGAATCCTCATTAAACTAAACCACTTTCCGCAAAGAACATAGGTTGAAAAATGAAAATTTTGCAAACAATTTGCACGATCAGCCGATTGCTTTTAGTATGAGAAGTCTCAATTTTTTTTTAATTGGCTTCCTTAGGAAAAGTTGTTTAATTTCATAGGTAGAATCATCCCCTAAAGTATAATCACATCAAAAGTGAGATGGACGCAAGGAAAACCTTTTTTTTTAATAAAACGATGGGAGAGTTTGAGTAAACAAATCGTTTATTTGATAAATCGATAAAAGCATAACATTAACAACATAGAATGTAACGCACGTAACCTTTAATTATTTAAACAGTTACTAATTATCATTTAGATATATTTAACATTGTATGTTTCAGATTGTTAACGGTTTTATTGTACCGAAAATAAAATTAATGTTCATAGGTGTAAGTGCAAAAGAAAGAAACAAAGGAATTTCTGAGCGATATAGTTTTTTCTATTTGAATATTTTGTCTATGCTTAAACATATTACACAAGAAAAGATATGTTGAAAGATCATTCAGAACATTCAGAGTTGTATTTTAAAGAAATTCAATTTGGATAGAAAAGACTAGACGGCAACATGTTTTACATTGGCTGATGAAATACTGAAAAAGTTACTCACAGTTTGAAACTTCTTTGCTCTTGAATTTAAAAAACTTCAGTTTCAAGTGTAGCAGGATAACATTTGAATAAGATTCCAATAGCACGATACCTGTAAAAAAAACACGATGTTAAGGTCGGAATGTGCCGTCCATATATTACGTCACACTAAATTTCGACCTTTGATAACGCTTTTTCCTGTCTCTTTAACGTGTATTGTCAAATAAAACATTACCTCTCCCTCCTCCTATGACGTCTTCTTATCGTGTAGGTAAAGACAAGTTTTTGGCGAACTTGTCTAAGCCTGGTGTCAGAGTTTATACCTCCTGTGACTGTGACGTGATATATAAAGTCAAAATGATGAAATTGGTGAAGTCTTATTATACGGTTTTATTTGACGGCAACACTTAAGAAAATACTAATTTTGCACCAATTGAACTTTTAACCGATTTCTGATAACCTGATCTGTGGTCAGTTTTTTTCACCATACACAACTCTGGACTGCGAGTTAAAGAAAAACGGAGATGCCAACTCTTCTCAAGTCTGTCAGGACTCGAAGGTTTTTGATACTGCGAGCGAAATCGAAAGAATCGAAATGTTGACAAACCATCACCACTATAACACTCAGAATAATTGATAAAGGTATGGCTCTATAAACATTAGCTCTACCAATCTCTTACAAGTAGACGTGACTGTATGGTAAACAGTTAAGGGGGCGTCCATTAATTACGTGAGGTGTTTTGGGGGGGGGGGTCGGGGGGTCGGGCTGGATCTCACAAAATCTCACGTGGGGGAGAGGGAGAGTCTCTACAAATATCACGTAATATTTTCCCCCACAAGAAACAGTGCAACATTGCGAAATAGCTAAGTTAAACGAACTAAACCATGTTGCTAATGTTGTTCCATTCTTAAGACTACGAATTAGAATGATTATTGTCTTTAATTTTTTAATTATTTGATTAATTCAAGTTTAGAATAAAAATGTTTAAGTAAATTACAAATAAACGTATTTACACTAGAACTACGCATTTTCATAAAACTCACGTGAGATAAGGGGGGAGGGGGGGTGTCAAGCCAAACTCACTACATCTCACCAAAGGGGGTGGGGGGATCAAAAAATCGCCAAAAACACCTCACGTAATTCATGGACGCCCCCTAACACACTCCAACTCGTAAAACAGGACTTCATACAGAGTGAATCGACGATCTAGTAAAGCGTCATATAGGTAGCCAATATTACTCTACTGATTATAGATTAGGTATGCCGAGATCCTTCAGGAGGCGACAAAGTATCAACTTGTTACAACAAACACACCAGAGTAGCCACCAGATAACAAGAAACTAATGTTCAAAACGTATTGTTCTCAATCAACAATACCACATTATGCTTAAACTTTTTTGGACCTATTTTTGCGTCAACAAGTATGATACTGGCAGTAAGTACTGTTCAACAAAGACATTTTTTTTTTCGGTTCATAGGCGATGACAATTTAGTGTTATCGTGGGAACAATAAAGGTTTCTCTCACGTGGCCCCAGATGTGCAGGCGCAGCTTAAGCTTTAGTTTCCACGCGACACTTGTTTTCTGCCGTTCATCGATAATCGTAGACGTTATAGTTTTTTATAATGTGAAGCCTGTTATTAACTTTAAAGGTCTTTGATACGGGTGAGGTTGTTCACTTACTAACATATATAACCGTGCTTTTCGAGTACCGATATGTAAAACAAGTGAGCTCGTTAAGCAACGTACACAGAGGCAGGGAACCTGATGGGTGAACAAAAAAATGACAATTGATCACGAGCGTTTCCGTGCTTCGGAGGGCACGTTAAGCTGTCGGTCCCGGCTGTTGTCGATTGACTAGTCGTTAAAACCAAGTCAGAGGCCGTTTTGGCGGTTTGTAAACTCTGACACCAGGGTTAGCCAAGTTCACCACACAGGAAGAAGGAAAAGTTGCTACCTCCCTTTTCCCACTGGCGCATTAAAATAGGAATCTTTTACAGATTTTTCTTATCAACCCAAAAATAGGGTAAAATAGTAATAGAGTTTATCTCCCTAGTCCCACATGCTTTTAAACAATGAACATCTCACCTTTCAACAGTCAATCGTCAAAAAACTGAGGGCTTGTTTATCTTACCAATCCGATGCCTACATTACCTACTTCGGCAGTTGACTAGACCCCATATTTTATTCTCGTACCTGTAACAAAGAAAGGTTTTACATTAATTAAATTTTACAAACTTGATGTGATATACGCTAATGAGATTTTGTTTAATTTTACTTATAAATACTTTATTCTCTACTTAAAACACGTCTAATTTCAAAAATTCTCTCACGTTTTTCTTTATTTTATTTTCAGTCTCATTTTAAAATTAAAAAGTGGAACCTCGTCGTCAGGACGCGCGGCCCTCTTCAAATAAAAAGCAAACGCAGCGCAAAGGGGTCAAACACTTCGAGCCTTATGAATGGTATAGTAAACAAATGTCCTTGACAAGGTCCAGCCGGACAACGGGATGGGCAGGTTGGACACACGGACAACTAGCACAGTTAGCCGCTGCTTATAACTAGGTCATCCTATATATATAGTGAAGTTCAAGGCGCGCCACTCCATTGTAAGAGAGACTCTCGCAGAAGACGCACACTTTCACCGGTGACTTTAGCTACCAAGTGGAAGCAAGTGTAGTGTAGTGATATCCTGATTATCCAGACAAATTTTCAAGGTAAGCTTTCCGGGTTTTGAAGTGCAAGTGACTGAAAGTGGGTGTTGGACTGTGCAAGCTTCAGGTGTTTCACAAGTGATTTTGGTGGTTAAATGGACTTCCAATTTTCAAATTAAAAAGAAATTGGATTTTAAGTGATTATTATGTTCGATTATTTCAAAATTGTTGTGAAAGCACCTAAGTTTTTGTGATTTATGTTAATGGAATTGTGTAGTGTTTTTTAGTTCATAAAATAGTTATGTATTATCGCAATTGACATTATTTTGACATAGTTAGGATAGTGGAGCTGAATTATTTATTATTATTTATTACAAAGTAATCAAAGAGAAATTTTAAAGCATTTATTATTAACCTCACTCCGCATTGCCATAAAAAAGTAAAGATTTGTTTAATGGTTATTTAACTCTTGTTTAAAAAAAAAAAAAAAAATATGGTAAACGGGTAATTAGAGATGGGTAAATGGCGATTTCGATTTTTGTATTAAGACAGTATGTTTTCTTTAAAAAGCTGAGATACAAGTTGTTGAAAAATAATTATCTCATCTTACACAACAAAACTTTTCGAAAGTTTTCGCGCCCATCGTCTTATTTCCGCGCCATGTGGCCAGTCATCGTTGGCGCGCGACAAATAATCATGGCTGCCAACCTAACCGCGTGCCACGGAACAAAAGCAGACTTGTCACGAAAATTTCACGCCACTTTAGACCTCGTCAACATGCATTCTTTTCACCGTCCGCTTTAGTCATGTAAATAAAAACCTTCACTTTCTAAAATGTGAAAACGCATTACAACCCTGAATCGGACACGCTTGCAAAAACAATACACATTATACAGGTCTACATTGTTAAGATAAGTTCTTGTGTAAATTATGTATTTGACATAACAATAAGGCATGTGAATTCCATTAACTTAGAAACGATTCACGAGTACGATTAGCGCATCGAGATTAACGGATAAATAGAGAAAGATTTCTCCACACGAGAGTCGTAAATTAGTTGCGTAGTTAGCTAGTTATGTTGGCGTATTTTATGTTATTTTCAAGATTGAGTGCACATTTTATTGCTTGTTTAAAGTATTTTCACAATTGGTAGTTATCGGACGTCTCGTAATCAAACGGTATCAGGTTCGATGCTAAGTTAAACAGGATGTTTGCTAGACCTGTGAACTTGGAAGATCCAAATACCAGGTACGTGTTTCTTTAAGCCATTACCATCAACAAAAAAAGAATAAAATCCGGATATATACAGGCTTCAGTAACCAAGAAAAGTGTTACAACAGCTAAAGGAGATAAATCATAAGATTGCACAGTTGCACACAGACCGTTCAACAAGTATCGCAAATTAAATGATGATGAATCAATTTGGTATTCTCTACGGTTTCCTCCCCCAGTAATTGCTCTATTCTGCAAATAGAGCGAAGCAAATACAATGAACCATTCGCGGCTTTTCGAGTTCAACTACTCCGATTTAGCGTTCAAGATCAAGGATTATGTCATGGTTCTGGTCAGTGCGGCTTTAGGGCTGATGCCTTTATGGATATCAAACGTCTATTCTGCAATTTGCAGACTTGAACGTGCTACTTTCGAGGCGTATTTAATTTGAACATGGTTCAAGGAAACCAGATTTGGAAAACAATGACACCAAATCTATATCAACAAGAAAAACAACATGCAGTCACAAATAACCGATAAACTCTGACACGATGTAGAACGAAGAAGAATCAATAGAGACAGGCTATTTAAATAACAGAGAAAATAGAAAATTAGCAAATCGAATAATAATAAAAAAGGCCACAAAATTACAACCGAACATAACGACTGCAGTTTAGTGATACGCAAAAGTTGAAGAATCTACATCTGCTTTGCGCTTGAAAAACATTTCGTTAATCTTAATGAGAGCGTGATTTATAGTAACACGCGATGGTGACTAATCGCAGCAGTTAATGTAATAGGATGATGAATTAAGAGCCTAGTTCAGTCCGATGAAAACGAGAAAGATATAATTCAAGTCTGACATGGCAGGGAAATTACTTAGAAAGTAGCTTTTGTTCCCACGTATAATACTTTACTTTTGTTATCCTATTATTCTCGGCAGAGTAACCTAGTTATTCAAATGAAAGCATTAACTTGGTCGATAGTATAATTACTAAATCATAAAATAACAGGATATACAATACATGTAATACCAACCAAGAAAAAACTTTTTGTTAAGTATTTAATTGAAGTACCTTAATTAAGTATTATTCGAACACAAAAGAATGGGTTGGGATTCAAGTGTTAAAAAAATGGGTTGATATTCTGGGCTTATTAATTTATTTTTTATTTTGATTTATTGAAATAAGGCAAAACATATATGCAAAAATCCCGTTTAAGAACATTGGATTTGACGACACTTTTTTACATATTAGCGGTAGTAACTGCTTAATATAACAAGTAATTTGTGGTGGATAGTAGCACAGAGCAAAATGAAGCTGATGTTTGTCCTCGTTTCTTAACCGCATATATTGGAATACAAGCGTTAAATGCAGTTATATTCGAGCATAAGTGGATTAGACTAACTAACGGCATTTACTAACCCTGCTACAAACATGTTCAGTATATTGGCCAGTTCAAGATATCGAGATGCGAGCTCGCCACAACAATGTGAGAGTAAACCTATAGGGTTACAGAGAAATCTTGTAGTATTTAATTCGCTTAGTTTTGAAATGCAACCCTACATAGGTAGAACTTTATTCTTAAAGAAATACTGAAAATGTAGAATTATTTAAAACATGAATAACGTTTCATGACCCATACTCTTAGTTTATTTCTATAAACAATTTATTGGAGCAGCAATAATATTTTGATAATTTTTTTGGTTTTTTTTTTCGCTTTCATAAATTATAATTATTAAGTAGGTGCTTATTTCACTGCGATTAACTGTACGATACATTGGTAGCCAAGGTATTGATGAACATTTAAAATGAAACAAATAATGGACATGTAATTCTTTATTATCAAAATTTGCAATGCTTGTAGAGGGCTAGCATCATAGTACCATAAACTCAAAATAGGTGGGTACTTTGCTACTATTAGAATATTTGAAACAAGAGTCATCATTCATAAGTTTTTCCGATTGAATCTCTTTCTTTAGAATCGAGGATCGCTTTTACATGCTTATTTTCTCATTCAAGATAAAAAATTAATCCACTATTAAAAACTATCAGATGCGAGTCATAAAAAATGAGTATGAGTATTAATTGTAATGAGCATGAGATTGGTTAACATTATGTATTTGTTTCGCCCATAAACCCCTTGAGTCGATTTACATAAATTACACGCTTGGAAAGGCTGCCCACAGGCACATTCTACACAGGCCCACGAGAACTAAGTAAAGTTCTCGATCATTACTTCCTTTTTAAAATTGTGTAAAGTATAAATCAAGTTGAAGTATACACGCCAGTGCAGGCTCTGTATTTATGGCTTGGTGTCTAGATCAATCGCTGCTCATCTCTCACTGGATTAGAAAGTGATGCCCTTCAGAGTCAGAGTACGACGCACTCGTCGGTACACTCTATAGCACATCGAGATTGACACTTTGGACTTTGTGTGGTTCTTATTACGTGGGCATAGATGATGACATCACACTTTCAGCTGATTAACATTGTGAAGCTCTTTGGAAGTTGGCAAATTGATGCCACACTTACATTTGCCAAATATTAATCAAGTCAATGACAATAGAGCGTGATAAAAGTTAATCCTTCTTTACATTTTCTAAAGGCAATTATGACATCTTTGATCGTTGTAAATAACATTGATCTTTCAGACTTTTTAACGCATGTAAACAAACCATTACTAGATATTAGCACGTCAAGTTGGTATAATAATAGCACTACTAGCGACGCAGGTTCAAGAGTAATTAAAAGTCTTGCGGCGTGCGCGGGAGTCGAAAGTAGTCGCGATGAAAGCCATGCGTTCGAAATGGACGATATAAGTGTTTGAGTGGCCAATCGCATGACAACTTTGCAGTTTCCCAAGAAAATGAGGAAACGCATGAAATCCAAAGATTATCTAACTAAATAATCTCAAATTTATCCCGGGATGAAATACATAAATAACAACCTTTAATGCGCCAGAGGCTTTGTGTACAACTCTATGCATAAAGGCAGACATATTCTTATATTAACCATCGAATTAAAAGGAAATAATCATAAAACTTCTAAGTAATTATACAAGTTGAAGATAAGCACCCAGTAATGTCAACTAATACGACTTAATTGAGGTTTCCGATCTTATCACACAAATTGTACCTTCAAATGAATCGTTGGGCTATAAAAGGTGATACTACGTACATTAAGACTTCAAATGTAACGAAACTCGCTCCCTGCTGTGATACCGGATGA
The DNA here is from genome assembly GCA_949987775.1 of Aproaerema taeniolella. Taxonomy (NCBI): domain Eukaryota; kingdom Metazoa; phylum Arthropoda; class Insecta; order Lepidoptera; family Gelechiidae; genus Aproaerema; species Aproaerema taeniolella. Next base: position 6,190,780 of record OX465259.1, on the reverse strand, counting down.
GGTTTGACTCAGTCAGGTCGTGTTGTAGGGTTGTCACGTTGAAATCAAGAAAGGCGGATTGGTCAAATATTTTTGGTTAGGCTAGGCCCACTTGCGTCTAACGTTACTGGAGTTTCTACAACCGAAGCTCTAACGCTAATAGAGATTTCAAAGAAATAGTGAGCCACATTGGCACATGAGGAAACTCATTAGGTGGAGGTTCTTTAAAGTCTGTTTTTCGTAAACTGTTCAGTATCGCATCAGTTTTATTTATGTCATCTTTAAGGACGTACACGTTTTTAGGCATATTGCTATTATCAATTCATTTACGTCCGCGTATACAATCAGCCTACCCAACCAAGGGGCACGGGCTTCCCTTCGAAACCCGAAGGGGATATAGGCCATATAGCCCACCACGCTGGCGCAATGCGGGTTGATGGACCTTTCGAAACCGAATTTTCTTAGACGTGCGGGTTTCATCACGATGTTTTCCTGCACCGCTGATCAAGAGATAATTAATGAAAAATCCATACATAAACCCGAAAAAACGAAATAAGTGTGTACAGGTCCGCACGAGGATTTGAACCCGCAACCTTCCGGTCAAGTCTGGCTCATTACCAACTATGCTATCACCACTCTTAACAAACTAAAAAAATACTTTACAGAAATACGCATAAACAACATTCGCAGATAAAATTGAACGAACGCTGTCAGCCTAAATTCAGACAGCGACCAGCCCTATTCTTGTCCAAAAATGTTTAAAGTGAAAGTTGTACAGTGGGATCTCGTCATCCACCGGCTCTCTGTTGGGTAACCGAAACGATTTTAACATGAAAATTACATGCCGGCACCGCTTTGAGTAGCAAGGAACAAGTGTTATGTGAATGTTAAGTCGATAATTAACATTGTTGAAGATTGGATTAAATAACGGCTCTCAAATATTAAAAAGGTTACACGAAAAGGTCTGGATATGTAGTTATGAATGATTCTGTGGACTTTTCCGAACAGCATTTTTAAAACCAAATAAATACCCAAGAAGAAGTTGACCTAAATTCAAAACGATCATTTTATACCTTCATCCAAACAGATTCAAAATTATAATGGTCAGAACTCAGAACGTTATTAAAAAAGCAAGGTCCTGTAAAAAACGAACCCTTAGAGGTATAAAAACTATATTTGGTTATGCCGAGAAGTACTACAATTAATCTTGCCGTATAGAAACAAAATTGTAAAGAACCGAAGCCTCTTTCCGACACGACAAACTTCTTATCGTGTAGTTGGACATCATAATATTCAACTCCTAGAGGACAAATGTTCGGCGACAAAAACTACACCTGACCGTCTGGGTGCTGACTTATTGCAATCTCCAAATCGATACATCCGCAGGTCCGAGACGAGATGTATGTAGGTGAAGATGTCAGCACACCATTGAACATGTGCATCAGGAATCGGGTGTACCGTTGGAGCGCATCGAGAGCGGTAACGGTGCAAATACACGCTCCGTGGACCCCCCGCCATTTCTGGCACAGGCCCATACTAAACACGGATGATCGTAAACTTGGAAGCGGATAGACTTGGACAATCATGTGGTATCTGGGTACACCGTAAAAACAAAAGTACCCGTTCTTGGTGAAAATTGAGCTTCTGGTGGATATTCATATGCATAGTATCAGATAGAAAAGCAAATGTTCTTTCGAGAAGACTTTGGTAACGCACATCTGAAAAACATTATGATGTTTTTCAAGTGTAAAATGTAGAGCATGTTCGAAACGTCTTGGAACGATTTATGTATTTACACAAACGTGCCGAATAACACGAACGTACCCAAACGTCCAAAAAACAGAGCAAAGGCTTTTGGGGTGATAATGATATGCGACAATATCCTTACATATTTTCGCCAAGCAGCCGCGCCGACCATCTTGACGTAAGTCTGACAACTTTCGAATGAATGCACTTCGGACCTCTTGTTTTAAGTGACGAAAGTTGCATAAACGTCTAAAATGAGCAATTTAGTATTTATAGCAATGTCTGGTGTGTATTCAACCACATAACACCTATTACAACTGAATAAATATCACATCCGCGAACAAAACACGCACATCGACGCTGTACGGTATTAGAAAGCGGATTGCACGTACCGGTCAGCTAGCGAAAAACAAGTCAAAAAAACTGCGACTGAGCTACAGTGATTCGTTTTATCTGTGTATCTTCTCGTACAAAGCACAATTTATTCGAAGGAAAATAATGTTATCCGAGGCTTTGGAGGAAAATTGTAAGAGAAATCTGGGGAATTTCTGAAGAAAGTCTGGCGAGACACATCGCAATAGCAAGTCCGAGCTGTAGGTTCGAAATTAGAAAAACGTTAACCTTGCACGGCAGTGTGGCAGTGGCACCCGGCATACGCGACCGGCCGCGTTGCTTTCACTCATCGCCATGTTTACCGTGCCTACCACTGCGCCGACGCAGTTCTGCGTTACTAGACAATATAATTATACTCGTCGGTGTAAAAAATCCGATCATGACGAGCTGCAAACACCGTGAAATACTTATGAAATGAGTATCTCTACCGTTAACTCTCTGTGCTTAGCGCTTAACTAGGTAATTTAAGTTAGATACTAAATATGTATTAGCATTCAAAGCATTAAACTCTGATTACCTCGATTAATTACGAGCCATTAATTCATAATTTAACTCGTACCTAGTTATGTAGTTAAGCGTACTTAAAACTCTACATTATAATTTATGATATCTGTGAAAACTAGCTGTAACATCCGCTTGGGATATTGAAAGTGAGGTTAGTTTACCGCCAATGCAACGCTGCGCTGCAGTCGGCGCGCGCGCAGGGTTACTAGGTCAAGGGGTCGTCGCCATTTCACCCCGCCATTGACTCCGGATCGATAATGCGCCCTTCACAGCGAGAAAGCTTTAAATAGGCACTTCATTTTAAGTACAGGATTTGCTTGGCAATTTCGCCATTTCAGAAAGAAGACTAAACTGTTTTCCAAACTTATACTGAGTTCCATTATAAGAACCACATTGCTGTTTATAAACAGTTATGACATATTAACTATTCAATTACTAAGTAGGTACGCGTAATTAAATCATTTTAAAATTATAAGTATTCGACCGTCGCTGTAGTGTCGTGTATTTCCCGATTGAGTCTAACTTCCTGCTTTCTCCAACGTAAAGCTTCACAATATATCGCTGCTAAAAGATAATGACGAACTATGCATTGTGCAATTTCGAAAAAGGTATACGATTATTACTATTGAAGAGTACTCAATGCGTCGTGGTTTCTGAACAAAGCATACATAAAACATAAGCGGTGAATAGTAACGGGTGGCGACGACAAATTTCTCCAGAGAGAATCTCTGTTGGACACTGTCACCGGAGACCGGTGCGCCCGCGCCGACCGACTCGATACTCCGCTGCAATTTGTTCAAGTGAAAACTGTGACAAACGCAAGTCTTGATAATCATGACGCTTCAAGTGTGTAGTGTAAGCACTGTAAACTTAGAGATCAGATCCAGAGACAAATCAAATTCTTACCCCAACATACAAAGTATAAAAGTACTTTGTATATTGGGGCAAGCACCTGTTCTAAACAGATGATTCAACAAATATGTATCAAATTGAAAAGCATTCTAAAAAGACAATTTTTAGCATGCTTTTCAAGTTCTCGACTAATCTATATAAACGAGATCTTCTGAATATTGATCTTCATTTGGGGAGACGAGCAACTTTTAATAAAGCACAGAAGTAGGTACCTACGCATAAAGAAAGGGTATAAAACCATCGTGCGAATAAAAATTTCAAGAAAAAACGACTTTCGTGAAATGTTTTCATTCAAAGAAAAAAATTGTATACTACAATAAATAGGCATGTTCATACACGTGACAAGTAGACTTAAAACCACGTGTCAAATTGCTTAGTTTTATCGGTCAAAGAAAGTGGACCGCGGGGCCGATAACAGTTAGAATTTACGTCAATTTATATAACTAGCACCTTATTAATGGGTGCGAGAAGTGACATTCGAACTACAGTTAGTGACGACCGGGTTACCTTATCCGATGTGGACGGGCTAACACTAACACACTTGTCGTTTCAACCGGACGACGAATGGGTGGTTCTAGGTATCACCTCTTAAAGAAACTAAAGTATTGAAAGCTGTAAAGCACTGTATTATTTATTATTCCTATTGCTAGAATCATTGTATCCCAACTTCTAAATCTCTTCAAGTAAAAAGTCCATTGGTCTTACCGGCATAAGTTTATCAGATGTTTCCTACTCCTTGTTTTGTGTATAAATTATGCGTTGGATTGGAAACGAAATTAAGCATTCGATCAGAAGTGTTTCAGTTTTCCGCCCAAAAGTTGTATGGCTTATACGTTAGGTTAGATTGTATGAAAATATAATTTTATAAGGAAACAAACGCAAATAATATTATATGTAATTACTAATAAGTGTCCTGCATAGATATGTTATTTAACATTCTCTAATCAGTGGCTATCTTCGTAAAAATGCACCGAAGGCAACCCAGCCACTTTCTAAGCAAGTCGAAATCCAAGGCAATCAATTCGCGCGAATCACTCATCAGAAAACTTTCTAATCGACTAACATTACGTAGGTACTTACGAGTACATCGTCGTACAATTAAATAATATTAAATGAAAATAAGTAGACATAGAAATTTCTTTTATTTTAGAAAAAAATAAAATTCCATGATTTTTATTCATTTATTTAATACAAAGTCAACACATACAAATCAAGAAATATTAAAACCTGATATCTCAAAGACATTAGAGGCGTCGAGTTAGGCTGATCAATCAGTCAGTAATCATTTCATTTTATATTTTTTAATATATTCCACAGCCATGGCCTAGCCGTTACAATAATGTATGCGTAACGTAGAGCAAAAGAAAGACAAAATGTTTCAACTGCCACCGTTTTTCCAGGCGGTATGCCTTTCATCGTGATCGAGCAATAAAAAAGTAAATAAACTCATACTTAATGTGCGTTAAGTACCTACTTTACTATGCGTAATAATTGTTAGAATGGCATCAAAATGTTATGCCTAAGGGGGCGTCCATTAATTACGTGAGGCATTTTGGGGGGGGGAGGGGGTCGGGCCGGATCTCACTCAATCTCACGTGGGGGAGAGGGGGGTCTCTACAAATATCACGTAATATTTTCTCCCAAAAGAAATAGTGTTAAAGCTAAGTTAAACCAACTAAACCATGTTGTTCCATTCCAGTAGCCACTCTGAGTTCCCGTGGACTGAATTAGAACAATTTTTTTTTTCAAATTAGCTGTTTTTTGTTGTTCGATTATTAAAAGTTAAAAAATTATAAGGCTAATTATGTAAGTTTTCTAAATTAATTACCAATTAACGTATTTACACTAAAAACTAAGCATTTTTATAAAACTCACGTGAGACAAGAGGGGGAGGGGGGGTGTCGAGCCAAATCTCACGACATCTCACCAGAGGGGGTGGGGGAGTCGAAAAATCGCCAAAAACACCTCACGTAATTAATGGGCGCCCCCTAACCGATTAAGACTTGGATGAAGTGTAGGTTTTATAAGTTTCCTAAAACTAATTTACTTATGTTTATTGTCCACAGATGCATCAGAAAATAGCCGGCTGGGCGCTGTTGGCGCTCATCAGTTCGTCAGCCATCCTCCACACGGTCGCGTACCCACAGTACCACGCTCCTCTTATTTCACAGGTAAATACTACTTACCAATAATATGATTACTTACCATCTAATCGATCGGTTTGGTCAGATGGTTGCGACGCTGCCTCCCAATCAAAAAATATATTTTCGGCGTCGCGTCGGTGGAAGCATTTGTGTAAAATAAAAAAGGTGTGTTTGGGTATATGGGATATTTGGGCCTTTCTGTATTTGGAAATATGTAACGGGGCTCAGTATTTAACTATAATAATTAAAATAGGTATCATTAATAAAGTACCTAATCATAATTTTTAACCATATTTTTTCAGTCAACAAGCAGCGTCAGGACACAGAACCCACAGTACTACAGCAATTCGTTGCCGCCTGTGACAAGCAGCCAATTGGCCCAGGAGCGTAAATTCGCAGAGAAGCCCAATGCCCTTAAGAAGGTGGCCCTAGACGACCTGGACGACATCCAAACAAACTCCATATCAGACAGCGGCTTCTCCTGGTCAAACATGCTAAGTAAGTCTCGCTTTCACGACCAGTTTTTCGCGTAGAAACCTGTTGTTATGGTAGTAAAGAGACAGCATCGTGTTTTAAAGTAAAAGAAATTAAGTAGGTATCTTGAACGCTTTTAAATAAGAATAGTACATTAAGTGTGGTAAAGAAATTATTAAAAACAAATAATACATCGTATCAAGAAAAATTCTAATTTCGGACTATGAAACGATTCCAGGCATGATTATGCAAATGCTTTTCAACCCTGGTGGCTCCACAACTGGACCTAACAAGAGCGACAATCTCGACACCGAGGTAGCTTCCCCGTCCCCGTGGGCCAACCTGCTGTCTATGGGCTTGAAGATCCTCACTGCCATCCTCGGAGGAGGCGCCTCCAGCGACGGAATCGACAAGGTTGACAACGGATCATCACCCTTACAGGTACCCCATTATAATTCAAAATCCTTTACGCATGTTCCAAAATGAAATCACATATAAGTGAAATATATAAATAGTGAAATGGACTTGTACAAATAGACAAGATAAATGTATTTATTTTATCGCAGTATTTATTTATCCATACTGATCCACTAACATTGTTTCTGTAGAGCATTAGTAAGTTCAGTCACTCCAATAATGTAAAAAGCACCTTCCAAGTTTACCCTCACCAGTAGCCGGTAATCTTGTCCATGTGGTAGATCATAGAGCCTTAATTCACAAAATAACTACTACCTTTCACATCATGGGAATACCTCAGCAAAAACTATTCGCTTTTCCAATAAATTTAATCAGCAGAACTATTTACAAGACAGTTCATTTACATATTTTGCGAAAGATTCATCATTTTCTTGAGGTACTCCCTTTTTGGAGTGTAAATAGTAAAGTTTGGTTACGGAGACGGTGTCGCTTCTCGCTTGCTTCAGGGTATATTGGCAGCGGTTCTGTCGACGGTGCTCGGTGTAAAAGATCCCGACCAGGTCGCCTCCATGGCAAAGCAGGCTGGAGAGGTATGCAACCCAAACCTTCCTTATCCTTTACAATACAAGTAGTATCATCACATCTTTTGGTACTTATTACCCAAAGTAATATACATACAGCACCTTCTTCTGAAATTGATGTTATTTTACACCTGTTCTGTGAACTATTGCACAATAGAAAACGAAAAACTTCGGCACTTTCGGTTTTGACATTCATACTTATTCGTTATTTTCACTTCCTTGGACACATTTTCGGGATTGCACTGCTGTCACATGTTGAATTTTACCAGCGCCGGGGTTTTTCAAAATCCTTTTTCTTAAAATGTTCTAATGGTTTTAATGTTTCTATTCTAGTTCATCAACATCGTCGTCAACCTTTTGGACGCTCTGAAAACTTCCTTCTCGCATCGTTCTATGACCGCCCGCTCCATGGGTCGCAAAGACTCTGTCAGTGATGCTGCCCTGGCTGGTATTGCCATGATGAAGACTTACGTCAGATCTTTCGGCACTAATGACGACAAATGCCTGCAGAAGTACATCTGTGATGCCAACAATGAGTGCTCTAGTGACATCGGCCCCAAGAGTGTCTTCTGTCAACTTGGATCGTGAGTATTTGAGAATCTTTTCATCCGAAATAGATTTGGTTAAAGTTTTTGGTGTTTTCTTGATAACAATGATAACTCGTAGTTTACTATCGAATTTACTATCAGATTAAGAGTTTTCTGTTTATGTTAATATCGTCACAAAAAAGTTGATCTATTTTTCTTTGGCAGCTATGCGGCAAGCTTTGTCCTCGAGAGGCAGTCAGGCGGCACTTTCGACGAGTACTTCGAAGCCGGCCGCCGGGGTCGCTCCGGCATCGACTGCCGCCAGCTGTACCTCCAGTGCAACGAAGTCTAAGCCCTCAAAACCCCACACCTCCCCTGGAATGTAGCCATTCCATCTCCACTACAAACCAGTGATAACCAGTTGGAATCCAACCGCTTTGTAGACCCCAACTACTCAGTAGATAGATTCTAAATTAATTTAAAGAAAAGTGATCGTGAAAAGCAGGACATAAAGTCAAAACTTGTAATTCGTGCTATTGAAAATGAAGCGAGGGTTTATTCTAACTTCAGTGCCTTATTAAGTTTAATTGGCATTTTAGCTCAACCTTATCCCATCGCACGTTAATTAGGAGCGCGTCAAGTTAAGTGTTCTATTAATTTATTTAAATTATTTATTTATTTAACTTATTCTAGAAGTTTAGTAGGCATTGTAAATTATTAAAAGAAATCAAATTCACAAAAGCCACTTGATTCCGTCCAAAATAAAAACGCATTAGATTGGCACTTTGTTACTTGTAACAACAAATAACAAGTCCGCCGAATTCTTTATATTAAAATAAATGACTGATGTAAAATAAAAATATTTCTGTGTGATATAAATAAAAGTTTATATCACCTAATAGTTTAGTAGTATGTATATTTTACGTGTGATTGTTTGTATGGTTGAGGACGTCCTTGTATGCTTGTGATTATTAAATAAAAATAAATAATAAAATTATTTTCTTTTTATTTACGTTTCGACGACAACGTTAGCCGCCGCCTTAACTTTTTTTAAATATAAATTTATATAATAGAGGTCTTTGAAGGGAACTCTACGTGAGTGGTTGAAATGCCGATTAAAATTTTGTTTTCTACGTGAAAAAGTTGTTAATAGTGTAATAGCTTATTGTGAAGTAAACTAAGTTTAAACGGTCAAGTGACAGAAGAGTTGATATGGTATATCCGCTCCGTTTAGTTCCGACAAAGATCACCGGGGCAGAAATTCTCGCCGACACAGTTTTTCATAAACAAAACACTATCCGTTTACGGAGAACACGAGAAGCTAAATAAAAGCACACAACGGCTGTATGGACGTAGATTCCTTCTTTCCCAAAAGGGATAAATTAAAAAAATATTTACAAAAGAACGGTGAGAACTTTCTTGTGGTGAGAAAAGAAGTGACATAAAGTCACTGAGATAACAACTCCGCTATAAAGTTGGTATCGAATAAATGAAGTCTGTCAGCGCTATCGTGAATTTTTTTTTCTATATTTCCATATACACACAAAAGTGCAGAAACATTTGAAGCCTTCAAAGCGTTAAATGTCGCTAATCCGGGAGATATTACCCTGGAATACCGTAATGCCTCTCGAGCATATCTATTATCTACTCTCTTGGAAGCCGAAGCAGAGCGGAATAATGACTGCGCGAGCGCACCCTGCCAGTCAAACCTTGACATTTGAACGTGACAGCTGCCATCATGACACTCGGGAATTTGCTCTCCCAAATGGGGCTAGGGACAAAGCATCTTACAGAAAGGTAAGTACCAGACTAAACTTTTTTTATGATAAATTTGATTTTTTAATGTATTTGGAAGATTTCGTCCCAAGAAAACCTCTTCAGCCGACAGCGTTCAGTAGTAGATTTCGTCCCAAGTAAATTGACTGAACGCTGTCGGCCGATGACGTGATTTTTTTATCGCAGTTGCACCAAACCAAAAATTACCAGAAATACAATTTATAATAATGTTCATGTATTAAGGTTGTTTAAAAATGTTGTCTTCTTCCACGCTGGACTGGAAGTGAAAGAAAAACTTAGAATTTACCAGCTGCCAACTCTTCCTAGGCATACTGTAAAAGTCAGTAAGTGGGACGCGAGGGTTTTGCTGAATTACGAGCGAAAGGCTGACAACCTCTTGTTTCATCTAATAACCCTCAGAATTTATGTCAAATGTGGCATCAAGTGGTTCTAATACCACTGATGCTCTGCCTACCCCGATGGAAATTATAGGCATGAGCGTATTTAGGTATGTTTAAAAATTTGGCAAAGCGTTGATACTTGGTACTTGAAGTATCTTTTCAAATCAATGACAAAAATAGTTGCAGTTAAGTGGCTGTGATGTAATAGACAGATAAGACAGAGCGAACATTTTTACCATTTTTTTTACTTAACTTTAAAAATTGTTGGTTAGAATATTAAGATTTGGTTAGAAATAACGTAAGATGTATTGATAATGTTTATGGAAAGGAAAAAGAATTGTTGACAGTCCAGCTGTAGCTTATACAAATCCATAATGGACAATTGGAGACAGACATTTTTTCCATCACAAGCCAACTGTTTTGTATGTCACAACACAATCTGCTAAACTGCAGAATATTTAATGTGATAAATAAAATAGAAGTAAAGGTCGGTCTTCTATTCATCATAACCATAACAGAATAAATACCAAAAACTACAAGGACAGCTTATCAAATACTTAAATGGTGGAATCTCTTATAACTATGATTGGCTAAAACTATAGTAGTTCCATTCGTTTATTTTAGTTTCGACATTTCGTTTAGTGGTGGTCATAATCGTAATAAATTCGATTTGATATTTATTATATCGATATCAATATAGTTTTTGCACAAAATACTTCACTGCTTTTACCACACAAAAATGTTGGATTTACTCAAAAATGCATGTGCTAATGTGACGCCTGAAAACCGGGCGAGTGTCATCGAAAGAACGAAAAAGAATCTATTGTCCGACTGGATCGTGATGTTGCGTATGATTTGTCAATTCATGATAATTGTTACTGAAGATTCAAGTAATGATTCCAGTTCATTTGAAAAGGAATCCGATGATTCATGATGATGATAATATTAAAGTATTTTAGTTTTTTTTGCTAGATATGTATATGTCGTAGGATAATTTGATACTTCGAATCTTCGCGAAAATCCTAGGGGTTTTGCGAAAACGCGGATAATTAGACATAGGCGAAAAATTATCAAATCTTACTGGACAAAGTCAGGATTTTTGCGAAAATACTCGTTACTATAGCAATATTGCGAAACGAAACGCTGGCTATTATGAAATAAGAACGCTGATTGGTCGGTCAGCGCGTTCAATAAGAGATCGTCTCTGATTGGTTGACGTCTTAAATGTCAATCATTTGTTGCCGCACGTTATTTGTTTACGTTTGTGTCTGAGTTAAATTGCAGAAGTGTTTTGTTTTTTATCGTAAATAGTGTACTTGGACTTAAATAAAGTGGTAAATAAAAGTGCTACACGGATGTAGTGTCATATATCATAAAAGTCTTAGTCAACCACTCAACAACAACAATGCTTTCGAGATTGGTTTAGCGGTATTTTGTTTGTCATTGTGTTAAAAGTGGACTATAAAATTGGACTTGGACTAAAAAACGGTGTGAATAGGAGGTTTGGTTTTCATATAATTATGACAGATTCGACAGAGAATGATGTTCAACCTTCAGCAGAATCGGAGAATTTGGAGGTTATCTCCGATAAAGACAAATTTTACATAGAGTTAAGAAAGTTTTACGATAATAGATCCCCAGACGTATCCCTGAAGTATGCCAGACGTACCCCAAACGTAGCCCAGACTTACCTCAGACGTATTCCAACCGTACCCCAGACTTAACCCAGACGTACCCTAGAATTCCCCCAGACTACCCTAGACGTATCCCAGACTTCCCCCAGACGCACCCCAGACTTACCCGACGTACCCCAGAATTACCCTAGACGTAGCTCAGACGTAGCCCAGACTTAATCTAGACGTACCCAAGACGTATCACAAACATCCCCCATACGTATCCCTGAATTACGCCAGACGTACCCCAGACTTGCCTCAGACGTATCCCAAACGCACCCCAGACGTACCCCAGATGTACCCCAGAATTCCCCCAGACTACCCCAGACGTACCCCAGACTTCCCCCAGACGCACCCCAGACTTCCCCCAGACGTTACCAGACGTACCCCAGAATTACCATAGACGAAGCCCTGACGTACCCAAGATGTACCCCAGACTTAACCCAGATGTACCCAAGACGTATCCCAGACATCCCCTAGACGTAGTCCAGACATACCCGAGACTTACCCCAGACTCACCCCGGCTCGGCTCCTCCGATCACTCCCCTCCATCAATTCCATTGTTTCACTATTAAACTAATTGTTTACCTAACCAGTTTCATCCAATTTACTGATTATGGATTACACCCTAAAATTGGATCAGTTTTTTTACTACGACTGAGATCTCCTATTGTCTGTAGAAAACAACATACATACTAAAATTTTCAATAAAAAGTTTATAAAAATAAATTTAGTGATTTTTCTTTCTCACCTATTCTAAACGTTCATAACTCTATGATACAATACTTGAAGTTCATCATCGGCAAACTAGGAACCAATCAGAAGTCAGCCAGCAAAATTGTAGCCAATCAATGTTGAGCACATCAAATCTTACTAGAACGACGAGTATTTTCGCAAAAATCCTGACTTTGTCTAGTAAGATTTGATAATTTTTCGCCTATGTCTAATTATCCGCGTTTTCGCAAAACCCCTAGGATTTTCGCGAAGATTCGAAGTATCAAATTATCCTACGACATATACATGAAAAATTTTTAAAGCCTAAAGCAGAGGTCACCAAATGGCGGACCGCCGACCTATTTTGTGCGGACCGCGAGAACAGCAACTTGCACTACAGAGTACAGTCTGGCAAAAAAGAGTAGAAATTAAAAAGTGGCAACACTGTAGTGTCGTCCCGTTTTTCTTAGATTGATTTGAAAGGGACGACGCTATAGTGTTGCCACTTTTTAATTTCTACTCCTTTTTGCCAGACTGTACGTAATTTAATAAAAATGTATCCCCCGCATTATCTTTGTTGCGTTAATTCGTGAACGTCCGGGCGAAGTAACGAGCTAACAAGCAAGAAAGAGTTCGCGGATTGCGAAATATCTTTGTTATTTCCGCAATTACATTTGGTTTGTTAAAAAATATTGTGCGGACCGCGATGGTCATTTCATTTCTTCAAACGGACCCCGAGCGAAATAAATTGGTGACCCCTGCCCTAAAGTATTATGAACTTCATCATTCTGATGCTGCAGCTTGTAAGTAAAGCAAGTCGAAACGATTAATTTCGATTAATTAATTTGCAGCGAATACATTCAATCTAAGTTCGACAGAACGTAACTTTTAGGTACGCACGAATTTTCATTGTTTTTTTTAATTTAAACTGAGACACTTAAAGCGTTTTAATGTCTTTGATGGGTAAAAAAAGGGTGGATAAATATGATAAAGTATTTTATATATTTCTTTGATTTCGGCGACTAATATCTTAAACGAATAATGACGAGGTATAATAACGTCTAATATCTTTAAATAAAAATGCCTACATAGAAAATGGCATAGTATAAGAATGTGGTAGTAGAAAAAAGACAACTCATAATAAAGTTGAAGTAGAAAAATGACGACTTTACAAAAATATTGATCTAATCCAAACCTAACAGACTAAGCTCCCGTTGCACGAAACCCTACCTCACGAGGTGGCAGGTCAGAAATGTAATGTAGTGATAGATACTACTTATGAACACCTGGATTTTAGTAGGTTGCCATCGCATATCCTGGAAGAAGTTTAATTTTTTTTCGTCATCGTATCGCTATTTTGATCGAAAGTTACATCATAAGGTGGCAGATCAAAACGTTTACTCATCGAAAAAGACACGTTTGGAGATAACAACCCGCATAGGTTGCCAGCCCAAACCCTGGCAGGTTTACAGATCAGCCATGTTAACAGAGCCCCAAAAATGGGGTCAATTAACTCATCAGGTGGCACGATGAAACTGATGCAGATCGATTGTCCTAGACGTGCCGTTCATGAATACATAGGGTTGCCTGCATTCAGCCTGGCAATTTTTCTTTCCATCCACCTCGAACAATATATGTTAAAATCTTGAAATAACGAGAAATAGATCAGGTGGCAAGATTAAACTGAAGCAAATTGATTGCCCTGGTGGCCAGGTAATTATAATAGGGCTTACCTATCTAATGAAATCTCTTTTGAAGCTGTTTTACACTATCTAGAGTTTCGAGTTTACGGATAATTTAAAGTGGTTGTTTTTAAAAGTCGTCATTTTTATCCTTTGTCATTTTTTCATCTAGTCTTTTAATTGAAGGTGTACTATAACAGAAGTCGTCATTATTATACCTCGTCATTATTCTTTTTAGACATTTGTCGCCGAAATCATTTCTTTTAACACGCATTTTTAACCGACTTCAAAAAAGGGGGAGGTTCTGTGTTCGACTGCATGTATTTTTTTATGTATGTTCACCGATTTCTCCGCCATTTATGGACCGATTTACAAAATTTTATTTTTGTTGAAAAGAGTATACTTACTCCAGAGGTGGTCCCATTGTCACAAAGTAAGGATTTGATGATAGATTCCCAGGGAAATCGAGGGAAACCCTCGAACTTAATAAACACTTACATTGTTTCTCGCGTACTTTCCATTATTTACACTAAAAATATAAAAATAAATAAACTTTTTATAAAAAAAAATTACCGACTTCGAGAAACGAAAAATAAAGACGTAGCATGTAATGTACTACGTACCTACTGATCTGTTTGAAGTCGGTGCCAAGGCAAACAAAGTTTGATAGGCTATACGTACATCCGCCTTTGCACCGACTTCAAACATATCATAGGTACGTTTTAGCACATTAAATGCTACGTCTTTATTTTTCGTTCCTTTAAGTAGGTTTAATAAAGTTTACTTTCACGAAAACGTGTTCAGTTACGTTCTGTCAAAAGTAAAATAAATGCTTGGAACAAGTATAGTTATATTTTCCCGGAAACGTCAAGTTAAGGAGTTTTCTTTATTTCGTACTTATTTACGATTTAGCGATACATTGCATAGCGCTAAATCGCGCAGTCCCTTCGCGCCGCGCCGCGCCGCTATCAGAATGTGATGTACATTGCTGGTTTTCGTGTTTTACACTGTTATTATTATTTAATATTGCAAAATTGAGTATGTTCGAATACATAATTTAATTTTGAAGCAGAAAATATTAAAACACGTGAAAAAAATAATTGTACTAGAACATCATTCTTAAACCTTCGGGTGACTCTTGCACACCAGAGTTTGCACGATTTGTATCGCACGCACCGTAAACAAGCGCGCGACGAGTTAATGATGCTGATGGTCTGGATTCAGGGTCTCAGTTTTTGCTCAGCTGTCCCTCACACCTTGTATATTAAAAAAACTTCAAACGAACAAGGTAAATCGTTTAACAAAATAGCACCCTAGTCAGAAATCGCAGTTTTCTCCCGAGTGAAATACTACACCTATGAGGAAATTATGAGATAATTTCAACAATTAAAAATTACATAGTCGAAACCAAATATAATCAAAAGACGAACCAATAAATCAACGCGGAGTTTTCACTTTTTCAATTTATATAATAGACTAGCTTCCAGTCCGGGACTTCGTTCCAGTGGGAATTTCGGGAATGAATTGTTCTCATAAACCTTCCTCTTGAATCACACCGTCCATAAATGAAAACCGTATGAAAATCCGTTCAGTAGTTTTTGAGTTTATCGCGTTCAGACAGGCAGACAGACACGCCGGGGGACAAACCGGAGGAAAAACAAGCGGCCACTGTCCATTCTTTGAATTCCGAAATAATTGAATTTTGGCATAATGCTTTCTCTCATGTTAATCAACATTTAAAAAATAAACCAGTAGGGATGTAATAGATATTCCTTCGAGATTTTCATACAACTTTTTATGTGTAGACAACAGGCATGTCTAAAATTTTCATACAAATTTTCTCCCCATGGGAGTAAGACGTATTTAGTTTTCCGTTTTTGCGTAAGTATGAACGCACTTACTGCTGATATGAGTAGGTGGAGATTGATAGTATTAACGATGTAAGTGCAATAAGTAATGTGTAAGTTTAGCCCACTTGAAACACGAGCGAAACGAGTATTTGAAGTGGGCTAACGTTACACATTACTTAACACATATCGTTCAACAATTTACAATGGAGTAGCCGAGGAAACAAAACTCTTTTTTTAAAACTCGTACTACAGGTATATCCAGTAGTTAAAAAAATATATTTCGAATTAAAATTCACTGAAAACGTGTTTACGCTTGAACAATGTGCACTATATAATTCTGTATACTTAAAAAAATAAGTATACAGAATTACTTATTTTTTTATTTTTCAGTAGTTTATTTCTTTTTATTTTATATTTTACTAGCTTTCCGCCCGGAACTTCGTTTCCGTGGAAATTGGGAAAATTATGTAGCCTGTGTTAATCCAGGGTGTCAGCTACATCCACACCAAATTTTATCAAAATTTGTCCAGCCGTTTGAGCGTGGAAGAGGAACAAACATCCATACATATAAATTTTCACGTTTACAATATTAGTAAAGATTTTATTTTCATTTCTCGTACTGACAGAATATAAGCGCTACAGCCTCGCCGCTCGCTGTAGCAAATGCAAAGCCAGCGTCTTTTTGGGTGACCCTGTTATAATTTTTGTTATTTAAGTTTAAGTTAAATTTAAGAAAAATTACTGTCTCCAAAATAAAATTTCATTCATTCATTCATTCACTAATATTTTACGACATATACACAAAAAATTAAGGAATCAACATTTTATAACACAAAAATGATTTGGTGAACAAATAAATTCAAATGGCGGGCAAATCAATGGCGAGCAAAATCTTTTTCAATATTTACGCGAAGGCTTAGCAAATGCCAATTGCGCGTACAGAAAATATTACGTTATTATGTGTTAAAAATAAGATTTGTTTTATTAAAAACATCAAAAAAACTTATTGGTATTAATATTTTATTTCAATGAAAATCAAGATCTTCGTCAGAAATAATTATTTTGTCGGACGTAAGAAAGAAACTCTCAGCGGTCATTCTACGAGTATACTGTCAGTATGAAGCTTTATGAAGAAGGTAATAATCTCACTTGTCAAAGGGGTTACTGACTTATCAAGTCAGCTACATACCCTGCCCCTTTCTGTCAGTATTTTAATCACTTTTGTCTTACTTTTGTATGCATCAATTTTTGGCATTTAAAATGTGATATTTGCTGATTAAGTCAAATATTGTTTTTTCTTTTCAAAATCTTCTTCTCATTTCAAAACTACTAGATCACGTGTGATTTACGGGGTACGTAAACGTGCTCTCCATGGCCATGTTACGGGACAATTGTAAAGGTACTTTACTTTAAATCAAAAACTGTCAGTTACTTGAAATAAATTTATACTTATTGTATGGTCGCATTTGTATTAATTAACTTAAATATCCCGAATTACGAGCATTGGGTACGAGATAAATAAACACACTTTTATTGGGTACTTATCAAACGTGGAATAACGTAGTTTAGCGTCCTAAATTTCTTGTCAAAAATGGTAATTTTCCTTTGCAGATTTTCTCACACCGATTACGGAGGTCCATCGTCCCATGATTCCCATGTGATCTATCCATACGAACCACATTCATCCCATGTACATGTTGCCACGTCGAAACAGTAAGTATATTTTGTATTTTATTTTAATCAGCTTAGGTAACTGAACAACTGACTGAAAAAAAACTGAAAAAAAAAACGAAGATTGAAATATGAAAAAATCAACCTCTGCTCACAACTGAAGATTCTTTGCGGTAGTATAAAGCTACTATAAAGTACATTTAGTTTTTAATAGCCCAAAATGCAGTAAATCAGTTACATCACTACGGTTTGGTGAATGTGAGAATTTCGGGAATGAATTGTACACATAAACCTGCCTCTTGTATCACTCCATCCCTAAATGAAAACCGTATGAAAATCCGTTCAGTAGTTTTTGAGTTTATCGCGTTCAGACAGACAGACAGACACGCCGGGGAACAAACCGGAGGAAAAACAAGCGGCCATTGTCCATTCTTTGAATTCCGAAATAATAACTTTTTGAATTTTGGCATAATGCTTTCTCTCATGCTAATCAAAATTTAAAAAATAAACCAGCAGGGATATTCCTTCGAGATTTTCATAAACCTTTTTATGCGTGGTCAACAGGCATGTATAGGATATTCATATAAATGTTCCTCCCATGGGAGTAGACGTATTTTATATTCCGTTTTTGCGTAAGTATGAACGCACTTACTTTCCGAGTATTAACGATACAAGTACGGTAAGTAATGTATAACGTTAGCCCACTTGAAAGACGAGCGAAACGAGTGTTTGAAGTGGACTAACGTTACACATTACTTAACACATATCGTTCAACAATTTACAATGCAGTAGCTGAGGAAACAAAGTTTTTTTTTGTGAATGTCCGTATATCCGATGACTTATTAATATGACGAATATTCGGAAAAAACTCAAGTCACGGTATTACAATAATTATTCCCCTACAGTAGTGAAACGCCTTTGATGTCGCGCGATGCCGCCGCCGCCGGTGTAAGTATCAAGCAGATATGCCAGGGTTCCGACGAAACGGGAAATAAAATAAAATATTGTGATTGTAAAGTGATCATTTAATCAACATGTTACATTTACATATGTTGTACTGCCAGATATTAACGTGAAACTTTATTTTTAGATGATTTTAGTTCCCTATTTAAAAAATTAATTAAATAATGAATACGCATTCGAATTTAATAAACAATCTTATTAGAAAAACATGAGCATGGCAGCGATTTTAATTCTACGGAACTTAGAACATTAAATATTTTCTCTGAAATATTGTTTCCAACATACGAATAGAAATTTTGCTTAAATGTGATTTCTAAATCTTGTGGTTTCTAAATCAATACTGAACAAAGTCATCTGGGGGTACCTGTAATCTACCAAAAGAATCACGCCGGGTAGACATTATTTATTGTTGGTTGGTCAGAACAACTTGACGCGTAGTTTATCATGGATAAACTTGTTAAATTAATAGAAAACGCATAAGCGTTGTGGCGTTATCCCTGCTCGCGGAGGAGTGCATACTCCGCGAGTTTGCCAGCGCCGGCCCGCGCCGCCCGCCCGCTTCCCCGCGAGTTCCCCTTCGTTGCTCTGCGCAAGTACATTCGTTTCACTACTGTAGGGGAATTGTTGTAATACTGTGCTCAAGTTTCGCCTAGACTACACTAGACGAAGCTCCAGAAAACTGGAAACCTAAAGGGTACGTGTAGGTTCTGTGACAATAAAAAACAGAAATAGAACCCTTAGATTTTTATTTATTATTGGAAAGTTTTCTTATCGCTGTGTAAAAATTATTTCAGACAAATTAGCCTAAATTAGTAACCTTAAATCACTTCAAAAAATCACCATTTATAAATAAACGGTTCAGTAGTGTTTTCGTTTGATTAAAATTTAATATGATAAAAAAGTAATGAGCAATTCTGTTGCGCCAGCAAGATCCAATGTCGCAGGGCAATCGAAAAAATCAGATTTTTGCGAAAAACCCTAATACATTTGCCGTTGCCAAGTCTGGGAATATTTTTCGTAAATACTTCTTTTCAACCGACTTCAAAAAAGGAGGTTTTATGTTCGACTGCATGTATCTTTTTTTATGTATGTTCACGATTTCTCCGCCATTTATGGACCGATTTCCAAAATTATTTTTTTGTTCTAAAGAGGTGGTCCCATTGTCACCGAGTCAGGATCGGGTGATGGGATCCCAGGGAAATCGAGGGAATCGCTCGAAATTACCTCACGAACTTTCCGTTATCAATCAAAAATACATTTCACACACACGTATTATTTTGTAAAAAAATCAAAATTAATAGTTTGCCGTATGTATACAAGGGTAAGGAACAGCTTAGCAAACACTTCAATAGTGGAATCTACCAATAACTATGATAAGCCTATCATTACTTTGGTAGCCAACAATAATTACTTTTTCCCAGAAACCTCAAGTTAAGGGGTTTCCGTTATTTACCTTCTTTGGCGCTACGCAATGAACCGCGAAACCGTGCCGCACCTTAACAACTGGGGATGCTCAACAACTTTTTGTCAAAAATGGTAAACCGCGGTAATATTTTTGTCAAAAAGTTTTGAAGCAGCCGTGGTTCAATTGGGTTTCAATCGACATTTTTAGCACGATTGGCCTTCGGAATGCGACGTACATTGCTGGTTTTCGTGTTTTATGCTGCTTTTAATGTTTTTTTATTGCAAAATGAAGTGTATTAGAATACATAATGTAACTTTTAATGGTGAAAATAATAAAAAAGTGGACACATTTTGAAAATTTTTCTGAGTAAAATTCCATTGGGAAATCATTTAGAAAGATGCTTTTACTAGGCTGTCCTTTACACCCTATATGTAAGATCATACGTTACCAAGTCTCCTGAATTTTTCTGAGTGATTTCCAGCAAAACGTGTAGATTCTGGAAAACTCACCGGAAAAATTCTTAAGATAACGAATTCGCGGGAGTAAAGATGGTTGAAATTTTAAAAAGACGGAAAACAAAGAGGTTTTTTACAGTAATAATTTATCTTTTCAGTCACCATGGCGGCGGAGGACACAAATCCAACGCAGCTATGTCGGCCCTTACGCTTCTGGCGTTCCTTTTCTTCCTGCATATACTACAACAGTGTCTCAAAGACCACATGACTACCATGAGTACCACCCCAGTCATGATAATGACAGCAGGTCGCGAAGGCGAAGATGCCATATCAAAATCCGACGCCAGCAAACTCGACAAGGCCGGAAAAAGTGAAGCTAAAACCGCAAAAGACATCGAAAAAGATGTTCTAATGGAGATTAACACCGCTAAACATACACCGAAAATCGGCGCGCCGAATCATAGGAAAATTTTTATGAATTATGGAAATCGAAGCTTGGAATACCGCGGATTCGTAAGCGCTATGGATGATGATTGAGCCTCAGTCAAAATATATTTTCATTGGTTTTTGTATTTATTTCGGTATGGAATTATTACGACCACGTCTAGTTTTAGTTTAGGATTTAACTTTTTTTAAATTTAAATAAAATTGGAGATAAATAATACAAACATGATCTGTTCAAACGCACTTTATTCATACGTGCACTTCCTACTTATATTGAAATACCGCGACGTCCTTAAACGTCTAAATTGAGAGGAATCAAAAATTTTCAAAATCCAAACAATTAATTTAATTTAAAAAAATTATAAGTATTTGAATTTCCGATTCCACTCTTAACTAACCTAACCTAAGAATCTTAAGACGTAGAATTACAAAGAAAAAAATATATTTATAACTAGCTTCCTCAATAAACTAAAGATATACTTATTAATGCAGATGTACTTTCTACTTTTGTATTTAAGAAATTGTTATTCTTGTCAGTAGCTTTTCTCAAGCCAAGCTAGAGACCAATCGATGAATTATTAACTTTTTACAGCAGCATTACTTTTAACTATACGAATACTATCGAGTTATTTTATGAAAAATCAGATAAAATCCTATTGAAATTATGAGCTTCTTGCTGCTACGTCATTTGCTTTATTTATGACTTATTTACACACATATGTAACATAAGCCCTCGAGTCTACCTTAGGTAAAATTAATGTTATAAAAATACATAAAAGCATTCACGCATTTGAAGCATTCAATCTAATGGAGTGAGTTTATAATATTTCTTGTAACTTCTATTCATAAAATTTTAAGTCGGGAAGCAAAGCAGTGCAGCCGCCAAGTAAAATGAATATTTTGCACATTTATATCTATAGATTCGTATGATTTACTAACTGTTAATGACATTATTCTATTGTATGAGAAGAGACGCAGCATAAGTTTTTTTTGGATGACCAATTGGATTTCGTCTTTAGCTTCAAAAAAATTTTTTTTTAATTCCTAATCTTTCTAAAGAATTCTTAATCTTTTCTTTCTTTTATCAGTTCGTATACGTCCCCACCACCGAGGGGCACGGACCTTCCTTGGAAACATTAAACCTAAAAATTGTAAATGCTGGTTAATTTCAAGTAAATTCTACAAGTCGCGCCGGACACGTTCGATATATTTAGTTTTAGTGAGAGCACTAGACCCCATAGTAGGGTCTGTCATTCGATTCCAGTCGGTCTGACCGACCACAAAGCCGATGGCACGCATCTTCTCTTGTTCTCTTCTTTCTTCAATGTCTGCCCAGCGTACCTGTTTTAATTACAATACGATGAAAAATCCACTTAGTTGTGCGTTAATCAGGCGCACTCACCTTTCGCTTCTTTTTTTTTAAAGATATAATAACAAAAATGTCATAACAATGAACTCTAAATGTCGAAAAACACAAAATCGACACTTTTGCACGGAAAGTCGGTAGTAAATTTAAAAAAGGTGTAATATTTTAAAATATTTTTTTTTTATCATTGTTAGATATGGTTGTAAAATTGTATGAATACATTTCAAATGCACAAAGTAGTGCTAAGGTTTAAATCACAGGTGTAGTTAAATATTTGTTGAAAACTTGACACTATAAAACTGTACCAAGTGTTCAAATATCAAAAGGCCAAAATCGTCAATCAACAGAAAATCAAAACATCATTTTAAAAGACTTCACATTCAAACGAATGCGGCTGTAAAGCTTTTTTTGTGTTGCCATGTTCGTGCGCCAAAACTTCAAAAACGAAAACCTAATTCAAAACGCCAATAAAATACATTTGCACAACCATATCGGACAAGCCGAAAACAAGATATAAATGATAAGATTGCCTTAATTCGAGGTATACTTACAGTTTTCTTCCCGGGTTTGGATTCGTTAGGTTTCCACTCGTCTAGCTGAAGGTAGTCCTCCATGGAGATATGCGATGACCGGAGTGGTTTGCTGGTTCCGTCGAGTCGAGCTGAAACAATTTCAGACGTCAATAATACTTGCACAGTAAATTTAACCTCAAATATTCGGTCGACACGTCATTGGAGTCTTGATATTAAGTGAACATAATTATCGCAATAAAATTGTTTAGTATATCCCACTTTTTTATTAGTATAAGTACTGCCGTTTAGGTTGTATTTTTATGGACTACTAAACTAGGTAATTCAAACCATAACGTTATTATTCGTATCACCATTACACGTCGAAAATTATCTAAATCATACACAAAAATCACATACATAGAACATAAAAAACATTTAAATATGAGTTAACCTACCTAGTTGGGCGACGTCATCCATTTTCTCCCATTTCGATGTAAAAGAGTTTTCAACCTGTGATGGAGCAGCGCCTTTCGGCATTAGTTCCTAATGCTGGAATAAAATACATTAGCCCTATCCTAACCAATCTAGGTTATCTAGGCAATAAACTTAGGATGAAAAAAGACTATTACATTCCTGTAATTGAGTCTATAGGATTGTGGAATGCAACTAACAGTAATGTGTTATTTCAATGCTGACTTGAACATGGGCGGTGACACTGCCGTGCACCTACCTTTTACCTATAAAAGATAAGGTATCGGTCACATTAAACTTTTTTTGTCATTTACAATTAAAAATTTTAAGTAACGTATTCTACAACTTATAACTCTAATACCATCTTCACGCAACGATTGTTACGTTATTCATAAAAGCTGTGTTGAGCAGTGCTGTTTGCACAGTCAACAATACTTTTAAGATTTATTCTGTAACTATTTGTCTACTCAAATAAACCAACAAAAAAAATTAATCGTATTAAGTACTGTTTTGAATTTTTTTCTGATTGACTGCACTCTCTCGTTTATGTGCATAGTCTATTCTATTATAAGACTCAAAGTCACTTATACAACATATCGATCAAAAGACCTGCTTATAGCTAGACGGAAAAAAACATGCCAGAATGAAGAACTTATACACTAGTAGTAAGGAGAATCTTACGCACTGCGGGGCTAACATGAACGCTTGACATAATTTTGTCATGATGACATTTGACAAAATTATGTCACGGTGCATATGCTAGCGTAGCTAAACAATAAAAACACAGAAAAAAATACCCTTTATGATTGGTCAACGGGGTCTATCATTCCCGTGCTTTTTAACCATATCTCACCTCAGTGTCTTGCGCGTCCTGACATAAAACATCATCATTTGTAGCGTCCTCCATTTGTACATCGGTTATAGCAGCGTTTTGTAGTAGCGTCGTAGCGTCTAGTTGTATATGGTGCGCAGGCGTCGGGTAGAATCGTGAACATATCACTTGAATATCTTCCAGCGTACGGTTGTGTATGTTCCGTTTAAAACATATTTGTGGGTCTAGCTCCATTGTGCATATGTACACCTAGAGGTAGATCAAATTAATTGCCAAGTTATTTTAGAACAGTAGCGCGTTTAGGGATATTGTTCTAGATGTCTTAGTCAAAGGTCGATATGCAGTCTCCTTCCGAAATTACTTTTGTCCTAGGTTTGACTAGGTTAGGTAACATACCCATACTACGTGACCCGTTCATCAAACATACCACACTTGGTTTTTCGAGCTATATTCAATTATGGCGCACAACAATTACCCATTTAGCGCTTTTTAAAGTCACAGGTGGCAGTATTGACTCACATGGATGGACGTTAGCTGATTGTAGCGTGACCACTTTTAGTAGATTTCTACTTTTTTGGTAGATTTAAGGCAGACAAAACGATGATTTAGTAGTATAAAAACATTTGGTAGATTTTGTTAGAAAATTGATAATTAACACGTGAAAACTCGTGGGGGGAGGGAGGTATACAATTGGGTCACGTAGTATGGTATACGTGAAAACTGGAGGGGGGAGGGAGGTATAAAATTGGGTCACGTAGTATGGGTACTTTCGCTTAGGTTAGGTTAGCCTGAGGATTGACCTAGGATCGCCGGAGCTTCGAGGTTTGACTATAACACAGACGTACATCTCTACACTAATAATATTGGCTGGATAGCCTATCCTTGAGTCAAATGCGTGCGAGCCGTAACAGTTATCTACAGTTACACTACACCCATACTAAATGAGGGAGTGAGATGACCGATTCCCGACGTTACTTTTTTCTCCCTCACTCACTATACTTGTATGAATTATGTTTATCGTGTGTCTTTTGTCCGCGAATGACTTGCGTTTCTTTTGGGGTTAGTCAATCGAGCTTTAATATGAAAATACTACATAGAAAAAAATACTACATTACAGATTGTGTACGAAGTCGATTACGATCGAGCTCAAATTCGTCATATATTTATTCTGTACAAAGTGATTTTCGAGTTTATGAGGTTAGTGTAAGGCAAAAGCAGCGATATACAAAAAATTTACATCGCTCAATTGTAAACGAAATGTCAAAGTTTAGTTTTCTTTCTTTACTTAGATAAAGCCTAACCCGAGCCCGTACTTAATCCATAGTCTTCCACTCTGTTGAAAGCAGGTCTCCTTAATGGACACAAACAATCTTCGCAGATACGAGGTCGCTCCGCGAAGTCTGTGAAATCCCCAGGAGGATTCTAAGCTTCTGGGCGGAGCTGACCTGGCTGGAGAAGCCACTGACACGTACGCAAAATGGGCCTCACAAGAGCCTAAATGCGGAAACGGGAGCCCATATCACTGGACACAAGAGCAATTTTGCCATTACTATTGCTTGGCAGACGAATTTTGTTTTTAATTTACATAATGGTGTCGTACAAACTTTAGTCGCTAAGATCGTTGTTATTGGGTACAGTATATTAATAATAACTTTACTAACTAAATATCAGTAACAAGTATCTGTGATGTTATCTCGATCTTTGTAAGAGTAGTGTAGTGCCGTTATTGTTAATTGAAAATATGTATGTAGTATTTTTACATATGTAGACATATTTGCGTACTAGCGGCTAAACTATAAAATTTTACGATCCTTATACATGCATGATTGAGTTGTATATAATATATATACATATTTCGCCGATAGCAGGCAATTTCTGTAGGTGTAAAAATCATTGTATCTTACCTGAAAACCATTCTGCCTAGCAAAGTTCCACATATCCGCATATGACCTCAGTTGATCATTGACTGCGTCAAAAATCAAAAACGAGTAGTAGCCATCAGTGAGACTCCTCTTAAACGCTCTCTTTAAAGATGTTAAATATGCCTCCTCTAAACTTGAGTCGTATTCGTATTTCAACGTTGGTTTCTTTATCTGGAAAGAATTTATAGCTTTTTCTAGTTTATGTTTTCGCAGTCAATCATTAAGATTTATTGATAAAAGCGTAACAAACGCCTAACAGTACCAACAGTGAGATTTAAAACGATTTCAATGAATAATACAGGTTTCGCAATTTCATTTCGAGTTGTAGTGTGGGCCTTACAGGGTGTAGCATCTATTATTTCTTACAAGATCTATAAAGCCATTTTGTAACATTTTGGAAGTTATACCATATACATGCTCAAGACTATATTTCCATTTAGGATAGGAACACAAGTTTCGAAAGACGAAATGTTATTTTATTACCGAAACGAATTTCGAAATAATAAAATGTTATTCTTATAACTTTCCCTGAGAAACCTAAATCAGCTGATCGCACAGGTTGTATGGAGATGCGAAAATTGTTTTAAAATATTTTGTGCTTTGTTCTTTAGGGAAAATTGTTCAGTTTTGTGGACTGATAAAATACATCCTTAATTTTCGCTAATAAAATCGTCACACTATATAGTTTTTACACAACTGTTTTCAAGGAAATAATTAAATATTGTATGGAATTCGTTTTAAAACTTTGTTTTTCAAAATAATAGAAGGTAAATAACACATCTTCCACGTCGGACTGAGAGTAAAAGAAAAACTTAGAATGTGCCAACCGCCTACTCTTCCCGGGCATACTGTAAAAGTCAGTAAGTGGGACGCGAGGGTTTTGCTGTTGTGGGCGAAAGGCTGCCAACCTCTCACCACTTAGGTACATCATATTTCATCTAATAACCCTCGGAATTTATGTCAAACGTGGCCTCAAGTGGTTTTAAAACCCCAACAGGGATTATAAAAAAAACGCTACACACTCAAAGGCCCACACTAAGGTTTTCCCTTGTGTCGTGGGTCCCTTGGAACATACATAAAGAAAGACAGACACAAACACCCATGATCCGAGAACAAATCTGCTCTTTACACAAATATTTGCCCCGACTGGGATTCGAACCCAGGACTCGTCAATCAAGAGGCAGCGCCAATACCACTCAACCAAACCGGCCGTCAAAATAGGCGTGAGCGTATGTGTGTGTGTGTGTGTGTGTGTGTGTGTATGTGTGTGTGTGTGTGTGTGTGTAAATAATACATACGATTTTGCCTGTAGTAGGGTCTGTTTCTTCCACTTCTCCTTCTAGCATGAAATAGTCATCCACTGACATTATCCGCACAGATCCACCATGCTCGGCCTCACGGTCCCTTATCAGCTTCGCTAAGTAAGATTTACCGCTACCAGGTGGCCCTGAAAATGTTTTCGTTCATTGTAGTTTGCTAAATCAGGCATAACTTAACATCCCATGGAAAATTCACTGAAAATCCGAACTTTTTCAAGGGCACTATCTTTGTAATCTGCAATTTTATTAATTTTTGAATTGTTTAATCACTGGAATCGAAGGATAGTTAAACTTGCTTGCTAAAGTGATTAAAAAATTGGAAACTAATAGAATTGAAGCAAATCAATAGAAAATATATCCAACAACAATGGCGTGTTTTTATATTTTCTTAAAAATCTAACGACGAGAACACGGCAAATTTGTATTATTTCAATAATAATAATTATGGTTAGGAATACTGTTTTGAATTCTGATTGAAAAAAGCGCTCTAATTAATTGTTTTTCCTGGTTGATCAGAGGAACGTATGAAATCGCCATTAACTACTGCTACTCAAGTTTACGATATGGTAGGATTAATTCCACGTTTTGTCGTCATTAAACCGCCCAGATTCGATTTTATGCTATTCGATTTAAGAAGAAAGATATAAGACTAAATCTAGATAAGATTAGAACTTGATTAATTTGCTTTACGCCTGCGACTTCGTTTGCGTGAAAAGGAAGCCTAAGTCACTTTCCAGCTCTCCAAGGCTTGCTTATTTTAGGCACTTGTCCCACGAAAAAGCGACTAGAAACGTACAGTAACAAAGATATACACATATTTACAGTATACTAGCATTCCGCCCGAGACTTCGTTCCCGTGGGAATTCGGGAAAATTATGTAGCCTATGTCCATCGGGGATCATGTAGCTTTCTAATGGTGAAAGAATTTTTCAAATCGGTCCAGTACTTTCTAAGCCTATTCAATGCAAACAAACAATCAAATCTTTCCTCTTTATAATATTAGAGATCACTGACTGTTCACACGAGAACTCTCTCTACTAGTGTAACACAGATAATAATATTCGGTGAGCTATGCTCGTTCGCCAAGAGATCAACCAGTTTTTTTTCTCCACTGTCTCCCGTCCCACTCGCACACTCGCTTATAGCCCAGCGACAAAACTATCGGAACTAAACACTCCCTTCTCGTTTATCGTCGGCGGGTGGGACAAGTGTCTTAGAGTTAGATGACGCTGGGTAAATGTCCAAGAAAATACTTTTTAAGGATTTTAATGTCGAAGCTAAATAGTAAAAATTACCCGTGCTATGGAAATAAAGATAATAAAAATTTGGTTGTTATCTTACCTCTTAAAATAATCACTATTTTATCCGGTCTCATTTCACGTCCTGGGTGTTCTAATAGATCATCAATCATAACAACATGCTTAGGCTCTGTAAGGATCGCTTCACTATCTTTCGAACGTTTGGAACTATCAATGTCTTCACTTTCCTTGCTATGTCCTCTCTTCAGCAAGTCCCTGCTAGGAAATCTTTCGTGACTCCTGCTCCGTGGGTTTTCCTCCCTTCTGTGGTCAGATCTATATCTGTCTCTATCTCTAAATGTGTCTTCCCGTCTACTATTTCTATCGCGATCGTCTCGCCTTCTTTCAAAATATGAAGTGTCTAATCGTCTCCTGTCCTCTATTTCATCTCTAGGAGGTCGTCTCTCTTCAAAGTCATCTCTGGGTGGTCTCCTTTCAGACTCATCTCGAGGTGGTCTTCTTTCAATGAATTCATCTCTAGGTGGCCTCCTTTCTACGAATTCATCTCGAGGGGGCCTTTTTTCAACAAATTCATCTCTTGGTGGTCGCCTTTCTACTAATTCATCTCGATGGGGCCTTCTTTCAATGAGTTCTTCTCTAGGTGGCCTCCTTTCCATAAAACTTTCTCTAGGCATTCTCCTATCTTCATCTCTTGGTGGAACTCTCTGACGGTAATCATCTCGATTATCTTCTCTTGGCCTTCTATCATACTCAAAGTCCCTAGATACATCTCTGGGGACTCGCTCATTTTTATCATGATCATCATCTAACCTCCTTGGTTTCCTCGTAAACAGATCTTCAGCTTCTTTTTCAAAATCTTTCTTCTTGTATTCCTCGTCTTTTGATATATGATTGTAATCAAACATGTGTACAGGCTCAATGAATTCCCGAGCTGAAAATTATAAAAAAGCTTTATTAGAGCTAAATGGCTTAAGAAGAGCTAAATGGCTAAAGAAGTACATTTTTAAAAACAACAACCTTATCATATGGATGATATTTTATTTGTATGGAATTTCAGAAATGAAACATAAGAAAGTAGGTTTTAAAAGATTTTTAAATATGAAACATTTAAATAAAGTATGCCTTTCTACTGTACTCTACAAATTTTCCTTTTATTAATGTTACAATAGATAACAGAAGAAAATGAAAAGTATCCTACAATAGCTCATCCATAAGAAACTTTGATAGCACTAACTAAAAACGAAACTAAAATAATTTGAAATAAGTATTTAAATGCTGCTTTTAATTACCTTTTAACCTTAGAGGCTTGTGCTCATAATCAACAACAATAGATGGTGTAAAGAGTGGCTCTTCCACCCACTTGGGCTTTGGAGGCTGATTCACATTGTTCTCATGCACCCCACTGTTATTATTATAAACTCTACTTGGGTCCTGAATATTTCTTTGCTCAGCCATATCTTGCATTGGCGGGGCTATAGGTGTAGCCATAAGCGGTGGTGGCCCTCCTCTAGGTCCACTTAACTGATTATACTGATTCTGTGGCATACCACCTTGGTTACTATCTTGCCTACTATCGCTTATGGGTGGATTTTGCATACCTTGCGAATTATAATAGAATCCATTGTTCTGTTGGTTATACTGCTGCTGATTATTGTACTGATTCCATTGGTTATTTTGTGGCATACTACTATCCGGTCCATAATTACCCCCTGGACCTCCAAAATTCCCCCCTGGTGCTCCATAGTTCCCTCCTATTCCACCATACATTGGTCCTGGTCCACTAAACATCCCTACTGGTCCACTATAATTCCCTCCATATCCACCAAAGTTCCCTCCTAGCATGCCAAAATCTCCTCCTGGACCACCCATTCCACTAGGGGGAGGCACAGCAGTGGGTGGCGCACTCATCCCCACAACGCCACCAGGGGCACTTTTCTTCTTATCTACTTCAGGCGCTATTGTATCTCTCACCAAGGATAGAATATTCATAATCTTTTCATCACCAAGAATATTATTTATACCTTTAGAGATCTTAGAATAATCAGGGCTTTGCTTCTGTGTATAGTCACCTGTTATATCTATAACTTCTCTTTGTGGCCTCTCAGCTTCAGGCACTAAATCTAAGCCAGGGATACCTTTTGTAGAGTCCCCCACTGGTAAAAAGCTCGAATTAACAGTGCTACTTTTAGAATAATTATCCATATTTTGGTAGGATTCCATTCTATCCTGGGGATTGACATTTGTATTCCTATTTTGCATGGATATGTTAATCATGTTAAGATATTGCTGATTCTGATTATTACTCTGATTGGGATAGTTGGAAGTTGGCTGAATCACTTGTGGGGTATGCATCGTTTGGTTGTTATAGATTGAGGTGGGAGCTGGATTAGCGGGCGGCGCAGGTTTTATAATAGTTGAGGGGTGTGCGGCGGCCGGCGGCGGCGGGGGGGGCGCGGCGCTGCTCATGAGACGCGCACGCTTCTGCTTCATCTGCTGTCTGCGCTCCAGCAGCTGCGCCCGACAAGACTCAAACTTGGCCTCATACTCCTTGTATGCCTCCTTGTCCGGATGATTTACATTCTCCTGTTTCCACTTCGCGATCTCCTCTTCCCATTTCTGAAATTGAATATCGAAAAGCCGCTCCTCCTCGGCCAGCTTTTTTAACGCCTCTGCGTTTGCGTTACCTGCTGTTTGATTACTGTACGCGGTATTGTGTCGCTTTGATTCGGGGGCCGACACGCCACTAGCGTATAGCGGCTGGTTGTTCTCGTGCGGGGGTGGCGGGGGCGGATTCTCGGGCGGCGGCGGCGCCGGCGCGGTCGCCCCCGTCGTCGTCGGTAGCGGCGGCATCCCACCCATTTGCATCTGCATTTGCTGAGCATACTGAAAGTATGTTACGCTTTATGTTGTAACTTCTAGATAAAATTTTATAGGTAAGGTATATAATAAAGACTTTATCACACACCCAGTGCCACTTAAAATAAAGTATTTAATAAAGGCTTTAAAATAAAACGAAACATACAAAAAAAGGGCTGAACTTAATTATTTATACCTACTTAAGTATTTATGGAAAAAAATCTTGTTTCCTTAAAGATTTATGTAAACAATATTATTTTACGTAAAATTCAGGATGGCCCAAAGTATGTTCTACTATTTTTTTGTAGTTTAGAAGTTATTACACATTTTATGACTTTTTTCAAAATAGTTAGTGGCAAATTCAGTATGGAGACAAAGTTTTTTTCTCTTTCTGTTAAAGATTATTTTAAAAAATCTTGGTGGTAGGCAATAAAAGAAATATCAGCTGCCACTTTAAAAAATTGGATGTCCCAAGTCATAATGAAACATGTAACTTAAAAGTTAAAATTGGTACTTCAGGAAAATCTTTTCAGAACTTCAAGTTGGTAAAAATATGGTTGAGATGGACCTGAAGGTTTTTAAAAACTTCTGAAGATACTGAATATCTGGCAAGCAACCTAAGTGTTAAATTCAAATAAGCTCTTTTTAAGCAACCTTGTGTTTTACAGGAGAGAATATCTATTTAAAAAACTCTACCATGTTTCATACCATCGGCGCTCTTAAATTTGATGGCCTAGTAAATTTAATATTTTATAAAAGTATACTTCAACTAAAATGTGGAACTGGTGAAATAAAAATGTATTAATTAAACAAGTGCCTGGTAACAAGGCCTTTAGCCGAAAGCGTTATTAAAATATCATTTCCCTGACACTTTAGCTTTTCAAATTTTCTCAAAAGTTGAGGAAATGAATTCATATAAAGCCATAAAACATCTCGCATCAGCAAGGAAATCTTGAAGCCTTGAAGGCACTAGAGTCTTATCAAAGACTAGCATTCCGTCCGGGACTTCGTTCCCGTGGGAATTCGGGAAAATCGTGTACCCTATGTCCATCACGGATAACGTAGCATTTTCAAATCGGTCCAGTAGTAAGCAAACAAACAACCAAATCTTTCCTCTTTATAATATAAGTATAGATTTCTTTCAGTTTTGAGACCAACAATAAATGCTGAACTCCAAATTCCCAATATATAAAATATAATTATGCATATCTGAAGGCTGTTCTTCAGATATGCTGTTCTTCAGGCTGTTCTTCAGATATGCATAATTATAAGTATGAGGACATTTATTGCTAGTGATTTTGTGAAGTCTGTGTGAGAGCCGGTACTTAGGCCCGTGTTCACCAAAAATATAACCAACGGTTAAACCGCGGTTAGAAGCTAACCAGACAAAATGTCAAAAAAAATGTATGAAAGTGACATTGTCAAACCTCTGGTTAGCTGCTAATCGTTGGTTAAATATTTGGTGAACACTGGCTTGTGTCTAAAGCGCATATGGATTACTGTGATACATTTTCTAAAAAGGCACCTAACATGACCATCTGACCGCAACTCTTGTTCTTCTTACTGAACCAACCTGGGTATATGTGACCATCTGACAACAGGACCGCCGAGTATTTATAAATCGTTTATTGCAAACTTTACAACACATAATATTCTAACTTAAAATTATTTAATTTCTGACCCAATTATGTACAGTTTGTCGAATATTAACAAATTACGGTCAGTTACTTGATTTAATACTAACCTTGTCTCCATACTGACTTTGCCACTGCGCGTACTGCTGTTGCCACTGAGCCCACTGCTGCCAGTTCTGTTGCTGTAAGGCTGCTGCCCATGGCCCGGCTGAGTAATTGCCCATAGCACTCATGTCGGGAGTCATTGCCATGGGATTCCATGGACCCGCGGTTGGCATCGGCCAAGACATTTTGGAGAATAAATTACAACTATTTTAAAGATATGAAGTCAATACGGTTAATAATCGCATCAGAATCGCAATACAGTGTAGCCGAAGTCAGAAGTCAGCAAACAAACACAAGTTCATTATGAAAATTGCGTTCAATCGAGTAAAACATTCGATTCACAAATGTCAAACGTGGCAGCCATTTTGCTTAGCGAAGTGACGTCACTGATGTAGTGTTGTGCCGTACATTACCACTCACATATCGGTTTAAATAGAAACTGATGAAAGAATTAACCAAATTGACATGGGTACTAAAATGAAAAGTACCTAAAAAGTGAACCGAATTATAATTTAAAGAACCAAAAAATTTAAGGCAATTAAGAAAGAAGACATATCACAAGGTAACGTGGTCTTGAGGAAACATGTACGGCACATTCAGGAGACTGAACAATGTATCTTGTCATAATTCTATTCGGTCAGGCTCTTCTATTAACAAAATTGCAGAGGTAAGATAGCAGTCGCTTCACTGTAAAGACTCTTGAGCTGAATAAGTGTACTCCGAATAAGAAACGGAACTAAACGTTAATTATATCAATTAAAAGTTACTTGCCAGCCAAACGCGCACACACACATTAATAGTTTTGTGCGGCTGGATGCTATGCAAAATTTTACTTCAAAGATATTACTATCGCAATTGGTAGCGCATTGGATTGTGAATAAAAGTTTAGGGGTTCGAATCCCACCACGGATTTTCTTTTTATATTTTTTAAAGACTGTGTGCTACCTTTTCTGATTTTTTGGCACAGTAGTACTCAACGTCAGCATGCTTGGATGTTAAAAACATACCGTATCGCGGTATCGCCTGCACCTACGCAAATGTCAGTCGGTAAAAGAATAAGTAGAGCCATTTGTGTCGTCGTGAAATAGTGTCTTATTCCCGCCATTTCGCTCAGGGCCATACGCGAGGCTCGGTAAAATGCAGAGTGGCCACTGGACGTGCAATGTCAATGCCGCCGAGACGAGGTAAGTAAACCCAGTAAGTGCCGTGACGCTCCTATCCATACCGAGTCATCCAGGAAAGATCTATAGTAATGAAGATGTTTGGTAAGCTTTAGGTAAGCTAGTTATTTCATGTGGAAAAAAACCACATTGTTTTTTAAGAACTGTAGGCACTTACTTAAGTAGCTTACGTAACCTTATAGGCATTTTCTGGGTTAACTTGCTCCATCGTTAACCTCATCTATGACCTCGGTCAAGATTGAGGTCAAGAGTTAACCCATCTTATAGTTTAAAAAAGTACTTTATGAAAGCATAAAAGAAAATTATACCAAAAGTTTATTTTGGTATATTTCAATCAATCATATACCGATAGATATGCAATTACATATTTAAAACTTATCTTGTATACTGTTTCCAATAAAAAATCCACAGGTTCCCAATAAGTAATAAAATAGACACACAGAAACTTGAATTTTGAAAATTGAGTACTATGTAGACTTCGGAACGGTTTTTATCTAATAATAAATCGACATCTTCAACACAACAGTCGATTTTATCGATATTTTTATAAATTCGTCGTGAACAACACTATACGACGCCATTTTCACGTTGACTGTTGTGGATTTTGTTTACTGCGTTCTCAATTATTTTCGTGTCTATTTAAAACAACATAATTTGCTGCTTGCATTTGTAATATATTAGATGAATTAGATATTATTCTACCAGGAAAACCAAAATTAAATGACTTCAAGTGTTAAACTGTGGTGAAATCGTCTGCGCGGGAAATGTGGTTACGTCGGAGTGTTATAATTCGATATCGCTAAATTATTGAATATAAATGGTATTTGCACCAAGCGCTGCAATGATTTCGAATAAAACCCGTGAAAACAGAAGAACCAAACCTGTAAAGATGTCTAAAAACATAGAACGTTTGTACAGAGAAGGTAAATGCAGTGAATGTTCTGTGATAGTGACGCGAATGGATTTTGCCAAAATATTAGGCAAATTTACTAAAGTAAAAATTCAGTATGAATCTGGATCTAGTACACCAAAATCCAAGAAAAACGCCCAAGTTACTTCACCTAATTCAAATTCAAGACTTAAAAGTAATGAGAATGGCATGGTTCTCATTCACAGAAATGCATACAGCCAACACCCAGTGCAAGAGCTGCTAAATTCAAAGAAAGCTAAAGTATCCGAAAAAACTACACGCGTTAATAACAATGCCGTAAAAGATAAAGAAATCTCCGCATTAAAAATAGTAACTCCCACATCAAAAGATAAAGTAACCTCTACTCCTAAAGTCAACAATATACTTAAAGAAAACAACAGATTGAGAAGAACACCTGCAATGAAAGGAAAAGAGACTAGTTATAAAAATGTGATTCATTCTAATGTGAGAAGGTATGGAATCGTATTTAAAAACCCAACCAAAAAAAAATTTGAACTAAAAAGCAGTAGAACACTGCCAGACTTGTTGTCTTCTATTGATAAGACTATATTGCCTTCTGAGGAATGGTGTTTAGATTACTTGCCTAAAAATGGGGAGCCTAAAGAAGATAAAGTTTATGATCGGATAGCAGCTGAGCTTGAGGATTTGATGTATAATGAGAAACCTACGGCACCGTCTAAGTCAGGCGATAAAGCTGAGCCAATAGAAAATAAAGATGACTTTCCATCTATAATGGATATTCTCAATGAAAATCCTCCTACAAGTGATCTTGCTAATAACCAAAGCAACCAAATTGATCAACCTAATTTGGAGTCTAGTGATGTGGAGGCAATGCTTCTTGGAAAGCCAAGCGAACCTAACAAGGTTCCAGAACAATCACCCATGGATGTAGATAACTCTGTTATCAGTAATTTGATGGATGTTGTGCAGATACATACAGATCAAGATGATCCCAGTAAACTACAAACTAATATTGACCTTATTGATAATCCTAACAGTCCATCTATACTTGATGAAGCACTTCAAACAGGCATTGAGGAACATTTGCCTAAAGGGAGTTCTGTGCAAGTAGCAAACAATATAGACAACACTTTAATATCTGAATTGAGTACCAAAAAGGAAGCTTCTGTAGTGAGTAAAAACAAAGAGAATTCACCCGAAGTAAACATTAACTCAGTCACTCATGTTGTTTTCAAAAAATATTTGAATGGACAATGTTTGAAGTCTGTAACATGTCCCAAAAATTTAAAGTACATTGTTGAATTGGAAGGAAAATCAGTTGAATTTTTAGGTGCGCCTAAATATGTAGCAAGTCTTGAAGACCTGCGTGTCTTGTTACAAATTGTAAACGAGACAGAGTTGAGCAGTTTATATGTAACACACTAAACACTTGACATGATGTATAGATGTCATGCAACTGCAACAATTTCAAAAACTTCAGTGAAGTTGAAATTAAATTTCTTTATATCAAACCTGAAAGTAATGGTTGATATTGGAGCATGAGCCCTTGTATGTTGATACTCCTCTTAATATATGTATATTTCATTTTGAGGCTGAATTATATGTTAGCCCTGTGACTGACCATATTTTTCAAATTATTAATTTTCATAACAACTATCTTGATAAAGACATGTTATTTAATTAATTTAGGTTTGATTTATTGCTTGAACAGAACTTTTTTATGGATCAAAGTACATGGTTATATTACAATTCAATTAAAATACAATATAGACACAATTTAATTCAGCACCCAGTTTTGCTTCTATAATTTCACAAATGAAAATCTGGAAAATTGTAGTAATTAATTAATAATGGTAATTGGAGTACATGAAATGTATGATATAAATGTGGGTATTATGTTAGCTATGCAAGATTTTTATTAGTACAAGAATTATAAGTATAAATCATTACATTATGTTATTTTTAATATTGCATAAAAAATGATAACTTGGTAAACAAACTATAGGTATCTTATATAGCCAAAGAATATATAAAATAACTTGGGGTGATAGGTAGTGCTTGAGTAACTACTAGTTTCATGGTAAATTTCAAATACTGGAAAGGTAATGTCTGTAAATAGTGTATAAATAGAGCGCAATTAGTGCAAAATCGAATTAAATAGTTCCCCTTTAATTTTAGAAATAAAGCCCATTAACAGTGTGTACGCTGACTTGACGTCAAGCTGGCGTACACAGCGATTCTCGACAACACAGCACCGAAGGTTACACCAAAAAACTGTGCATAAGTGGAGCAACTGCTGTGCAAAATTTCATAAAGATTGCTTATCAACTTATGGAGGTATGAAACAATTATATCGCGCGCCTGTCGAGCCGGCGCTGCGTCAAGCGTACCCATATTTAATAGAGCAAATAGTAAGCGACCTTTGTTAAATTAGAATTTCGATAAATAGTTCGTGATATTCTGATTCTGCCTGATAACTTTCTGAAAATTCGCAGTGGAACAACATGAAAAAACTATTTAAAGTTTTAGGAACAAATTATTACGTTTTGTACAGTCGAACAAAAAAGTTAATTTTTATTGGTGAAAAAAGAATAATTAAAAACTTTTTTATATTTTAAATTATGAAAGAACAAAAGACCAGTTTCCATTTTAAGTCACCTTTATAGTTATACTTAGTCGAATCCTAGGTTATACTAAACAAACCCAGGTATAATTTCCATAAAGTTTGGGTATTTTTAATATATCTACTTATGGTAAATTATGGCTTCTATAACTGGGTTCTCTAAGTATAATTTATTGTTTGAACTGAAATATATTTTTAAAAGGAAAGTCAGGCTCAGAAGAAATCTCAATTCCAAAATAATATGGATATTAAATAACACACTTGTATGCGACTATTATACGACAAACCATTCTTAGAACTTTGCATGGTTTTTCATATTGTTCCACTACGAATTTTCAGAAAGAAATGGCACAGGCAGAGTCAGAATATGACGAACTATTTATCCCTCGGTCCGAGGATCATTTATCCACATAGCTATTACAATCAGAAAACGTCGCCTTCTAAGTACACTATTATGGATACGCTAGCTTGACGCCACCGGTTCGACAGGCGCTCGATAGAATTGTTTCATTTCTCCGTTAGTTGATGAGCTATCTTTATGAAATTTCGCACAGCAGTCGCTCTATTTCTACAGTTTCCCGTTATAATCTTCTGTGCTGTAGTCTGTAGTATACACCGTTTTAGAGAACGACCATGTGTACGCCAGCATGACGTCAAGCCAGCTTACACACTGCTTTTTCTTAAATTAAATAGGAACTATTTATTTCATTTTTGTACTAATTGCGCTCTATTTATACTCTTATTTATGGAGATAATCAAAAACCTTAAATTCCGTCTTGTGTACGCTAAATCTTCCCTCACGTCATTAGCACTAGTAGGGATCGTCCATTAATCACGTGAGGTTTTTTTGGCATCTTTTTAACACCCGCTGGTGATAAGTGGTGAGGTTATGATTATGACTAACACTCCCAAAATCATGTGTAATATTTAACATAATCTCATTTCAGTTTTTAGGGTACTCGTGATGTCTCACTGCACCCTCCCCTTCCCCTTGTGACATTTCGTGATTTTTTAAGAAATCCCCCGCCCCCCCTCTTGAGACACGTGATTAATGAACGACCTATAGTGAGTGAGCGTCAAGGTAGCGATTACAAGACGGAATTTATGGTTTTTGGTTATGCCAATAGTACTTTAGTCGCACGGGCGCCATTTTATTACTCTTTTTAAAGGGTGTTCTCATTAGAGCTGCGGAGTTGCTAATTTATTGAGCAACAGTGAACATAGATAAGCGATTGTGATTGAAATACAAAATGGAAGTATTTTTCCGCGGAGTTTAAAGTGGCTGACGCATTACGATCCGTGTGTTTAACGCCATCCGTAACCTTTGAATAAATGATGATTCGAAGGGATTCGCACAGTGACGGGTAAAATATTTATTCAGATGATTAAAATACCAAGGAATCGCTCAGTGACTAATAAAAGCGTTAATGTTTTTTTAAATTATGATCGTTTGTGTTGTGATGCACTCATGCAACAATATTTGAAAACTCTAAAATTAAAAAAATTGTGTCACATTGGATCGCTTAAAACTTCGATCAATAGTTGATCAAAGGCTTTTAATAACTCTCGGCTCAACCGATTTTGATCAAACACAGCTAAAAGACATCTCCATCTCCATCGAAATCGGTCAATTCGTTTAAGAGCTACGGTGCCACAGACCAGTGTTGCCACATGAAGTAGACGTGAAATCTGTATTTTCATTACTAAAATGCGTATTTCTGTTTTTATTGAAATTCCGTATAAATATCCCGTATTTTGATTGAAATTCCGTATAAAAATTAAACGTATCATTTTTGAGTCAAGATTTAAATCAAAAGAGGGTAATTTCCCTAAAAGTTGTTTAGTAGTAGCGGGTCCGTTATCGTCGAGGTACATAATTTATTTCTTGGTTTCGTCTTTATTGATGAAATTTTGCTATACTGCCGCACTACAATTCAACTCACCAGCGTTGTGACGAAATTGGTCAAAATTAGGTAAAGAAGGCTCGAAAACTGTGTTTAGAGTAAATCCGTATAAAAATCCGTAATCTTGATTCATCCGTATTGAACTTGCAAAATCCATACAAATACGGACAAATCCGTATATATGGCAACACTGTTACAAACAGATTCACAGACATACAGGTACACATGTCTTTATAACACCCCTCTTTTTTTTGTCGAGGGGCCAGCCGCCCTGTTGCCTCCTTTTTCGGTCATGAAAATGAGGACGATTGGTTGTCGGAGCACGAGTTTTATTATTAAAATCTACAGCGGAGGAATTCCTTCAGATCTGGAAAACTAGTAGACCTAGATAAAATCTAACGACACTGGCTGCGTCACATATGATAAGTGATAGCATATAGAGGTTAAAATACGCTCATAAAACTGTCATCAGATAGAAAAACGTGAATCTAACTTCTTTAGCGTCAGGCCGTCGTCGGAACCATCTCCGAACCCTTCACTTTCTGCTAATACTGCGTTACAAAAGATGGGAACATCTCACAAATGAAGAGAATGTCCGTCACTGTATGTCAGTAAAAAAACAAAATGCAAAATGTTTAGTATTTTCACCATCTAATCAAGGGCGATACGGGGTGACGTTAATAAATCTTTTATCCATCATTGAGATAATCCCTCAGAATATTCATCATTTATTCGGGCGCGGTAGGTACGGGTGACGCTATAATTTTTTCACGCTCGAGGAAAATGGCGCTTGGTACCGCTTGCAGTAGGGTTGCACCAGTAAAACAAAATAATTCATTCTAATGCCATAACATAGGTACCTACCACCTTTACCTTTATGTGCAGACAAAGCTTTTTCTGACAACGTCAAATTATGTCGTTAAGCTTTCTTCTATTCTTGATTTTACATTCTTTTAATAAACCATTATTTCGCAAATATCGATTTTCTTTGTTATCGACAACATTTTAGAGTATTCAATCACTAGCTTACGATTTGCTAGTGATGTACAAAGTCCGGACCAAAAAAGTTTAGGGTTACCCGGTTTGAAATTTCAGCAAAAAATGTATTTGTTTACATTTACCTACTTGTAGTTAAAAGACGTTGCTTAAGTTGCTTTTATTCTAGGCTAAGTTTCATAAATAAGGTTAAATATGTAATTATAAATTTCTATTTGATTATACTGTACAAAATCTGCCAACAAAAATCTACTTACCTTAGCAGCACTTGTTACGAAATTAAATGTAACAGAGGTCACTGCCCTGAAGCTAATTTTCACGTAACTTTCTGCGAGTAGATATTCAACGTTGGCTTGCTATGCTTAATTTAATGTTACAATTTCGTTTGTCTTAGTTAGGGTAAATTGATAATATTGATGCTTAATTAGAAATAAAACTAAAGTTTACAGAATCATGTGTTTTATTTACTAAAGTTCAACGTATTTATATTCTTTATTAAAGCCGTTGAAACTGGACGGGTAACTTGATTGCGTCCCTTCTTTTGTCACCGATATTGTCGCAACTTCACAGGCGGCACCTACTATTTGATGTAATGGCTTATCCTTATAAGATACCAAAAATGTAGCTAGAGCTCCCATAAAAGCGTCGCCAGCTCCCTGAAATTGAATTGCATCTGTAAATAGGTACAGTCGCGAGCATTAACAGATATACTTTGTCACATTTTCTAAAATATCTTAACCCTTATCATATATAATTATAATTTTAAGACAGCTTAGCATATACTTATTTAACATACCATCTAATGTTGCTACATCAATTTGAATTTTAAATGTGTTTCTATGTTATTGCGCGTGACTGTACTAGGCATCTAATAGGTATGTTAACGGACTATATGCCAAATGCCAACACAACTGTTAGCAAGCAAAATCACATGAGGCCCTTCATAAAATTGTGATTAAATTAAGTCGAATATCCGTGGCCCCTGTTTGGGCATTCACATTTGAGCCACGAGACTTCTGTTCAAGCAAGAGGGAAGATATATAAGGAGCAGTGTGATGAAAATAACTAGGTACTTAAAACTAGGAATGTTACAAACATCTTGCGTTAGTAGGCGTCTATCTTGCTTGTATTGCCACCCCAGCTCTTCCAGGAGCTAAAGAAGTCCCTTAGGGTATTCCACCACTTCCAGTAGGGACCTGGGTGTACCCGGTGTTTTGCCCGGTAAAAAAAACTAGGTAAATATGTATGCGATTTTGATTAGTTACCGTTGTATCCACTGCTGTTACTTTAGAACTCAACACGTGTATTGGACGAGGATCGTTTTTCGATAAATAAATTGCCCCTTTTTCACCAAGTGTGACTATAACTGTGTCACATCCAAAACTAAGTATTTTTTCTAAAGCCGGCGTAGCATTACTGAAATAGGCAAATATTTGATTAAAAAATATTTTAAACGTAATTAATGAGTTACCTAAATGAGAGCATGGAAAAACATAATATGCTTCATAATATTAGGAAGTCATCCACTGAAGAATTAAGGCTAAAGCGTAACCTAATCGGGACATTCAAATTTCGCGTTCTCGACGACGTCGATTGTCCGCCCGCTAGCTCATAACCGCTCGCCGTCATCGGCCATAATCGAGAGAAATAGAAAAAATAATGTAGACAATGCTCCGTTTTTGTAAAACCTTTTGGTAATTAAAACATAACAATTAACAGTATTTGAAGTCTTTTATCTAATCCTCGCCTGACGATCTGCTGGCACCACTGTAGGGGAGTAAACCCGTTATAAGGCCTCCCTAAAAGCCTGTGTAACCTGCACCCAATCCAACAACTTACAATCGATGATATAGATAGATAATTAACTACATTTTGATTTTGATGATCTAGGTCGTGGAAGAAAAAGTGATTTGTAAGGCATTCATAAGCTAAATTTTTCGGTACGAGGTCACCACACGAGGACTCTTTTTC
This sequence comes from Aproaerema taeniolella, assembly GCA_949987775.1. Taxonomy (NCBI): domain Eukaryota; kingdom Metazoa; phylum Arthropoda; class Insecta; order Lepidoptera; family Gelechiidae; genus Aproaerema; species Aproaerema taeniolella. Next base: position 6,148,226 of record OX465259.1, on the reverse strand, counting down.
GAGAAGCATAGGATGCCTACTGACACTGTCACTTATTCAAACTATGTTCCAACTTCCATTGGTTCTTGTGTGGATTTTGTCTATTCCCGATTCATTCGAGAGGCTCCGAGCACCTTTCCAATTCGAATGACGCTTGTATTGTACCTTGGTAAATCATTATTGTATTGTAAAATCCTTTATTGCACATCAAACAAAATAAGTAAATAGGAATCATGAGTGATATAAATAGTACATACATTCAAGATACAAAGGCAGATTTATCCCACAAGGGGATCTCTACCAGTCAACCTACGAGAGAACAAGAGGAATCATGATACGTACGTAGGCGTACAAAAGGAAAAAGATAAAGATAGAATATGTATTGAATATTATCGTGGAAATATATTAATAAATATTAAATCACAGGTGAAACACACTGACCAAGGTCTCTACCACGAAGAGTCTGAGGAATTTAGGGGATACAACGAGACGTTGAAGTTTTTTCGAAATTTTCCCAGCCGGGTTGGATTCGACGATAAAACTAATAACTTAAAAGTTGGTCCAGCCATTTGGATTAAGTATTTCGCAGAGATAACACAACATTACAGCTGAGGGCGGGTAAATAAACTATAGATGGCAGATCGACAGTTCCACATCAGAGACCTCTTCATACTCAAGATCGAACCATACACCATACCATACTCGCCATTATTGTGCCTAAGTGATGGGCTAGGCCCTAGTAGATGGTGTGTGACTCTCAACTTGGATCGAAATTGTTGTGACCTTCTTTACATCGTTTGAGAATTCCGAAGACGGCCCAAGTCAGTTTTGAGTTTTAACTTGCCATACAGAATGTCACAGATTATTTTTTTTGATAGGCAGGTTGAAAATTTTAACTCTTTCTACGTAGACCCGAACGGGTTCATTTCTAATTAGGTTGCTTCCTATACAAATAGTTCACCATGAAATGTTCCTTTTCCTTCTGCCAATTGTCGCAGTCTCCTGGAATTCTTCTGCCAATAATTGTCCCATTTTTAAATTATTATTGACACCTATTGCACCGTTCACATAAAGTTAACCATGCCCTTGTCTTATTTCATTTGTGTTGTCTTTTTAATTCTTTTTGAATGTTCTTATTCTAGGTACTTACTAGCAGGTCCGCCAGGGCCTAACGTTTTTTATAATTCCTCTAAAATTATTTGTCATGAAAATAGTATTTACATTTTTTAAGTCCTTAGGTACTCATTGAATTATTTTTTATACTTACAAGATATTTATATTTTCACTAAGACCCGCAATAATAGAAGCTTCGCTTTCGTTGACGCAAACAACAGAACAATAGGGTAATATTTCTCGAATGTCCGTTCTAGCAGGCGCGGCATTGAACAACCTTAGCTAAAAATAATTTTCATGCATGATTAGAAAATTAAGTATGTATGTCTTAAATTATAATAGAAAAATAGTTTTGCTATACAATATACTTACACCTTTGTTTAATTTAAACGCTTCTAGTGTAGCTTCAAAAGGTGTCTCTAGTTGGCTTATTATTATATCAGCGTGTTGTATCAAATGTGCTGCATTTTTAACATCAATCTTTTGAAGGAGGTCATTAGCACCGCGCACATTAACTATTTGATTTTGTCCAAAATCATCCACTGAAATCTGCGCAACTCCTGTTGTAGCATTTTTAACCAGGTCAACATTCGTTACATTAACACCAATTTCTTTGAGATATTTTAGGTATTGCCTACCCCATTGATCATCCCCCAACTGCAAAAGATATTAAGTAATTAATTAAATCAGTTGAGAATTAATAACTGCCAAATTAATATTACAATTTGACGCTACGTAATTACAGGAAGTCTTAAATACAAATAGATTTACGAATCGACCTATCAAATTGTAATAAGTAATGCATTGCGATGTAAGAAACTGAAGGTAAGGTAAGTCAGTTCCTTACAATAGCTTTTACTTTATTAAGCAGAGTCATCGATTGTGAAATACTTATTAAGGCATATTAACCCTATATGCATGCACGATGTCCGATGACAGTGAAGTTAATATTAGGAGTAGTAAATGGCTGCGACAAAGTTCAACCTAATGCGGGGACAGCAATGTGACACTGGAAAATATTTTGTTTTTTAATGTTTTCAATTTTAAAATAAAATTATTAATTTCAATAAATTCCATTTTGCAATATGAAATAATAATAGCAGCCTTAAACACGAAAAATAGCATTGTATACATCGCAATTCGCAATATATAATAGCGGGCGCCACCGTTCCGTGATACATTGCGTAACCTTTACCTTTTTAGCGCCAAGAGTTTTCGTCAACTCCTTAACCTTTTTAGCGCCAAGAGTTTTCGTCAAAAACGTTCACCACACGCCACGACATTAAAAAATAATTATTGATGTCGTGGCATTCACCACACGCCATGAAATTAATAATAATTAGAAAAAATACAGTTGGTAATTTTATTTATCTGATATATCAGACTTTGGCGGCGAGGGCACGAAACTTAAACGTCTGATATATCAGACTTTGGGGGTGAAAAGGTTAACTTGACGTTTCCGGGGGAAAAATATTTGCAGCCGAATAGTTACGTTAAATAGTTACGAGTAGAATCTACCATATAGGCTTTAGGTAAATCTCTTTCAACCTCTCGGGTGGTTAATCAGTCACAAACTTCATCGAAGTTTCATCAAACTTCATCGAAGTTTGTATGGGAACTCAAAATTATTTTTTTCGTATTTTGACCTATTATTGGGGAAAGTTGTTCAGTTTTATGGACTGATTAACCACCCGAGAGGTTGAAAGAGATTTACCTAAAGCCCTGTATAAGTATTGGCCTAGCTGTCCCTTGCACCCTGTATACTGATAACTAAGATGCCCGTGGTCTTAAGTATGTACGTACAGGCATCACCTTAAGAACTCTGTATTGATCGGTCCTGTGTTACCATCATGTTAGTACAAAACTAGCTACACATTGGTTGCTAAATCGAAAATATTCTTATAAAAGCTCTATTTGTAGCGGTTCACTTGCATTGTTTTTTTTGTTCACACTTTTTTAATACTTTTTCTTGCGTATGTATATGACTCTAACTACATAAAACGGAAAAAAACTTATACAATACGTACCCACCCACATAAATATACTTGAAAAATACCTTTGCGATCATGTATGTATTGCCACCAAGTTTAGCTGCTGCAACACACTGATTAGCTCCTTTTCCACCAAAATTAGTTACGAATTTTGTTCCCTGAACAGTTTCACCTGGGTTCGGTAGCCGTGGAGCATATCTGAAAAGAGTTTGGATGTGTTACTTAACAGAAAGTTAGATCTCTTCTTTCATAAAAATACGCAAGCAAAAATATTTCGTTGTTTTGCACCTGGGGCCCTATTCCAGATGGTGAAATCGATTACAATTAATTTCAAGCCCGTTATACATTGCCTGTACTTAATTCTTCTAATACAGTTACACTTAATTCTTATGACCCTATTACAACATAAATCTTTGGCTTTTTGAAACTTTGTTGGCTTCTGTGATATGATATTAAGCTATTCTATATATATGAATTTATGTATGTTTCCAAATTAATTTGTTAAAAAAAAGCAAAAAAGTACAAGTATTTTTTTTTTAAACAGGCTTTCATTTATTATAATGTGTTAAAGAAAACTTTTCCTTTAAAACTTTTAATAACAACTATAACGTCATTAAATTTTTAAATGATATAGGTGGATTTAGATATACAGATCTTTAGGTATCTCTCATGAAACTGAACAACTTTCCTCAAGGAACATAGGTCAAAATACGAAAAAAATTTTTAACCTCCCATACAAAAAGCGCTATAAACTGATGGACTTTGTATAGGAACTCAAATTTTTTTTTCGTATTTTGACCTATGTTCCTTGAAGAAAGTTGTTCAGTTTCATGGACTGATTTACCACCCGAGAGGTTGCAGGAGAGATACCTAAAGCCCTGTATACTAACGTTACATTCATCAATGGCGTTTACAAACTTTATAAGATACTAGCAATCCGCTCGGGACTTCGTTCCCGTGGGAATTTGGGAAAATCATGTACCCTTTGTCCATCCCGGATAATGTATGATTCTAATGGTGAAAGAATTTTTCAAATCGGTTCAGTAGTTTCGGAGCCTATTCAATGCAAACAAACAAAGAAACAAACATACAAACAATCAAATCTTTCCTCTCTATAATATGTAGGTATAGATATAGATATAGAAGATAGATATACAAGTTACTTTTCAATCAGTTTTGTTTTAGTGTGGACCTTTTGTTTATTTAGTAGTTATTCTACCTTATCTTGATAGTTCAACTGATAAGAATTTACATGGGTATATGTACCTCCTTCGTTGACATTGTGATAACAGTGTTAAAGATAAAGAAAGTCTGAGTAGTGTCAGTCTTACCAACCTATTTTATAAGCACTACTTATTAGTATAGGAAGGACCTACTTAAACACAACAGTGGCTTAAATTACAGAGGATAGTAATGTTTATTTTCTCCAAATTAATAGCATCAATAATTTATTACCTTAGAATAATTACATTTCATTAGAAAGAAAAGTAACATTATGGGTGGAAAGGAGCTACCAACTTTAGATACCTATCTTGCTTAAATGATATACCTATTATTTTTTTATTGGCAATCGGTTCTAGGGATAATAATACCAGTATCACCATGTACATACATGGTGCCGCATCAATTTTAATTTAAAAATATTGAAGCTTTTAAGAACTGGACAAGTGAACATATGTATTATAAATATATGTAAGTAAGTACATAAGATTTTTTAATGATAATTTGAATGAGAATAAAATAAAATGCCGATGCAGTAATATTTTCTTGCTAGCAGTTACCTTTTTTGGAATTTTAAAAAACAGTTCAGGGAGTCAGGAATACTGAAACACTCACAGACTGAACAAAATATGTATATTTACCTACAGCCTTTGCCAAAGATAAGAATGATTACACATATGTACTTAAATATTGGGTGACTATAAACTAGACACCTATCGAAAATTATTAAATATGTCAATCAGTCCACTAAACTGAACAACTACAAACTGAACAAGACTTTCCCCCACTGAACATACGTTGAAAAATGAATTTTTTGACCTCTCCCTAAAACTTCAGCGATTAGCTGTCATAAGGGAGAGAAGCCGAATTTTTTTTCAAGAATTTCTTAAAAGGACTTTGGTCCTTTGGGAAAGTTATTCAACTTCATGGGTAGAATCACCGCCTTAAGTTTTGCTACTTAATTTAAATTCACCCCGTATATTAATGTGTGTGATAAGTAGATATTGCTGTTTTGCAATGTCATAGAAATGAAAAATTTTGCTCCCAAATTATTAGTAAAACTTAAAAATAGTTACTTACGTGATAAAATCCAAACAACACGACCCAATAACTACAATTTTCGGATTGCCGGACATATTTAGTACAAAACAGGTACACAGCAAAGTATTACAAGAAATGGTTATCCAAGTCCCACGAAGTATCTTATATAAACACTTATTTCAGCAGTCACGTCGACAGTCCATGCATAAATGCTTAGCGGTTTCAGATTAATACTGATTTCCAACTGATTATACGTTTTGTGAAAAGATAACCTTCATTGACATAACAACACAACATACAAACTTGTCAGTTATTCTCCAAGCCATTTTGAACTCTAAATGTAATCTCTCTAAGTTTTTGTTTAGAACCATTATCTGTTGTAGTGCTGCGCTGCGCTAGTAAATTCCGGATTTTTCTCAGCGTCCGGATCCTGAACTTGCCGGACCCGAAATATACAATAATATGTACTTTTATGCTTTATTATAATTTTAAAATTTTTATTTTCATTTTTTTTGTATAAACGCCATACACTCAAAGGCCCACATTAAGGTTTTCCCTTTTGTCGTGGGTCCCTCGAAAATCACATAAAGACAGACACAATCACCCATGACCCGAGAACAAATATCTGCTTTTTACACAAATATTTGCCCCGACTGGGTTTCGAACCCAGGACCCGTCGATCAAGAGGCAGCACCACTACCACTCGACCAAACCGACCGTCATGTATAAGAGAAGCAAAGCTGTTTTTCCAGTACTTTTAGTTTCAAAATCTTCCCAAATATTTAAATTAATTATTACAAATATAATATAAATAAAACATGTCAAAATAACAAACAAAAATTTAAGATCCACGTAAGTTTCGTCAATTAAATAACCCGCCCTGAATCTGACCCGGGCCAAACGTCCCCATCAAGCTGGCCGCATTGCCGCGCTGGACGGCAATGGACAGACGCTGGACCAGGTAGGAGCCAGAGCGGGAGTCACCACCACGAGCTGACAGTCTCCGGCCAATCTCCCGAATATTTAAATTAATTTAAAAAATTAAAAACCCGACTGCGTAATAAAAACTGGAAAGAAAAAAAATAGGTAAAAAAACTTTTTAAGTTAAACGGTTTTATGTTAAACATACATTGCAATGTTTAAGATAAATGTACTAAAAACCAAAAAATAATAAAATAGATACAGTCGTGGGAATTATAAACATATGCATAGACTAGACTAAAATAAAACCGTGGGGCACGTCAATTGTCTACAAATTATCGACTTAATGTGCCCCACCCCACGGTTTTATTTTAGTCTAGTCTATGCATATGTTTATAATTCCCACGACTTATCTATTTTATTATTTTTTGGTTTTTAGTACATTTATCTTAAACATTGCAATGTATGTTTAACATAAAACCGTTTAACTTAAAAAGTTTTTTTACCTATTTTTATTTTCTAGTTTTTAGTTTTTATTAAAAACATACATTTGGTAGCGGCGGCCATCTTGTATTTCAATTTTTTATAGTATATTGTATTCTGCTTGTTGAGCCCTTTCATTTGATACCCATATTGATGGGATTGATAAAACCTACGTTATCCGCCATTTTGTAGCGGTCGCCATCTTGGATTTCAATTTTTTATAGTATATTGTATTCTGCTTGTTGAGCCCTTTCATTTGATACCCATATTGATGGGATTAATAAAACATAAATTATCCGCCATTTTGTAGCGGCGGCCATCTTGAATTTATAATGATAATGAATAAACATAATTGTATTGTCACCAAAATCCAAAGTGTATACAAAATTTCAGATTAATCGGTTGTCCCGACGCGACGAGTTAAAATCGACTGTTAAACTGTTAAGTCTAAGGTCCCGACTGTTAAAATCGTTATGTTATTCAATATTAAAGTCTCGACTACATACTGCACTTTACTTACTTGTTTTTTCTTTTCAGTTTTTATCACACATTCGGGTTTTTTATTTTTTAAATTAATTTATTTAACACTTTTTATTTAGGGTCAGATATTTATATTTGTTTATTGATCTCCTCGTTAGCTGTAAAATTTCAGTGAAAAATCATTACTAACCAACTTTAAATCGTCATAGATCCTAAACGGTAATTTTGATTGAAAAACGATATGAGAAACCCATGGACTTAGAACCTAAAAATGATTAATTTTAAATACCTATTCAACGATACCCCACTTGACATACCTAGTTCGTTGATTTTAATTTTTTCTTTCTTACATTAAGGCGTCTAAAGTCGGCCATTTTGATTTTTCCAATTTTTTAAACTATTTATGGCATTCGCGAGTGGGGCGGCAAATTGAATGTTTTCGTGAAAATTGTTCTCATTGTGATAAAAGCGTGATTTTTTTACGATGCTTAGGGGATACCATAGCGATTATTTTAAGATGTGGAGGCAAGCTGGATATCGCATCGCATTTTAGAGGTCAAATTCTAATTTCGATTCTAATTTAGATGACGTCTTACTCCGTTTTATGTATTTTTATGAATCCATTTTGGAGGGTTATTAGAAATTTACATATGAAAACACATCTACACATCACCTGCTTTCATCAAAATCGGTTCAGTAGTTTATTGCAGGAGCTATTCCCAAAATAATAGAAATTTTATTTATGTTAAATTTAAAACTAAATTTAAGTAAGTAGGTACATTTGTAAAGGGGTTCGAAGATTTATATGGGAGCCGGCCTGTGGCCGCCATCTTGGATATTTTTTCTCGAATGTGATGTCGCAGTTTGAAACCTAGTTAGATCGATAGAGGATGTTTAGGTGATCAAAAAGTAAACAGGGTCATTTTTTCGTATCATCACCGGGAACCGAGACATAATTAATTTTTGTTAAACATGTGCTGCCATCTAGATTTTGTTTTAAAATTTAAGTTATTTCAAAATATCGCGAGTGATGACGCGCTATTTGATGACAGTAAAGCCTAGGAATTTTCATTTTGTTCTTTTTTAACCGACTTCAAAAAAGGAGGAGGTACTAAGTATCTTTTTTTTTATATATGTTTATCGATTTCTCCACCATTTATAAACCGATTTTCAAAATATTTTTTTTTCGAAAGAGTACTCCAGAGGTGGTCCCACTTTCATAACGTCAGGATCTGCTGATGGAATCCCAGGGAAATCGAGAGAAACCTTCGAATTTAGTAGGCACTTACATAACTTACGTACTTTCTATTATTTACACTTAAAAAAGATAAATAAACAAACTATTTACAAAAAAATTAAATCGACTTCAAAAAGCGAAAAATAAAGACGCATCCTTTAATGTGCTACATACCTACTGATCTGTTTGAAGGCGGTGCCAAGTCAAATGAGTTTGATAGGCAATACGTCTCCAAACGGATAAGTAGGTATGCTTGTCTTTATTTTCGCTTTTTGAAGTCGGTTTATTTTCTCTTTCTTATAAAATTAGTACGTTTTTATTTTAAAGAGTATCTTTCACATAGACCCCGTTGGAGATTATGGACGTGAGTGTATGGATCAATGACCTCATCAGGTAGTTTATTGAAATAATGGTAGATTAAGCAACAAGGGGATAAAACAGTGTATTATGTCACGGGCAGCATATTGAATCCTGAGCGAAATGAAGGATTCTGTAGTTAATTCCCGAACGTAGTGAGGGAATTATGTTAAGAATCCTGAATGAAGCGAAGGATTCAAGTCTGCCCAAGACTTAAGACACTTTTATCCCCGAGGAGCTTACTCTACTTTATACACCTTCTGTGAGGTTAAATAAAAAAGAAATCATAAATTCATCCCATCAATAATGTTTTGAGCCTCCGTTTCTATGTCAGAGTCGCTGGAATTACCTACATACTGGACTTTTTTTTTAGATTTATTAAAAAAGCTTACCAAACAATTTAGTAATGGGCTATGTACGACATTTTAAAAATATGTTTAATTTCGTTTAATTTTTTATTTAACATAAAGGAATAAGGTCCCGTTTCCTAAAAAAATATATAAGAAATCTATCTTTTGAAATAAAAATATAATAATTAAAAGTTTCTCAGTAGGGTAAACTAATCATAAATACGGCATTATATAATCGTGTCTTTGCCAAGCTGTCATGTCAATAAAAAAAAACATAACCTATTTTATTTTGTATTTGGTTGTTTATTTTTGAGTTTTATTTTTGCTTTTGGTTAATTTTTTCTGAAGTCTTTTACTGCTACCGCATACCGGATTACGATTTAACTTTGCACGGACTTGTAGTGCTAGATTTTGACTGATTTTCTCACGACTACACCTTATTCATACCGGACTCCGAGAACTGCTTCAACGATAGTGTTTAATACTCTTCGGATTTGTGGAATAACACTAATAACGACAGCGCAGCAGGCTTTGCTACTCAACATGGCATCTGACGAGTTACAGCGGTGGAGAGAACCAAAAAATGTTTTATACCTCTTTGTTCAAACACTGACATTAACTCACCAGATTTGACGTTTGTTACCATTTCAAAGGAATTGAAAGAAAGTTGGTGTAAAATGGTTGACAGGAATTGTCCCAAACGTCCACTTTTTTGCTGTGAGGATCATTTAAACGTAAGTACATTGAAACGTATCTCTAGTTAGTCTGTGATTGAAACTTAAATGTTGAACTTAAACTCAAAAACGCAACGGTATAGGTTATATGTCAACCAACTGTCAATCGTTTTTTTTTTTACTTTGGCAAAGGAGTTAATCTGTAGAATGCTGTAACAAGCAACAAATCGTAACCAAAATTTTAAAAATTAAATATTTTTACATCTATGATCAAAATTATTTGATATATTTTTTATTTGAATATGGGACCTTAAACCTGTTTAAAATATAAAAAAACAAATTATTTTAAAAATCTTGCACATAGCCCATTCGCGGTAAAAATCACAGATCCAAAATCACCGACGACGTTTTCTTACAATATTTAGTTCCGTAGGCAAAGGAAAGTCAATAGCTAAGACATACAGCCAAGTTTCTATACTAAATATTTTTCTTAAAAGTAAAATCTCTTTGATGTGTCAAATTTTATAGTTAAAATCTCCTTGGACCAAGGAAGTTAAGCCTTCAATAGCTTTGTTTTTTTTTCGAAATTATTTTTGATAGAAGTTTTTGTTGAAATTTTGGCGTTCCATATTTAAATGTCATTAATGCCCAAGGGAAGTTCCATTCAATTTTATTTCCCTTAAGCTTTAATGGCTTACTTTTAAATATAGAATACTTGACGTATAATACGTGCTCCAGGTGCAGGTGGTGTATAAAAGCCTTTATATATAATATAATCATTACATTTATTAAATACGCAGTTCCAAAGATAATTAAAAAAATAAAGTCAAACAAAATATCAAACACGATATCACTTTACTTTTACAATTATCCTTACTAATGTTATAAAATGTGAAAGTAAGTACATAATATTATGAATATAAGCAGTTTTTGTTAGTCATTAGCTTTCCACCCAGGACTTCTTTCACGGACTAGTGATGAGTTTTTAAATAATTACAGACACGATGTGAGGGAAGGAAAAACAAACTGACGAACTTCCACATTTAGTTAAGATCGATAAAGAATTAACCGTATGGTGATCGGTTTAGAATGACACCACCCCATCTTTTTCCGTGGGTGTTGTAAGAGGCGACTAAGGAAACACAAATGAGACCTGCCTCCTAGTAATCCACCCCAGGCAACGACACTTCATTTTTTTCTGAATCTGAGGTGTCATCCCATGGTCTCATGCGGTGTGGTAGGCTCCGTAAAGGGCCGTCTGGTTCGCGACCACCCTCTTACCGAAGTCCGACGCCAAACAGCTTGCTGTGTTCCGTCGGTGCGTGGGAGTACCAGTGCCTTTATAGGCATTTTCTGGGTTAACTCGCTCCATCGTCGACCTCATCTTTGACCATATGGTCAAGATTGAGGTCAAGAGTTAACCCATCTTACAATAAATTAAAAAATAAGGACAAGGGTTTAAAACTGTGATTATTTGTTTATTCGTTTGTTTGTTTTACCATCACGTTTCATTTGATTTTTTGCGCCTAGATAGTAAGAGGTGCGCGCCGCAGGCGGAATGCTTGTCAAATAAACTAATAACACGATAACAGCACCTGACTTGACTAGGTAAAGTAAATTAAAGTGCAATTTGTATACAAGAATAATAATAAAACAAATGGAAATCCATAATATTACACAATATATTATTGATTTTTATTAACAGATGTATATAGAAATGAAGCTATTTTAAATGTTTTTTTTGTAAAAAATAAATCTTTTAGGTTCACATTGGAGCGCATCAGGCTATACATATTGACCTTAACATCGGCTTTATCTCGCTCATAATAGCGCCGACTTTCGTAGTACAAATGTTTCATTTACGAGACTGAGCGTTATCCAAAGCTTGCTGAGGCGGCTCGTAACTCTCAAAGTTTGAGACTACATCTAACAAGGCGTCAATGCTATCTATCCTGTTTGTAGACAAACAAGGCCTGTACCGCAAATGAAGGTTATGTTTTATAATGGGTAACAGCGCAAAATTAGGGCAAGTCATAACTGGAGTATCAACCTGGCCACTCAATTTTATCATTTCCCTTTTTCTTACCAATCAAGACTGTGAGAGGAGCAATTATCGTGGGAAAATCTTTCACAAACCTACGGCAATAAGAACAAAGACCAATGAAACCACGTAAAGACTTGGCATTCTCTGGCACCGGAAACTCACGGATGGAACTTAGTTTCGCAGGATCTGTCTGAAGACCATTTTCATTTACGATATACCCAAGATACTTAAGCTGACTCTTGCAAAACTCGCACTTCTTGAGATTAACCATCAAACCTGCTTCTTTAAGACGCGCAGCCACCTTACGAATAAGCTCAAGGTGACCCTCAAAATTGCGAGAGACAAGGACGAGGTCGTCAACATAGCCAAAAACACAGTTATTGCTATCAGCAGTGAACTCAAAATTAACTATCATGTCCGTAAGCCTCTGCATCTCAGAAGCAGCGTTGGTTAGACCGAAGGGCATTCTAACAAACTCGAACAGACCACGCTGTGGAACGATAAACGCGGTTTTCTCACAGCTATCCTTATCAGCAAGGGGGATCTGCCAAAACGCGCTGCGGAAATCAAGCGTAGTCATGTATCTCGCACCTCGTAGGTTATCTAAAATATTCTGAATCCTAGGCAAAGGATAAGAATCACGAATCGTAACGCTATTCAACTTCCTATTGTCAACACAAAAACGGATGGAACCATCCTTCTTAGTAATCATAACAACAGGACTCGCCCAAGGAGAACGCGACGGACGTATAATCCCATCATTAAGTATTTTATCGATTTCTTCATTCAGGACCTTAAGCTTGGCGGGTGAAAGTGGATAATAACGCTGCCTGATAGGAGATCCTGTAGTAACTATTTTATGACTAAGCCAGGTAGTCTTACCGATACCCTTTTTTTTCAGAAGAAATCTCATCAAAGACTTTGATTACCTCTTGTAAACGTGCTTCTTGATCAACAGATAAGGAAGAACGAGACGAACAAACTTATTTCCTCCAATAACAGCTTGATCCATCTTTTGAACTGGGTCCTGTAAGAATATCTTTCCAGAAATATCGGAATTAAAGGCTCCGCAAAGGACAGACGTTAGGCCAAAGTTATTCCAGAATTCAATACCCAAAATCAATTGCGTAGTAACGCATGATGTAACAAGAAAACGGTGTTGAAGAGTAATATTATTAAAACGCACAGGTAAGGAAACGGAACCAAGTATAGACATCGGAGAATTGTCCGCAGATACGACATTATGGCCGGGACCGATCTACTTCAAAAAACTAGTTAGTTACCGGGGTTTTCATCATTCGATTTCTCCGGTTATTTTTTCAGATTTTATTGATAATAGGCCATTTGTTGAAGTGTTTATTTTTAATAGAGCTTTTTACGCATTACTCGACACAGGTGCTCAAGCGCCTCTGATTCACACTTCATTGCTTGCTTCGCTGAATGTTGTGTACCAACCTGGTCCCTGTTCGGGCGCCAGATCTTCAGCGATAAATTTACGATGGTGGTATCGCCGAAACACAAAATAAATAAAATAGACGAGATTTTTTAAAAAAGGGATTGGGTTAGTAAGGTTCAGATTTAGGTTTTGAATGATAATAATAAAATCACGGGCAGATTGCGATGCCATCTGTTTTAAATCACGGAGACGCTGTTCTAGGTGGTAGTCATAATCAGTTTTCAAATAAGTTTTATAGAAAAAGGACTTTAACACATCGAACGTCAAAGAAGGTACTCTAATTGTCCTGAAATATAAAAGAGCCAACCCAGAAACAAGTTCGTGGAACCGTCGCACAACATACGAGGATGGAATGTCAGAAGCGAACATCCGTTCTTCGATGAGCTGAAAGAAATCCTTCACGCAAGTTTGACCATCAAAGCAAATATTCCATTTTGACAAACTAACGTCGCGGGTGAAAAGCTGTTTGAGTCGCGTAGCTTCATGAGCAGAAACAGTCTGTTGATTCATTCTCTGCAAAATAGGACTAGCACGATAAGGTGTCTCTCCAATATCTTGCTCGTAAGCGGCCTCTTCCGGTTCAACATCAATAATAGTGTCCTGATTTAGCGACATTTTTAGACAAAGTGGAGTCTGTTGTTAGAAATAAAGCAAAGAAAACGATACCGTTAAGTGAACAGATCGTTAATACAAGTCGTTATACCTGAAAATTCCCTAAGAAAAAAAAACTAATTAAGGGGAAAAAAAAACCTAATAGGGGAATTTGGGTGAAAATCGAAAGTGATAAAAATACCTTAAATATGTGGGTAAAAACTGTTAAACGCGTTGTTTACTGCGTTAAGCAACTAACTACGGGAAAGGGTTAAATATTTCTTTATTTTAATAAATAAGAACGAGTTTTATACTAAGTAAAATTCTTTTTACATTAAATAACACATGACAAAAAATCAATAAAAATATGGCACGAAGTCACACCAGTACGTCGTAGGGGTTAAACAGTCCTAAACTGGTCCGTTGTACTTCGTGGGCCTAACGAGTAAACGACAAATCTTTGTTGTCTGTCATTCCATGCTCACACATCCAACATTCCCAACGGGGAATCGTTTATTTGAGAAACCCCGTAAGTCACTTTTTCAACGAGGTTGATTTTTTTAATGGTACAAGTTGAATAATTGAATTTTTCTACATGTAATCATTTTAACCGATACTGACATTACTATTTTATAGGATTTTTGAATAATAAATATGCTCAGTTTTTTAAAAAAATGATTTTTTATATATTTTTTTTAAATCATCCGACGATTCTGACTTATGGGGTTTCTCAAATAAACGATTCAATGTCATGGATTATTAGAGATATAATTGATTCATAAATGTAATGATATTATATCTAAAGGTTTTATTTCAATAAACTACCAGACACGGTAATTCATCCATACACTCACGTTCATAATCTCTAACGGGGTTTAAGTGAAAGATGCTGAAAAGATGCTTATACTTTAAAATAAAAGTTAAATATATTAAAAGAAAATAAACAGACTTCAAAAAGCGAAAAATCAAGACTAGCATCCCATGTGCTACGTACCTACTTATCTGTTTGAAGACGAATAGCCTATCAAACTCATTTGACTTGGCACCGACTTCAAAAATATCAGTAGGTATGAAGCACATATTAAATGATATGTCTTTATTTTCAGCTTTTAGAAATCAGTGTATTTTTTTAATAAAATGTTTTTTTATTTTTCTATTTTGAGTTTAAATAATAGAAAGTACGTCAGAATAAATGTAAGTGCCTATTAAATTCGGGGGTTTCTCTCTGTTTTCCTGGGATTCCATCATCAGATCCTGATTTGATGACAGTGGGTCCACCTCTAGAGTAAACTCTTTCGAACAAAAAAAGAATTTTGAAAATCGGTCCATAAATGGCGGAGAAATCAATGAATATACATAAAAAATATACATAGTACCTCCTCCTTTTTTGAAGTCGTTTAAAAAAAGAACAAAATTAAAAATCCTAGGCTTTATTGTCATCAAATAGCGCGTATCTATCATTACACTCAAGATATTTTGAAAAAACTAAATTTTTAAAACAAAATCTAGATGGCAGCACATGTTTAACAATTATCAATTATATCTCGGTTCCCGGTGATGATACGAAAAAATGACCCTTTTACTTTTTGATCACCTAAACATCCTCTATTGATCTAACTAGGTTTCAAAATGCGACATCACATTCGAGAAAATCGGCAGCCATCTTGGATCACAGGCTGTTTTTCTTCGAACCCCTTTATGGTCGTTACCAAAAATTTTGTTAATTTTTTTTCTTTTGACTATAATTCAACTTTTTTGTATGGAAACGCTCTTTTTTTGTTTCAGAAATCAATCGAGCAGTTTTTATATAGTTAAAAACGATACCTACCTTTGCAGTTCTGCCTAGTCTTAGTGCGCGCGGTGTATGAAAAGTTCATCCCCCCCACCCCCAAAATCGGATGATAAGAGGCAAACTCCAGGGCGTTTACCATAGGTACTAATCCACCTAAAAAACAAGTTTGCCAAGGCTCATCCTTCTATCCAAAAAATGTGAGTTCCCATACGACTTCATACGAGAATGGATATAATCACTACGCTAATAAAATTTATATTATTTTGGGAATAGCTCCTGCCTAAACTACTGAACCGATTTTGATAATTAAGGTGTCATCGGAAAGCAGTTGATGTGTAGATGTGTTTTCATGCTTTTATCACTCAGAGAACAATTTTTCAAATTTCCGCCCCACTAAATAAAGACTAATAGACTGAGATCCCAGGGCCTTATATGATGTCTTATAGAATATAATTAGGTAATTAAATGTAAAAATTAATGATCAACTTCAAGACAAATGTGTAACCAGGTAGCTGAAAATTGGCCGTCGGCCCAGGGGCACTATTTTTGAATCACTCTCCTCGTTTCGAGCGATATCTTTTATTGATTTGCGCGGATTCTATTGATTTCCGAACTTTTTTATCAATACACTTTAGCGAAAGGGTCTTAGTACCTACTCATGGAATTTAGTAGTTAATAAATTAAAAAATCAATAGCATCGACGCAAATCAACGAAAGATATCGCTCGAAACGAGGCGAGTGATTCAAAAATAGTGCCCCAGGTTAGCTAGTATTCGTATGTTACTAGTACGTAAGTACATACTAGTAGCACTACTATTTCCCACACATTTGGTTAATGAGAAAATAAGTAAGGTCTCAGTCTATACCGAATTTACCAACGACGTATCATTCATCAAAATTGGCCCACGCGATTGGTCTAAATAAATAGTGCCACAAAGGTACAAACATACATAAATTTCAAGTAAAACAAAATTTATTGACTAGAATTAAAGATTCAGGTTTAGCACTAGCTCGTCTCAAAATTATACAAACAGACCTCTTTTACCTATATGAAAAATCGTGCAATATCCCTAGACCATCTACATTGTATATTTTCTTACCTGTTACTTAGTATTTATGGTATTTACATAACTTATATAAATATATTGTGATGTAGGAAACTAGGAATGGTAACCTGATGTGCCATGTACATACCTACACTAAGTACCATGATACCTGCCTACTATGAAATGTGATTGTAAACTTCACTTTGTAGGTACTAGTCTTTAACCTCTACCTCATAAAATGGGTTATAGTCAAATAAATAAAAAATAGCTAACCAATTAATTATTTTTTTAATGAATAAGGTTAAACTATTTTATTAACTACATTTATAGAAGTCTAGCTGTCACTGGATTTATCTTTTTCACTGGTCTCTGTTTTGTTATTTATTTGGTCTTGTTCTGGCTTTCCGATTTTGTCTGCAATTTCTACATATTTAGACTGTCTGTACTCATACTTTGCTGCATCTAATAAAATATTTTGAATCATCATTCTGTTGTTGGCTTGCTTGTTAACCAAAGCTGGGTAAGGATTACCACGAAGCTCTAACACTGCAGTTTCTGGATAACGACTATACTGCGGCCTGGGTGCCTTGTATATTCTAGTGTAAGCAGTTTGATAGTTTTCATATCGAGGAACTAAAACTTTGAAGAGTTTGTGAACAAGTTCTTTTTCTAAAAGCCAAAAATCTGCAGCTTCCATAGTAGGTTTATGGCAGTCGCCATTCCGTATGGCTTCTGATATGAGCTGTAACAAAGACTTTCAATTAACAGACATCAACATGTAAGTAATCCAAAAGCAATCACTGCTTTTCAAAGATACTAAAAACAGGTTACAGGAACTACTTCACAGATTTCAGATCAGACTTACCCTTTCCGTGTACTGTCGGGCTTCATCGCCTCTGGGGTATTTTACTTCAATTCTCTCATGTTTTATTAAACCCGTTACAGTTTTACGAAGTTTATTTAGCCTGCCTTCCGGCCCTGCAGGGCTCCTTAGTTTCCGCGGTTCAGGTTTTACTTTGATACGTAATTTTGACACAAGTTTCGAAACATCAGCTTGATTCATATTTCAATTATATTTTAGATCCTGTTAGTGTAGCTAAATCCCACGATTTTGTGCACTTAATTCAGGTAATCGCGGCGGTCTTAACTTTTTGTGCAAAGACGTATGTACATATCTCCATCCAACTGATATTTTTAGGTTATAATTATAATTAAAGCCCAATAAGTTATTCTATGTTTAATTCAATTTAATTTAGTTCGTAATCTAAAAGCAAAGAGTCTACTTTGCAATGCAAGATGTGGGGCTAATTTTTTTTCTTTTGTTCCATAAGGGACAGGCTAAGGTTGAAAACCATGCTGCCTAGATGTGGGGCTAAGTGGGCTAAAGTCTCGCTCGACCGCACAATTTTTTTTAAAGTGGTTCTGCGGTAGCAAAGGTTTTCTTTTTCTTACATACGTACATACATTTTCAAAATGAGTACGTTATTGGTTTTTATCTAAACATTTCTTAAGAATAGAAACATCATTTGTTTCGGATTGTAAGCTTTATCATGGTTTTTATTTTTTTACAGCCGAAAATAGAGAACTTTGTAAAAATAATATTAGGGATCACATTTTTTTTCATAGGATGTGGCTGTATGGAACTAGTCGTCACCTCATCTCATGTGCTCAAAATGAAAAAAAATATATTTATAACCTGTGTTCCAACTTCCGTTGTTTGTTTTGTTCCTACTTGAATACATCCAATCCAATCCAAAATAAATGGGAAAATTGCAATCCATATTTTCCTTGCAATTTGCATGTTGTGGCTTGTGGCCCATAGCGCAGTCCGCCAGGAGTAATAGGGCTCCGTGATAGTGCAGCTCCGCCAGGAGTAATAGTGTTCCGTGATAGCGCAGTGATTAAATACAAGGAGCATATAATAAATATACTCCTTAGACCATAGTTTGTTTTCTTTAACCAATAATGGTTATTTCTCAATAACGATCAATTGCCGTTTATAAAGTGAAGTGAAAAATACAACAAAATACAGGAGAGTAAAACTGTGGAATTTTTCTTGAGCATTTAGTAGTTTGGATAATCCAAGTAATGATCAACGTAACGTGAATACTGACCATAGAAACGACAGTAAATTCATCAAAAACAATGGCTTCTTCAAGTAAGGAAAACGCAGAGAGTGTATATGTTCTTATAACAGATCTCTGTAATAAAACTGCGGCAAAATATAATGCCCGGAGTAGGGTGGCACCAACGAGGCTCGCCGCTAACATGAGATCACATGCCTATGAAATTATCCTCAAGAAGTCATCTAAAGAAGTACACTACACCACAGAAGATCCCATATTAGGTCTACTGTCTTACTATTTCTCAGTCCATCGCACCATTAAAAATGTCGCCGAGTACAAGAGATCAATGGAGCTAAAGAAAATCATTAGTAGAATCCGACAGAGTGATCTTGGGGAGCAGAAAGATCATATTTATAAAGTTTTGAGATTCTTGGTTGCTCTGAGTGACTCTGTAAGGGAGGACCACTCAGTAGAACTGTTTCAGGTGCGTATTTAATATCTAAAATAATTTTAGTTACAAGGGATTTAATTATCTAGAAAAAAATATTTTTTTTATGTGAAGAGTGTCTGTTTGTTTTTTTAGGTCAGTGGGTCATGTTAGTTATTTTTAGTGTTCTGTAGTAATGGTTATTTTTGTGCCATGTGGTGATCGGTTGAGAATAACACCACCCCATCTCTTTCCGTGGGTGTCGTAAGAGGCGACTAAGGAAACACAAATGAGACCTGCCTCCTAGTAATCCATCCCAGGCAACGACACTTCATTTTTTTCTAAATCTGAGGTGTCGTCCTATGGTCTCATGCTCTGTAAAGGCCCCTCTGGTTCGTGACCACCCTCCTACCGAAATCTGACGCCAAACAGCTTGCTGTATTCCATCGGTGCGTGGGAGTAGGTACCAGTGCCTTTATATGAATTTTCTGGGTTAACTTGCCCCATCGTCAACCTCATCTTTGACCTTATGGTCAAGATTGAGGTCAAGAGTTAACCCATCTTATAATTAAAAAAAAAACAACACAATTAACCTCTTAGTTTTGCTGTCTGTCTGTCCACAGTATTTCTTAGTCACCCTTGGTACTTCAAAGCTAGAATTTGGCATGGACACATACATACAAAGTGAGCGAGCCAAATTAATGCCAAATCTAGAAAAAAAATTTTTTTGGGTATCACTCAAATGTAAAAGGGGGATGATTTTTTTTATTGGATGTCGGCATGTCGAAAATGGGGCAGCTCACGGGACCTAGAAAGTGTTCGCATTATTGCTTTTTTCTTGTCAGCGTTGGAGTGACCGTAAAGGGGCAAAAAAAATGATAATTTTTTTCTCAAAATAGGCGGGGGCCCCAAAGACTTACAATTTTGAAGGACCACTCAGTCTTTCTTGCCGGAAATAGATAGAGGACCCTTCTAAAAACAATGTTTGTATCGGCCACTTTTTGATTGGCCCCAACAGGTCCCCCACTCCACTGGAGACCTGGGGGGGAGGTCGGTGCAGTTTTATTGCGCGAATCGATGCAGTTTACGGTGCTGATCAACCGCCCCTTATTCGCCCCTGATTAACGGTTACTTATTTCTCTAAGGGGGCAAGGGCACCTTGGGGCCCTAAGGAGGCCCGGAAGCGCAAAGTGATGTATAGAGTGGTTAATCAGCATCGTAAACTGTATGAATTCGTGCAATAAAATCGGGGAGGCTACGGATCTTCAGTAGGTGGGCCCCAAGACTTCAGTAGGCTTTGGACCCCCCAGTTGGCGCCCAATCAAAAAGTGGCCCATATGAATGTTCCCAGAAGGGTCCTCTATCCAGTTCCGGCAAGAAAATGGGGGGTCATCTTGACACCACACTCATTCGAAATTGTTAGGCTTTGGGGCCCCCCCTCTTGTTATAAGGGGCTAAATAATTTTAATTATTTTTGCTTGGGGTCTTAGAAAATGTTGGGATAGCCCCTTTTCCGATACATCGACCTTACTGGTTTACGCATTCAGCCTAATGAGTACAATCTGCAGCTCAGCAATGGGTAATGGAATCATTCATTCTTTAATTAATGTAGGCCTTAAACAAAATTTAAGCTTGATTTTTATTATTTTCAGAATCCTTTTTCCTTTGGCATGCTGGACGCAATGCTTCCGAAGCCACCACGTGAAAAATTCGGCTCACCACAACCATATCCTTACTTTCCATCTCATGTGTTTGAGTTGCCTTATTCGTTGAAACATGAGATCCACCATTTGGGGAATTCAAAAGCTCATTCGTACACTGAATATACCATACAAAGCTTTGAGTCTAGATCACGTAAGTGGAAACAGATTTTTTTGCCAACTATCTCAAGTACTCTCAAAATAAAGCAATTTTGACTTTGTTCTACTCAAGTCAAGTCAAAATTGCTTTATTTTATAGAACACTAGCTTTCCGCCCAGGACTTCGTTCCCGTGGGAATTTGAAAAAATGATGTAGCTTATTTGTTAATCTGGGGTGTCAGCTACCTCCATATCAAATTTTATCAAAATTGGTCCACCCATTTAAGCGTGAAAGAGTAACAAACATCACAAACTTTCGCATTTATATGAGAGCCGTGGTTGTACCCATCATCAAGAACAGGACGGGTGATGTAGCCGACAAAAACAACTATCGGCCCATTGGGAAGGTGCTTGATGGCCTGCTGGAGTCTCATCTCGATAAGTACCTACAACTGTGCGACGCGCAGTTCGGGTTTAGACCCGGACTATATACTGAGAGTGCTATACTTGGCTTAAAGCACACCGTGCAGTATTATACGCAGCGCCGAACGCCCGTGTATGCGTGTTTTCTAGACCTGTCGCGGGCGTTCGACACTATATCGTACGATATGCTATGGGCCAAGTTACGAGCAAGGGAGGTTCCAGCGGAGCTATGACGCATTTTTCAGTTCTGTTACGCCAACCAAGAAAACGTTGTGAAGTGGGCCGATAAATTGTCGTCCTCATTTCGGCTAGACTGTGGTGTGAGACAGGGTGGCCTCACTTCACCTAAGCTTTTTTATTTATACATAAATAACCTGATCGTTGAGCTCAGCAACAAACGCATGGGTTGCCGGATTGATGATGTCACTATCAACAATATAAGTTACGCGGATGGCATAGTGTTGCTGAGCCCAACGGTCAGGGCACTAAATGAACTGCTCCGCTCATGCGAGGCATATGCAGTGGCACATAGTCTGTCTTATAATATCAAAAAGAGCGTGTACTTGCCGCTGGGGGGAAATGTCCTGAGAGAGTGCCTGCCATCAGACTAAATGGCATTGACTTAGAGCGGGTCTTTAAATTTAAGTATCTAGGACACTTCGTAACCGACGACCTTAAGGACCAGGTAGATATCGAGAGGGAACACAGAGCGATGGCCGTCCGATGTAACATGCTGGTGCGGAGGTTTGCAAGTTGTAGTGAACAAGTGAAAGTCACTCTTTTTAAAGCTTATTGCCAAGTAATCTATACGTGCAGCCTCTGGACCAGCTATACGCAAAAGACCATCAACGCTCTGCGCGTCCAGTATAATAACGGTTTCAGGATGTTGTTGGGACTGTCCCACTCGTGCAGCGCGTCGGGTATGTTTGCGCAGGCGCGAACGGATGATTTTTTCGCGATAATGCGCAAAAGAACAAACTCGTTGCTATGCAGGGTGCGGGCCAGCTCTAACTCCATCTTGAAGACTGTCTCTGAGCGGTACGACTCTCGGATCATGTGTCACTGGGCCGAGGTGCTTTCAAAGAATAATAAAAAGTTGTGACGTCGATTCCCGGTCGGGACAAACATCTGGGCGGGGGTCGGATTATGAGAGATTTATTTGTGTAATTTGTGTGATTTTTGTTTTATTTTATTTGTAATACTTAATAATGGATCTTTGTTATCTCTGGCATTAATAAAAATTAAAAATATATATGTATATTATTAGTAGGATTTAGGATGTAACTTCATATAAGTCAAAGTAGTATATAACCTTAGTTATATTAACTCTACGCCTATTCTACGCTAAAGGGACAGTCTTCCCCCGAGAAGTACTATGCATTGGAAATATTGGAATGTTTCATTTTCGACATTCGTTTGACTACAATCACTATAGGTATGCAGGGTGAGACGGGACAGGCCACTCCCGCTGCCTGTCAGTTGGTTAGTTGTTGATATCTGCGAACTGACAGAGCGGGAGCGGCCGCTCTCCCTGCATCCCAAAGCACCCCCGCTTCTCTTTGCATCCCAAAGGCGCGGTACAGCGGTAATGGTCGCAAAAAAATTCTTGTATTCGATCATAGTTATAGGTAGATTTCACCGTTAAAATATTTGCTAAGCTGTCCCTGACACCCTGTAATGTATTGGAACTAATTCTAGATACAATGGAGTTCCATTGACAAATCATAAAAAACGCAAAAGTATTTTTGAACTGTTTTTTGTTTCAGTTCTTTCTGACCTAAAGACACAATTGAGTCCGATATCAGTACCATCTTGGTCATCTACGCGTCCATCCTTATTCCCTTATACAGCAGCGTCCGTGGCACAATTTTCCCGACTATCACTACCACGAGATTTGGTTATACCACGCAGTTCATTACCAAGCTTGAATACAACTGAACAAGTAAGTATGTGTAGTGATTAGTGAGATGGCTTGCATTTTCGCATTTAGGCTGTAAAACAATTATAAGAAATATCTAAATGACTTTTTAACAACAATTATTTCATGTTGTAAGTCTAAAGCATGCAAGTGGACTGGTTTACTGCATGCTTGACCGCGTTACCTGGTCTTTTGCCAATAATCTATGTTTTTAGATAGGGTACGCCCGTCACGCCCAATACCAAACAGCAGCTCATTAATTTACCTCTTTACTGACAGTTCTACCTATTTAAACCTACTGGAAGCCCTATACAACAGATAATCCTTAACCTTGATACCAGTTCACGTTTTAACTGAATAAATGTCATCTAGCGAAGATGTTCAGTTAGGTTCATAAGAAACAGATTCGCGTCTATTGCGGCTAGGAAACTACCAAAAAAGAATGCATAAAAATTACTATGCAAAATGAAGTTTCTAGGGAAAATCCTTTTGGCGACGTACTACACATGTACCACCATACCTCACAACACAAGGAACTTACAACCGGTATACTAAACATCCTAATTCATTCCGTAGTTCCATAATGACAGGATCGACATCGCATGTTCTTTTTATTGGCTCCCACTTTCGATACCTCTCACTTACAATTTCCTTGCAACCGACGACATCTAGATAAAAAATTGGAAACTTCATGCTCAATGACTTTGCTTTGTTAAACTGTCCTGTGATGGCGTTGTAATTGAGGATATTTTAAATAACTCAAAATGCGTCACGCCATTTAGTACTAAAATCTGTTTGGGAGATACGATTTCTTGTTTAGCGATCGTCTGTCCTCTTAATTAGGCCATAGTACCACATACTGTATGTCAGCTTGTACTGTCGCAATTCTAGGTACAGTAAAAGTATCCCTCGCTAACTAATTGTCATATATTTTACCAGGTAACTACTCCAAGTGAGGTGAAAGAAGTGGAAGAAGTTTTCAGAGCAAAAACAAATACAGAATCTGTCGATATTTGGGAGGTAGCTGCTCAGATAGACAGGGACATCCCAGACGATCTTTGGGAGATTGTATGTGAGTACTTAATTAGATAAAAATGGTAAAATACTGTGCTAGGTAGTCTTACGTGATGTCAAAGAGACGGAACACCTAGGTCACAAATAGGACCAAGCGAGAAAATTGGTGTTGGATGTAGCAGGTGGTTGATCCTGCAAAAAATGACCTTTTTTTCTTGGTACTCTGATCTGAATTTATTTTATTCTATACATAATTAGATTAGAGTACTTATGCCATAAAGGGCTTTAAAATAGTCCATATAAAATTGTATGTCCACTATTTCGCATTTTTTCATCATGGCGACCAGCTTTTTAATTTTTACCGGTGGCGCCACCTATGAGCAAATTTTCATGGGTGTTTCATAAAGTTTCATGGGTGGCAGCCATTAAAAAAAAACATAAAAAAATTCAAATATGAATTCACAACAGAAAACAAAAAATATTTTTAAAATACTGACATTTTATAAAATTTTAGCGAAAATGCCTCCAATAACAGAGAGATCACTGATAGCGTCATCTTCACGCGAAATGGCGCTTTGGCATAAGCTGCACGAGGGCCAAATGAAAGAACTTAGTATTATTTCTGAAAAGCAGTTTATTATGCACGTCATGTACCTTATCAGTAAGTATAAAGTTTAGTATTTTTGAAACGCTTACCCGCGTGAGGGATATTCACAAATAATTTTAGGGAAAGAAAAATATTCGGCGCGAATGGGACTTGAGCCCACGACCCCAGGATTAGATCTCCCCCTAAAAATTCCCTAAATCCCTAAATCTTTTCCCTTAAAATTATTTGTACGTAAGTATAAAGTTTAAACGTCAGCACATAAGACTACACATGTTGATCTTTACGCACTTATCTCGTTTCTAACAGCGCCGACTTCTTGTGCAAATGTGTAAACTGATGTCTTTAAAATTTAAAATTTACTGAAACAATGTGAAACTGTACTTGAAATACCAACAAATAATTAGGCCAGTTCCCTTTAGAAAATGCAATACAAATAATCCTTTAATACACATTGAATAAAAATTACAAGGGTTATCAATAAATTGTATGAAATAAAAGTGTAAAATACTAAATGGTTCTTTCAATTCCAGTTGGCATAGAAACAGCGTCATTTCCGTACAGTGAAGAGACAAAAAGTTTCTACATGAAAGAGAACTTAGCCTTAGAATGCATATCAAAGGAGCACCTTAAAGGATACGTGTCTGTTTTACTGAGTGTTGGTACTTATTACAGGACGCTATTCAAATTTGCGTTCAACCAGACTTTAAATGATCATTTCCATAATAAGGGACTCGTTTATGAGGTAAATATTTTTATTTTTTACAAACGCCATACACTCAAAGGTCCGACTAAGGCCTGTGTGGGTTCCTAGGGGCCGTGTATGTATTAGGTCTCAGGTATAGGGGGAGGCAGGGGTAATGTCTAATTAGTAACATACACGCTAAAAATATAGGAAAAAGCGTGACATATAGAAGGGAGAGGTCCAAAAGTTGAAATGTTGTGTGACGTCATAAACATATGGATGGCCGAGACCTGAAAACAAACATCTGCTTTTCACAAAAAAATTTGCCCTGACCGAGTCGATCCCAGGAACCGTTGATTCCTAGGCAAGCGTTGCTAGCCACTGGACTGAGTCTGTTGTCAAAATATAAATCTTTTATTACTCTTAATAGAACAATGACCACGATTTGAAATCTTCTTCTTAGCGAGTCGATGGCAAGTAACTATAAAGTTGTGGCCCAGAACGTAGCCACTTGAACGGCGGATTGAGTAGCGTCCATTAGGTCTCGTTGCGTGCAGGTGGTAGGGCACGCACTGCATGTTGCTAGGTGGGCCATGGTTTGCACCTCTCCGCACACACAACCCAAGTCTGTGTTTTTGGAAAATCCCCACCGGGCCATGTTGTCTTTGCTACGGCTAGTCTGTTTCCGAAGTCTATTTAAAGATTTCCAGACCGACCCAGACAACTTGTGTCTAGGCGGGAAACTTTCAGTAGGTGGAACAAAGGGACTTGGGAGGGAAACTCGTTCACGCCAAAGGCGACGCCTAGCCTCTGGCGGCTCGGTGATAAGTAGTTTGACACACTTTATAAAGATTTTTCGGCTCTTTAGCCTTTGAGGCACCAGTTTATGGCCATTCAGTGGGTGTCGCACGTCATTGTCCACTTTTAGCCTTTCGAGGGAGCTAGCAACAGCTCTACGGACATCTGGGGGCGCTATACCAGCCAGTGGGAACAGCAGGTTAACCGGTGTCGGCTTCAAACAGCCCGTGATAATCCGGCAAGTTTCATTTAAGGCTGTGTCCACTAGCTTCGCATGACTGGAGCAGTCCCATACCGGGCATGCAAATTCTCCAGCCGAGAAGGCGAGACTTAAGGCGACTACAGCACCTAATTTAAGATTTTATGATGCGTAGATAAGCATGACGCACTGCATTGAATCGAAGAAAAAAAATACTACGGTAATATTCAGGACATAAACTAGATAAGTAGTTTGCCGAAAACATAGTTTTGGTTCGATAGAAAAAGCTCCCAAAGCCACCTCTAAATACCCAATATTTGTATCTTTGTATCTTTTAAGCTGTAAAAACCATAGTAAAATGCATACAGGAACTTGAATTTGCCATCAAAATGTTCGTGATTGGACACTCTCGATAAGTAGTTAACGCATTTTTCGATTTAAACTGTCACCTTTCCATAAATCTCATTTTTCTAACTTTAGAACATGTTTTTACGCACGCACGCTTTCATAGTCCGTAAACTTCGTGTATCGACACTGTTCCCACTGCCGGCCCAGGCCTGTTGAGAGACGGAGGGCACTATTCCTATGTGTGCTGCCTTTATCGGGTGCTGTAGTCGCCATAAGCCAGTTGTCCGTAGAACTCGTGGTGTAGCTCCCCATTTAGTAGAGGTGAGGCGCCGCACAAAGTTATTTCGGTTGTGCATATTTGCACGTGATATTTAGCTTACGACCCGCTTTTGCGTTACGAAGGTGAAATGCGCAAGACTCAGTTTTAGATGGCTTTGGCTTAAGGGAGTTTTCCGTGTAGTAGCAGCTCAATTTGTTGAGCGCTACTGTTAGATTAGGTTGCAACAAGACTTTCTGTTGCTCTGGGATCAATTTCGGGTCAATAAAGCTCGTGAGGCGTGACAGCAACAACCGCTCAAATAATTTATACGATTTGAAATGAAATGAAATCATGTTTATTGCTAAAGTTAAAATTACGATACAATGACTAAATGAACAGTAAAAAGTAGGAACTAGATTAACCAAAAGGAGCCAAACTCAGCATTGTGCTGTACAAAAAACTGTACAGCGCTGCGCTGGTTTTCTGCTTGGTCCTGTTTGACCGGTTGGTCGCTTCAGTTAATTAAAAAAATAATATAAACATTAATAACAAAAATTATAACATACATAAATTCTGATAAAAATTAGCAACCATCTTTAGGTGATTCTAGCATCTATTTTTAGTATTGTTCGTGAAAATATTTGTATCTGAATCTGAATAGAAACAAATAAACAAAGCACCTACCTAGTTTTCCAAATCCAGAAATAATCTCGTATAATAATTTAGTAATATATTTAAATGAGGCGTCACTTTTCTGAAATCCATGGTCAATATGTTACAATGTACTTAATGTCTCATATTTCAATGGTATGAAAAATGCTTTACATTAAGAAAACGACGTGATGTGTGTGAAACAATCCGCGTCTTTGTAATTAGCGTAGTTAATCGTATTTTAGCTAATTAGCAGAAACCTGATGCTTTGATTTTCATATTTTCTAATCATAGTAATCATACTCAATTATATTTTTAACGACGTGCTTACCTATTTACAAGAACTCCGTTATGTTCTCATGTTTACAGTTAATTAATTTCCAAGTAAAACAAATTTAAAAGTCGTTCAATATTGAAAAATAATTTCTTCAAAAGATGCGTGGAGCTTTTTAACCGACTTCAAGAAATGGAAGAGGTTCTATGATCGACGTCTTTTAAGTTTGCCAGCTGCCCGATCTATCTAGGTGTACAGTAAGAGTTAGATAGTCTTACTGTTATAGGCGAAAGGCTGACAACTGAACCTGTTACCACTAAACACATGTTTCATCTAATAACTCGCAGATTTATAAACTAGGAAGTTATTGTATTACTACTCGATGCTCTGTCTACCCCTATAGGTAATGAAGTTATCCTTCTGTTATAGTCTGCCAGAGAAGTGATGCGACGATACCTTCTCCAATTCCGTTTGAAGGCCACAGAATTATACGATAAGTTCCAAAATAAGTCACACCAAGATAAAGACGGAAACTATCTCCCGACGCTTCTGCAAATCATACACCACATGGAGCCGCTCAAATATGAGATCAAAACTGTTGTGTCCATTTACAAGCTCATCGAACCAGGTATTTTAGTTTTTTCGTAAATTTTAAATTGCAAATCAAATTCATTTATTGTGATTTTCAGGTATTATGTGAAGTAACATGGCATGCAGATCTTATAAATCTAAACTATTAATATTATAAAGAGGAAAGATTTGATTGTTTGTTTGTATTGAATAGGCTCCGAAATTACTGGACAGATCTGAAAAATTATTTCACCATTAGAATACTATATTATCCCTGAGTAACATCTAGGCTACATGATTTTTTCGAATTACCACGGGAACGAAGTCCCGGGTGGAATGCTAGTATTTGATAAAGTACTCCGTGGTCTACCATCAGGCAAACAATAATTAAAATAACAATTCAACTTATATTCTAAATAATCAATGTCAATACAATTGGATTAAGTACGTAACCAATTTAAATGTCAATTACAATTTCAATTATTGACATATTGTCTTTTATAATATCTATGAACAAATATGGTTTGACAACTTAGTACAGAATGTGCTGCTCGTCTTTTTATTACACAATTAGCGTAATTCTGAAACTGAACTGGCAGGAAAAGAGAAACAGAATGTGTTAGCTGCTAACACTCTTTCTAGGCACCGCGGCGGACGCCATGTTTAACAGTTTAACTGAAATAACGGAATATCATGCAGGGCTGAAGGCGTAAGATTAAGAACATTATATAGTTAGGAGGTAAATTAATCTTGTTAATAATTTTCATACATATATGATTTTGAAGTCGTAAGCTAGATTTCTCTAAACAAGAAAATACAAATGCATATGCATATAATACGTGTCCGTACATAATACGCGTACGCACATAAAAGCATACATACATACGTACTCTCCTGTGTATGTTCTAACAATGAACCGCTTTCTTGTAGTTTTTTTAGTGTGTGTCTTGTCTTGTAGTGTTTGTAGTGTGTATGTGTTTTAATGCTGTTCCTTACTTCCCGTTATCTGTATGATTAAATTCTAAGTCAACTCCTTGCTTGTTTCAGACTCGGAGAGTACGATCCCGCTCGGCGCTGAACTGATGTCGTATTTGTTCACTGAGATATCGATGGTGACGCACAAGAAAACCGCCCACATCTTGTTCAATTCACTCTTCTCCATCTGCAAGGTCTACTTCAAGTAAGAGACAAACGCTGGTAGCCCAGCGCTTATTGTTTGCAGTCGTTTATAGTGAAAAAAAAATCTAGAATTTCTGTGCTTGAAAAAATAACCCAAAAATAGCTCCTTTCTCTCCATTGCATTCCTCTCGATAGTCCTGCAATAACCGGGGGTTGCCTTAAGGTGCATTTATAAAATGCATACAGAGATAACTGCCGGTTTATGTCATAATAAATTGTCTAAATGGGGGTAAAAAGATTACGATAAATGGGCTTCTACGTGTTGGCTTCGGCCCCAAGCATGCCCAACGGTCCTGGACATAACTGCCCGAGATTCCGAAGGAAAAAAATAAATTTTAAAAATCGTTCCACAAATGGCGGAAAAATCGGTGAACATACAAAAAAGATGTAGTCGAACATATAACTACTTCCTTTTTTAAAGTCTGTTAATTAAATGATTACAACAAACACAAATAGCATCAACAGATATAATTTGTGCTTTACTACTTAATTTAATTACAAACGCGAATTTATGGTTTAATGTCATGAGAATATTAAAATTATCAATTTGCTAAATTACAGATTCATAGAAAGATTCATTTTTGACGGAGAACTAGACGACAGATACAATGAGTTTTTCATTCGTAAAGACTCAACATACGTCAATACTCGGTCGAAGAAGTACTGGGACAAAGGGTTCCATATCTCACAGAGTTTTGCAGTGCCCGAGTTTTTGAAACCTCTAGCCAAGTTTATACTTCTATGTGGGAAATCTTTGAGGTTGTTGAAGCATTGTAATCCTAGTGTAAGTATTTTTTATTACTAACTAGCTGACCCGGCAAACCTCGTAACGCCTTAGATGTAATTCCTCGCAGCCTCCATTTTTTCTTAACTTTTGAACCTTCCCTGAACTTTCACTTTTATTTCAAGACAAAAATTACCTAAATCGGTCGCCATTCTCGAGTTTTAGCGAGACAAACGAATAGCAATTCATTTTTCTTAATATTAGATTTGGTTCGTGTATCTTGTAAAGTAACATTGAAATACTCACTTGGGACAGCGTAAGCTACGGAATCCTGCGGTCGTGGGCTCAAGTCCCATTCGCGCCGAACATTTTTCTTTCCCTACAATTAATTGTGAAGCGCTCGTAGCCCAGTGGCGCTCGCTGATCTCAACCGATCACTGAGGTTAAGCAACGTACTTAGAGGCAGGGAACCTGATGGGTGACCAAAGTGTCAATTTATCACGAGCGTTTCCGTGCTTCGGAGGGCACGTTACGCTGTCGGTCTCGGTTGTTGTCGATTGCCTACAGTCGTTAAAACCAAGTCAGAGGCCATTGTGCGGTTTGAAAACTCAGAATCCAGGGTTAGCCAAGTTTGCAACACACTTGACTATACCTACACGATAAGATGAAGAAGAATTGTGAATATCCCTCACGCGGGTAAGCGTTTTAAAAATACTTAATAGTTTTTCTTATGCAGGATGTAAGGGATAGCTTAGCAAATACTTAAATAGTTGAATCTACCCATAACTATGATCGACTAAAAGTAATTATTTTTTCCCGGAAACGTCAAGCGAAGGAGTTTTCGTCATTTAGCTATTTTAGCGCTACGCAATGAACCGCGATATTGCGCCCCGCACGCGGTCCCCCTGCGCCGCGCGGTTGTCAGAATGCGATGTACATTGCTTTTATTTCGTGTTTCACTCTGTTATCATTTGTTTTTTTACTGGAAAATGCTGTGTATTAGAATTAAACAATTTAATTTAAATTCTAGAATCAAGAGAAAAAACGTGGCATCTAGTGGTCTGGGATTATCAGCGTGAGCGTGTATGTGTGTGTGCAGAGAAAAATTAAAGACATGAAAAAATGTTGAAAATTTTCCTGAGGAATATTCCACTGGAAATCCATTCAGAATGGTTTCAGTTTTTCCTAACATGTCCTTACACCCTGTATATCTTTCTTACACAAACAGCAATCAGTTCCAATTTTTTTATATTATATGTATACAGGGCTTTAGGTACCTCTTTCAACCTCTCGGGTGGTTAATCATTCCATGAAACTGAACAACTTCACCAAGGAACATAGGTCAAAATACGAAAAAAAATGTTGATCTCCCATACAATATGCGCTATATGCTGATGAAGTTTGTATGGGAACAATTATAAAAAAATATTTTATAATAAGAAAATATGTAAACCACAGGAACCGCTAGTGCTCCTAATATCGTCGGACCACCCATCGATCCAGTGCTGCGCTAGTTTCGCGGCACTAGAGCGCTCGCAGGCCGCTCTCGACGTATACAGAACACGTTGTCTGTTCGTCAGCGGCGAGCCCGTCACCTTCCAGCAGATACTGTTAAAGAGGGAAGCAGAGAGGAAAGCCTTCACTGAAATGGCTTCGATTAAACAGGCGGAGACTATGGAGAAAATTGTTGGTGAGTTTTTAGGGTTCCGTAGTAATCTACGAACCCTTATAGTTTCGCCATGTCCGTCTGTCCGTCTGTCCGCAGGTTCCCTAAGAAACCCTTGGTACTATAGAGCTGAAACTAAGCATGATTATACAAATGAATCACGCCGACAGAACTGTAGAGTAAAATCTTGGAAAAAAAATTTTTTCGGGTGTCTCCCATAGACGTGAAAGGGCGATGAATTTTTTTTTTCTCGCCAATATCATTGAGTGGGGTATCATAGGATAGCATTTTAAAAGAAAGAAGGGGTTTACTAAGAACGTTTTTCGATTCAGCACTCCGTTTGCGAAATATAAATTTTTAAAGTGAAAATTTTTGTCAAACACAAGTGTCCCCCCCCCCTATACCTGCTAAACGGTTGTTTCTAAAAATGTGAAAAAATTCACGTTGGTAGAATATACAACGAAATTTAAAGGAAAACTATCACACATAAGTTGGTCCTTCAAGTTTGCGAGTAATAGTCGACCGAGTGTCAAACACTGTTGGGATTAATAAGAATGTATTTGAACCATGCTGCTACGGAACCCTACAATGCGCGTGGCTCGACACGCTCTTGGCCGGTTTTTACTTTGGTACCTGTTTTTCATGGCGACAGAATATCTGTACTTCTATTTGCTTCAGTATTTACTAGCTTCCCACCTGGGACTTCTCGTGGGATTTAAGGAATGAAGTAAAAAAATATAAACATTTCTCTTGAAATTTTTCTTGTCGGTGGTTAAAAATTAAAATGATTATAATAATAGGACTTCTAATATCTAACATCTAAATAAATTTTAAGCTGAACGCAAGAGGCTAGCTCAACTCATAATAGCTGAGAAGCAGCACTCGTTACGGGTGCTCGAAGCCGCCATGTTGGAGGCCAAAGAAGCGAAGCAGAAGGCCAAGCAACGAGAGAGGAACCGCTTCCGGCTGCAGCGGGAGGCTGATAAAGCGGCTGAGGAAGTTGACTCCAAGATCAAAGATGATGAAAGGTATTTAAGCTTATACTTTATACTAAGGACAGATTAGTAAAAACAGAAAAATTAAAACGCTTAAATTTTATTTGACAAACGGTATTGTCTTGTAGCTTCGATATTTCGTTCAGCTTCGATATTGTATTGTTTTTTAACAATTACACTAAGTAATATTAATTAAGAAAGATCGATGGTAGATTCCTCCAATTCAGTAAAAATTGTTCCCAAACATATTAGAACACAAACACGTATTAAGTAAATAAATAAACACTACATACTCAAAGGATCACACTAAGGTTATCTCTTGTGTCTTGGGGCCCTCAGAACATTCATAAAGACACACAAACATCCATGACCCGAGAACAAATATCTGCTTTTTACGCAAATGTTTGCTCCGACTGGCAATCGAACCCAGGACCCGCTCAAGAGGTAGCGTCACTACTACTCGACCAAACTGACCGTCAGTTCAGTTCAAACCGGTCATAAATTTAGTTTAGTCCATAATTCTAAATGATGGTCTTTATGTCTCCAACATAAACATTCTTGGAAGATTTTTCAGTGGAATTTTTCTAATTTATTCCATGTTTAGCTCAGTTGGTAATGAGCCAGACTTGTAATCCGAAGGTCGAGGGTTCAAATCTTGATGCGGGCCTGTACTACTAAATTCGTCTTTTCGGATTTATGTACGAATTTCTAATTATCACTTGCTAAATGGTGAAGGAAAACATCGTGATGAAACCCGCCCGCCCAAGAAAAATCATTTTCGAAAGACGCATTGTGCCAGCGGTGGACTATGGCTTAAATCCCCTTCGTGTTTCGAAGGGAGGCCCGTGCCCCTCGGTGGGGAGGTATATGGGCTGGTAAGATTCCATGTTTTTAATATTGTTTGCAATAAGTACAATTAATTTATTCGAATTTTCATTTAGTAATTAAAAAAATAGTAACAGCGTAAACATAAAAATCAGCAATATAAATCACATTCTGACAGCGGCGCGATGCGATGACCATGTGACCGCGTGCGCAGTTAAGTAACGAAATCTTCTTAATATAATGTTTTCGGAGAAAAAAATTACTTGGATTTATTTAGGTACAGTCTGTTCCCTCAATTAAGTATTCACCCAATTTGAGTATTTGTTTCTTGTCTGTTTATGACAAGGTTCAAATTAGAATGAACTTGGCCCTTTAACTTGGGGCTTCTTCTTCTTATCGTGTAGGTATAGTATGTATGTGTGTAGTTTGTATGTTAGTCTGTAAGATATTTATCTATGGGCCTTAGATCCCTGATAATAAATGATTTTATTATTATTATAGTCAAGTATGTGGGGAACTTGGCTAACCCTGGTGTCAGAGTTTTCAAACTGCACAATGGCCTCTGACTTGGTTTTAACGACCGTAGGCAATCGACAACTTGGGGCATTAAGTGCACATTCCAAGTTTTTATTGCGCGGTTTAGCTGCTGTAATTTTTATCTAGTGTGAACTGAAATCTACTTTTGATTTTCAACCAACAAAATTTACAGTTTTGGTTATTTTTATTAACACGTATATCCCGGCTGGACGCTCTAAACGGGTTTTACTGTTTTATTTTTACAGAAACAAAATCTTGGAGTATTATTCAAAATTAAATCAACACGTAGAAAAGAGCAAAATACATACAGAATGGAAGATAAAAAGGTTGGAGCTAGATGAAAAGAGAATGCAACTTTTATCCACAGAGGAAAGAAATTTGAGGAGAGAAAAACTTGAATTGGAACATAAAAGAAACGAAGAAATTATGTCCACCTCGACACTAAGTCTCGACGATAGATCAGAAGATGAACAATCGATTGAAAATCCTGAAATAGGTAATACTGAAACAGAGGAAAAAGAAGTTGAAGTTGAAATGACAGAACCCCCCAAAGCCAAACCATCGTCTATGTTGAGCGCATTATACAATGCCGCCAAAAATGTCTTCAGTAGCACAGATAACAAAAATATAGACAACAAAAAAGAGTTAGATGCACAAGGCAACGTTGTACCAAAAGACTGTGAAAATAATACACAGACCACATCAAGTCATATCATTGGATCTAACTTGAACGAGGCTTACGATAATATTCAATTTTTAAAAGCAAGAGAAGAAGCTCTGAAGAATAAGAAGAAAGTTCTATCTCATGAGTTTGGGCTGCTAACGGATGCCAAAATATCTGTTGACGAAGACAACAATTTACCGGAGTCTATATTAACAGAAGCTAAGAGGAATAGGAAGAAAATGCTTCACGTGTATTTCAGTTCAGATGTTCAAGTGAACAAAAGACCCTCTGAACCAATAACACAGGCTCAGAAGGAAGCTATAGAGAATAAGAAAAAAGTTATGGGCGTTGAGTACAATCTTCCGTTGGACTTAGTTCCTAAGAACGATCCAGCAAACATAGCACAAGAAGAGGCTGTTCGAAACAGGGAAAAGATATTAGGATCCGATGAGGTCAAACCGCTTGAAATCAAAACTTCAGCGAAAAGGTCGGGATTGACTTTGAATTTGAAGCCTTACAGCGAAGTTTCCACGGAGGATCCCAAGCTTGATTCTGACGCCCTTACACCAGGATTCATACCAAGAGTAAGTTCAATGTTTTCTACCTTATACAACGAATTTTGAATTGATAATTCATTTAATTAATAAAAACGTCTCCCGATGCCATTACACTAATTAATTTAAAGATTAACTAATGGGCTATGGGTTTAGCGGATTGTCTTTCACGTAACATTGTGGTTTTTACTCAAGCCTAGCTAAAAACAATTAATAATAATAATAATTCATTTGTGATGATGATGAATGATGAGTTTGTAAATAGAATAAATAAATGAACGCTACACATTCAAAGGCACACATCTACTATTTTTATAACTTCTAATAAAATCATAATTGGTTTCTGTAAAATGTAAACAAAAATAAATGATGGCTAGGATTACTTTAGGAAGAAAATGATGGGAAGAATCTTAAGTGACTAATTTGTCAGACCTTCCCCGATACCTATGGCACTTAGAAACTGAGATTAACCCTTACTCAAATCCGTACTTTGCCGCAACCAAAAATTAGCACACCAGACCTTATTTCATTAAAGCGTGATAACGTATGAAATTCTTAACGAAAATTTAACCATTCTCAACACTATATTTCAGCTGGACTTAGAAACCCCAACAACAGCAGATATTCCTTTAGAAGGAGCACTATCTGCTGAAATACTCACTCCTCTAACTGACAATCAGACATTGGAAATAGATGACACCCCACGTGATAGCCAAAAATCATTTTTAAATTCCGAAGGATTCGATTTCTCTGTTATACAAGATACTGTGGATTCTATAATAGACGATACACAACCATTTCCTATTTCGTCACCAACGAAGAGTGATAGCGAATTCATTGGGACAAGACTATCTGTCGTGAATTTCTTAGATGGTTCATACAGTCTTGATAATTTCGACCCTTTCGGAGTTAAAGACATGAAGAGTTTCTCCAACGACTATTTCAGTAGCAGGATGGATTTAGCCATGACAACGTCTTGTTACACCCACCCTTCAATTATCATGGAAGAAGTGAAAAAGAAACCTTACCCAAATATATTTTCTGCTCATTTCGGACCTGAGGAAGAAAATGAAGAAATATCGTCGGATAACATCGCTACATTGACCGCTTGCTTGCAAAGATCTGTCATGTTACCGTTAACATATCAGTTGGAAGTTGTTAATAATTCTATTCTGACGTATTTCTTGGTGAATCTTGACATGTATGAACATATGAAGAGTTTGAAAGACTATTTCTTTCTAATGGATGGAGAGTTCTCGAAGTGTATTTGTCAGAATCTCTTTACAAAGCTGGATAAGACGTTGAATCCGCATGAGTTGTTGAACTTCGTTACTCTGCATGGCATTTTAGATAAAGCGCTGGGATCGTCGATAACTCGTAAGTTATTTCCATTATTTAAACATAGTCTCATTTTCAGATTTTAGTGTTCTATCCAACGATTGTAATTTATATTCTGACTTATTTCCTTGAGAAAAGTGGTTCAGTTTCGTAACCAGATTCAAATCCAAAATGTTTACTGACTTATTTAAAATTACCCAATTAGTACATAATGTAAAAACTGTGCTGACTAACATTATAAAATGAAAATGTGTTTGTCATTCCTTGACATCACAACAAAGCAATGGATCGAAGTGATTTTTTTCTCACAGATATTTGGGCACTATTTTTGAATCACTCGCCTCGTTTCTAGCGATATCTTTCGTTGATTTGCTCCGATGCTATTGATTTTGGAATTTTTCAACTACTAAATTCCATGAGTGCTAAGACACATTCACTGAAGTGTCGTGATCAAAAAGTTCGGAAATCAATAGAATCCGCGCAAATCAATAAAAGATATCGTTCGACACGAGGCGAGCGATTCAAAAATAGTGCGCCTAGAGAATGACACAGACAACTTTTCCACGCACATAAAGCTGCAAGCGGAAAGTTAGTAACAAATAAACATCTAAATAAATCTGAAGATTGCGTCTTCACTTCCCGACCAACAAAAATATTTAAAAATCGTACTTTCAAGTATTTGTGAGGAGTCTGGGTGTTTCTATGTCACATACAGGGTTATTGGTACTTCGTTACGATCCCTTTAAGGGGTGATAGTAGAGATCATTTAGCTATCAAATGACCCTCGGGTAGATTGGAAAAAAATGTACTTTTGTTTTTAGGAACTAAGATGAGGATGTACGGACGGCCGCAACTAGGGTTACCACACGTTTGCACTTTGTGCTGTTGTGATAAGAGCGGTTTTGCAATGAAAATGGAGAAACCTGATGCGCTGGCCTCTGTGCATTTGTATTGGCGAGCATAAATGTTTTTATCTGAGCTAGTACAAATGTACATTCTTATATTAGTTGTTATTTAACTAAAACAAAGATTTAACCAATTTTTCGAAATTGATTAAATGTTTCCCCATCTACCCGAGAGTGATTTGTTAGCTAATGATCTCTACCATCGCCCCTTGAAGGGATCATGACGTATAACCAATAACCTTGTATAGTGTGTATTAGTATATCAGTTAAAATTATCAAGCACCCATATTCTTGCTTAGTTTAGGGTTAGAAGGCGCTGTGTTAATTGTCCAAGATTGTTTATTTATTTACATTCTCACCTACTTATTTATTTTGCAGGCGTTCACAAATTCAGTGAGAACGTATCATTCGTGATAACGGAGACGCCTCTAAGCTTCCAGCACAGTTCTCCTGACGTGTTACAATGTCTGTCGCTGACGTACGCAGTCGGTTGGCCTTTGAACATCATCCTGTCGACGGAGGCATTGCAGCGATACGCGCGGGTGTTCCAATTCCTCATCAAGATGAGGAGAATTTTCTGGGTGCTAAGGGAGGATTTTGAGGTAAGAATTTTTTTAGGCAGTTTATCCTAAGATTAAAAAACAAAGTCGGGTTTGTTCGAACACTTATAATTCGAGAAGGGCTGGACCGATTTTGATAAAATTTGGTATGGAGGTAGCTGACACCCTGGATTAACTTATAGGCTATATAATTTTCCCGAATTCCCACGGGAATGAAGTCCCGGGCGGAAAGCTAGTAGTGCATAGCCCAGTTGGTAATGAGACAGAGTAGGAAAGTTGCGAGCCTGTACCACAAAATTTGTCTTTCGCGGATTTATGTATGGATTTTTCATCACTTGCCCAGCGGTGAAGGAAAACATTGTCTAAGAAAATTTGTTTATAAACGGCGCGCGGTCCACCAACCCGCATTGTGCCCGCGTGGTGCACTTTGGCCTAAATCCCCTGTTTCGAAGGGAAGCCCGTGCCCTTCTGGGGACGTATATAGGCTTATATAAAATAGTGCAGAAGGGTGTCAATCAAGTAATGGTTCGAATTAGCATTATTAGCCAGAGGTGTAAAGTTCGATCCCTATCAGTAACTTCGATCCCTATCAGTAATACAAAAAAGAAGGTCAGGTCGCCACCTAATTTTTTGTCCCAATAAACTTTCATCATCACTGTCCATTGCGGTTTTATAATTAGCACCATCTGTTTTCAGACACTAAAACTGTCAGTGAAGCTATCCAGGCAGCACTCGAAGAAATTCATAAAATCCCCTCACTATACAGCAATCCAAGTATACAGACATAACATGACCTCCATGATGCGTGCTCTAGACAACTACATCGTCAGTACTTGTAT
Source organism: Aproaerema taeniolella (assembly GCA_949987775.1). NCBI lineage: Eukaryota > Metazoa > Arthropoda > Insecta > Lepidoptera > Gelechiidae > Aproaerema > Aproaerema taeniolella. Next base: position 6,108,629 of record OX465259.1, on the reverse strand, counting down.
ATTATCTTCTTGGAGGGAATACGAGAATGACCTGAAAAAGGCTAGAACTCTAGATGACCTATACGAGTGCCACGTGGTCTATATAAAGAAGGTTCTGTTCAGATGTCTGCTCAATAACAGATCTATGCCGATAATGAAGTTGTTGAATGACATATTTACGGTTATTTTGAAGTTTAGCCGGGTTTTGAAAACTGGGTGAGTTTTTAATCCTTCATGTTTATTCTTACTAATATTATAAACGCGAAAGTTTGTATGGATGTTTGTTACTCTTTCACGCTCAAACGACTGGACCAATTTGATAAAATTTGGTATGGGTAGCTGACAACCTGGATTAACAAATATGCTACATAATTTTCCCAAATTCCCACGGGAACGAAATCCCGGGCGGAAAGCTAGTTAGAAATAAATAGAAAACAAATAAATATTGCTCGCCTTATAAGAGGCGTTTTTTTTGTTAAGTTGAACATTTCTGAGGTTTAAACATAAATAATGATGTAAAAATGAAACTTTGGCAGATTCTCCTCATGAAACCCAAACGAGTTTCCATAAGGAATATGAAATTCTCAAAAAAATATTTGGCACCCAAATGCAAGTCACATATCGCACAAGTTGTTTGGATAGGCAAAAATTTTTTTCTATATTTTTACATGTGTTCCTTGGAGACAATTGTTCAATTTCATTGGCTGATTCACAGCCTTAATTGTCGCTAGCTAATTTAAAGTCACCAAATATTAAAGCAATATTTTATTGTAGGTTTAGTTGGTAACCATCTTGAACCTTTAAACAAGGAACCTCTGAGACCTTTGATCTTTTTTTTTGAGGAGGCCTTTGACGGCCGGTTTGGTCAAGTGGTAGTGGCGCTGCCTCTTGATCGACAGTTCCTGGGTTCGAGTCCCAGTCGGGGCAAATATTTGTGTAAAAAGCAGATGTTTGTTCTCGGGTCATGGTTGTTTGTGTCTGTCTTTATGTGTGTTCCGAGGGACCCACGACACAAGGGAAAACCTTAGTGTGAGCCTTTGAGTGTATGGTTTTTTTTTTTAAGGAGACCCGTTATGTGCTGTCATAATATCAGTCCTCATAAAGGATTTATTGGACATATACATGATCTTTGATACAACTGTTTTTTTTTATAGAGAATGGCTACAAAAACAACCTAGCGGATACTTCACACACAGCAACTTTGCACAGCTACAAGAACTTTACAACTTATTTGAAAAACTAGGGAAGTATTTACAGAAGGTCGTCAACAAACTGATAGAGTGCGGCTACCAAAGGCATTTGGCTGAACTGTTGTCTATGGTCAACCTGAATGGATACTACGATCTCAATAAATCCAAAGACAATGCTAGTATGCAATCAACTTGATACCAAAAATGGGTCGGTAGAGAACTTTGTGATTAAAGTTTCTAATGTAATGAAATTAGACAAAGCGATAGGTCCCAGTTAGACCATTTTGCGACAAAACTTACAATGTATTGTAATAAGACAGTTTGGCGACTAAAATCTGATGTTTTGCAAAAAAAACGGTTTTGCGATAAATTTCTACTGTAAGTAGTTGGCTGATTTAGACCTCTACAAGAAATTCAGGGTTTTGTATCTGCATTTCCCACCTCTATTAGGATATGATTTGTAATAAAAAAGAAAGAAAAAACATTGTTGATGACTAATTAAATCTCAATTGAATTTCTTGAGGTTTTTTTTTTATATTTTTCGCACGTACGTAAGGATGTTGCCACAATAAATAAATAAAAACAGCACCGAAGCAGTTTATATGTTTTAAACTACTCAAATTGATAAATTGCTTGAAAATGGCTTAGCCTTTAGGAAACAAAAAAAGACATTGTTGCATTTAAATAAAATATAAGTAATTTTGTATTAAATTAAAAGAATGTGATATTTTGTTCCCACCATTTTATACGTGTCGTATATATTTTTATGTGTAATCAATAATCATGGCTCAGGTTCATGTCATAAAAGCAGAAGTTTGTAACATGTGACATGGGTGTACGTGTCCGTCTTTTTGTGTGTTCCATACAAGGGAAATCCTTAGTGTGGGCGTTTGAGTGTGTATCGTTTTTTATTTATTTCTCGAAGTCACGTGGCTGCTTATGTGAACGCCACCTTATCAAAGTAAAAAGTTGTGTGGGGTAAAATTCATAATAGGAAAAATAGTTGTGATATAAAATTATCAAGATCATTCAACCCTTGTTCAGTTTTAACTGTTACTAAGCACTTGATATTTGTAAAAATGTACATAAGTACTAAATATTTTTTTTAATCTTTGTTTTTTTTGGTATTTGTGAATAGTTAGCAAAAAAATTAAAAAATGATTGTGTTTAAAATCAAAATTGCCATTATTAAGTCTAATGAGATCCCTAATTATGTTATTAGCTAATCGATGCTGATTAAACCTATCAGTTAACTGTTATCGTAATATGTACCAGTGAAGTATTATTGTTAAAAAAAACGTAGTCCTTCAGCTTATTAAAATTTGGAAGATATTATATGATTTTTTATTAACACTGTCCCCAGCGGCCCTAGCACAACCCGCGAGTTAAGTAGCCTATGTCACTTTCAACCCTCCAACTATCCCTGTGAAAAATCAAGTCGATCTGTTTTGACGTGAAAGAAGACAAACAAATACACTTTTACATTTATTAAGAATTAGCTTTCCGCCCGCGTGGATTACAGGTTATATCGTGCCCAACTGTGGGATAAAACGTAGCATATGTCCTTTCCCAGGCTATAATCTACCTCTGTACCAAATTTCATCACAATCGGTTCAGTAGTTTAGCCGTGAAAGACGGACAGACAGACAGACAAAGTTACTTTCGCATTTATAATATTAGTAAGGATTAAGTATTAATTAATACGCTGAGGCTGTCGCAGCTCGCTTGGGGATTCTTCCGAAAAAATAATTTAGTTTTGGAAAGTAACGCCATCTATAGTAATTGGCTCATAACACTAGGTAAGTTAGCTGATGACTCGCGGTTCGTCAGTGTATTCGCAACAAAAGGTAACGGTGGTGACATAAAAAAATTGTTTTGCCCTCTAGTGACGAATAGCGGTTCTAAAATGTTAGCTCCATCTAGCAGTGAGTAGACAAACTTAAATTGACGCGCATAATTTTTATTTTAAGTCGTTAGGTGTTAATTTTGGAGTCATAATTAAATTAACATGATATATACATTTTTAGTATTACTCAGTTCTTAAAAGTACCCGGTTAGCTGAACATTTATTCAGTTAATGTTGTTACCGGTAGGCGCCGCTGCGACGGTGGCGCCACTATTTTCCTTATAATCAGGGACTGTTTTCACGAATACCTCATTCTACCGCAATTCGTCCTAGGGTTAACATCCGATCCTAAACGGACAACGCGAGTGACATTGAAGTGAAAGCCGGCAATTTCTCATCCTGCCCTTCCTGTACATGCATATTAACGAATATTGAACAATCTTTCACATCCTAGAAAACTATTTTCGATAAAAACCAAAAAACTTCGACTGTAAACAGTGACTAAGAAGTATCGATCGGCGAGCCGTTTTCCGCGACCGGTGATCATTTCGGTTGGCAGAGCCGGCGGAATTTCTCCAAAAACGTACAAACCGAAGAGCCACCGCACCCGCCGCCGAGATGGCGTTCATGATGCCTGTTATGAAGAACGACTGGGACATTTACAACTCGCAGCGGTCGCGTCGGACTACGGAGAATTCGGAGAAGGTGGGTCCGGGCGGGCGCGTGCGGAAGGTGTCGGAGTCGCGGTCGGAGGGCGGGCCCGCGCTGGGGGGCCGCGCGGCCGCGCTGAGCCCGCACCGCTCGGCGCCCGCCATGCGCTCGCTGTCGTACTGCCGCGCGCCGCCGTCGCGGGGCTCGCTGCGCGCGCCCGACAGCCCCCGCAAGGGCTCGGCTAGTCCGTCGGCGCCGCGCGACGCGGAAAAGTTCCACAGCAGGTTGGTGGACAAGTTGAAGCGGGCGCTGGGCCGCTCGGACTCGCGGCGTGACGAGCGCAGCTCCTGAGTTAACTCGTGCTTGTGTGCAGGGCGCGAGCGGAGTCCCCCGAGCGCGGCTCGCGCTGCGCAGCCTGCGTGCCCTACCTGTGAGCCGGCGGGCCGCCACCGACCGCGCCCGCGCCCGCGCCGGCACACTATCTGTGATATGTATGAGAAGCCCGAGCACAGTTGAGTACACCTTTGGATTGTGCTAACCGTAACCGCCTATCGAAGGAACCTATCACTTGTGGAGTAATCTGGAGTTACTCGACTCAATGCAATAGTATTAGTTGTCATGTCGGTACGCTTCATTCACTGTTGCATGTTTGTTATTCGTGGTCCTATGTATAGTTAACTTCGATGTATCGAGTAGTAATCGCATCGAGCTGGTTGTCAGTATTAGGTTGTAACTGGCTGTATGTTGGGTGATTATTAAGACTGCGTTTAGGTTAAGGGAGCGCCCCGGGACGTCTTTGTATGCTGATATGTTTGTTCGCGAGGTCCCGGTGGTCAGTTGAGGTACAGTTGGAGGCAGTTTGTGAATGGTATCTGTGATTTGTTATTTGTAAGACATGTCAGTAATGTGGTGTCATTTATTTTAACCAAGTTACGTTATTTTAATTTTTTTAATAATTTATTGACGTTTTGGTAAACACCACTCTAAATTACATCAGGCGGTACCTCGTTATCAATGAAAAATTTAAATACAGGAATTTGTAACAGTGTTCAACATTCAAAATTATAAAACTTTTAGCCAAAATTGTAAATGTATTGAGAATGATGTATAAATGGAGTTGGGGTGTCATTATAATAAATGAAACGAGTACCTTTTATATTTAAATATATTATTACATAGTGAAAACTGTCGATATTGATTATTATAGTTCAGAACGATTTGTAGTCATCAATATTATTCAGTGAGATGTTAAGTTGTATTAGATTTATTTGTAACAGAACGGGGTATCTGTAGACATTCTTTGTCGTAAGCCATATTTGGAAATTTGTTATGAATTTTGCATGTTTTTTTAATGTGATTTTAACATTATCTTATTAATGACTGTGTATATGGACCAGCTTTATTATTACCTAATATTATGTAATAGATAGTAATATAATATGTATCAGTATAACTGAAGTATAATACAGCTGTGACAAAGTACGAGTTCATGACATCTATTGGGTGACTTTACATTAGCCCCCTAAACTAAACTAAATATTTCCCCAAGGAACATAATGTCGAAATAAGAAAAAAAATTTCGCCTCTTCACATAACTTGAGCGATCAGGTGACTTAGTACCTATGAGAAGTCGAAATTTATAGTAAGTAGTTCATATGGGTTCCCAGAGGAAAGTTATTCAGTTTGATGTGTAGATTCACCCCCTGAAGTTTCGCTAATTTAAAGCCACCCATATACTCTTAATTAAGCATATCCTGATGTTTATATATATATATATATATATATTATTTATTTGGAAATTAATTTTCTTTATGAATAATACTCGTATCATATCAATGTTACATTTTAAATTATTAATGTTCCTTCGAACTTTTTGAACTGCCGTATCTAACGATCGTATGTTCGTACTATATGCCTAAAGGTGTTTAGTATTATATAAAGTTCAACTTAGGCTAAATAAATAGTATTTTCAATGTATACCTATCATTTATATCTTAATGCATGTGTACGCAAGTGCAGTATATGATCTGATGAATGACAGGTAGGTATTAAAGAAAACAATAAAAAGCTTGAAATTTAATGTTTGACGTTTTATTTTATGACCTACCTTAACAGCTTTGAATTAATTTGCATGGTTTGTAGTGATGAAGCATATAAAACACTGTGCGATGTGTATTTGTATAAGATAAAACTTGGTAAGCACACTTGCATGTTCGGTTTCATCTAATTTTTCACGCAATAGATCAATATAAAGTGAAAGGACATCATGCAAAACGTACCAAAATTTAAAAGTGGCGGCAAAAAAAGTAAAGTTATTATTATTTCAAAAGGACACATTATTCATAACATTTATGACAGATAAGCTGTACGACCTTTACGAATTTTACTATTTTAAGCTTGAAAATCTGGATTTTCAAGCTTAAAATCTGTGTGGCTCAAGCCAGCAGACCCACGGAACTTAAACAATGAATTTAGGTATTCTTATCTATGCCAATACATAGTGCCTTCCTAGTGCCTATTGATGCCTAGATTTTCAAGCTTAAATGCATTTTTAAATCTAGAACTTAAACCTTTAACCTAATACGAAAAATGTTCTGTATCACAATCTATTGAAACACTATTTTCTATGGCCGGAACATTTAAAATCCAGATTTATTTAGTGTCACGAACAAATCTAGTAATGGTCGTACAGCTTAGCTATCACTAAAAAAATTTGGTAGTTTTTGTATGGCCCGTGAATGATGTCCTTTTAGTTAATTTATTTAAAAGAATTCAAAATGTTTATTCTAACAAATTACTGAGGAATAAATTATGATTAGTGATTCAGAACGAAACCCGTGAAAAAACTATCACGCTATCTTTTATACGTATGTAAACTGAGGAGTGTCTTTTCAAAAGGGCTTATGGGTCTCTCTCAAAAAAGTGGCACCGTAACCTGCCGTACAGTTTTTGATTAGAAAAGTATGAATTTTTGAGTTTTGTAAACTAAATGTTATATTAAAATGTTGTATCGAGTCTTATTACATAGAGGCCAGCTATTTTAATGGCAATAAAATGAATATTTCTTGAACAGTAAGAGTTTGTAACACTAGTTTCCCATCAACCTGCCGTGTCCTAACGCGACTTACATCGATTTAAAATCAATTTGACTGAATTAATAAAGTGATTTCTTTTGTTCTGTCCACTTTAATTGAAAGATAGTGAACTAAACATTGTTGTTTTGTAAATTATGGCTCATATTTATAAGTAAGTACTAAATTAACTTAAGTTAAACTTTGTCCGGCGTTATTTTGTCATCAACCTGTCACCGTAAACACACACGCGTACCACTCACACTATTGCAATTTGAACCACTCTCCTCCCATGTAACAACGCACTCAGTCACTGGCTACGCATCAAAGGTGAAATACGTGTCCGTTGTTGCCAAATTTTCAAGCTATCAGCGACGATCTGTCTGGATCTGGGTTTTGTAACAGGTATGTTATATTTATCCTGTGCACGATATTTTTTTAAATTGAATCGTTTATTTAATGTGAATAATTTGTATTCCTTCTTCAATTAGCCTATTTTTAGATAACGGTTTCCCCAGCTCAGTACAACAAAGCGTTTAATAATAATAATTATTTTTCGGCTGATTCTCATTATTCTGTGCCTATTTAACCTGCCTTATTATAACAGGTGAAAGAGAAACTAGACAGGTGAATGAGAAACTAGTCAGATTACTATGAGAGTTGTTGATATTCATTGTTATTTAGTACTGTCGAGTATGTTAACCAAATACCTAAACTTATTGATCAAATCCCATACACTAAAAGCTTTTTTATTCAGTATAAAAACGTTCTTCCTTAGAATAATAGTTTATTTCATTTTGTATATAAAGGAGACTGGACGGGTGCGTCTCCAGTGTTGTAAAGGTTGTGTTATATGTCATTTTAAAGGCCATAAAAATAGCTTCATTTTATGCTATGACACCAAGAACGAAACTTGTGCAGAGAATGAGCTATGAATCGGATACAGTCGTATACAGAATATATTTTTATTATTACACTTATCCGCCAGCAGTGGTTTATAAGATTGTTACCAATTTCATTCTAAACTTCATAAAAATAGATTTTTTTAAGCCAGTCATGGGTGCCGGACAGGAAAAGAAGACACTCGATTTATTATGGGACACCGAGAACGACAAGCTACGGTTCAACATTTCTCTCAACAGAGTCGACAAAGAAGTCAGAGAAACCACACGCCCTCCGACCAAAAGGGAAGCACTCAGCGCGGTCATGAGTATTTACGACCCACTTGGACTACTCATCTGCTACACCATAACAGCAAAGATTGGGCTACAGAATCTATGGCGCCAGAAGATGGAATAGGACAAACCAGCTCATGTTTTCTGCGACGCCAGACATGACGCCTATGCTGCAGCAACCTACTGGAGACTCGAGCAAGAGGAGAGAGAGGTCAAAGTCGTGTTGGTGGCAGCCAAAGCCAAGGTCGCACCACTCAAGGCGCTAACCATACCCCACATGGAGTTGCAAGCAGCACTCATCGGAGCCAGATTGAACAGTCATGTAATAAAGGAGCACAGATGGAATACCGACAGCGTGATATATTGGACTGATGCCCAGATAGTGCTGCATTGGATCCGCAACAACAACCGGGGCTATGCACCCTACGTGGCGCACCAACTTGGAGAGATAACTGAACTCACCTCCGTCCACCAATGGAGATGGGTACCCACGAAGAGCAACGTAGCCGACCTAGCAACCCGAGCAGGCTACGTACCGGAAAATGAAGAAGACCCCTGGTTCAACGGTCCGGAAGTTTTGAAGACGCCAACGAGCGAGTGGCCCTAGAATGTACCAAGCCATGGAGAAGAAATCGAGCAAGTTGCCCTCCACCTGGTAGAGCCTGAAGCGACATACCTACCTGATATCAAGTGCTTCTCAAGTTACGAACGCTTAATAAGGACAACGGCAAGAATGTTCCTCTTCATAGATCAATGAAGAGGAAATAAGAAGGATTTGGAAGTGGACCATCTTAAGAAGGTTGACGATGAATGGATGAAGAAAGTACAACGAGACGACTTTGCACAGGAAATAGAAATGCTGAAGAAGAGCAAATGATTACTACGGGCCAGTCTACTTCACTTACTTGACCCGATCATGAGAGATGGGTTACTACGGCTTTACGGAAGAATAGGAGCAGCCCAAGGACTAGCTGACAAATACTGGAGGCCCTGGCTGAAGGAGTACCTGCCCACACTGATTGGTGTCTCAAGGAGACGCATCGCAGCCTCACCAGCCACTTAAGGAAGGACCCTTCCGCCGGAGTCCAGCGCCAAGCAGACTTGCTAGCCATATCTGCGTTCCGCTGGTGCACGGAAGTGCCAGTGCCATTGGGGAAATAAGGAAGAAGTCAGTTGCGCAGTTTAAGACCGGTCTCGACTGATGGGCAATACCGTCCTGGGCAACTCATCTTGGAGGGTAGCGGGATTTTAAGCACGGTCTCCCGCCGTAGGCCGACCGCAGTCTATTCACGTCTAGACTCTGTAGTGCTGAGCCTGCGATCGCAAAATCCGGGCTAGGAGGGTTCGTTCGAAAAAGAGGGCATTCAACGCAACTGCCAAGTCATGTAAACGGGTTATCCGCAAGGCTCGTTTCGACCGCATTAGCCGAATAAGGAACAGATTAGCATCTTACTCACCAGGCAGAAAGCAGTTCTGGTCCCTATCAAAATCTGTTGAAACCAATTCCTGCCGTCTCCGATGCAGAAACCTGATGGATCGCTAGCACACTCCGCAAAAGAGAAAGCAGACTTCTTTGCATGTCTTTTTGCGAGCAATTCTCTTCTGGACTCTAGCTCTCATCAGCCACCGTCAATACCTCGCTGTGACTTCTCAATACCGAAAGTCATGATACATAATAAAGAGGTCCGCAGAGCACTACAGAGTCTAGACGTGAACAAATCGAGTGGTCCGGATGGTATACCTACTTACTTATTATTTCTCCTTTACCCCAAGGTTGCCTGGAAGAGATTGCTTTTTAGCAATAAGGCCGCCCTTCTGTACACTTTCTTGTTTTGTTTGTTTTTGTCTGTGTTCTATTTATGTGTGTGCAAATAAAGAGTTAAATAATAATAATAATAATAAGTCTTGAGGTATTGTGGTCCCGAATTGTCTCCAGTACTGCCACGCTTGTACCGTCTCTCTCTTAGTACTAAAGCCGTACCCAAGTCGTGGAAGCTTGCCAACGTGCAACCAGTACCCAAAAAGGGTAGTCGTGCCGTCTCCTGCATTACTAACCCATCGCCATCACCTCCATACTATGTAAAGTTATGGAGAAAGTACTGAACAGCAAGTTGTTGACATACCTAGAGGATAACGACTTGCTCAATTGTGAAGCCATTGAGAATAGCACGGCGACGTTCTCGCGACATGCTTATGCCTGGAGTTGTTGCGTACGCAGATGACAGCACAGTCATAAAGAGATATTGTCCAATGCAGGAGATGGCGGGGATAAAATTCGATCTGAGAGGGAAGTAATGTTAGAGCGAGTGAACTCAATCTTAAGTCTTGTCTCCCTATGGGGAGACATTAATCTGGTTAGTTTCAACGCCACCAAAATACAAGCGTGTCTGTTTTCCACGAAACAGAGTCCTTTTGATCTGACTCCTACTTCTGAAGTACATCTGTACCTGTCACTGATGAGCTTCAACTCCTCGGCATGAAGTTATCTGCCAACCTTAGCTTCGGCACATCCATCGAATCCAAAGCTCAAACTGCAACCAAAAAGCTAGGCATCCTTAATAAGATCAAGCGATACTTCTCGCCTGACCAACTCCTAACCCTTTATAAGGCGCGGGTCCGGTCGTGCATGGAGTATTGTAGCCACCTTTGTGATGGTTCGGCCAAATATCACCTAGCCGCCCTGGAACCGGTGGATTGCAGAGCCAGGAGGCTCATTGGTGACAAAAAGCTAGTAAACAGTAAACTCCAAAGCCTGACTCATAGGCGCAAAGTAGCTTGCCTGTGTGTTTTTTACAAGATGTACTTTAGGGAGTGTGCTCATGAGCTACACGAGACCATTCCACCTGCCCCTTTCTTCTACCGGACGTCCAGCCAAACGCACCGCTGGGTACCACCCTTACCTTGTGGAGAATCCCCGGATCCGTACTGAGCGCTACTCTTCAACTTTATATTCTCTGTCTGCGTCTGTATTTCCAGGCACATATGACCCGCATCTCTTTAAAGTTCGAGTGAATAGGCATTCTGGTGAGCTTGCTATATCCTCGATCACATTTCTGCTTCTGGACTAGATTGTGGTCAAAAGCAAACTCATTAACTATAAAAAAAAGGAGTTGTGGTCATAGTCGTCGACCCCTTACTACCCAGGAACACATGGCCTAAAGACGTCATAGAGAAGGTTTATCCGGGTCCAGATGGTCACACACGCAGCGCCGATGTCCGCACGCAAGAATGGATCTTCAGGAGGCCTACGTCGAAGCTGGCAGTGCTACAGAAGGACAAGCCCGCTGTCAACCCATAGAAGGCTACGTCAAGACTTCGCCGGGGGGAGGATGTAAAAGACAGTGGAGGAAAAATCGTAGTATATAAGAACAATTTTTTTTATCTAGCCTACAAGATCCCACTGCTAAGAACAATTACGTAGTAATATTGTAAAATTAGGTATTAAGTTTTAAATCTAGGGTATAAATAGAATAATCATAGCATTTGTAGTTTATTGCCTATTCTTAGTATAGAATCACATTAACCTGTGCCCGTTTCTCAGTTAACCTGTACGATACCTCATTCACCTGTCCATCTATTTTTTCTGCGTACTCTCAAAGGCACAATTCTTTAAAAAACCTGTTCCCTCTTACATATTTATATTTAAGAGGGGGAATACATTTTTTTTATATTTTCAAATACGTTATTCTCACACTTTTTTGAAAATGTGTAAAAAAATTCAGGCGGTGCCACTTTTTTGAGAGGCACCCTTATTTCAATTTAGTAATTTTTTTCAGAAATAGCGAAAAACTCTTTACACAAAAACTCATTATGGGTAAAAATATATGGAAAATGAGCAGTTTTGATTCGGAAGCCACTTTTGATGGTCAAGTTTCATAATGAAATAAGAGTAAAAGCCAGTTACGTATAACTGTATGGAGAATCAAATGGAATTGTCAGATTAAAAAAGACTCAAACTGGAAATAAGCTCTTTTGAAAAGACACTCCTCGCCATACTGCTAACTCTAGAAAAAAGACAACATCATTTTGCAAAGGCAGACTTATCTCTGAAGGGGCTACAGCGAAATGATGTGTGCATCTGTGCATTAGATTCAAGATTCAAGACATTTATTTGACACAAAACACTACAACACAAATTACCGGCTTATACGGCCCTACTCGGCACATTCCCCGTTCAGCATATATAAAAAATACTACGAAAACAACGCAGTTAAATGTCAAAAAAAAGGTGCCCTCGCGCAATCAAAGTCATCGTCATCTGAGTGGCGTGACGCGCGAGTTTGTCACGGGCCGTGCTAGCTATGCTGTACGGTGAAAAAGACAATTATGCAAGTTGAATAACGCAGACTTAGAATTATGCAATCGTAGTTTCGTATAATTATTGCAATCAGAGCGCAGCACGTTTACAAGAGCTAGTTTAAATGGTTAATCTTTTTTTCGCTCCTTCCGTAATACAATACACACAAATGAATAGAAGAACATCAATCATCACTAATTTATAATCACTCCCGGCATGTTGACCCGCATTGGGTGGTGACATATGGCCTTCACTCCTTTTACTTGTTCTTGCCTGTCTGTGTTCCCTTGGGAAGGGGCTGATGACTAAAGTAGAAGGTCAAATAGTTAGAGTAGTAAGTAGATCAAAATCCACAGTCCAAAAGAAAGCATTAAAATGCGGCCTTATTACAAAAGGAGAAAAAAAAAGAAGAAAAGGTAGTGCAGAGACATCCTTCTGGCCTTTTTAAAATTCGAACGGCACGGCATTTCACGACAATATTGTACCTATATACCATTGCCCCCCATGATGTATATCAGGGGTGGCCAACCGGTCGATCGCGATCGACCGGTCGATCGCGACTGTTAGTCCAGTCGATCGTGGCAAGGCAAAAAAATAAAAAAAACATTTCACATTTAAGTTTTTTCTCTTAAAAAAATAAAAAAAATACTACATGATTGAGTACTGAACTATGCTGTTTCATTTAAGATTTCAAGAAGTATGTAATTGGTAGATCGCACAGGGTTTTGTTAGTAAACAGGAGATCTTGGGTATAATAAAGTTGGCCACCCCTGATGTATATCTTCTCGAATTCCCACGGGAACGAAATTCGTGCGCGAAAAACGGGAGTATTAGGTATATGTTTATTCCCCCTTCACATCGTAACGGAGCGACGGATTATTCGGAGTTTGTGCAGAGATAGTTGGGGTATGAACATGTAGAAAAAATCGGCTGGTTGTGGAGCTTTTCGCGGCCGCTGCTTTCGTGGAGTTTCATTATGGCAATAGTGTAGAGTAGGCTTTTGATCAAAAGAGTATCCCCTCAGCCGTGAAATAGGCTACTTTTCTAGGCGATCAAAATTACGGGTAGAGCTAGACTAGTATGCTTCATAGAATAATAAAAACCAAATAAACATACACAGTGAGAATTTCAATGAAGAAAAATGTTAGTCAGTAGGGTGGACAAAGATAATTTAGTTACAAAAAATCGTAATGATTGTCTTAAACTCCGTTTTTAGATGTCGCACAACGCAGTATCGTACGGTGCTAATTGGTATGGTCCGAATCTTGCCAAGTTGGCTCTTACGTGCGACAGCGTGCCAAAATAGATGTTATTACATTCTGCATGACGTGAATGCGTTAAATAAAGTACCTAATACTCTCGAGATTAACTCTACCTACGCCAATCTTTACCACGAACCTGATAACTTATCGATAAAAAGTCGGCACGCAACGTCATTTAAATTTATTTACAATCTTTATAGGTGATGTGAATGTTACAGGGAATCGATTTGCTTTAGGCATTTTACGTAGGACACCTGCGCTGGTGCAGTCACATAAAATTACCATAAGTTGCACTAGGAAAAGACTTATCAGCCCGCATCAACCCACTGCTGGACTTAGGCCTCTTCTCTATAGCGCTAATCGACACGGTCCTGTTCTAACCTCATCCATTGAGATTTCGTCGATTTGGCGATGTTGTCTGACCATCGGGCTGGTGGTTGTCAAAAGACCTTACCCAATTCTGAATTTTATTGCAGACACAAGTTTGAAAATACAGCTAAAACAGTGATAGAAAACGTATTTAAATAGTTGGCCTTACTGCTAAGCCGCAATTTCTTTTCTTGACATGATATTAAATTTGACGGCCGGTTTGGTCGAGTGGTAGTGACGCTGCCTCTCGATCGGCGGGTTCTGGGTTCGATTCCCAGTCGGGGCAAATATTTGTGTAAAAAGCAGATGTTTGTTCTCGGGTCATGGGTGTTTGTGTCTGTCTTTGTGTGTTCCAAGGGACCCACGACACAAGGGAAAACCTTAATGTGGGCCTTTGAGTGTGAAGCGTTTTTTTTTTTTTTTAATTATATCAACATAATCTAGCACCCATCATAGTACCTACTTAGTTTGGTTTTATATGGCGCTGCATGAGTTTTTGAAGAATATTTACTTTTTTAAATCGAGGCTTTTAATCACCCTGGGCCTAGGTGTCTATTATCACTCGGTTGTAGAATTAATTAAAGCTTAATGTCGTCTTTGTGCACGTCAACTAGACAGAAAGTGACAGTATTATATTTAAAGTAGAATTAACTTTAATGAACTTTTTTGTTACCTTCAGTATTTATTTATGTATTTTATTATCAACAACTGTCGAATCGTACAGGAAAAAGCAAACTTACAATACAATACTCTTTATTGCGCACAAAAAAACATAAAAATAAAAGAAAAATAAATGCTGCTTCACTATGTGATAATGATAACTTGATGTCAAGTATAAATAATAATATGACGATCGTTTAAAACTCAAGATTTGTAAATTTCGTTGCGTTCCTATACTTTTTAGGCGTTACACATAATGTCAAGTTTACAAAAATACTGTGACTGTTACAGAAACACTTAGGTATAAAAAAGAGAATGAATTAATGTGTTTTGAAATTGGGGTGCTAATAAAAAGAGCTCAGACTGTCGCCAATAACACTCATAAATTAGCGACTCTACATCGAACGTAAACAATTTTTTTGTTGCTTTGTCGTGTATTAATGTGAAGAATTCTGCATGTTGAGTCTCTTTTGTTTTGATCATCATTTTCACTAAAAAGATGTAATTTCTAAATCTCTACCCTCTTGCATCTTGAAATATTACTTCATATTTTTAAACGTTGAATAATAATGGTAATTCAAGCTCAAAATTTAATTATTTATAGAGGAGAGTGAAATAACATTGTCATAATCAGTAGATATATTTCAGTTGTCTGCTAGACGTATGTAGCACGGCGGGGAGTGGCGCTGCTTCTTGATCGATGGGTTCTGGGTTTAATTCCCAATCGGGGCAAATATTGTTTTAAAAACAAATGCTTGTTCGTTCGTGTGAGTGTCTGTCTGTGTTCTGTGTGTATGTTCCGAGGGACCCACGACAAAGGAGAACACTTAGTGTGGCCTTTGAGTGTGTAGCGTTTTTCATAATAGGTTCTAGTTTGTTAGGCCAATTTGCGTGGAATTCTGGTTTTGAGTGGCAGACCACAACGGTTTGTTTGTATTTCTGCAAACCTTTATATATTGACGTAGGCAGGCCATATCTCGTTTGTAGAGGTGATAGTGATGCATTTCATGATGATTAATCCGATGTGCTTCAGTTCATACAACAATTTTATAGGATAATATTTTTTCGCTAGTAGGAAGGTATACTTAGTAGGTTGAAGCAAACTGCTAGGCACGCTGTGTCTCAATTTGAAAAAGAAATAATTTCATTTTAAAAGCATTAATTTAATTAAAACCAACCAGAGGACAAAAATCTTTATTGTTAGGTACCTATATAAGGAATGAGGAAACTGAACAGACAGTACTTTGTATTTTAGACAAAAATACCCTTCCTAAGCTGGTTTTCCTAATCAAGTCATTGGGGCTTCTAACACAAGTAAATGTTTACTTAAAAGAAGCCTCCGTGTGGTGATCGTTTCAGAATAACACCACCCCATTTCTTTCCGTGGGTGTCGTAAGAGGCGACTAAGGAAACAAAAATGAGACCTGCCTCCTATTAATCCATCTTAGGCAACGACACCTCAGTTTGTTTTGAATCTGAGGTGGCGTCCTATGGTCTCATGCGGTGTGGTAGGCTCTGTGAAGGGCTGTCTGGTTTGCGACCACCTTCCTACCGAAGTCCGACGCCAAACAGCTTGCTGTGTTCCGTCTGTGCGTAGGAGTACCAGTGCCTTATAGGCATTTTCTGGGTTAACTCGCTCCATCGTCGACCTCATCTATGATTTTGGTCAAGGTTGAGGTCAAGAGTGAACCCATCTTATAATAAAAATTAAAAAAAAAAGCCTCAACAGTGTATTTTGTAAAATTGTTATCTAGTAAACAAAAAATAATAATTTTTAAGTTATCATTATGATAAGGATAAATTAAATTCCTACTTAGATAAGTGATCTAGGTATCATCTTTTTAATCAAACTGGATTGCATTGAATCATTGCGGAAATTTCCGTCTTCAAATTACGTCTGGGGGCACTTGTATGGGTATAGATAGGTTGCGGTTGTGATTATGAGTAGTCGGTATTGTAACCTGATTCACTATAGTGAACAATAAAGAACGCTTATCTGAAGCGCAAACAAAGTAAGCGTGCGTGGGATGGGTTGACTTCAAAGAGTAGAGACTAGAGATTACGCTTATAATCTCTATCGGGGTAGGCAGAGCATCAATTGTTTTAAAACCACTCGAGCGATGTTTGACGTCGATTCAGAGGGTTATTAAATGAAATATGATGTACCTAAGAGTGAGAGGTTGACAGCCCTTCGCCTTCAACAGTAACACCCTCGTATCTCACTTACTGACTTTTACAGTACGCCTGGGAAGAGTAGGCAGCTGGCACATTCAAAGTATTCTTTTACTCGCAGTCGCAGTCCAGCATGGAAGATTAGAGATTAATTAAAAAGTAAGGTATTTTGCGTTTGATTTATTTTAGTAAACTTTACTTGTCTCGTTGTTTGGACTGCGCCCTATGTAGAGTCCGAAAAATTACGATTTTGATTCCCATAATATTAAATTTTGGGAATAAAACTCATAGAGATGGTATTACAGACAACAGTAGGTTACCTGACCCATTTACACTATAAAAGCCGGAGATATTACGAGCGATCTAAGGGCGATGTCAAGGTTAATATGGTATAATAGCCTGATGAGTTGCCGTGCGTACTTGCGTCTCTGTCGATTTGAAACCGTACCAAATAAGTTTTTTTTTTGTAGCTTTTCGCCCGTAACTTCGTACCTGTCAAAAGTAGCTTGTGTCACTGTAGAGTCCTCCAACTGTTACTCTGTCAAAAATGAGGTCGATCAGGTCGATGGTGAAAGAAGGATAAACAAACAAATAAACAAACACACTTTATTATCTTCTTAATTTTAAAACAAAGTCGGGTTTGTTCGAACACTTTTATAACTCGAGAACGACTGGACCTTTTTTCATGGTTTTTGATTTTTTGTATTTGTCTCTGTTCCGAATAGCAGAATAACTATTAAAAACATTGGAAATTTCACGAAAAAATTACCTCAGGAACGAAGTCCCGGGCGAAATGCTAGTTTATAATATTAGTAAGAATTTTTTCCTCAGTCACCGTTAAAAAAATCATGAAAATTTTTCAAACACATTTTTAATTTTCAACCCGTATTTCAACAACCTCAATCAACCAAAAAAAAAATACTTCAACAATTCCTAATGAACTCAGAGCATTTAAATTAGTTGATCTAAGTATCTAGGCGTAGATCTCGTAGACATACTACAAACTTCTTAGTTTACTATGAGGCCATCCATTAATTACGTCACACGAATTTCATGGTTTTTTGACCCCCTCCCCCTCCTTGTCACAGCTGGTCACATTTGTAAGACTCCCCCCTCCCTAGCGTGACGTCACATATTTTGCATATTTTCATTTTTTTGTAATTTTCTAATAAAAGCAGTACTTAATAGAGTAATTTTTTTTGGGAACTCAAAACTCATTGTACCAAAAAAAACGTCAAAAGAGTGCTTGGGACTGAGGAGGTTAAGTTTGTAGTTAATAGTTTACACGTTTTGATAGTCATAACACATTTTGAAATGTGACGTCACGAAACTTATGACCCCTCCCACCCCCTTGTCACACAATGTCACACTTTGTCGACCCCCTCCCCTCCTCTTAACGTGTGACGTAATTTATCGATGGTCCCTATACTACCTTGGTGCAGTTTACTTCTTATAATTATGTTACACTGATCTTATTATTGAGTCCCCTGAAGTGCACATATTCAACGAACAGCGTATTATAATATTACAGTACAGCGATGCAAATTGTTTGCTTCAGGAAGTACGTTCTATCTAGATTATACGTATACGCAAGGATATCACTTACAATTTAAGACAAGAATTAAGTATACAAAAACTTTGTAAAAAGGGCTATTATAGAATTTCTGATTATCTATTAGACAAGCAACCATGGGGATAAATTGCTCAGCTCGATTTATTTAGATAAGTTAATTAAAATTGTAAAATAATGAAGTTTGTATGATTGAGTTTATAAGTTTATAAGGAGTTTCTTGGCTATTCTTCTCTGATAAAGACTGCACTTTTGCGAATAGGTGCAAAGTTAATTCACTCTTTGACTTATTTTCAGTAACATTCTGAATATTCTATGAAATAAATATATTTTTGACTTTGACTTTGAATTAAGACGGCATTAAACTAAAAGGCTGTATGCGTCTCGTACCTCTATACCTTCGTCTTTGTGGGCGTTTTTACTCCTCTGGTTCGAATCTCCATTGAGAAGGTTGGTGGTCTAACGGCTAGCAGGTTGGGCTTGTAAGCGACTACTATGTTCGATCCCCAGTGCCGCCATGTAGCAATAACTCGTTTTCTAAGCTATGAACATGAAGTTTCAAGGGTGACCTGCTGCGCATGCACAAGCCTCACAAACTGAAACAAAAATAATGACATGTTTCAGACTGTTCAGCTTGACCCCAGTTCAGCTTGGAAGAAAAATTCATCACATCTGACAATTTTAAAAATTTGTTTATTTTTTCGTGACATTTCAATTTAGAAAACTATGAAGAAAGTTTGTTAATCTGATTATGAGGAACTTATTTAATCTGTATCAATGTGACGTCAATCGCCTAACGTTATTACGTCATAGTTACTTTACGTGTATTGACGTGCACTATGTTGATCATTTATCATTATCATTTATCAATTTATCATCCATCAGCACAGAGTGCTTCTATTTATTCCACTTGACAAACTTCGTGATTTGTAAATTAAAACGAAACACCGAAAAAGTGCGAAGTTCTGAATGACAGAAATGAACATGGAACTTTTCATTTTTATTTTTGTAGAGGCTTCAGTCAACTGAGATGACTATAGCCACAGTCAGTCTCCTTGGATGAATCTTTTCTTTTATCTTAAAGTCAGAACGAGGAATCAAGACAGCAGCTCAAATGCATCCAAAAGTGGGTTGGACAGCCAGCAGTTGAGCTGTTCATTGATTGACCCCATAAATAGAAACAAAACAACACAATAAATATTTAGATAGTCACTGTAGGTATATTCATGGTAAACGATATTCATTTTAGATGTAGACGATAAGATAATTATGTAATTTAATTGACATGGAATAGGGTCGTGCTAGAAGATACTATAGTTGTCATCGATTCAAAAGGTGGAAGGAGGTACTTAAACCTAAAAATAATGTTTTTAAGGCCCTGGGCACGGACATTTAGTCTGTGGATACATAATTAACTGTAATTGAAAAATTATGTAATTACCGCTCCGGAGCATTCCTGGTGCAAAGGTTGTTCCTGGCAATTCAGCGCGGCAACGCGGCCAGCGTTATGGGAACCTTTGCCCCGGGAATGAAACGGGGTGGCTTACCTATTTGACTAAGTTAGATTAGGTTATATTTAAGACTAAGATTGTATTTCAATTTGATTATAATAAAATTAAAAAAATATAAATGAGTAATAAACTGAAAACGATAACAAGAATTTCATCAATTCAGCATTATGAAACAATGACGACATACTGACGACTGTAACTACGTTTTGTTTTACATGTTTATGGATGCATTTCGGTGTATGACGTAGGTACGTGTTTAAATGCACCCCTAAAATAAATTGTAGCAATGTTATCATCGCTGGGATTCAAATCTCTCCCATTGCTTCTGAGGAAATGCTTTTTTCGCCAATCTTGCTGGAAATATTCAAAAAGATGCTGCTGCCCAGTCGTCCTTTATGACGCCCACGATGACAACGGGGTGGTGTAATTTGTGACCACCGCACACAGCCACGCGACACGTTGCGTGTGAGCAATTATTTTCAATATAATTGTTTGAGGCGGCCGTTCCAGTAAGTGGTTGTGATTATCGAGGTTCGATGACAAAAACCAGTTCGATCCGGTTCGACGGATGGCTGTCGATTCAGTGCACGTGGTGACAACACGGCACGAGATCTTCGGATGGCTATTCCACTAATTAATGGCGGTGGAATGAAAATGGTCGCCATTTTATTCGTTCAAGTGGCAAAAATGAGAATTATCCAAATTCCATACATTTGATGACGGCTGCTTTGACTGGCGGCGCCGCCACCAACTGAATGTCAAGTTGATAAGAGTTTGCAACATAACGTTTGATTTGCAGTGGCATTGCTAGTCGGGGTGTTTGTTTTGTTGTCAAATGTATGAGATTTCGATAGTTCTCAATTTCACCATCTGAATGGGTAGAATGGGCACCATTGTCATTCAACCGCAATTGATTAGTGGAATAGACGCCCAGGTCAGATGCACGGTAAGCAACAAAACGATAAATTGCAAGAGTGAAGCTGAGTCACGTTTCAAATTACTCGAACACTATCGTGTATGAATGAGTGATTAAGAATTAGTATATCAAGCGGCTTCGCATCTAGCGGTCACGGAAACACTAAAACTAACAGGATACACATAATAATTCGCGAAATCCTTACTAATATTATAAATGCGAAAGTAACTCTGTCTGTCTGTCCGTCTTTCACGCCTAAACTACAGAACCGATTTTGATGAAATTTTGTACAGAGATAGATTAAAGCCTGGGAAAGGACATAGGCTACATTTTATCTCACAGTTGGGCACGATATAACCTGTAGTACACGCGAGCGGAGCCGCGCTCGAAAAGCTAGTACAGTAATACGCAAAAAAAACAGCTCGGAATGCCTCGATCAGGATTTGAACCCATAATTATCACTATGGGTTATTTTTTAGAAACACAAATCGGCACGACACAGTAGTGTCCCAACTGTCCCATTAATTAGGGCAAATGAAACTATTAAAAATGAATAATCATAGTTCTTTATTTGCAATAAACAGGGTAATACATAAAGATGTTACAATTATTTAGACAGGCCAACATGTTTAGCCGATAAGAATTCATCATGCAAACATTACAAATTATAAACAAATTAAAACATTAATTATGGCAAAAGAATATATATATTCAATTGATTAATTAAATAAATAAATAATAATAAAAAATAATAATTAAACACTGATCAAAATGAATCCATCCTTTTTACGATTGCTTTGTCTCAAAATCATTCGATCACGTTAATCTGAACTAATTGGTCATTTGTCAAGATAAAGTACTCGAAGAAGGTAGTTATTTTCAGTTGATCTGAAAACTAGTGCTTATTAAGGAAATCTACTGCGTTGGTTGATTGATGGCTTGGGAAGATTGATAAGTGCGATATGTTGATGAAAAACAATATTTCGAGGTATTTGGAAGACGTTGACGCGAATTCATCACTCTGCAAATAGCGTCGTCATTTTACAAAAAAAAATGCCATTTTTATAAAACGAAATAGATACTATTATACCTTAACTGAATCCTTTGTAATTTTTCGAAGAACTTGCCATGGCTCTAAGGTACGTACCTAACGTACCTATTACAGAACGCGACTTAGACTCTGATCTACATAAGTAGCAGTCGTCTCTGTCATTTTGATAGTGAGAGAAAGAGATAATCAATATTTAAGTATAGATCAAGACTTGAGTCTCCTTCTAAACGTTTTACAATCTACAACTTAAAAAAATTGCAAACGATGCCATTTATTTTTAGCATTTTAATGAATCGGCACCGCCAAATATTTCAGTAGCACACTCAGACTCCGGGACAAGGCGAAATTGAAAAAAAAATCAACTCGAGATGTGATCAATTCAATTCTTTAATTCGTGAACAATATTTATTTCATTCGTGAAAATTGTTATACAGTAGATGAATTTTGAACATAACTGACATGGAGCTTGGAATACTTCTTTCTGTTTTTGTATATTATGAATATTTCACTTTAATTTTTTGATATTACTTTTATTTTATGAATTGTTAATTATTTTTTATTTGATGAATTGAGTAACTCTTTTTGTATAAATGGACATTTTTTTTTTAAATTTTGATCAATTTAAATGTTCACAAATTTAAATTTGACAGGATTGATTAAGTAGGTAATTTAGTTTTTAAGTGACATTTATTTTTGTTTTTGTATTTTATTTTTATGAATCATGTATTTTTAAATTCTTTTTTTTTAAATAATGTAAGATATATTCGCATACAGTGTAATTACTGTTTTTTGAATAAAATATTGATTGATTGTGTGCGAATGTCTGGATGTAATAGCTCACCCGAGATGTCTATTCTCTCGAACTTTAAAGGAATTCGGGTTATACATATGTGCCCGGAAATACAGACGCAGGCAGAACTGAAAGAATACATAAGTCCTAATTTTCAAAGGCTGCATGGTAAACCCAGTCTGACCATTGTTAAATTAGCACATGTTTATATGCTTCATTTCCTCGGTTCTAAACCGGTTAATCAATGGTAGACAATTGAGCATAAGGTGTTTACATAATTATTTTATTTTAATTAAATTACTTTTTTAAAATGATAGGTTTTTAATAGACCACTGATGCGCAACATGTGTACAATGAATGTTGCACATGTTCCACTGACGTAAAACATGTTACCCACATTGCACAACATGTTCACAACGTCAACCAATATGAATATACTTAATTCTTCTGTTTCTTATCGTGTAGGTATAGTCAAGTGTGTGGCGAACTTGGCTAAACCTGGTGTCAGAGTTTTCAAACCGCACAACGACCTCTGACTTGGTTTTGACGATTGTATTCAATCGACAACAGGACCGACAGCTTAACACGCCCTCCGAAGCACAGAAACGCTCGTTATAGATTGCCACTTTGGTCACCCATCAGGGTCCGTGCCTTTGTGTAAGTTGCTTAACCTCACTGATCGGTTGAGATCAGCGAGCGCCACTGAGCTACGAGCGCTTCAATATACTAATTGGAATATGAGGTGACTTTAAATTAGGAAATTATAATTATTTTCAATAATTATTAAAAATAATGAAAAATAATGAAAATAATGAAATTATTTTTAATTAGGAAGCGAAACTTAAGGGGGTGATATTCCCCATTAAACTGAACAACTTTCCCCAAACAAATCTGCATGACATACTAAAAAAATGGGAAATATAAATATAAAAACCAGCCAAGTGCAAGTCGGACTCGCGCACGAAAGGTTTCAAGATTCAAGGTTTCGTACCCTTATCTATAAAAACAAGCAAAAAAAATCATTTGTTGTATGGGAGACCCCTTAAATATTAACTTTATTCTGTTTTTTAGTATTTGTTGTTATAGTGGCAACAGAAATGCATCATCTATGAAAAAACAGCCTAACTATCACGGTTCATGTCATGAGATACAGTCTGGTGAGAGACGGACAGACGGACGGACGGACAGCGAAGTCTTAGTAAGTAGGGTCCTGTTTTACTCTTTGGGTAACGGAACCCTAAAAACGACTGGTCTGTAAAAACTAAGAGGAAATCATTTTCTGAAAGGGCTTCATGAAAAAAGTTCAAGGAAGACTTCACTTTTTGTAGGTTAAACTTTTCCGTATCCGTATACCATACTTTGTATTTATTTTTTATTTATTTTCATTTTACCCTATTATTAATTTAATTAGGCGAGAATAGGTATTGTGAAGATTAACTTTCACTCTAGATAGGATAAGGGGCCGCCTACATATTACGTCACGCAAAATTTCGACTTTTTGAACCCCCCCTATGTCACGCTTTTTTGGTATACGTACCCCCCCTCCCCCATACGCTGTGACGTAATAATGTTAGTAGAGTAAAGTAGGCTAGGCTAGGATGGACTATTCAGAATAAAAGTTAATCTACAGTGCTAACCAAATTAAATTTAAAAAAAAATAGGGTGAAATACAAAGAAATAAATAGTTTCAAGACAGGACTTAAAAATGTAACTGAAAAGAATTAAACTAGTACTTATAATAGTTTTTTTTTAAATCAAAAGTATTGTGATAATGTGAAAATAAAAGAAGGATAATTTGGCACATTTTAACAATTTGTGATAATTCTATTTTTTTTCCAGATGTTCCAGATGTAAGTTCTTTCGTATGTTTCTTTGAGAAATAATTTTCTACAACAATCGTTATTTAATGCTGTTCCAACACGCTATATATGTCCTTATCTAACTACTGTAAAAGGATTAATAAATACCTTTGTCAATACAGATTAGGAAATTGTACAATACCTTTAAACTAATCTGCTTGCAAATACGCAACTGTGTATCTAAACTAGATCTAATAATTATCGTATTTAATTATCATAACACATTTATGAAGCATGAAGGACTTAGTCGCATTATGACAAATCCATTTTTTTTTTGCAACGGTGACTCTGAATTTGCGAAAGTGAGACGTGCATCGAAAAAAAAATCCAGAAATAATAATAATAGAAGATTGGGCTTATTGCCTTTATTTTTTAAAAGATAAAGATTTGGTGATATGGCCCCGTTCTTTGGCTATCCTGATGCATTATTTTTTTAATCTCTTGTATGAAATGGGGGTAAAACAATGCCAAAACAGATTTTTTAAAACTTTTTCTTTTATTACAGTTAATAATCACTCTCCATATAAGTTTACAGGTTAAGTAAAGGGTGCCCTAGATAGTACCTACTGCGCATCAAAGCAGTAACATTGAGAACGTTATCTGATCTCTGTCTGTCCTTCAAGGTTGATTGCGGTCCGTGGCGCCAAGCGGCTACGGCGCAGGCTCGATCTACTATATCTACTGATTATTATCTTTTAGTACTAAGATTAGTTAGTACTAAGTACTTAGTACTAAGATAGAGCAAATCTAAAAATTGCTAATATGTAGTAAAAAATTAGATACAGCAGTATAGGTTCTCTGGCTTCAAAATGAGTATATTCACATTATTCATACATTTATAACCTACATAAATTATGTGGGCAAGAAAACTCATTGTTCAAGATACGGTTGAAAATAAAATTTCTTCTATAAAACTCCAAGGGAGAATTCATGAAATTTTGAGTTTTGGAGAAAGGACCTCGCCTACAAATCCATTAGTTACGTACCTACAAGATCGAAACTGCAAATTGTACAAATAACCCTCACTATCCCGTTTCAAATTATTAATCGTAAGTGTATTGCAATTTAGATTTTAATGGGGAAGGCTTCTGTCCAGCTCAGAAACGGAGCTGCAGTTAAATATGGTGAATTATGACATAAGTTGAGTACCCATATACGAAAGAAGACAAAGTTCCCTCTTGGGTTTCCGAGAGAAACCGTTGGAATCGCATCACCATGCTAGTTAACGCACTTCTGGTGCATTTTCCGACGTTCATGTTGAAGACCTTCCTTATTAAACGAGACTTTTGGCCGAAAAGTGAGATTTTCCACAGAGAAGATTCCTGGCTGGCGAACCCCCGAAAAACAACCCAGAAATAGAGATGAGTAAGTAATTTTTAAGTTAATTGTATACAAATCTTTTTGCTATAGTAGCTTCAATACAAGTAATACACTCCAACGCTACGCCAATTTTTGCTATGGTAAACACTAAACTATGTGAAGAAAACGTAAATGGAGAAAATAAATAAGAAAAGCACTTAACAAGGTAAAAAACTAATAAGGTTTTGATCTACTCCTGATGGTCTCGCCCGCCCGTTGATTTATTTACGTCGCCTAATATAAAAGCGCCCTTAAGATGACTTCGACGAGCGGAAAATTACGTCTTGAAACGAGATTCTCTCGTTTTGTACTAAATATAAATCTTTTTTCCAGAAGGTTCTCATTGAAAAGGGTAAACCTTTCCATTTGGAGTGATGTCATGTTACTTTACCACACAAAATGGTCTTTTCTTTCTTCGTATAGTGCAGGTTAGGGATCATCCACATATTACGTCACAGTATGGGGGAAGGGGGGGGTCATATCAAACGTGACAGTACATGTTAAAGGGATACCAAACAAGCGTGACATAGGGGGGGGGGGGGAGGGGTTCAAAAAGACGAAATTTTGCGTGACGTAATATGTGGATGGCCCCTTAGGTTAGAGGAAGTAAAAGAATAAAATAAAATGTTAAAGGGCTCTGAAATAACATGAAAAACTTAAAAAATATATAGATTTTTTTAAATATCCCCTTTAAATAAATTTAAAAAAACACAGTTTTGTCGTTGTTTACCAATTTTCATCGCGAAAAATAGCCTAAAATAATAGACAAGCCTGCTCTCGCTCCATTTTGACTTGAATGAGCAAACAAACAACACGCTTTCACGTTTATAACATTAGTAGATAAATATCTTGATAGGCAGAGCATCAGGTGGTAAAAGTAAATGAATCGGTAAAGTTTGTCACATTATCATTCAATGAGTGCAATTAACATTTCTAACTGCCTAATATGTGGTTTTACAAGATTTACTTCGGAGAGTGTACCATATTTGCACAAAGCGCTTTTCATAATTTTTTATATTGCGGTCTGCCTAGGAATGGATTTCTCTGCCTGTGTCTGTATTTCCGACCTCATATAACCCGAATCTCTTTGAAGTTTAAGTGAATAGGCCACCTACGGGTGAGCTTGCTACATCCTCGACCGCATCTTCGCTCTAGTGCTAGATTGTGGTCAAGAGCGAACCTATTTGTTAATAAATAAATAAAACAAAAAAAAATAATTATGTGTAAGTACTATTTATTTGAACACAGTAATCTTTCGCAAAAGTAGGTAATTGAAGATAATATTATAATCTACAAGGAGCTAATCTGTGGTATGACTCGTTTTATAGTACATGATATACTGATAATATCAAATTATTGTAAAGATAAGGTTGTTTATTTATCGTTCTTGAAGTCGTTGTAAACATAAACTTTGTTTAAGAACAAAGAATTTCGTCCATAATTATGGTGCGAAACACTAATCAGAAGATGACATTATCTAAATATATAAAACAAAGTGGTGTTAGTTACACCACTTATAAGTCAAGATCGACTGGACCGATTTCCATGGTTTTTGATTTATTGTATTTCTCTCCGTCCCGAATAGCAGAATAACTATAAAAAACATTGGAAAATTGACGATAAAATTCCCACGGGAACAAAGTCCCGGGCGAAAAGCTAGTTTCTAATGTATCTCTTATTTTTTACATTATCTTGTCATACTTGATCACAGCGAAGTCCCTAGCCGCATCTGTCTGTCAAACTAAACGCGATAGTCTCAAAAATTACTGAACGGATTTTCATTCGGTTTTTACGAATGAACGGTGCGGCGTGGTAATTCAATAGGAAGGTCTATGTGTATTATTAATTTCCGAAATTTCCACAGGAACGAAGTCTCGGGCGGAAAGCTAGTTGTTTGGGAAGAATCCTTAGATCTCTACTATAATATTACATAGAGCAAGGCCTACTTGAAAAAGTATCTTTTTTCTGTTAGTATAACTGCGAATATGCGTTTGTTTATCCTTCCTTTGCTTATTCGTACACAAAGATAGTCATAGTCGAAGACCTGTCTAAATAATTATGTTTTTAAATACTATTTTCCACGGATATGAAGTCGGCGAGTGAAACTTACTAAAGCCATAGTACCTTACTGATTCTTCCAGAAACCACAATAAATATTTTCTTAGTGTTCTTCCAAAGTGTCGCTGTGATTTATGATTGACGATGAATCTTCTTTCTCGGGCTCGCTTTCATCATTTTTTTGCGTTTTAGTTGGGTTTTAGCGAATTTTTAAAAAAGTTACGTCATCCACGGTATTTTTCTTGATATTTAAATTTTTCAAAAGGAAACTTTGACGGAGAAAGCATGATGGAGAAAGTTAGTTTATGATTTGGCGAGATAGATTATAAAATAGTAAACGATATTTTAGTAAATATTAGGTCCATTTGATATTTATAAACTCACGGTGAAATACAGCTAGTTCATGTTTATATATTTTGTGGCGGCCATAGAAAATAGTTTTTTTTGTGGCGGGAAAGCTTTCCTAGTTTCCACAAAGTCATAGAATAAATAATAGTACTAACGTACAAAGTTTCCATGTTATCAGTCTGAATAAAATTCTGATCTGTAAGTATGCGTTTTGTTATTAAGTTTGTAATTTTAGGCTTTTATGTCAAAATGCATAACGTAATATGTACTTGTAGGTATAGTTACTACGCGATGTTATTATCGAGAACTGAAATTAGAAACAAGCATTTATTAGTGAGTCACAGTTTAAAACGTACCTACCTAAAGGTGGAGGCTATTGTTTTCTTGGAAAATTCCGTATAAAAATTATACGCATACGTACATTACAAGCTATACAGACTTATTATATTCAGTGATTTTGCAGGCTAGGTTCTAATAGATTCGCGATATAATTCTAATTTGATTAGAACTAGTTTTTCTCTGTTTTCTGAGACATATTCGTAACCAATCAATATAACAGCGATTTCAAGACAACCTGAAAAACCTGGCTAGTTGACGACGATTGTTTAATGTTTAGTCTACGTTTAAGACACAAATTTGTAGACTACATAAAAGAAAAGAAAACACCTTGAATTTCAAAAAAGGACGTAATACTTTACGAAGAAATGAAAGAAATAAAGAAAAGAAAGAAAACTAAATTTGCTAACCATATGTATAAAGCAGAAGGTAAACAACATACAAATAGGTATATTATGAGGTGAAAAGATGCTGCCTCAGCCACGACACAAGGGAAAAAACCTTAGTGTGGGCCTTTGAGTATATGGCGTTTTATTTTTATTTTTTACATTGTTAGTTTGATCGACCTAGATTAACGTGCGAAGTAGATACAGACAGCAGTACATCAGGTTACCCATTTTTATGATGTGTGTGTATGTGTGTTTGTGTGTGATGAGTAATTATGTTATTTACTAGGAACCTATATGTATCGGAAAACTACAGTATACCAGTATTTTACCACCTCAGTATTAATCACACGACTGTGACAGGAAAACTTAGCACTGTAAATCGTACGTGACGTATTATATGTATATATAACTACTTTTATCACTTCCTTGCTAATAAAATTAGGGAAGAGTATTGTAAATAAATAACAAGTCGATGAACTTTGTGGACGGGTTGCGCTTTTCTGATAAATTAGAAGGTGGAGAGAGGCCTGCCCTTGAGATTGTTTCATATCGTAATAAAAATACTAAAACGGGTCTAATTCACGTACACATCATAATTTGCCTATTTCCCGACGTTTCGACGCAGTTGATTTATATCGCCTTTAAAAATACGGGAGAAATTAAAAAAATAAATACATTTTTTTTGTATTTCATATTGTGACTTGATTATGTGATATTTGAGAGAAATAAAAATCTTTATTTTTTATTGCAAACTTTACAACTAATAAACATCAAATTGCGCTTACTTTATATTCACAGCCAATGTATATTAAATTATAGATAAAAATTTATTTAAATAGATGGAGGTCTTCAGTGACCCACAGAAAAATTATATAAGGTAGTATATACCTAAATGAAGGTAGTTTGCGAAAGTTATAGAAAACTTCGTAGCACAATGACACAATACGCAGAAACTTGCAGTATATAAGTATATAAGGAACATTTTTTTTTGTGTTTTCAAATTAAATGAATTGTGAATACAGACAGAATGATTTTTTTACCACCATCCAAATTTTTTGTATGTAAACTTTATGAAAATTAAACAAACCCGTTTTGTATTGTTTCTGCGTTTCATATAAATACTTCAAGCAAAAATAAATCAAAATGTTTGTATGGAAAAAAAATAACATCGTCCAATTGACTTGAAACTTGGTAATAGTGCTCTTCAACACAATTTGTGACACTCGTGTTTCTGCGTTTTACGAAATTCATCCTCTATGTAACTAAGATGTTATCAAAATCTGAAAATTTTGGAAAAAATGTTTTTCCTTCTTATTTACGTTCTATCAACGTTACTGACACCGTAAGAAAAATTTGTCTGGTGATAAAAAAGTCATTCTGTATAAGAATTCCTTTTTCAGGTTTGTGGCCAATTTTGTGTTTTGTTGAGAAAGAATGGGATAAAGAGATACATTGACAGTGATATTATTTCTTAAAAGAACTTTAAGTACGTTACATATGTTCTTGAAAACATTAACGCCTATTGTGTGAGAAAATGTAAAAACCATTATTTTGTTCTTAACAGTTTCACATTTCCTCAGACCAAAACTCACAATTCACATTGACTCTTTTTGTAACATTTCAATGGTTAATTGTTTTCGTTAGTAAAGTTAACAAGTATGTACTCGTTAACTACATTCATCATCATACAAAGGTTTAGGTAAATCTCTTTCAACCTCTCGGGTGGTTAATCAGTCCAAGGAACATAGGTCAAAACACGTAAAAAAATTTTAAGTTCCCATACAAACTTCGTCAGCATCAGCATAATTTTGTATGAGAGATCAATTTTTTTTTCGTATTTTGACCTATGTTCCTTGGGGAAGTTGTTCACTTTCATGAACTGATTTACCACCCGAGAGGTTGAAAGAGATGTACCCAAAGCACTGTATCTATTTATCTTTAAAATTAAGAATTTAGATCACCTCCGACATTCAGTTGCTTATTACTTTTAAAAAGCTGCACTAATTTTGGTCAAATATAGCTAAGAACCATGTCATTTTTCAAACAAAAATCTATTCTACAGAGGCCAGCGCAACAAGATAAAGTGCAGCACATGTGGTAACCTGATGAGTAGCCCTCTGTACTTCATCAGTGGGCATTAAAGTTCAGGGTTTCCGCATGGCATGACGGTGAGCCCCATATGAACCAAAGGGATGCGCACTGCCCACCCCCGTTCTAACCTACTAAATAAGTAAGCATTTAACGTTTAACCTTTCTATGTTCTCTAGCCGTGATATTTATAGAGCCGCGGAAACGATTCCTAGGAAAATTGTTCAGTGGTTTTACGATCTGCGGAAAATTTATAACACCGTCTACGTCCTACATACGTGACCTAACTGTCGTACCTACGCGGTTATACTTTGAACAGACAGGTAAGGACGAATTAACTTATGATATTACCTTGCATATCCTTCTTTTATAACAGGAATGGTGTTTGTTTGTTTATTTGTCCCTTTTTTGACGTTACCGTTAATAACTGACCTTTGGTTGCTTTGCAACAATGCCGATAAAAACATACAAAATTATTTCGCATACAAAAATAATCTTAAATTGGGTGACTTTAAATGCTTTTTTTTCTTCTTACTAGCCCATATACCTATGTTCCCAACGATGGCACGGGTATTATAAATAATAGTACTTACTTTTAATAAGCAAAAATATATAAGTACCTATGTAAATCAACCCACTAAACTGAACAACTTTCCCCAAGAAAAACAAGTTAGAAAAATGAAAAAAACAATTTCGCCTCTCCATACAACTTGAGCGATCAGCTGATTGCCTAGTATGAGAAGTAGATTTTTTTAGTAAGTTTTTCAGAACCAAAAGTTTTGCTAGCTGATTTGAAGTCTCCCTATACATACAGGGTTTTAGGTAAATCTCTTTCAACCTCTCGGGTGGTTATTCAGTCCATGAAACTGAACAACTTCCCCAAGGAACATAGGACAAAATACGAAAAAAAAATTGAGTTTCCATACAAACTTCATCAGCATATAGCGTATTTTGTATGGGATATCAAAAATTTTTTTTCGTATTTGGACCTATGTTCCTTGGGGAAGTTGTTCAGTTTCATGGACTGATTAACCACCCGAGAGGTTGAAAGAGATTTACCTAAAGCCCTGTATAAGAACAATTACGTAGTAAGATTAGATACATGAA
This sequence comes from Aproaerema taeniolella, assembly GCA_949987775.1. Classification (NCBI taxonomy): domain Eukaryota; kingdom Metazoa; phylum Arthropoda; class Insecta; order Lepidoptera; family Gelechiidae; genus Aproaerema; species Aproaerema taeniolella. The sequence goes on along the minus strand of OX465259.1, from coordinate 6,076,575 downwards.
TAGTTATTGTGAACGACGGAATAGCACAATAGCCTTAAAATCCCTGTATAAACGCAAAGGAAAGAACTTAACTGTGCCTTCAACTAATCGCATCCATTAATTTAGATAAAAACGGCAGAAAACAAGAACTAATCCCTCTCTTGGGACACTTCTAAACAGGTGTGACGTCACGTCATCGCGAGGTCGATCGAGGTCAACGACCTAGCCCAGCATGGACTTGCGCAATGCTCGCGGAAAATTTCGTATCGTTCGTAGGTCTTGGTTAGTGTTCAGTGAAGGCGTAGGCCGCTATTGAAAATTGAAGAATTTTTTAACTTTTTGTAAATTTAATTTTTTTGACAAATTCAAAAATTATATCAGTGTCACTCAAAAAGGCGCCGGCTCTGCATTGGCTACAGCGACGAGGCTGTAGCCACATGAGTTTATCTACTCATGTGCTGTAGCGTTGCGCCGGCTGGCGACGACGGCGGGAGCCGGAGACTCGGAGCACGATGAAAGAATAAGGAATATTACAAACTTAAGGCGACTACTGCACCTAAATTACGATTTTATGATGCGTAGATAAGCATGATGCACTGCATTAAATCGAAGAAAAAAAATACCACGGTAATATTCAGGGCATAAACTAGATAAGTAGTTTGCTGAAAACATGATTCAGCACTTTTGGTTCGATAGAAAAAGCTCACAAAGTCACCTCTAAATACCAATATTGTATATCTTTTAAGCTGTAAAAACGATAGTAAAATGCACACACGAACTTGAATTTGCTATCAAAATGTTCGTGATTGAACACTCTCGATAAGTAGTTAACGCATTTTTCGATTTAAGCTGTTACCTTTCCATAAAACTCATTTTTCTATCTTTCGAACATGTTTTTACGCACGCACGCTTTCATAGTCCGTAAACTTCGTTTATCGACACTTTTCGCACTGCCGGCCCAGGCCTGTTGAGAGACGGAGATGGCACTATTCCTATGTGTGCTGCCTTTAACGGGTGCTGTAGTCGCCTTAAACTTTTAACGTTAGCTCACAAATGTATAAAAACCGTATAGTATTAGCGGGCGTGCGCCTGCGACGGAAATTCAGTTGGGTCTGTCATCCCAGCGAATGACAGCTAGAAGCGTTCAATTTCGAATTTAGATTAGGAATGCCAAAACTGAAGAGTAAAAATGTCGCAAAAAGAGAATGGAGAAGCAGGATGAAGACGAGGCGCATGCCGCCTCGTTACAGCCTGGTATTATACTTAGCTGAAAGTGATCCTTGTCCCATATTAGAAAAAAAGTGTTTGTTCCGTGTTTTCTAGGTAGTAAGTTAAGTACTTAGTTCAGTAAAATGTGGCAAGTAGGTAGATAAATGCCGATGTGGAGCCAAGATATTGTTATTTTAAAGACAGTCACATCAAATATATCCGCGTGTATTGAATTTGCTGGCACTACATCGTATTTTGCTATCTCCGCATTTAATTTTGGTGCCATGAATTCGTTTCTGGTTATTTCAAACGTTAAAAATTCGTAATCGTAAAAATGATCGTAGTTTGTTTTTTAGTAGTAAATGGGCCTTTTTATAATTCAAAAACGGCACGGCAAAATTGTATTACCATTGCCTCCTATGTAATAGTAATACTAAAAGCTGAGAACAAAGGGGGCAATGGTGATTCAAATTTTGAAATGCCGTGCCGTGTCGTTCAAATTATAAAAAGGCCCAATGACTGTCATTGACGAAAGCGTCGGTAGTCTACCGACGAGCGTGTCGACCTGTAAGCGAGAGGTACCGAGTTTGATCTCCAGTCTCACTATGTTTGTATCAATTATTTGTTTTCAAACTTTACTCCACTATGTATACTATATAATGTATGTAAACAGTGTATTGCATTAGGACGTACAAAGACAAACATTTCCCTAAAAAGAGTGACAGCGCTTTCTTATAAGTTTCACAGGTAATAGAGTCCATAAACACGCTACTTGTAACATTATTACATATTGCTCTTTATCTATGAGCGATAGTAGATCCAGTAAGCAAACACTGCTTCTGTGACCAAGGACGTCGCCAGCTGATGGCCCAGGAGGGTCAAATTGATATAATGGAAGTTGGAGAAGTGTGGGTAGGTATAGCCAAGATCTCAATATTGAACATCGATCAATCGGAGGTGCAAGCCATGGCCCACCGAACGTCAAGTAGTGCGTGCCCTATCACCTGCAGCTCTAGCACGATAACGACAAACTCGCGCTCGGCTCACGCTGAAACTTCACTTTGATTGCGCGAGGGTCCCGCGCAAAGGCTTGCTCGCCCTATGGCATTGTCAGTGTTAACATTTTGACATAGGTCACTATCGTACTCGGCCTGCTGCACGCCAATAAGGCCTAATGGACGCTACTCAAACCGTCATCCAAGTGGCTAAGCCCGAGAACAAACATCTGCTTTTTACACAAATATTTGCCCCGACCGGGAATCGAGCCCAGGATCCTTCGATCAAGACGCAGGGTCACTACCACTCGACCAAACCGGCCGTCTATCATTCAGGCAAGTCAAGTACAGGCACATTACTTGCTTAAAAGGAGGCTCCATCCACTGAGTTACCTACAATACTCTCTAAACGAAAATAAACTATTTTTCATTTTCAAGTTATTGGGTCTAATGACCAGTTGTCTACATTTTTCTGTTTCTCTAGGGTAGGGGTTCCCAATCTATTTCAGTCCGCGGCGCACTTACAAGTTCAGAATTTTGTCCCGGCGGCGCCCTAACCTCTAGCTAGCTAGTCGAAAGAGATAGGTATAGTTAAAAGATATAAGCACAATGATACTATTACAGTTAGGTAGAAAGGCACAACAATTAAAACATTAACAATATGAAGCTGAGTTTTTTATTTATTAGAATACTACATTAAAACAAACTATTAAAGAGAGAGTTAAGAAAAAGTTAAATAAAAAAACAGTAGCTATTTAGCCAATGCGATGGGTGAGCTTTGTGATCTCTACACATTTATTCAAAGCGTATGGCATCGTTTCTTTTGTACCTGCAAATACTTAAGGTTTCGAAGTATGTTAAGGAGGATCACCTTACGGCGCCCCTCTGTACTTTCTACGGCGCACTAGGGCGCTGCGACGCACATTTTTGAACCCCTGCTCTAGGGGAAGGCCCCCCCCCCTGCCCCTCTTAGGGGACGCTTGACTGTAACGCAATGAACCTGCCAGCCAAGACAAATCACCTGTGAGCCTCGCAAAGTGAGTCACAAGTCACGTGTTGAAGCTTCACTCTAACTATATAGTTTCTTAAAACAATGGAAAATTTACCGTGTGATGACTTAGAATATTGTTTATTATGATATGAAGAGAAACTATCCTGTTTGTCTTAATGAGTATTTTCATGGGCTCAAAGGAAACACAGGGGTGGTTACGTAGGAGCCTTTTATTCTTCCTATCCGGTCGGTCAACCTTTTTTCCTATTTTTCTTTCTATTTTTTTCTTCCAGAGCTGGCGTATTACTCGAACAAATCGAAATATGTTAAAATTCCAATTTGCTCTGCTTTTATATGATTCCAAACCCTTCTCTGTCCCTTTCTTACATTTTTAATCTATTTTTCTAGATAAACTTTCCAGAACATTCAATTGTTTCGCTCACACTCACATATTTTTCCAGAATATTCGACTGCGTAGTAACAAATAAAGATTCGCGAATGTTCTAGATGTTTCCCTATTCGTTAAGGCGAATACACTTCATAAGGGGAATATTAAATGTTCTTTTTCATACTTAATACGTAATTAATATCCTAAAATATTCTAAATAAGCTACAAATGCTATGATTTTACTATTTATGCCCTAGATTTAAAACTTAACACCTTATTTTAAAATATTATCCTAATTTTAAGGCTATATTGTGCTATTCCGTCGTTCACAATAACTATTCATGTATCTAATCTTACTACGTAATTGTTCTTATACAGGGCTTTAGGTAAATCTCTTTCAACCTCTCGGGTGGTTAATCAGTCCATGAAACTGAACAACTTTCCCCCAATAATAGGTCAAAATACGAAAAAAAAAATTGATCTCCCATACAAAATGCGCTATATGCTGATGAAGCTCGTATGTATGGGAACTCAACCTTTTTTTTGTATTTTGACCTATTATTGGGGGAAAGTTGTTCAGTTTCATGGACTGATTAACCACCCATGAGGTTGAAAGAGATTTACCTAAAGCCCTGTATACTATGATTTTTCCTCCTCTGTCTTTTACAAGTATGCAATCAAGCATATTCTTAAGTTATTGAAGCTAGTCATGTTGGAAATCCATGTTTGACGTACATTGGGTGTCTTAGATTAGTTAAAATTAGTTCCTTGGGGAAAGTTATTCAGTTTCGTGGGGAGAATCCCCATTTAAAGTATCCCCAGGTAATTTAAAGTCACCGCATATAATCCAACAGATCCAACAGTCACATGCAGACCGAGTACGATAATGACAGCGCCGCGACAACACCGCGGTCCTATGTCAAATTGTCAACATTGACAACGCCATAGGGCGAGCAAGCCTTTGCGCGGGACCCTCGCGCAATCAAAGTGAAGTTTCAGCGTGAGCCGAGCTCGAGTTTGTCGTTATCGTGCTAGAGCTGCTGAAAATCATTGTTTGGCCGGTTTGGTCGAGTGGTTGTGGCGTTGCCTCTTGATCGACGGGTCCTAGGTTCGAATTCCAGTCGGGTTTGTGTCAAAGTTCTCGGGTCATGGATGTTTGTATCTGTATTTTTGTGTGTTCCGAGCGACCCACGACACAAGGGAAAACCTTAGTGTGGTCGTTTGAGTGTATGGCGTTTTATTTATTTATTTATTGTGGGCAGGCGGGACGTGGACAGTTCTATTATGTAGCACTGGACACGTTTTCAGCTTACAAAAGATACTTAGATTTCATATGCTAATATAGGTAGATAAAATCTGACTATGTTAGTGAAGTCTTCTAGTTTTACATAATTTTAACTTAGATAGTAAGTATAAGTACTACCATAGATGTAAGTTTCCATTGTTACCTTACCTCTAACCCAGGGGTTCCCAACCTTTTTTTGTCTACTGCCCACTTTAAGAATAAATTATTTTTTAACGCCCCCTTTTTAAACATACTTAAAAACCGCTAAGTACTTATAACTGATTATTGAAACGCAACTTTATAGTATTCGGACAGAGTATCTTTTATTGAAAATAAAACAAACATAATCAATTCTTATATAAAAACTAATGTGAAGGTTGATCAGATTCAACCTTCACATTAGTTTTTATATAAGAATACGAAAAAAAATTTCTGTTCAATAATTTTGTTGATATCAGGTTCCAATTTACTCAAAAACAGCCGCAAGTCGCCACGTTCGGTAACACGCAAACGATTTCTCTTTTTAGTAAGCAGCGTTGCCACAGCACTAAATCCACGTTCACACAAATATGACGATGGGAATGCTATCAAGAATCGTTGAACAATTGACCACAATCTAGGGTACAATTGCAGGATCGGTTTTTGTAGCCAAAATTCTTGATATCCATTTTTGAACTTGATTTTTATTTCTTCGTTTGTTGTCAATTCTATAAGTTCTTCTTCCAGCTGAGGTGACATTGCTATGTTGACATTTGAAAACGGATCCAACACCCAGTCTGGTATTTCCAAGTTTAAAATGTCCTGGTATCGTTCGGTGAAGTCAATGTGGAGGTTTTCCAAATGTTGGCAGTAGGCAAACAAGTCGTCGTTACTGCAGGATACTGATAAATTCGGAAAATTGTGAAACTCACGTCTGCCCATATTCTTTTTGTGCAGAAGCAGTTTGGCTGCGAAAGCAGCAACGACATTTTTTGTTTTAATTAAATTTAGTTCATCGCCTTGCAGTTGGAGGTTCATGTCGTTGAACAATTTATACAGGTCTGTCATGTAAGCTATATCATTCTTTGATGTTATGAGCTTGTTGCGCAGTTCTGTATCTTTAGTTTCCAAGAACTCTATCACAGAGTCAAACAGGTTATAAAATCGAATCAGACAATTGCCTCTTGACAGCCAACGAACTTCAGTATGAAGCAACAAACGGTTGAAATCTTCGTCATTAGTAACACAAAGCTGATGAAATAATCTATCATTCAAAGAGCTGCTACGGATTTTATTGACTGCTTTGATGACATATTGCAGTGATAGAAATAGTCGTTCACTTAAGTTTCTAGAAACCAAATGTTGTCTATGAATAACGCAATGTATAGCAAGGACATCTGGAATTTTATTTTTTAGGTACGCTATGAAGCCTTTATGGCGCCCTGTCATAGCCGGAGCGCCATCCGTAGCAACTTATATAATATTTTTCAAAGGAATCTCTTTCTCTTCACAAAACTTTTCCAATGTATTGAATATGGTTTCGCCTTTTGTATCTGTCTCCAAATTTCTGGCAAACAATAGTTCTTCACGTATTTTCTCATCTTTAATAAACCTCACGTAAGATAGCAACAACGCTTCATTAGTTGGTAAAGTGGACTCATCGAGCTGAATTGAGAATTGACTAGTCCTCAGATGATTGCACAATGATTCTTCAATGTTTTCAGCCATTTCATCAATTCGTCTTTGCACAGAATTATTACTCAAAGGAATTTTTTGGATAATATCTGCGGCCGGTTTATGAAGCACAGTAGTTATTACTTCCTTTATTGCTGGCAAAATTAACTCTTCTCCGATGTTGTGTGGTTTGCCTTTTTGAGCAATTAACAAAGGGATATTGTACGAAGCTCGAAGTCCGTCGTCATCTTGCTTAGCAGCCGCCGAAAATAGTTTTGATACACTTGGCTGAGTATTATGCTTCTTCTCTAGGTCTTGAAAATATGCTACATTCTTGTCTTTCTTATCTGGATGCATTTTATTCAAATGATCTTGCAGTCTTGAAGGCTTCATTGCTTCGTTCGAAAATGTTTTTAGACATAGAAGACACAAAGGCGACGACGGGTTTGTGGGATTTTCAATAAATCCGAATTTAATATATTCCGCAGAGTATTGCCGTCTCTTCTTTTTTACTTCCGACATTGTTTTGTTTTGAGAAATACGTAAGTGTTATAATGAAGTACTGCTTATCTATTATGCGCGAAACCGCAAATGAAAATAAAATAAATTTACGTCGTTTATATAGGATTGCATAAGCAGCACGCACCAACAGGAATAAGACAAACGTGCATAAACTCGTTTATCTCATTCGACGCCCAATCGTACTCGACAAGCAAGAACAAGTATTATAGAACCAGCCGATTGATACAGGAATGTACAAATCGGATTATTTAACAAAAACTTGTTAAAACATGATTGCCCACGGTCTATTATATCGAACCGAGTTTGAGCTATATCTTAATTAATATTAGTTGATGTTCACAAGATGTAGTCGAGAGTCGAGAGCTCAGTCGGTGTCTAAGAGTCTTCCTAGCTAGGTAGATGAAATTATAAATCGACCCCAAAGCCCTACACAACGCCCCCTTTTTTTTCTGGGTCTCTTACCGCCCCCCTTTAGGCCTGCAGCGCCCACAAGGGGGCGTTATCGCCCACGTTGGGAAAGACTGCTCTAACCATTTATGGGCTGTGCCTAAAATAAAACTATTTTATTTAATTATTTATAATAACGAAGTTAATGTGTGAACAAAACAGTATCGACAATTCGAATCCAAACAATATGGTTGGTGAAACTGGTAATAAAGGGCCGTCAATTAACTTTAATTTAATTAAATTGGCTTCTACGTTTTAGTCACGTGGCTCAAAATTCGATACCTTTGTTTCAACTTTCGCGTACACGTGAGAACTTTGATGTGTATTTATATCTAGTCAATTAGACTCTACCTGCTAGGTAATAGATTTGTGGAGAAAAGTAGCCTGGCCTCGGTCTCGAATTCCGCGGGCAGCGGGGCGGCGGCGGCAGCGGAGCGGGAGCGGCAGGATCTTATGCGTATCGTCAAATGGACCGGGTCTCGAAAACAGCGGCGCGGGAGCGGCGCGGGGGCGGGCAACGAGCGGTGCACTCCAGTCGAGCGGTGACCGTCCCGCGTTGCGCGTCTGCATTGTAGTATAGTGTTGTACATTTTTTTTGTGACGTATCAAAATGTCCTCGGACGTGCAAGAGCAAATTATTTCGGCAATCTTTGAGAGGAGACCCATATGGAACAGCAAAGATGTGAACCATAAAAATAGAAGAATAATTAACCAATTATGGGAAGAAATAAAAAACGAACTGAATATTGAAGGTAGGTGAATATAAAAATTATTTATTATGTTATATACAATCTTTATTATGGTTTACAAATTAATTAGTAGCTAATGGGATGATTTACAAAATATTCTTTGAATTTTTCACGTATATATAGTCGCCGATTTTCAGACATTTCGTTTGCGAATGTCGACAACACAACCACGAACACAACACTACACCGCTACAGTGCCGCGCGATCTGCCCGCTGGTTTCGAGAACAGGTATGCGTTGCCCGCCCCTCTCCCGCGCCGCCGCCGCTGCCGCTCCGCCGCCCGCAAAATTCGAGACCGAGGCCGACACTCTTCAATACCTCCACGTTATCCATTATGAACGATAAACAAGCATGCCTTGGTTTTCATTAATTAGAGTAGGTAAGGGTAAAGGTTGTGTGATAGTTGTAGAGTAGGAAAAAATGAAGCATTCACGTTTCAAACATTTGTTAAATTTTTAAAAATAAATTGTCAAAAGGGTTGACAAATATGTTTCTGGTCGAGGTTGTTATAGGACTTTAATGTTTGCCTTTTTTCCTGCGAATTTATTTAACCCTTAACTACCTACCTCCTATTTTTGTAACATAACCACCTACCACCCGTCTTAGAGACGTGTGTGTCAAATTACCCTCATATGTAAAATATGATTATGTCTAGGGGTGTTAGATGATAAAAAATAGTTGAATTATGCTTTTAACCATTAATTAAAGTAGAAACAGTCAATGAAAACATCCATTATTTTTCCATATACTAAATAAACCTAAGAGACTCACATTTTTTTAGTACAAAAATTGGTCATTCGGTAATGAGAGACTAGAAAATACTAAAGCTAGGTAAATGCTTCCTTTTTCATGAATTTTTAAATATTAAATAATCAACAAATGAAGGAAAATTTTAATTAAAATGCTAGTACAACTATTTCAACAAAATTGCAGACACTAAACTACTACATTTTTTCATAGAAATTAACGTCTAATTCCTGTTCGTCGACAATACTTTCGACTTCGCTGCACTCATTGTTAGGCAGATCCTCTTCCTCTTCACTCGACAATTTATTTACTAAATACTTCTCAATAAAATTTACTGATAAAAGCCATAAATTACTGAAAAAATAAAAAAAAGGAATTTTTAGTTTAGTCACGTAACCACCTACCATCCGTCTCAGAGACACTCTGCGATAGTTTTTTACTCACCACAGGTAAGCAAGCGCACGTGTGAAGTCGACAAGCGCTCGCGCGGCACCTAGGAGTGCAGGGAGAAGGTACTGGAAGGCGCGGGACTGTACAGTGCACGGCCACAAAAATATTCGCGATTACAAAGTAGCTTCCGTCTGGTAGACGGGTGGTAGGTGGTTAAGGGTTAACAGCAGCTCTAGCACGATAACGACAAACTCGCGCTATGCTCACGCTGATACTTCACTTTGATTGCGCGAGGGTCCCGCGCAAAGGCTTGCTCGCCCTGTGGCGTTGTCAATGTTGACATTTTGACATAGGACCGCGGTGTTGTCGCGGCGCTATCACTATCGTACTCGGCCTGCTGATTTAACTCGGAAAAAGTTAAATCCTCGCGAAAGCACGAATGAGTGCTTCTATTCTTTTATTGTGATTCAGCAAATTTCGTATTTCGAATAAGTAAATGCATTTTTAAAAGATAAGAACGAGACAGACACTGTTTACCGAGACACGTTCAGAAAATAGGAGCACGTATACCCTGATTTCAAGTATTAATAGCGAAATCAACTAGCTATAGTAGGTGCAATATGTTTACATACCTACATTAAATGATGTCTGCATCTTCAGATTTATTTTCAGGCTTAATGTTTTTCGAGAGCGCATACCTGCTGGCAGTGTAAATAAAACCTAAATATACAAAGCAAGCAATATTTACTAGTTTTAATGCTCTACAACTGGAAAACTCTAATACTATGTTTTTCATGCAGGTAATATGTTTGTATTTCAATTTTTCATTTATGTATGTATTTTATTTGTTACTGGAAAATTGTAAAAACCGTAATATTACAATTTTACTAGTGAAATTGTGATCTGTCGCAATAATTTGCCTAGTAAAATTATAAATTTACGAAACTTTAAGGGCCGTCTGCATGAAATTATAATAAGTTAGGTTTTGTTAGGTTAGGTTAGGTCCATCAATTTCCGTCAATTAAAAGAAAAATGGGTCAGTTCCAAGAGTTTATAATCTTACTAAGTCAAATTACAATGTTACGGGTTTGACAATGTTACAGTGACATATTCACCCAAATTCAACAATTTCCCGCAGCCTCAGCCAGATCGTCACGATCTTATGTCAACAAAGTAGCAACCGAAAAAGGTACAAAAAATAAATAAGTACCTACCTACTCTTAATAGTCTCTTCGCCAAAAAGCCATTCCAAAGGAGCGCCTTAATTACTTAATTAATGGTCTTACAAATCATAATTACAATAAAGACGTGGGATTTTGGTGGTGATAGATCAATTAGTTTTCAGTTATGACGAAGCCTGTTGCGGATGCGTCTTTACAATTATTTTACATTTCATTGAAAGTTCTTTTAAAAAACTTTAAAAAATCTGTTCTGTTTCTCATCACATCACATCTGTTTTTCGTTCAATCGCTATCGAAGATTATCGAGCCATAATAACTTAAAGTAAAGCATTTGATAATGTTGTGGAATCTTTGACTATTATAATAACATGTTGTGGTTTCAATCTATGGAACATTTTTATAAATCCAGCCATTGTTTGGACAAGCTGTGTCTCTTTCGCCGGTTATAACCTGTAACGGACTGGTTACGAGTGGACAAAGAACTGGCTGGTCACAATGGTAAGGTTTACTAATTGCGTTCACGATGTATCTTTTGTCGATATTCAACTTTTTGCTCATATAGTCAAGTATCTTTGAGAAAATTTTGTTTAACTTTTAAATCCCCAGCGCAAAAAGAGGGGTGTTTTGAACCCTCGTGTGGTGATCGGTTTACCGTGTGGTGATCGGTTGAGAATAACACCACGCCATCTCTTTCCGTGGGTGTCGTAAGAGGCGACTAAGGAAACACAAATGAGACCTGCCTCCTAGTAATCCATCCCAGGCAACGACACTTCATTTTTTTCTGAATCTGAGGTGTCGTCCTATGGTCTCATGCGGTGTGGTAGGCTCTGTAAAGGGCCGTCTGGTTCACGACCACCCTCCTACCGTAGTCCGACGCCAAACAGCTTACTGTGTTCCGTCGGTGCGTGGGAGTACCAGTGCCTTTATAGGCATTTTCTGGGTTAACTCGCTCCATCGTCGACCTCATCTTTGACCTTATGGTCAAGATTGAGGTCAAGAATTAACCCATCTTATAATAAATAAATAAAAACCCCCGACATAAAAAGGGGTTTTATAAGTTTGACGTATGTACGAGTATCTATAGGTCTGTGTGGATTTTGATGCATTTTTTTTGTTGAAAAGTTGATATGATCGAGATGGTTCTTAGCGAAGTTTTATAAAAACTGGTTCAGTCGTTTAAAAGTTATAAGTTAAGAATGTTGGAGCTGATAGAATTTTTTTTAATTTTAGAGTTACTATTAAAAGCTGAACTTGAGTCAAAAATCTGATAAAACTGATATTCAAATAAGTATTTTAAAACGTTTCAAAAATAAAAAGTCACAAACACAACGAAACAAGGAACAATAGCGTACCGAAAGCATATCCTTAGTGGATAACATTTTGTTGAAGGACTCGCTACGATATCCCTTTTCCTGACCTTCTGCCAGTGGCGTACGTGAGGCAAGTCAGGGGCGCCTCAGAATTAGGTCACGAGGCCAAGGGTACAAAGCGAGGGGTGAGGGGATCACAAAGATAACGATACGTATACAATCTTTTTTGTTGAGAAGAAAAAGATGTCGTTATTTTTTTTTAATAAGATTTTTATTGATCTGACGTGACCCAAAAACTTACCAAGGTTAGAACCCAAGGAGTGTGTCCGGTCATTCGTCTTAGTGCTCCAACATTGTCATCCTTACTTGCTAACGCTGCTGCACCCTACTTTGACCTATTACATTCATTAAATTTTTTTAAAACTTTTTTATGTACTTGAAACCTATTTGTTTATTTAATTTTAGCTAGACTAACGCTTATAAGCAACTTATTTACTAACACACATAAGCCAATGATACTTAAGCCAATAATATAATATAATAATGATAGGTCAATGACAGGTCAGCAGCTCTAGCACGATAACGACAAACTCGCGCTCGGCTCACGCTAAAACTTCACTTTGATTGCGCGAGGGTCCCGCGCAAAGGCTTGCTCGCCCTATGGCGTTGTCAATGTTGATATTTTGACATAGGACCGCAGTGTTGTCGCGGCGCTGTCACTATCGTACTCGGCCTGCTGGATGATATTGGCGGCTTCGCTATTCTTTATTTTATTTCCATTTAAAATTCTCTGATACTGACAAAATCATGATTGTGGACGCCGTTTTTCCTAGAATTGCATTGAAGACTCCAAGAAATAGACACCACACAAAAAAACATTTAACAAAGGTCTCTTACATGCAAGCAAGCCTATGGTTTTGGTTTTCACCATGAATGGAGTGATTCAACGGGAAAGTTTGTTAGGTTGGGTTAGGTTAGGTGTATAAGTAAATCCCGAAATTCCCAGGGGAACAAAGTCACGGGTAGAAAGATAAAATAAAAAAAAAAATTGATATAAAAAAAACTGACGGCCGTTGAATAACAACACAAGAGTCGACGAGATTAGCCTAGACATTCCGATAGTCGTGTTTATATCGCTTTCGATGTCAGTGCCAGCTCCAAATGCGATCTGCACAACAAACACATTACCAGTTTCGATAGAACCCGCACATGTAAGATTGACATTTTGGTCAATTTTACGAAAAAAAAATCACCTGTCACCACTGTCTCATGCATGTTACATCTCATAGCCCTCAGAATGAATATCAAATGTGGCGTCAAGTTGTTCTAGAACTACATGACGTTCTGCTTGCCCCGAATGGGATTATAGGCGTGAATGTACAGATGGAATTCGCCGTGACGTTGTCAAACCCGTAATATTGTAATTTTATTTAATAAGGTAATAATCGCACGGTACTTTGTGAACTGCCTTAATTTTTCTCACATTTACCTGAATTGACGGACTTTTTCGTAACATTAATACAACCTAACTTAACCTAACCGAACATAAAAAAGTCTGACCTAATAATAATAAATAATAATAATAATAAAATCATTTATTATCAGGCATCTAAGGCCCATAGATAAATAAATACCTTACATACTAACTTAACCTAACCGAACATAAAAAAGTCTGACCTAATAATAATAAATAATAATAATAATACAATCATTTATTATCAGGCATCTAAGGCTCATAGATAAATACCTTACAGACTAACATACATATGAATTATAATTAAACAAAATAAAATAAAACTAACTAACACTATTTCCCGGGTGTTTTTCCGAGGGTGTCTGCAGCCGGGAATCTCCCTCGGAAACGGCGGAACACCACGCCCTCCGGCCAAAAGCTCTCCTTCATGACTGTCTCCAGCATGAACGTCGGGAACCGCACCACAAATGCACCTAACCTTACATAACCCAACTTATCCTAATTTTACGCAGACGCCCCTTAAAGTTTCATGGGATTGTAATTTTACTAGGCAAATTGTAATGTCGCGAGTGATTATAATTTCACAAATGAAATGGTAAATAAACGGTTTTTATACGTTTCCGGTGACACAAGTTGCTGTGTTCCGTCGTTGCGTACGAGTACCAGGCATTTCCTCAACAGGCATTTTCTGGGTTAGGTTAGCTATTTTATCAAGATTGAGGTAAAGAGTTAACCCTTCTCTTTTTTTATCAGCCCATATACGTCCCCACCAAGGGGTGCAGACCTCCCTTCGAAAACGAAGAGGATGTAGGCCATGTAGTCCACCACGCTGGCCCACCAACTCGCATTGGGCCACCTCTTCTCCTAATTAAAAACAAAAGTAATATTTGGTGTCTTTGGCACCAGCCACAATAACATTACCTTATACACGTCAATTTGCGACTTTCTTACAAAAATAAAATGACACAACTCTTCTCAGGTCTAAATATATTAGTCATTCATGCGGAATACCAATCTGTACACAGAGAACGTCACAAGTTGTATTTTTGTGCGAAGAAATTCGCTAATGAAGTCGAAACCTGGAAACTTGCCAGTTAAATGATTTTCGATGGTATGGAAAACATTTGTAAATATTTTTAAACGATTTCAAAAATAGGAGGAAGTTCTCGAACCGAGAACCTCCTTCTCTTTGTATATATTTTTTATTTATTACAGCAATAAACTCAAGTTTTGATCTATACTTAAATATTGATTATCTCTTTCTCTCACTATCAAAACGCCAAAGACGACTGAGTCGCGTTGTGTAACGGGCCTTAAAGGCCCACGCCAAGGTTGTCCCTTGTGTTGTGGATCCTTTGGAACATACAAAAACTTTTTTATACCAATATTTTCCCCGACTGGGAATCGAACCCAGAACCCATCGATCAAGAGACTGTGCCACTACTACTCGACCAATTGCCATTTAAATCTTACTAAGCCCTTTTGAATGTGAAACATTATTGCAAATCAATTAAGTACTATTTTTTATTCTGTGGCTATGAAACAAGCTGATTTTTTATCAGTATCCAAATTTTTTGTACGAAAACTTTATGAAAACTTAACAGACCCGTATTTTTTTGTTAGTACGTTTCATATAAATATTTCAAGCAAGATCTTATTATGCTTGAAAATTATTCTAAATGTTTGTATGGAAAAAAAATCGTACAATTCACTTGAAACTTGGTAACAATACTCTTTAACACAATTTGTGACACCCGTATTTCTAAGTTTTACCAAATTCATCCTCTACGACGTTAAAAAGGGGTATCAAAATCTGAAAATTTTGGAAAAAAAATAATTTTTTTCCTTCTTATTCACATTCTATCAACGTTGCTGACACCGTGAGAAAAATTTGGCCGATGTTAAAATGTACAGAAAGACGTGATTGCAATTTTTCAAAAGATCCAGACGTACTTCAACGTCAAACTTTGTGAGAATGGATGGAGATTAATTATTCTTTCAGGCAAAAAGTACGAAGCTCTCTTTTCATTACTAACTTTTACGTATTCCTAACCACACATACTGTACATTCAATACCAAATGCCCCAGAAATCGATTCCAAATGTCGCTTGCAAGTGAAATATTAATGGGGGATGCAGTCGATAAGGCATTATCTAAGTCCTTGTCCTATTTACCTAGATGTGGTCTGCACTATTATTACAGAGAAGGTTGTAAGAAGTATTGATTTTTCAACAAACTGGCACAAACTCCAACAAGGGGTGAACAAACCAAAGAAATGCGATAACTGCATTTCTTAGAAGTACTCGGAACTATAAGTAACGGGGTGAATCTCCAGATTTTTGCGGTTTGTTTTACCTTTCGACATTGTCGGCAGTATGTACCTATATGATACGAATTAATATCTTAATAAAATAATTTTATAAATTGACGATACATTCCCTTTAGAGAAATTAATTTCTATCTTACACCAACCATGTTGTCGACAATGACGACACGGAAAACAAACCGCAAAAATCTGGAGATTCACCAACGGCCTCTCGTGTCGTCTCGTAAGCACGTATTATGCGTCAAGTATTTAACTACCCTCGGGTAATTATGGCATTTAAATATGGAACGCCAAAATGTCAACAAAAACTTCTATCAAAAATAATTTCGAAAAAAAAAACTAGGCTGTTGAAGGCATAACTTCCTTCGTCCCAGTAGATTTTAACTATAAAAACTTGGCTGTATGTCTTAGCTATTGACTTTCCTTTGCCTACGGAACTAAATATCATAAGAAAACGTCGTCGGTGATTTTCGATCTGTGAGTAAATTGTTTTGTTGTAAGTTTTTTAAATAAATCTGAGAAAAATGTCTAGTAATTCCAGCGACCCTGATATAGAAACGGAGGCTCAAAACATTATTGATGGGATGAATTTATAATTTTTTTTTTCATTTAAGCTCATAGTAGGTGTATAAAGTAGAGTAAGCTCCGCGGGGATAAAAGTGTCTTAGTCTTGGGCAACCTTGAATCCATCATTCAGGATTCTTACCATAATTCCTTCGCGAATCCTTCATTTCGCTCAGAATTTAATATGCTGCCCGTGCATAATACACTTTTTATCCCCTTGTTGCTTAATCTACTATTAAAATTTCGCTGCAAGTATTAATTTATAAATATGAAGTGGTTTTGGCTGGCTTAAGATTCACTCTCATATTATTAATGAATCAAGCCAAAGAAAACTTTATCTTAACCAAAAGCTTGCGTAGTTGTGTGCAAACCATGAGCAATAAAAATCAATTCATCTACAACATATCTTTAGTTATCTGGCATATTCTTACATATATGACATGTTCTGTCTTTTTTTCGCTCTAAGTCGCTTGTATCAGTGACTGAAGAAAACCCTCATTAAAGCTGTATTAATTTTCAGAGATTTCCTAATTAAAAGTGCAATAATATCAGCAATCCATTTGTATTTCAATTTGTGTTAGTATCGAGCGTAGCGACTAGCGATAACAACTGAAATTAAGAACCTACAAACTACAAAGCTGTTATGTTATGTAAGATTTCTATCAAATTATTGATTTTGTTGTTTTGATTGGGAAATAATTGATTCCTGACTGTTTTTATGTTATCCTACAGTTTAGTATATCATGCAAAAGTACGGTTTTTGTTGTGTACGTATTATTTATATCTGTAATAGGTACCTATCACCGTAACCAATTTTCTTCGTTTTTTCTTCGAACATTTTTTAAATGTAGTTCTAAAACCACATGGTATTCATGTTATAGACGTAAATGTATGTATAGATGGCCAATACCGGTCTGATATAATAACGCTCTTGTTTCTCCAAGAGTTGGCTAAAAAAAACTTTATAGGTGTACATTTTTTGGAGGAACGTTTTTCCCAACAAGAAATTAACATATAAATATGTCCCAGGTAACCATGGACTTTGCCTTAGTATTTTTGTATTTGCAAAAAGGTCACAAGCTACGCAGGGAAACGAGAAAATTCAAAAGAGTTTAATTATGTCGAGGACAAACAGCTAGGTTGTTCCTGTATTGTCTAGATATAACTGGCTCAACATAAGTACACAATCAGGGATACTTGATAACCAATTTAAGGTGGACTGAGCGAATGGAAGAATTTTTAGGAACATATGTGAATTAGAAATTGTGGGAGGGTTCAGTAAATGTTGGATATAGGTTTATTGTATGCCATTACGTTGGACGAAACATTCGAGACTATTTTTAGTGTTCCTTGTCACGCGAAATTATTGAATCGTCGATTTTGTAAAATTATCTCATCAACAGGTTTATTTTAAGTCATATTATACGTTGCAAAATAGATGTTCTAAAATAGAACTTCTATTTCTGAAGCAGGATGAATCACATTGAGAATTTAATTTATTTTTGTTTATTTATATTTTCTACGGAATTAGAAAACCTTTAATTGTGGCTTTACAATTAGACCTAAGTTTTAACAATAATAAAATAAACAGATAGAATAACCCTCTTATTCTATTTGTTTGTTTTATTATTGTTAAAACTTAGGTCTAATCGTAAAGCCACAATTACAGGTTTTTTAATACAGAGGTGGTAAACTTTTTTTGCAAACAAAGTACTGACCTGTGAAGCTAATTATTAGCAAATATAAAAGTACTTTTTCATGGAGTAATAAGCAATGTCATCGTAGTAAGTTCCTTATGGGCATATTTTTTTACATGACTAAGATCCGTATTAACGCGACTCAGACTCTGATCTTCACTTGAGTAGCAGTCGTCTTTGTCATTTTGATAGTGAGAGAAAGAGACAATCAACACTTAAGTATAATCAATACTTAAGACTTGAGTATCCTTCTGTAATAAGGGATGATCATTTTTGAAAACTTCTGCATGATCGTAAAAACATTAAACAAATCAGGACTTTAGGTTCCCAATAGTAGGTCAAAATACGAAAAAAAAAGTTGATCTCCCATACAAAAATGAAGTTTGTATGGGAACTCCAAATTTTTTTTTTCGTATTTCTACCTATGTTCCTTTGAAAGTTGTTCAGTTTCATGGAATGATTAACCACCCGAGAGGTTGAAAGAGATTTACCTACTTAAAGCCCTGTATTTAAAAACAGAAACCTAGAGTATTAAACGATACCTTGTGCAAAGTCAGAATTTTCTGGGTTTTTCAAAAAAAAAACACTGTCATTATTGCTATTAGTTAAGATTTAAAAAATCTTGTTTCTACCGTGTTTTATCCTCCTTGATATTATGTATTTCCTTCCTCATCGCACGTATAATTCTACCGATTTATATTCATGACATGCTTTTTTCCCCGCGTTATCTTCTAGTATGGGAGAACATGTTTTGTTAGGTTTTTTACATGTATAATGTGTACCTACATCAATTTTCATTTTATTTTATAGATAATACCTACTTGAGATTGGCGGAAACAAGATCTTTAATGTATTTGATAGCGTGTGTGATCATTCTAGAACAATCTGGTTTTAGCAATAAAGTATTTTTTTAATTTTTATTGTAAGATGGGTTATTAACTCTTGACCTCAATCTTGACCAAGGTATAGATGAGGTCGACGATGGAGCGAGTTTAATACCCAGAAAATGCCTATAGGCCTTATAAGGCACTGGTACTCCTACGCACCGACGGAACACAGTAAGCTGTTTGGCGTCGAACTTCGGTAGGAGGTCGCGAACCAAACGGCCCTTCACAGAGCCTACCAACCACACCGCATGTGACCATAGGACGCCACCTCAGATTCAGAGGTGTCGTTGCCTGGGGTGGATTAATAGGAAGCAGGTCTCATTTGTGTTTCCTTAGTCGCCTCCTACGACACCCACGGAAAGAAATGGGGTGGTGTTATTCTATTTAATAGATAGAGTGATTCAAGAGGAAGGTTTATGTGTATAATACATGCATAATATAGTAGAGAAACACTGATAATTTTAGAAGTTTCTAATGTGATGTCGTAAATAAACACATTTTTTTACGCTTACAACATTGCAAACGCTGGCTGAACCCTACGATATAGATCAAAATAATGTGCTACAGTATTGTACACCTTAAAAAGGTCTACAAAAAAGTCCACAATGGTACATGTCTATCTCTTAGGGATAACCCACAATAACCATTTTTTATCCTTAACTTTTTACGAGAAATAATGACTTATTTACGAAGCGATTTTAAGCAATACAGCATTAATTCTTATCCAATTTAAGTACTTTCAATAAATTGTGAATTTAATATAGATCAATATTTCCCGTTACAGCATTTAATTCAAATTAATATTTTCGAAAATATAACAGATTTAAAATGCAGGGGCACAGCGGTTGACCGATTTTGATGAATTTTGGTACTAAGATGATCTCACAGCTGGGCACGATATAACCTGTATGAAGTCCACGCGGGCGAAGCCGCGGGCGGAAAGCTAGTTTATAATATTAGTACGATACTGCACCACACTCTGCAATTTGAAAATCCGGATGAGGTCCAAAAAAAACGACAATCTCATTTCGCTCCAATTTTAAATTCATGGATGTTCTTTTATTTATTTACAAAAGGACTCAATCTTTTTGTAGTGCTGCACCCGTTTGGTTGGATAATGGCATTCAATCGATGTGTTTTGAATACATCGACCTTCAACATCAACGGCTCGCAAAAGTTTCGGCAATATTTTTTAAAAGGGGCCATTAATTTTTATTATGAATGTGTTAGGTAGAGTTTTTAGTCTTAGTAAATACAGAGATCGATTGCCTTTACTTTGTGGGTACTTACTAATGTATGATTACTAATCAGCTGACTACTTTACCATGAAAATTGAGCTTAAATTGGTTCCAATTAAGTTTTTTTTTTTTTTTTTTTTATTCTTATGGATATCTAATTTTATAAAGTTTATCAGCTACAGGCTATAGGTACAGCAAATGATATGTTAATGTACAACATTTAAAGAAATAAAGATTTTTGATTTTGATTTGATTTGATTAGAGTCATCCAATGTACAGAGGGCCGCTCGTCAGGTTACCACACTCGTATCCTGTTGCGATAGGAACTATTTTGCGATAAAACTGTAATAAACTGATAAGCTGGTCTCTGTACTTCTACATTTTTGCGTCCCGTCGTACGTACCTTGAAATGAAAAATAAAACATACAAGCGAAGACGAGGAGAATATTTACTGCGGATGCAATAAAATGCATTAGCAATGAACGTAAAGTATTAAAATTTATTTCCTACACGACCTTGCCAATAACACAAATTCACACTTGAAAACGCACGCGTTCGAGTTTTGGTCCAAAAATTGCGGCGCAAATCGTCTACAATCAATAAATGGTATATCAAGAGTACACACGGCAGCACATCGGTTATACATGTTGACCTTGACGTCGCGTCGCCCTTATCGCGCTCTTAATAGCGCTGGATTTCGTATTGCTAATGGGTAACCAGACGTGCTGCTGTCTGTACATCTACCCATCAGACGATTTATTGGTCAAAGAGGTCAATGACCGAATGAGATTTGCTTTCTATTCCGCTAGGTACCTAAAAACAGCTGACGATCTGTTAGTCTATATTAACTCGGTTTTTGAACCCGAGTTTATGCAATGTTTGTAGGTAGGTACCTACTAAATGTTGGTTGTGAAATTGCGCGAAGCATGATGAATCTGTTAAAAAATGCATTGGCAGTTTAAATCCATATTATTGAACGTGTCTCGGACTCTAATCTAAAATTAAGTAGGTAGCAGTCGTCTTTATAATTGTATAGTGAGAGAAAGAGACAGTCAATATTTAAGTCTCCTTTTGATCAAGACTTATTCTCCTTTTGTAATAAGGGGCTAAGAAAACTAAACTATGCGTAAAAGTAAAAAGAGCTACCCTGGTTTGATGTACATATTGCATTCTTCTGCACAATATTAGAAAGATACAAGTAATTGCAATGACTCACTATTATCCTTTCACAAAATGATGTAAGTAACTACTAAGTGTAAAACTGATTTTACATTAGATAGTTAGCGAAATTTTAGGGGGTTGTTGAAACTGAAGAGAATGAAATTCTCAAAAATATATTATGAAATATGAAATTCTCAAAAATAAAATCGATATCCCATTTAAAGGAAAATCAGCTGATCACACAAGTTATAAGAGGACAATTATTATTAATATTTCGACCTCTGTTTTTCAGGGAAAGTTGTTCAGTTTCGTAGGCTGATTTACGTCATTAATTTTTTGCCCACTAATTTGAAGAAAACCAATATATTCTTTGTAATTTGTTGTAGCATAGACCAAAAAGAAAGTGGCAAGGCCGCTGCAAAATCGCGGTCATGTGGTGCTTAGAAGAGGAGCGTGGAGAAAAATAAATGAATGAGAGATTACTAAAGAAAAGGCTTTTGTCTAGCAAGGAAAGGTAAAGAAAAATGAAAATACAAATAATAATAAAAAATATATTTTCACTAAGGTTTGTTCAGTTTATATGTCAAGGCGAATTTAAAAAAATCGCATCGACATATAACTTAAGTGATTATTTTTGAGAATTATTCATATTAAATTTTTTTTTAATACTTCGACCTTTGTTCCTTGAAAAAGCTTGTTCAGTTGCTAACTAATGTAAGGTCACCTCGTTTAAGTAAATTTACGTGAATTTCTGTGCTTCGGAGGGCACGGTTACCTTCGGTAGATTTAGATTACTACCAGCGTTTCACCATTTGGCCGTTTTCAGAGGCCATTTGGCCGTTTGAAAACTCTGACATCTGGGTTAGTCAAGTTTACCACATTTTGACTAGCAGTAGCCTGCTGAAAGATCATTCTTAAAGATGGTATATTAAGCCTTTGAAAATATTCTAAAAATAATAATGAAAATTATCATTTTTGGTATTTACTGCCACTCACAATGCAAATAAAGTGAGTAACGTACTTATGTATACTACATACTTAGATGTACAAAACAAATATAATAAAATTGAATTATTATCATTCTAATTCAGAAAACCATAAACGTATGCTATCGCATCTGCATAAAACCAGAAATAGCGTGTTTATTTGCAAAATAACTATAAATAGAATAAAACAGAGACTTGATTGTGCATGTGCATACAGACACGTGCATTATGCATTTATGCATAACATAACAAGCCTTTTATAAAATGTTTGAATAGGTTGAGGTTAATCATATGTTATTTAATATTGTTGTAAGGGTCCGAGTCTCCGTGCAGGCTTTACCGTTTTTATTCAAATATTTTTCAAAAATTGATACGTAGAAAGGGAGAGATCGCTGTTTAGACATATTTAAGGGCGGGATTTTTTGCATTTGTTTAGTTTACAAGTTTTACTTTGTATGTTTTCCTTTGTAAGTGTGCAACAAAGTGTTTCTCTACTAACTATTGGGTGACTTTTAAATTAGTTAGCGAAACTAATGGATGTAAATCGGTCCATGAAACTAAACAACTTTCCTCAAACAACATACTTAGGTTGAAATATGGAAAAAAGTTCATTTCCTTCATGGACCTATAAACTATTGGGAGAAAGCTGGTCAGCTTCGTAGGGAAATCACCCACTTTTCTCAAACTAATTAACGTTCTTTTCTAACAGCTTAGCAAATTCCTAAATGGTGGAAATTAATACCTACTTAGGTACATGGTGAAATTGATCTTTCTTTTTCTTATACATATATAAAAAAGGCAGGTTTTGACTCACTGACTCATCAACGCCGACACTAGACCCTTGAACCTTTGAAAGTTTCCTTTTATAACGTACCTAGGCAAGGAATAAGGCATTAAAGTTCAATTCAAATCTTCGAAAATTAAAACATTCCATGTTTCAGTGTAAGTAGGTATATGTATGTTAGTAGCAAGTACGCAATTCCCTCGCGAACGAAGTCCTGGGAATCCTCAAGAAAGGCTTTGAAAAGCCATTTCGAAACCTAGCCGCTTACAACGGGAATAACTGACCTATACCATGATATGAACTGAGATATGTATTTATATTTATTCTACATGGAAGCTTCATCGTTATTCGTGGGTGTGACTCCTATAAATATATTAACACAATGTGATGATGCACGATATTTGCATCTCTATTACTTTACACATAGTACTTAAGGCGACTACAGCACTCGATAAAGGCAGCACACATAGGAATAGTGCCATCTCCGTCTCTCAACAGTCCTGGGCCGGCAGTGCGAACAGTGTCGATACACGACATTTACGGAAAATGAAAGCATGCGTGCGTAAAAACATGTTCGAAAGATAGAAAAATGAGATTTATGGAAAGGTAACAGCTTAAATCGAAAAATGCGTTAACTACTTATCGAGAGTGTTCAATCACTAACATTTTGATAGCAAATTCAAGTTACTGTGTGCATTTTACTATCGTTTTTACAGCTTAAAAGATACACAATATTGGTATTTAGAGGTGACTTTGTGAGCTTTTTCTATCTAACCAAAAGTGCTGAATCATGTTTTCAGCAAACTACTTATCTAGTTTATGTCCTGAATATTACCGTAGTATTTTTTTTTCTTCTGTTTCAGTGCGTCATGTTTATCTACGCACGCATCATAAAATCGTAATTTAGGTGCTGTAGTCACCTTAACTAATATTTTAGTACCTACGTACAATCTAACGCGATTGTGTCTTGACACCACAGTTTCACGATGCACGTAAAAACAAAGATTAATCTTTCAGTTCTGTTTAAAATGGAATTCTCTGCCTACGTCTGTATTTCCGGGCTCATAACCCGAGTCTTTAAAGTTAGAGTCTTCTTCCTCTTATCGTGTAGGTATAGTTAACTGTGTGGCGAACTTGACTAAACCTTGTTTTAGAGAACTCGAGTAAACTTAAACTTAAAGAGACTTTGTTATCTGCTGGGTGAGCTTGCTACATCCTCGACCAAATGTTCGCCCCTGAGCTAGATTGTGGTCAAGAGCGAACCTATTCATTATAAAGTAGATACCTAGCTACTATTCTATTAATGTAAGTTTTTGGCCAAATAAAATGCGGTTGAGAGGTTAAGACTAGATAGTCCGCCTTTGTACAGTTTTTCTTATAATGTGCCTTGTGTTAACATGTGCAATAAATAATAAATACATACATACATTAGTCCACGTTAAATAGTTATACCTAGTTACAGTACAGCCGAATCCTAAAGTTACGTATGACGAGTATTTCAAATGATATTAATATTAGGAAACATTTTTTTTAGTTTAGAGTTCTGATAATGTATATTTTTAGTTTGTGATTAATTAGGGAGATATGGTATTATTGAATTTTGATTTGAAAAGATGACGACGTAACAAGGTTATAGCGACCTGTGGTTGAGCTGTCATACGTAGCTTTAGGATTCGGCGCTACTGTAGTAAATTATATGAAACTTTCATTTTGAAAATAGCGAAACTCTGCAACAGATTACTAGAGTGTCCCAAGTGTACAATACAATACAATACAATACATAACTCTTTATTTACTTTTGAACACTTTACATAACTATTTTGACAATTCTGAATTTAACTTTGGATTTTCTTTTTATTGGGTATTTATGAAACACGTTGTATTATAATATAATGTACTCGTATACCAAATTTTGTACATAATTATATTAATACTCGCTCAGTATAATACCATATACTTATTAGTACTTACTGTAGGTACCTACTCTAGTTTATTTTTTGGGAGATTTGCTCCGTTTATAAATATGCACTTATTTTAAATTTATTTTAAGGTTAGGTTTACCAAAAAACCTTATTAAATTCAGAAAAGTGATCTAATTAAAAGTTTGCTTAATTTTCTAAGAAATTACACTTTCTGATTTCAAATGTGAAAAAACCACCATCAAGAAAAATTCAAGAAATCAGAAATTGCAATAATTTTCTTGAAGTGTACTCATTAGATCGGTAAATGTGTCGATAAGTACGAGCGTTATCGTCGATGACAATAACCGTTCAGTAATTATGCAAGCGTCGGCTGCAAGCGAGACGACCGCGGTTGGGTCTGCCCACTAGTGCTGCTCGCCTCGAGGTCGTTCACTGTCGATATCGATGTTTTGCAGCTTATTAAAATGAGATATTTCTTTTTTCGTGTGTTATCTGTTTCAGGCCGTGAGCGTTTTTAGGAAATTAATTCTTTTTCGCTCATTCATGATCATGATCTTTTATCCTTTTTCAAAATGTATATGACAGATGATATTCCTTGTCTGTTGTAACGCCAAACTGTTACATTGACATTGACTTTAGCTAAGATTGTTATTTCATCAATTTCGTTGATATGATAACATAATAAATAAAAAAATTAAAGTCCATGAACAAATGAAGTGTTACTAAATCTTCGGTATAGAGGCATTTCAGAAATACATTCTTCCGCGAGACTTTTTCCCCTTTTACACGTGAGAAAAATGTATGTTTATTTACTAAGACATTTTACATAGGAAGCCATGTTTTTTTTCCTTGCGCTGTGTTTCGCGAGTCACTTGTTAACAAAATGTAAAATGGATAAAATCTATTCTAATAGCAACTTGAGCAGAATGGGATTGAAACTTAAATCTAGGAACTTGGTTTAAGTTTCACTATCCCATTCTGCTCATCTGCTTCAAAGCACGATAAAGGTTTCGCTTTAAAATTTTCAAGTGCTGCTTTCTTTAACTGGAAAATTATTGTGTAAAGCATTGATTTAATGTTTTCATATGTCATAGGTATAAAGCGTTATGCGGTAAATTGTGTTTTGCTGCAGATATTTCGATTTTCACACATATTTCTTGGGAATGTTGGGTAATCTGGAGCTTAAGCAGTTGAAAGCAAGCCCATTACATTAATACACAAAAATTTTTTCTGATATTTATAGAATTTCATCAATAATTCATCGACGTTATAGCACATCACTCACCCCCAGCACGTTCATGTTTCATTGTCTGCAGTGGAAATTTCCACGCTAAAGCATGCAACCTTCATCTGCACTACTCTAACAGCTAAGTCTTGCGATCAATCCTTCTCACTTTCTCGAAATCAACGCAGACGCTCTGACCTGATCTTTCTGCACCACTCGCACCAATGCTCGTGTGTATAAACCTTTCTCTTTCTTAACGGGTAAGTTAACGTTCTATTTTACGAATAGCTCTCTGCTATGTATACTTCTCGGTCGTCGGCCAAATGATTTTTGTTAGCTGTCTTTCTCTAAAGCGTGAATGGAGTAAAGTTTGTTCTTCTGAGCTACAGCCTCAAATCCAACAAAATACTACTTCGCTACTACAACCACGTGCTCGGAGGTTAACGACTGATATAACAGATAACATTGACAACAAATAAACAATTACGGAGCTGCATAATTAATGCAGTTTTTTGTATAAAAGTTGCAATAAATCGATAAGTTGACGATTACCAATTGATACTGGTTCGATGCGGTTGTGTTCCTGATATGTCGAGATGCGATTTTCATGATGTTTGTTCTTGATAGGTACCTACTTGAGGCGAACTTTAGCCGTTGTCATCAGACCATAGATTGGCCTAAATTGCTCATGTGACGAGGTACTTGCGTTATAATGTGAATTATTAACAGAACCATGTTCTAGAACACTTCGACGTTTATTCCAGCTTCTGCGTTGCACTATAATAGCGTTAATAACTAAACGATGTTGTAATTGCGACTCTTGTGGTGCTGAATTGATGATAAGTAGAACCTTGGGTTTAAAAGCTGGAATTAGTTTAATGGAAAATCTCCACGAAAGGTAGTGTTCAAAGAAAGACGTCGATGTATGAGTGAGCGCAGGCATTCACGTAAAGATTTCAATAAATATTTTCAGAAGTGTTTATAAACACATGCGTCCTTTGCTCGGCACTCGGTGAGAAACGCAAGCGAGTTTAGAATCAAATACATTTTACGAGCGAAAAGGAAATAAAAATAAATATTTTCTAAACTTATTATAAAAATACTTTTTAACAGACAGTTTGTTTTGATATTTTTGAACTTTTGGATATCCACCTTGCTCTACCTACCCTGAATGTATGTTAAATTTTATTGCCTGGTTCTAACACTTTTTATAAGGTAGTTATAAAGGATTTAACTTTGCTTAAAAATTTCACGTTTATAGCAATATAATTTACTTTTATTCAAGTAAATGAATGCTGATATATTTTGAATTTTTCTATTTTGACCTTGCTCTACCTACCCTGAATTCATGTTAGTTTTATTGTTTGGTTTTAACATTCGTGTTTAGCACATTATTGTATGCAATTGAATTTTCGATAAAAGTCCAATTTTACAGCAAAACAAGTAAATAAATAAATGTAGATTTATGTATTTATTTTTATACATGGTCTTTAAGGCTGGCAGTAAGTGTCCAAGGGCTATTCCTCCAATTTGGCTGCATGGCAAGCCTATAAATAGAGTGAATCAATTTAAATACCTTGGTCATTATGTTACTGCTAGCCTTAAGGACGATGTGGATATGGAGAGGGAGCGTAGGGCACTGTCGGTTAGAGCGAATATGTTGTCTCGCAGGTTTTCCAGATGTTCGGTAGCGGTAAAAATTGCTTTGTTTAAAGCCTTCTGCACTTCGTTCTATTCGGGAAGTCTGTGGGTCAGCTATACGAAGAAATCGCACAGTGCCTTGCGCGTCCAGTATAATAACGCCTTCAGGGCATTGTTACGGCTCCCGCGCTTTTGCAGCGCCTCTGCTATGTTTGCCCACGCGGAGGTAGACAGCTTTAGCGCTATCCTGCGCAAGAAGGCGGGCTGAGCAGAGTGCGCGGGAGCAGTAACAGCGTCCTGAAGGAGATCGCCGAGAGTGGAGACTGTCCGCTGATCGGTCATTTAATTAAAGTAACGAAATCGCTATTAGAATTTAAGTACTAACAATAGTTTTAAGTATTTTACTAACACAAATGGATCTTTGTTGTCTGAAAATAAACAGTTTTATTTTATTTATAAAATAAAATGCAAAATTACTTTCATGCTGCACTGGGAGTAAAAGAAAAACATAGATTGTGCCAGCTGTCTATTTTTCCCAGGTACCTATACTGTAAAAGTCCGTAAGTGAGACGCGAAGGTTTTCCTGTATTGTGGGCGAAAGGATGACAACCCTCTTACATGTCGAACGTGGCACCAAGTGGTTTTAAAATCACTGATGCTCTGCCTACTTCGATAGAGATTATTAAAGAATCATTAAGAATCGATTTTTGTAATATGGGCAAAGTCTGAAATAAATGATTTATTATTGCTTGGGCGTATGCATGTGTGTGTGTGTACCTATGTATAAAATGCAAAATCTAGAATTGTTGATTCGACTTTTAAAATCAACTTTCTGTAATTTATCAATGCTAAAATTATCCCATTAATAGCAATCGTAACCCTTTCAACTAGTTGTTGACGAGCACACTGTGTGACATCTTATTTTAAAAATATCTTGACATTGTGTAACGTCACAGGCGACGTCGTGGCGCGGATTTAAATTTACATTTGCGCCGGGGCGTTCCGGAATTTAGCAAAATATATTTCCATGTTCCTGATTCGGTAGGTCAGAGCTGTTACAGATTTTGGAATTGATAACCGGGATTAAGAATATAAATTGCTTTAAATACCACATGTTACTGATAATTTGGAGAAACTTAAAAAGTTAGTTTTTGTATAAAAAAATGACATACCTAGACATTGTCTGAGTGGTGTTTTAATGATATTTGGTAAAGTAGTTATTGCTTACAACTCTTAAACGGCTGAACTGATTTTGATTAAATATAGCTAAGAACCATTACGTCAGCTATTAAACAAAAAAACTGCATCGAAACCGGTCCTTTCGTTTAGAAGCTATGATGCCACATACAGATAAAATGATACACATGTCAAACTTACACTCTTATTTTTTGTCGAAGGTTAAAAAAAGGATAAATTAAGAAATTATAATATCGAATCTAATGGGACTAGGTTAGTGAGTTTGCTAAGTACCCACATTGTGAGTAATACTGGAAAATCGCGATATAGTCACGTCATTAGATTAATATACATAATTACTCATATCCTTACTATTGGTCATAATGTCTTTGTTAAATTTCCCTGATATGTTTAAGTAGACAAATACTTATTTTGTCGCAATCATGAAGTAAATGTTATCTTTTTTATAGACAGATAACATTCAAGGGTTACTTTATCATTTGGTGAAGTACTTAGATATAATACTCAATTATATTTTGACAGATGACTTAGCATTCCGCCTACAATTTTAATTTCGAGAATTTTAATCGATAGATAACGCATTAGGACATTATCACATCACTTATTTATTTGACTGGAATTGTTAAAAGTAAAATAAATGATTTAAATTGTGTTGTAATACGTATAATAGAGAAGTATTTCTTTTTCTTTTTTACTACGTGATAGGCCGTTACACACACAAACGCCCGTACTAAGATTTTTCCTTGTGTCGTGGGTCCTTTCTAACAAACTCAAAGACAGACACTCACCCATTACCCGAAAACAAACATTTTGTTGTACAAATATTTGCTCCGACTGGGAATCGAACCGGACCCGTCGATGAAGAGGCAGCGCCACACGATAAATCCTGAAAGTATCAGAAGTTCTATCAATTAGTAATGCGTCGTAGGGGACAAACAAACAACAATTCGTCGCCACTTACATCGGGATAGTGGAAGCTTTAGAATAACTGACTAATAGGGACTGGTTTAAAAAAATATATATTCAGTATTACCTACTATGGACTGGCTGTCCTCTACAAATGACAGCACACACAGTTTATTGATTATAAAGAACAAAGATCTTAATCATAGATACTGATATGAAATTACTCCTCTAGCGCGTCAGAAAATACGGAGTTCGTTCGGATTTCGTGTGTTCATAGTAGACCCCTAGAGGCAAGGTCCTTATGAAGCTGGCAACGTTTCTCCGCTGTATAGCTAAGGAAATTCTGTGACATATAAATCTAAAATTAAAAAATTCGTATTACATTTTTTGCTTTTAACTTTTAAACGGCTGAACCGAGTTTAATCAAATAAGAACCATCTCGATCACATTAGCTTTCAAACATGAATCGAAACTAGTCCATTAGTTTAAGACTTAGGAGCTACGATGCCATAGACAAACACACAGATACACACGTCAAACTTATTATTTTTGTCGGGGGTTAAAAAAGCCTCCAGCTCTCGGGTTACACACAAACATAAGCTCACCTTTTTGTCCCATTGGGGTAGGCAGACACCACAGATTGCCACTTGCTACGTTCCAAACACACCTCTTTCGCTTCCTATAGGTACATTCGCTCTCGGGTTGGCTTAAATAAGCCCGTTTAGATTGCCCATCGTATGTCAATGGAAACAGTTTAATCTCGTGACGTGTTACGGTGTAGTGTAGAAAGCCAGCGCCCCGGCTTGGCACTCATCTTGTTTACCACAGCGCCCGTGAATTTCAGCAGTTCACTCACATTGGCCGTGGCACAATCTGCCAGGCCACAGCCAGCCTTATTAGGTAACAAGCAAGAAATTGCGAATGTTTTGGGTTGGTATTTTTGATTTTGACCACAAAGACAGCAAACTGTTCTGTAGGCCTTCCCATTTGTTGTTCTGTAGTTGTATTTCAGTTGCCGAAACGTTACAGCTTTTTGAAATGTAATTCTATCTTTCATTTTATCAATAAGACAAAAAGTGACAGTTTGATAAGTACTAAAAAGTAGGATACGATAAGAAGAAGTAGGATTAACTTTAATACAAGTTTCTACAACTGGATGATAAATTAGTGATTTATTCACATTAAATATGGTTAGCACATCAGGCTGTACAAATGTTGACCTCAGCTTTCATAGTGCAAATTTGTAGCTTGACATGCTGCTGTCTGTACAGCCAGCTACGTAATTAACTAACCCCTCTATGAAATAAAGATGAAGTTATTTCACGAAATGTTTTAGTTATTGCAATGACATTTTGTATATTAATATAGTTTTATCAACTAAACAATTACGTTTAATCACGATTTTAAAATTTTATGTTTTTCATAGACAACTTCATATTTATCCGGTAGGGGTGGTCAGGTATCTCTGCAGCTATCTGTACTTACTATCAGATGGTAATAACAATATGGTAAAATGTTTCACATATTAGTAGCAGGTATCATTATGAAATGCATTCCTATACATCTTATTAGTTTTATAAAGTCTTGTTAATTTTATTTATATCTCATGTGTAAGTATCTTCCATTTGTTTTTTTTTACCAGCCCATATTCGTCCCCACTGAGGGGCACGGACCTCCCTTCGAAACATGAAGGGAATTTTATGCCACGTTGTCGACCATGCTGGCCCAATGCGGGTTGGTGGACCGCTTGTCTTATTAATTCCTGTACAAAAACTAATTAACGGTTAGATACAGATTTATGTCTGTCACCGTAACATTGTCATACCCGTAATATTGTAATCTTACTACTTAGTTACGAAATATTACGTTTTTTATTGTGATAGTGAAACTAAATGTATGATATCAGTGCCTCTACTTTTTAAAATGTCGCATGATAAAAGTACAACAGCCATTCAGTTCTTCACTTTTTGGAATATATTTATTAGAATCATAATGTAGTCATCCGATCTAACTGATTACCATATTTTGTTTTTTATGGTAGGTACTTTATTCTAAAAATGGCAAAAGATTGAGCACTCACTGAGCGAATGATAACGTTTTATGCCATTGCCATACCCATGCCATGCCTCAGTGAGCTTGCCAAATAGCTCAGCCATTAATAATACCTTGTGTTTGACATCACAGTGTTAACTTGTAAGAAAATAGAAGAAGGAAGCGGTGACTAATATGTTTTATTCATATTTTCTTCTCGCAAGCACCAATGACCACTGACCTTTAGATAAAAAGAGCCAGAAATAAAATCTAGGTGAATGTTTAGGAAGGATTGTTTTGTTTCTCTGATTTGATTATTATTCACGTAAGCATATAATATTTTCGGTTAGTTGTAGATACTCCATTCTAATATTAAACGAGTAAAACAAAATAAGAACAATCTCTTTCAATATTCACATGACTCTACATTCTATAAATTAATGGCTGTATGTCGTACATTCCAGAAATTTCTGCAAAACAATACCTAACTAAAACTCAAAGAAATACTTTATTGTGGTCCTTATCAGCTTTCTAACAGCTATTATTTTGAGAAAATGCCACGAAGTCAATTAGTAGAGTCATACCCTTTTGTTAAAATTTTATACAACTAGCGCAACCTTGTGTCAAGTAGCGGTACTAACTACAACCGTGGCATGGCGACGCTTTGAAAAAAGCGACATCTACACTTCACGTCAAAAACTTCTTTGTAAGATATGAAACCACTGTTAGGTGCACGGTTTTCTATAGAACAGTTCTAATGATTTGTTAAAATACGGCAGAGGGCGTCCCTATAATAAAGTTAAATTCTATCATGCACTATAATAAAATGCGAAAGTTACTCCTTTACGCTAAAACTATTGGAATGATTTTTATGAAACTTTGCAGTGATAAAGTTAGCTTAGATATCAGAATAATACATAGGCTACATCTTTTCCCCAAATTCCCACGGGAACAAAGTCCCATAGCAATAAGTACTAGCTGTTTCCCGCGGCTTCGCTCGTGCAAAGAACTCTTTTTGTCACCCATTTCATTCTTGACCCCTCAGAGGATGATTTAAGCGGTCAGTGACGTTAAGCAACATACACAGAGGCAGGGAACCTGATGGGTGACCAAAAGTGCCAATTTATCACGAGCGTTTCCGTGCTTCGGAGGGCACGTTAATCTGTCGG
The DNA here is from genome assembly GCA_949987775.1 of Aproaerema taeniolella. Taxonomy (NCBI): domain Eukaryota; kingdom Metazoa; phylum Arthropoda; class Insecta; order Lepidoptera; family Gelechiidae; genus Aproaerema; species Aproaerema taeniolella. The sequence continues at coordinate 6,043,521 of OX465259.1, read as the reverse complement.
TCCCGGCTATTGTTGATTGACTACCAGACGTTAAAACCAAGTGAGAGGCCATTGTGCGGTTTGAAAACTCTGACACCAGGGTTAGTCAGTTCGCCACACACTTGACCATAACTACACGATAAGAAGAAGAAGGGAATGATTTTCGAAAAATCGCAAAACCAGTGTCCGTTTAATTGCTTTAAGGTAGGTATATCTTGACAAAGTTTCGAGTCAAAATGTCCAAAAAAAAATTTTTCCCCATACAAACTTTGAACCCCGATTTCACCCCTTAGGGGTTGAATTTCGAAAAATCCTTTCTCAGTGCTTGCCTACGTCATTAAAGACACCTTTTTGCCAAATTTCAGCTTTATAGGTCTAATGGTTTGGGCTGGGCGTTGATGAGTCAGTGAATCAGGACCTCCAATTTTATATCTTTTTCACCGTGTGGTGATCGGTTGAGAATAACACCACCCCATCTCTTCCCATGGTCGTACCTAAAGGCGACTAAGGAAATATAAATGAGACCTGCCTCCTAGTAATCCATCCCAGGCAACACTTCATTTTTTTCTGAATCTGAGGTGTCGTCCAATGGTCTCATGCGGTGTGGTAGGCTCTGTAAAGGGCCGTCTGGTTCGCGACCACCCTCCTACCGAAGTCCGACGCCAAACAGCTTGCTATGTTCCATCGGTGGGTGGGAGTACCAGTGCCTTTATAGGCATTTTCTGGGTTAACTCGCTCCATCGTCGACCTCATCTTTGACCTTATGGTCAAGATTGAGGTCAAGAGTTAACCCATCTTAAAAAAAAAAACATTTTATCGTGTAGGTGTAGTCAAGTATGTGGCGAAAGTTGGTAACCCTGGTGTCAGAGAATTTTATATAATAAACTAGCTTTCCGCCCGCGTCCTAATTTTTTTTAAAATAAAAAGTATCCTATAAACCTCACGGAGCTCGAGACCTTTCCAACGAATGCAAAACCGTGGAAATCGGTTCGTGCGTTCTGGAGTATAGCGTCAGGAAGGAAAACCCGACTTATTTTTATATAGTAGATAATAAATAAAAAAGATAAACCCACAAAGGAAATACTATTTTTTCCGTTTCTTTGTTCTGTCTGCATGACAATCAAGGAAATGTTTCCATAAAAAAATTGTATCTTTATAGGTTTGCCGAATAATTCTCACGAAGTTACCCCAAACCTAATTAGCATAATGAGTGACCAAATACTATTCTGTTATCCCTTACAGCTGTAATGTGTCCGTGCCCAGGATAGCAGTCGAGCCCGGGACGTCGCCCTGTTGATTTCCCCGGACGATGATCACGGCCATCAATCTAAGGACCGCACGCGCCCTGTCTACACCCATATCGCTTTACTTATTCAATTACATCTCCACAATCACTCAGTTGCAGAAAAGTAAGCTTCTTGACAGAATGAAAGTTGCAGCAGCAGGACATCTTTCGAACCGACGGAAAATAAAATAATTGTCTACGTTAAAAATATTTAAAATTCCAACAATGCCTATCAGTGGATAACCACTAACCAAAACATAGTTGAAGTGTTGTGTTTTTCGTTTATGTTAATTAAAAAAAAAAAGTACTGAATCAATTTTGGTATAAGTAATTTATATGGGACCATCTTCAGCAGGCCGAGTACGATAGTGACAGCGCCGCGACGACACCGCGGTCCTATGTCAACATTGAAAACGCCATAGGGTGAGCAAGCCTTTGCGCGGGACCCTCACGCAATCAAAGTGAAGTTTCAGCGTAAGCCGAGCGCGAGTTTGTCGTTATCGTGCTAGAGCTGCTGGAGTATAATCTTTTGAAAAAAACAAGAATTTTGAAAATCAGCTGACAACTAGTAATCATAATTAAAAAAACGCAGTCGAGTTAAGAACCTCCTCCTTTTGAAGTCGGTTAAAAAAAGGCTGTGTCGAGGCCAAGGCCATGAGTTTTCGTGAATACACGCGACGCGTCACAGTCATCAAATTTTTTTAAAATTCTTCAGCTATCGATTGGTGTAAGTAAATTAATTTTCGCTGTAGCTGGTAGATACATATATAACTGCAGGCCGAGTACAAAAAAGTCGTAGATATTTCACGTCCATATAAAAATCTATGAACTTAATGATTCAGGCTATCATGACCATGAATCAATGATCTTGCCACAAATCTATCTCGTATTATCTACACTAATAAATACTATAAAGAGGAAAGATTTGTATTTTTGTATGTAACTAAGAAACACTAGAAAGGATTTTCCGAAATTCAACCCCTAAGTTTTAAGGGAAATAGGGTTTCAAAGTTTGTATGGAGAAAACCATTTTTTTGGACATTTTGACTCAAAACTTCGTCAAGATATACCTTGAAGCAAATAAACAGATACTTATTTCGCGATTTCTATAAAATCGTCCCCTAATAATAAAATGGGTGACTAAAAGAGTTCTTTGCGCGAGCGAAGCCGCGGGAAAAAGCTATTAACTCACATAAGTATTGTGTAATTTGTCTATGTATTATGTATCGGGTACTATTACGTCGTGTAGGTCACGAATAACACCACCCTGCCATCAAAGACGACTACGGGAACACCAGAGGCGCCTTTACTAAAAAACTTAGTCATTTTGGGAAAGACTTTTGCAGTACGCTGTGGAATGGTTTGGCTAACATTAAATTTAATATTTAAACTTGTTTAAAACTTAAAGCTTATATGATACTTTTTTCACTTAAATAAATCTCCTAACATAAAAAAGAAATGGTGTTTGTTATTCTCGCTAAAACTTAAAAACGGCTCAACTGATTTGGATGATTCTTTTTTTATTGTATTCCTAATTGTCACGACCAATTTTATATACTAAAAAACACCTGGAAAATTCCCACGGGAACGAAGTCGCGGTCAGACAGCTAGTAAGGAATAAATGAAATGCGAGTAACATTTCCACTGCATCTAATTTTCTCCCGATCCGCCACGTGGCCCTTATTGTGTCCTTCGCCGGGAAATTCACTTACGAATCTATTACACCCCCGGGTAACGCCTGATGCGATTACTAGTTCATCACTACTGGTGTTAATTCGATGGCAGTTTTCTGGTGATTACTATTTTACGGTTTTTGGTTTTTTGCATTAGGGAGTGTGATTCATAGAGATGCCTTGGGTTGGTAACGGATTAGGTTATGTAGGAATGCTGTATTCCAAAAAGTTTCGTTTTGATTTTAATGAAGCTATATTCTCTAATAAAATAATTATAACATTATATAAATATGAGAATTTGATGAAAGTCTGCTTAAACCGTTAGCCGAGGGAAATTAAGGGACATATAGGGTTGACCTTAAATTAGTGAGTGTTCTTCCGATTAAACTTATAAACTTTCACCCGAAATTAATGAATGAATGAATCGAGATAAAATTGTAGAGAAGCCTGACTCCCTTAATCGACTTAATTTTCGTTGTCTTCTTATAGCTATTTAAAAAAACTTTTCTACTAAATATGTTTCATAAAATTTTGTACGAACAAACACACGAACTCTACCCCCTTTAAAACATACAAAACCATGGACGAAGTTAAATTGAGGAATTCCAATTGACAACCACACCACTATAAAATGTAGAGTCACCAGTCAAATGCGTTGAGATTTTTTAATAATTCAGTAGTTACGAGTGTAAAGAAGGCATCCGCATATTATTGGCTCATTACTAATGTATAGAATGTTCGGAAATGGTGTCGGACAGATGTAAAGGGGGATGTTTTCCCGAGGGATGGGCCATTCCCGCACAAGACGACTGCGCGCACCTGTGGTCTTGTTTATAGGATCGGTTCGGAGACAAAGCTTGAAGTAGTAAAAGGTCTTTTTCTTTTATGGAAAATGCTGTTGGATATTTTGAATATAATTGGATTTTTTTGTGTTATTCAGGACTTTATTCATTAAAAAAAAATCTTAAATTACAATGCAATCACATAAAAACTGAAGTTTCAGTCTGTTAAACCGCCTACTGTCGATCCTCGCGCAAAGGACCCCATAACACTGGCAGCATTGCCACGCTGGATCGCTATGGTCAGCCTTTGCACCAAGAACGACTGAGTGCGATAGTCCCCGTGCTCTCCCTTAACCTTTTCACCGCCAAAGTCTGATATATCAGACGTTTAAGTTTCGTGCCCTCGCCGCCAAAGTCTGATATATCAGACAATTTTTTTTAAAACTTTAATATCGTTCACCAAGCGTTCGCCATACGCCACGACATTTTTTTTTAATTTTTTGATGTCGTGGCGTGTGGTGGGCGTTTTTGACGAAAACTCTTGGCGCTAAAAGGGTTAAATTATCGGAATTGGAATAATGTGGACTCTGAAACATCCTTTATATTGTCTCCATCTATATCTTCTATACAATACGTAATGCATTCTTACAGGCAATGTCATTTTAAACTGTCTACTTTTCTGTCAATAAACAACGGACACACAATATAAATGTGGACTTAGAAAAACCCTTTATAATATTATGTCTCCATCCATATCTTCTATACAATACGTAGTGCATTCTTAAAGGCAACCGCTTTTGAAACTGTCTACTATTCTATCAATATTTAACCAACTGCTTGTGATAATCATTTTCCAAGATAATCAGGACTTAAGTAACAAAATACTAATCTAAAAAAAATATTATCAGACACCTGCGTTAATTTCTGATAACGTGTATTGATTTGTTATTTGTGCGAGTATTTTCAGTCATTTCAAAAACGGTGTTGGACAGAACGACTGAGCGGTCGGTTCACATATAGTTTCAAAATGTGTAGATAACAGTGACCAAAATGAAGGTTTACGCTATTTGTGTTATTCTTTTGGTGTTATGGTGTGACGTGCAGTCAAGATGTGTGATGCGCGGTGTGTGCACGTACATCAGCGGGTTTCCAAAAAACTGCCCATTTGATGATGAACCGGTCCCTATTCTCAGTGGGTTATCGCCTGAACTACGAGAAGAAGTCATCAATAACCTACTTAACCGATGTCCAAATCAAATACTCGATGAAAATGGCAACCAAAAGCCAGATGACGAAATATTGACCTGCTGCGATCATGCACAACTCGCGGGAATGGCAGAGAGTCTCCTATTAGCCGACGGTGTTCTAGGGCGATGTCCGACGTGTGCCCGAAACTTCGCCAGACAAATCTGTGAGATGAACTGCTCACCGGAACAAGCGAGATTCGTGAATGTCTACACCGAGACGTCTGATAATATCGAATATGTAAACGAGATTGACTACAGAATGTATGAGGAGTTCATGGAGGGAGCCCACGCATCCTGTTCAGGTGTGGTGGTTCCTCAAACGGGAATGCCAGCGATCAACCTGATGTGTGGCGACGCGCCGGTCTGTGATGCCCAAGCATGGTTCTCATTTTCTGGTGACGTCTCATCGAATCCCCTGGCTCCTGTGCAGGTGAACTTCTTAAAATGGCCAACAATGGAGGACTCTATGCACGTGCATGCTCCACCCTGCAACGAGACTAACTACGATGACCTCCCTTGCAGCTGTATAGATTGTGTATCCACTTGTCCTGTTGGAATGGAGCCTGTTGTTCCAGAAGTTTGCACTGTTTTGTCCATTAACTGTTACGCGTTTTCTGTATCAGTAGTGGTGTTTGTCTTAAGTATTGTTTTTATTGCGTTTCTTTCCAGACGAGACTACAATAAAACAAAGAAAAGACCAAAACCATTAGATTCTAAGAAATCATCTGCTAAAAACAAAACCACAAGGTTTTTCGAAAACGTTTTTGAGAGAATGGGATCATTTGCTGCTAACAATTCTGTTTTAATGATTACTATAACCTCATGGATAGGATTTGCTATGTTTTTAGGCATAACTAGATTAAATATAACTTCTAATCCCATTGAGCTGTGGTCTGCCCCAGACTCTCGGAGTCGTCAAGAATTAGATTATTTTAACACGAGATTCGGACCTTTTTATAGACCGGCTCAAGTGTACTTACAATTTACGGGTCTGACAAGTTTCACAGTGAACAATCAAACTTTCGGTCCAGCATTTAGATTAGAGGCTCTCGAGGAAATGATAAAATTAGAAGATGCTATTATCAATATCGGTAGAGAAGACGGAAGTATTGTTTTGGAAGAAGTTTGTTTTGCTCCTTTACGTCCCCCGGGTGGAGAGCAGCAGCTCGATCAGTGTGTTACTATGTCTGCTTCTACCTACTTTGGAGAAGAGAGGAATGACATTAACAACAATACATATCTCACTCAAATTCAAAATTGTTTAAACAACTACCTTTCTTTCGGTTGTCAGGCTCCATGGGGAGGCGGCGCTGAGCCGGAAATAGTTTTAGGTGGCTTTCGAGACAATGACTTTTTTACTGCTGACACTCTCCTTTTAAACTTTCCTTTAAATAATTTCCTCCTTGAAAATGACTTGAAACCCGTTTTGGAATGGGAAGCAAATTTTTTAAATCTTATGCATGACTACGAAGCTAATTGGAAAGCAGATTTCGTGAAAGTATCATTTGCTGCAGAACGGTCCATAGAAGACGAAATTGACCGAGTTTCTAGCCTAGAAGCTATACCTGTTGTTATAAGTTATATTCTTATGTTCCTTTATGTCGTGATTGCTCTTGGTAATGTGCGATCTTGTAAAACTTGGTTTATTGACAGTAAGGTAATGGTGGCTATAGGTAGTATCTTAATGGTCCTGCTATCTATTTTTTGCGCCATGGGCGTTATGGGTTATGGAGGTATCGTTGTAACATTGTTAGCCATAAATGTTGTGCCCTATTTTATTCTATCTGTCGGTATAGACAATGTTTTCTTAATGGTAAACACACTTCATGATTTGCAGTACAAGTTAAAAGAATACGATGATTATAATGAGAATTTCAGCTTCGATCAAAAAAGATCGTACATTTTTGGAAAGATGATGGCTAAAGTTGGCCCTTCAATGTTTGTTTCGTCTATAACCCAAGTAACCTGCTTCGGTATAGGTGCTTTAGCAAATTTTCCGGCTGTACGAACCTTTGCTATATTTATATCCATATCACTTGGTTTTCTTTTCGTATTTCAAATAACCACGATTGTGGCCATTTTGTCGATTGACTATAAAAGACAAATGAAGAAACGATTTGATGTTTTCTGCTGTATACAAAAGAAAGTTCTGGATGACAGCGACCCCTTGAACTCCGAGGAACCTTATGTGAGCGTCATAACGAGGTTGATGGAACCATATTCAAAATTACTTTTGAAGTGGTGGGTGAAACTGCTGGTCGTTATTGTGTTTGTAACAATGCTATGTGCCAGTGTAATGATGATCCCAAAACTCGAAATAGGTTTAGATCAAGAGATGGCGCTGCCATCAGATTCATATGTCTACAGATATTTGGTTTCTGTTGCTGAACTCTTGCGTCTAGGTCCGCCAGTCTATTTCGTATTAAAACCAGGACTTAATTTCACCGATCCGAACCATCAAAATGTTATTTGTGGTGGCCAACTATGTTATGAAGATTCTCTTACTACTCAAATATTCTTAGCTTCTCAGCATTCTGATATTACATACATCTCTAGAAGTTCTAATTCTTGGTTAGATGACTTTTTCGATTGGTCGAGTTTGCGCGGAGCCTGTTGCAAGTACAATACAACCGATGGTACTTTTTGTAGAAGTGTAGATAACTCACCTCAGTGTGCGTATTGCGATATTCCTAGAAATGAATGGCAGAATGGACTGAGGCCAGCAGGGGAAGCCTTTGAGAGGTACATTCCATTCTTCTTACTAGACGATCCGACAGAAATTTGTAACAAAGGTGGTTTGGCTAGTTACTTTAGTAACGTCAACTATGTTTTGGATTCAGAAGGGCGCGCAACTGTTTATGACACCAATTTCATGACTTACCATTCACTAGTTAGTACTTCAAAAGATTTCATCACTGCAGTCAAATACGGATACGAAGTAAGCGAGAACATCACAGTAGCAATCAAAAGACACACAGGTTTAGACGTAGAAGTGTTCCCTTATGCCGTCTTCTATGTGTTTTTCGAGCAATATTTGACCATGTGGTCTGATACTTTTACCTCTTTGTGTTATTGTTTAGTTGGTGCTTTGATAATTAATCTCTGCGCGTCTGGTTTCAACTTCTTAACAACATCAGCAGTGATGTGCACTGCAGTAATGGTGGTGTTAAATATGATGGGGGTCATGTACATTTGGAATATTCCTCTTAATGCAGTTTCATGTGTTAATTTGATTGTTTCTATTGGCATTGCAGTTGAGTTCTGTAGTCATATTGCGTACGCTTTTAGTACTAGCTCTTGTTCTAAGGACGATAGAATTACTGATGCCTTAAAATCAGTTGGAACAACGATTATTACTGGAATTACTTTCACTAACATCCCTATTGTTGTTCTCGCCTTCTCATTCACACAAATTATAGAAGTGTTCTTCTTTAGAATGTTCTTCAGCTTAGTTATTTTAGGGTTCTTACACGGCATGATTTTCTTCCCCGTATTTCTTAGTTATTTAAGCAACTTTAAATGTTTTTGTAAATCAAAAGTTAACGTGAACTGATATCTCAATAAATTGTTTTGATTAAATAATGATTATTATTAGAGTAAGTATTGTAAATAGTTATATTTGAATAAGATGATGCCTCAATGATTTATACTTTTATTTTTTCTTTCACTAAACATACACATTTTAGTCATTTCATTATGTTTAGCAACCTATTTGTCTAACTATACTAAAATAGTAAAGGAAGACATGAAACTGAGAGCACGATTTCTGAGATGAACCCAAAATTAAGTTTCTAACTGCGCTGTTTTACACTGTAAATATTAAGTTGAATTACTATAACTTACATTTAAGGTCGTGCGATTTACCTTGTTGATATTTTTTTGGGGAAGTGATTAGGTTTTTTGACTATGAGATGACCTTTAATTAGTAAGCGAAACTTTATCAAATGATTCTTTCCATAAAACCGAACTTTTTTTAAGGGAAACCCATAATGAATTTATCAAAAAAGAAAATGTCGATTGAATACAAAATATTGAATATAAAGGCAATGTAAGCTGATTGCACAAGTTGTAAGGAGAAGCGAATTTTTTTTTCATGTGTCGACTATGTTCCGTAAAAAGAAGTTCAGTGCAGTGGGCTGATTCACATCCTTAATTTTCGCTAACTAATTTAAAGTGTGATAGCCCAGTTGGTAATGAGCCAGACTTGTAATCCGAAGGTCACGGGTTCAAATCCTGGTGCGGGCCTGTACCACTAAAAATTCTTCATCTTATCGGATTTATGTACGGATTTCTAATTTCTTATTATCACTTGCTCAACGGTGAAGGAAAACATCGTGACCCGCCCGTCTAAGAAAATTAAATTTCGAAAGACGAGCGGCTGCGGTCAACCAACCCGCATTGTGCCAGCGTGGTGGACTATGGCCTAAATTCCCTTCGTGTTTCGAAGAGAGGCCTGTGCCCCTCGGTGGGACATATATAGGGCTGGTAAAAAAAAAGTCACCCGATATAATATACATTAAAATTTAACTTAATTCATATAGTTGACTTAATTATTATGACTAGAACATCGATTAAGTAATTGAACAATAAATTAATGAATAACTGTTTAAATTATTCTCATTTCCTATTTATACCCATCTAATAACCGAGGGTAAGATAATAATTACTTAAACTTACAAAAAAAATCACAGATAACCCTATCACCAACAAAATTCACGCTTCTAAAACGTGATTCAAATAAGCTATGTAACATATTGCCAACCGCAGAATCTCAATTTTCGATAGCTTCTTATCGGGTGGTAAGGTTGGTAGTAGTCTTCTCAAGGCGGCGAATGCAGCGTTGAAGGCTTCGACCCTGATGCGTTCCCTGGTCGCGTGGGCTGTTCGGTATTTGAGTGTGGCCCGGCGACGGCGCCTGCGTTCCTCCCTGGATAGCCCAGCGCAGGGAGACCCTGCCCCGCTGGATAGATAGGCCTCTTCTGATAGAGCACAGGGCTCCAACAATCGATCTCTGCAAAGGAATGAGTAAGGTTAGGCTAGGCGAGGCAATGTTAATTAAGAAAACCGACCGGTTTGGTCGAGTGGTAGTGGCTGTGCCTCTTGATCGACGGGTCCCGGGTTCGAATCCCAGTCAGGGCAAATATTTATGTAAAAAGCAGATGTTTGTTCTTGGGTCATGGGTAATTGGTGTGTCTTTATATGTGTTCCGAGGGACTCACGACACAAGGGAAAACCGTGTGGGCCTTTGAGTGTATGGCGTTAAAATAAAATAAATGAAAACGGGACTGAATTATTTGTTCCACCATCTGTAAAGCTTTCTCTTGGGCAGGAATTTGGCTGACGTGTTGCTGAATTAGTTAGATAAAATTAAGACTATGTGTCATGGAGTTTTCTTCTCTATGACATATCTTAATCAGGCGCAGATTAACCCCTTAAAAAAGGTTATGGTCACAGCCACTCGAAAATTAGCCAGTCGGAGTATAAACTCGCTCAATGGTCTTTAGGGCTTTTTTATTGAGGCATTGGATAAATATCATCAACCTATCGATCTCAATAGACCGTGGAAGTGTGACAAGTCTATTAGGATTGTGAGCATGTCAGTAGACCCTCGCCTTGCTGTCAATACCTGCCACAAGACTCTTCATTACGGTCCTAAGGATCATAACATGGAATTTACAGTCATATGATGCGTTGGACGAATTGAGTCAATATAATATTCAAAGCCGTAAAGATAAAATGAAGGCCGACATAAAACGGGCAACACGCCTCTATCTACTTGTCGATCTACCTTCATGATTCAATTAATGTCGTCATTAGATTAATCTAGAAAATATACCGTTTTAAACTCTATTTATTCACCTATCTACGGTAAAATTTTAATTGTTCGTGTAACTATGAGCTAGAGAATGTGATAGGCTACTTTTTTATTTTTATTAAAAATGGGTTCGCTCTTGACTACAATCTAGCTTAGGGCAAAGATGTGGTCGATGATGAAGCGAGCTCAACCAAAAAAAGCCTATTCACTCGTACTTTAAAGATATTTTTATGGAAAAAGGAGAAAGTTATAAGGTACTTGAAAAGGTACTTCTTAAATAGTAAATTGGTCGGACCATGCAGTTGAAGCAACAAAAAACTAGCTGTAATTCAACTATGCACTTGGCAGTTTAAAAAAACTAACTCGATATCTTTTCACATTTATAGAAAAATAAATTTAATAGTCAATGAGTGTATTCTAGATAATTTAAATCAGTAATTAGCTAATTATCGCTGATATCGGCTTCACTATCTACTTTTATCGGACAACTCAGCGTCCTTTTATACTTTGGTTCAAGGCGAAACGTATACTTTGTGATTTGGGTGATAATTTAGGTATTTCACCACCAAATTTATTTAAGGAACTCCTGAATTGGTTTTAACAATTTTTTCCCAAAAACTGGAGAAAAAGAAACAAAAAGTACATTTACAACTTGGCGACCTCCCATTTCATTGCCACTCTTATATGTAGAGGTATATTTAAGCTATGGATGATTGACTGCAACAAAAAACATCTCACCATCTCTCACTGAACCTACCTTGCAGCGACCTATGTAGAAGGTAAGTAGAATGTAGGTACCTTTTTCTAGGCGCTAGATTTTCCCTGCCCGTGATGGGCAGCAGCGCCTCCCTCGTCTCTGCCAGCATGCAGGGCAGACCTCCCTCCTCCATGCTGCTCGAGCTCTCTAGCCAGCTCTTCATGCTGCCTCTAAAGTAGATAAACAGACTAATAGTGACCAAATATACTGTGTTTAAATTTGCTTGCAAAATTTTCTGGCCCAGTTACGGGAAATACTTAAATCACTAACCATTAACCAGATACTTGTTAAATATAACAGTCAAAAAAGCATGGCTTACGAAATCTAGTTTCCTTAGAAGCGACCTCTCTCTCTCCTTACTAGCGAAAATTGAGAAATGGGATGGTTCCATCCTTAGAGAAGGATAATACGCTTTGTACTCGTAGCTCGTAACTTTCATCACTAAATAAAGAGAAGATGATTGTTTATTGTTTTCGAGAGCGGTCAAATTTCACGGTAGTTCTCGTAAACGGCACACTTCTCCAGAACTCTCTAGTAACATAGAGAGAAATAAGACAAAAAGACAGTATTTTCTCGTTAAATTAACACCTTTCCACTCTAACGTGGCCAATAATAATCTTTGCACGCCTCGAGTCTGTTTTGATTCCTCTTAAATCGAATTTATCTGCCGAAGGGGTGGCAAGTTCAATAAATAATACATCGAATGTTCACGCACTCGCACCTACAAAGTGGCTTCCTTTGGGAATAATAAATCCGTATTTACCCTTTTTATTTGGCGGCTGTAACCCTTGCCTTAATCTAATCAGCGCTGGTTAGCGAATGTATTTCTTTATTACTCACTTGAAGAACTGCTAAGAATATAAGAATCAAAAACAGACCTGTGGCAGGCAATTAAAATTAGTCTAATTAAAATATTGTTTATTAAAAAAAACGGTAGGGACGTATTATGGGCTGTTAAAAAAATATATTTAATTTTATAGAGGGTGGACGCTTTTTGGTGGAGGAATGACGAATTAAAAAAATATTCTACGTAAAGGATGCACATCATTTACGAGAGTCTAGTGTCCATGCTAGAATAAAACCCTGTATTATGGCTCACCAAGCCCCCACCCTTTATTTGATTACAATCTTAAAACTATTCAAGCATGGTATTAAGTTTACAAAGAAAGAGATTAATGTTGTGGTTACAAAAACAGTAATAAAAACAAAGGTTTAAGTAGATGTTTTTCAGATTTGTGCCTCTGCGTGATTGGTTTGGTGCAATACAAATAAACCTCTTAAAATCACAATATGCTAAATGTACTGGACAAATCGCAAAAGATAAGAAGTTAAAAAAGCTTGACTCTCTAGGAATTGTTTAGCTACTTACATTACCTAGGCAAGTTTAATAAACAATTTTATAAATTGCCTGAAACGGCCACAAATGCAATGCCTAGGGATTCTATAAAATCACTAGATTTCAAATATTGTCGGTAATATAAACATAAAATACTCACTTAGTGATCGCCTTTATTGAAGAAACAAAAGTCAGATTTAAAACTCCAATTTTGCACATCCGATCATTTTGAACAACCACGTACTATCCGTAACTGCACTGTTCCTCTTTCCACCCTCAACTGAGAGGGATGACAGCATCCCTCCCTTTATAACCTGCTAAGGGATGAACCAGCAACCCTCTTGTTGCGGTGGTGTGGGCGTCTCCTATGATCTCTGAACCATAGGGTGGATTTTAATGTCAATACTTGTGAATTTTTCTGTGAAAATGTACGTAGGAAAAATTTTCATTATTATGACAGTAACATAAAATAAAAATGCAAAACTGGGGTGTTTTTGTATACTCCTTTACTTTTCCCCAATTAATTTTAAAAAAGGACCAAAAGTTTTCGGATAAAAAAGTATTTTTTGCAAGTTTTTTCGAACACAATATGTGCTTATTGATGTATAAAACTCTAAAATTAAAAATTTGTATCACTCCCGATATTTCATTGCTTATAACTTTTAAATGGCTAAACTAATTTTGACCAAATATCAGTTTTGAGCTTTCAAACACAAAAAAACCGCAACGAAATCGGACACACACGTCAAACTCATAACACCCCTCTTTTGTTGTCAGAGGTTCAAAAGGGGGTTTGTCGCATATTCATCTATGTAGAGTAATGGATGCAATGTTATCAGGTCATTGAATGCTGATCTCGTAGACCTCGAAAGAGATGCCATGGTACTTGCAAAATGACTGCACAGCACTTCAAAAATAAGTAGGAAAGATCAAAATAACAAGATCAAAAATAAGTAGGAAAGGGGCAGGGAAGGCCGTCGAGCTATTCAATAATATAATGGATGTCTAATTAATAAATACAAGGCTTTTTATAGGGACTTATTCTGCATACATTTTTACATTGATTTGCATTGAACCGCTTTACAAAATTATTATTGCATTTATTATGAATGGTTTTCTATGGAAAGAAGATGGTAAGCCAGTTTTTTCAACCGCATTGTTGGTTTGTAACCGTAGGACAGTAACTGTTGCTGTTAAGGAATAGATTTATTGTGATTTTTACACAAAAAATTTTTTTTTATGTATTTTGAAATACCACGAGCAGAGGTGAAACGTAACAATTGTATGTATTCTGAAATAAAAAAGTGCCTATTTATTTAATAAAGTTATCTGCGTAATGTTTGAATTTTAAATGAGATCATAAAATAAAAGTTTATTCTTGAAAGAAAACTAGTATTTTCGTTTAAATATTCTTAAATCGGACTTAAATAAAAATATTTGTGGATAAATAGAAAGTATAAGAGATAAAATAATAATTTATCAAGAGCTTTGTTTCTTATGAGCCTAATTTATTTAGGTAAGTAATGGTTTTTTTTATATTTCGAACGGCACGGCACCGCACGGCAAAATTTGTATTACCCGCCTTGCCCACTATACTCCCAGCTTATCACTAGTATCACTATATGTACATAGGATAAGCAATGGTAATAAAATGTTGCCGTACCGTTTTCCTATTATAAAAAGGCCCTTTGGTCAAGCTTTCTTTGTAAGTTTTTCTTGGACTGTTTTTGCGTAGAAGAGACATGAGAAATTTTTTCATGCTTATTACAGAACGCAACTCTGATTTTGATCTATGCTTAAGTAGCAGTCGTCTTTGCCATTTTGGTAGTGAGAAAAAGACACAATCAATACTTAAGTATAGGTCAAGACTTGAGTCTCCTTCCGTAATAGTCTAAATTCATCAATTTGGCCGGTTCTTCTTAAAATCCTTCGCTTTCCTGTGTACACGCACCTTTACAAACAGCATCTGGACCACATCTGGCCCCGCCTCTCCTCTCGATGGGCCAATCCCGTGCGGCCCCGCCTATCGATCCCGAATACCCCGGGATTCGGGACGCAGGTGTCCCGGTAATTGGTAGACGGGATGAAGGGCTACCCCGGATATTGCTTGCCGATTTTTTAAAATCTGAAGATGTAGATTTTTTATGGAAGGGTTTTTTACATGACCCGTAATAGTAAAAATTGTGGCTATTATAAAATGAAGTTCGTGAATAATGCAGAAGTAAGTACCTAAGATCACAGGACGCTAATAAGATGTCAAATGAAATTGATACTTTTATAACATTTATTCTCGCAGACGAAGCTACCAGAAAATAACACATATCTCATGTGTTACTTTACTCGAAATCTCGAATCTTCTCGTCTTCTTAGCGCTTAGTCCCGTTTCATATTCGAGATACGCTTGAACATAATTCAGGATTATGTTCGTGTTTGTCTCGTCCTCGATGATGAAGATAACTCATGTAGTCTCGGCAATGCACTCTCTGGCGTCACATAAAAACCGAATGAGACAACAACTTATCACATAATTACAGTCGAACTTCACAAACCCTGAGGTAAGTTCGTTTGACTATTAATTTTGCAGGTCAAGTCGGTACAGTGGAGCTATTGCCATCCAAGCTCCATGACCCTGTTATCAGGGGAATCTAACCGGATTAGATCATGGTTACACATCCTTCCACAAAAATCAATCGCCTCACAATGTTTTCTCTCACTGTCAGTGTCTAATACGTACATAACCTAGAAAACAAGTCATAGGTAAGGACAGCCGCAACTCAGGTTACCACGCGCGTGCACTCGGTGCTGTTGTGATAAGAGCGGTTTTGCAGTGGAAATGGAGTAGCCTGATGTGCTGGCCTCTGTACATGGCAGCACGAGGAATCGAACTCGGTACCACTCGCGATTCATAATATGCATGATAAGGTAAAAGTGTGTTCGTTTGTCACCCTGCTGACCATGCCTATAGGTATACCTATGTAGTTGGACAAACTAAGGTCCGCATTACAGAACAGAACTCGAGACAATCAATACTTTAGTATATTTTATTTTATTTTTTTATCTTCAGAAAACCAACAACTTATAAAAATAAGTAATAAGTTATTAATGTAACTTAAATGTACGCCAATTACAGGTTTTCATAATGTGATTTGATACAGTAAAAGATAACAGAGGCTTGGTTGCCGTAAGCGAACAGAAAAAAAAATGCAAATAGATTAGATGTTGACTAAGTACAGAAGCGTTAAACAAATAATCGAAGGAGAAAGCTAGAGCACAGATTACTCGTTATTATTATTGGTGCTTATGTGGTATGTCTGTCAAGGTATGTTATGTGGTATGTGTGTGTGTGTGTGTGTGTGTGTGTGTGTGTGTGTGTGTGTGTGTGTGTGTGTGATAGATCAAGACTTGAGTCTCCTTCTGTAAACGGGCCTGAGAGTTACAAAGCCGGGTGATTTTCTTGGTCTACGAAGTTACAGGTGGGAAGCTACATACAAAGTTTCTTAGTAAAATCAGCCTGCGTCTCATCTAATTTTCTAATCATGTAGAAACATTTTTAGTCACAAAACATTCGTGATTTTTTTCAACTACTGAATCGACCTTGAATTTAAATGTCGTTCTATCTTTAAGTTCAAGACAGCCTGATGCCAGCACATTACATTGCAAGATAATTTATGCAAAGATCCATGTACCGGCCTGCGACATCTTCTGCTAATGCGATTCGCAATTCGATATTAATGTCGTAATAAACAGAAATATACAAGTATATATGTATCTATGTAATGTTATTAAGGTATATAAACCTTGAAGGTCATGGTAAACGTTAATTTTCTTCGCTGCGACATTCCAAACACGCAAATAACTGTTTTGTTTCCTACTGTTTTTGCCATTTGCCTTTTTTTGCGCCGCCGGCTGCTATATTATTTACTAGTATTTGATCGGGACTTCGTTCACGTCTTCTTCTTCTTATAGTGTAGGTTATAGTCAAGTGTGTGGCGAACTTGGCTAACCCTGGTGTCTGAGTTTCTAACCGCACAATGGCCTCTGACTTGGTTTAAACGACTGTAGTCAATCGACAACAGCCGGGACCGACAGCTTAACGTGCCCTCCTAAGCACGGAAACGCTCGTGATAAATTGCCACTTTGGTCACCCATCAGGTTTCCTTCCACAAAAATGCAAATCTTTCCACCTCTTTATAATAAAATTAGTGTAAAAGTAGATGCCTACACAATGTAGTTTTCAGGTCAGAAGAGCGTCGAGCGGCATGAAAATGTCGATGATTTTCAAAGGCTTTTAAATTGAGGGCAACGAACTTTCAGTTCGCGACCGCGCCGTCTACGAATATATAAACTTTTGGAAATTTTATAAGCGCCTTTCTAGTTGCCATGGCAACCACACAGTTGGGCCAATAGCTTTTCCCCGCTTTCCCATTTTCATAAGCCTGTAATGACGCCGATCATCTAAAATGTAGTTTTCTAGGTTTTCTATGGTTTCCTTTGACAATTTACATGACAGTTTTCAAACAGTTTTTAAAACGCACACGAATTTTGCGATACTTTTTTCATTATTTTTAATTTTCTAGTAGTTTACGAAGAGAGTGTTTTGCAGAAATGGCTTACAATTTCGATAGCGGTCAGGTATGTACTTCTTTTACTGTATTAATTATAAATTATTTAATTAAATAACAGGCAATTCAATATTTTGTATGCTCAGTTTGTATGTTCGAAACTGGTCAGGGTCAGTCCTTTGAATTTACAGTTGTTTAGCTAAAAGCCGGCGGTGTAATGGTCCATAACGTAATGGTACAACCTGAAATTATTTAACCTAATTTAATTTTCATTACTATCTATCTTACCATCAATTTGGAGTGTTTGTTTATCTTATTACACGTCGTACAAAGGCATAGTGTATACCTTTCTGAAATACACTAATTAAAGAACAAAATATAAATTCTATCGGCACAGCTACCACCCACTCCTAGTTCTCGCCAAATCCCTCAAGGCATAGTAGTTAGAAAAACTTGACGTATCTCTTTTTTTTAAGTACAGACGGCCACACACCAAGTTATCCAGGCACGCACTCTGTGCTATTGCGCTTAGAATGGTTTTTTTCTATTAATTGGGGTAACCTGATGTGCTGGCCTCTGTACAAAGGTGCGGACGGAAAATTAATTTAACTATACCAAGCCGTGGTTTTGTTTATTTTATTTTATTTAAGCACAGGGTCGTCGTTAACTTTTCAATTATAAGAGGGAAGCTAAATAGAAAGCTAGAGAGGATTAACATGCTGAACACAGTAGGTGGGAATCGCATAGTGATTTCCCAAAGAAAGAGTTGATACGGATTAAAAAAAAAATCTTACTAAAAGACACTACTTCAATCCTACTTTATAGCTCTCTTATGATTCTATACCTGCTGAAGGATCAGCTATCGTAGAAGAACACATACAATGTTTTTTACTAAAGCAGACACAACGTATTTTTTATCCAAATCCAAGTTAATCCCATGTTTTACCATTAGTGCACCTGCAACTAGTAGGCATGGTGCAGCCCCTCACACTTTACCCGGTCGTTTTTTACCAACGTACAAATTGTAATTCCTTTAATCCACGTTAGATACATCCAATTACATCGGAAGAATCTCAAGTGATTTCAACTGCTTTTTAAATGTAATCCTAACTACAAGTGACGTAGGGCTGAAATTCGGTTGTATTTTTGTGACCCCTCTAGTGTTGAAGGGGTGTCTAGTTTTTTGCAAGGGACAATTTTTCACGGTATTGTCTGCTTTGGTAATCCGTGTTTGACACCTCGCGCTAGTGGTCTTTAGTTAATAGCCCCAGCTAGTGAAATCATTGATAAATTGTTTCTGCATTGTTGACTATTGTGACGAGGAACAAAAATACATTGCCATATCTAAACGGAATTGTAATAATTTTATAGGGTAACATAATAAAGTTATCTGTTTGAAGGCGGCCTATCAAACTTAATTTTCTTGGCACCGACTTCAAACAGCTCAGTAGGTAGCTACTATAGATCCTGTTACAATAGATCTGTCAAGGTCGCAGTGACACGGGGGCCTGCGTATAAGCTTGTCCCCAACCCTTCGAACTCTTTAAATAAGGTACTATAGAGCACATCAAATGAATGTTGTCTTTATTTTTCGCTTTTTTGAAGTTGGTTAATTTTTTTAATAAAAATATAATAGCGCAGGGTTTGTTAATGATCTTACATCTATAAAGTAAAAATGTTTTGTAATAACCTTAACATCGCAATAGAAAAAAACCCATCATGATTTCAAAGGTTCTCACTAAAACACTATTTAAATTTCACTTACGGAAGTCACAATGTGTTGTCCCTACTAAATTATTTCAAATAGTAATTTGTCGTTGACGACTTGATACCAGTACCTAACTTTTGGCGCGTGGCTGTGGTGGCACGTGCCAAAATAAATATTATGTTGCAACGAAATGTTGAAAAGAATATGTGGTTTGGGGGTGAGTTAACATTTACTAGCGAAACTATAAGGGTGATTTTCCTTATCAAATTGAATTTTTTCCCTAAGGAAAAAAATTGACTTCTGTGCTAAGACGATATCAGCTGATCGCTCAAGTTGTATTGTATGGAGGGGTAACATTTGTTTTTCATATTTCGTTCCCGTGGGAATTTGGAAAATAATGTAGCCTATGTGTTAATTTAGGGTGCAGCTACCACACCAAATTATATCAAAACTAGCTTTCCGCCCGCGGCTCCGCCCGCGTAGACTACAGGTTATATCGTGCCCAACTGTGGGATAAAAAGTACCCTATGTCCTTTCCCAAGGTTCCATCTATCTCTATACCAAAATTCATCAAAATCGGTTCAGCGGTTTAGGCGTGAAAAGGTAACAGACAGACAGACAGACAGACAGAGTTACTTTCGCATTTATAATATTAAGTAGGGATAGGTCCAGCCGATCTCGAGTTGTAAGTGTTTTATACAGGGTGTTTGATAGATGGTCCGACAAACGGAAATAGGTGATTTCCGTTTGTCGGACCATCTATCAAACATGTTTCCTTACCATTTTTTCAAAGTGAATTTTTTTTTTGAAATTTTCCCAAAATTTTACAGTTTTGGCTTAGTAAATTTTAGTTTGACTTGTTTTTGAACCGGTTTCTTAGTTTTTTTCTAGTCAGCCATGTATTTCCCATTTAAAATAAGGTAGAAGAAAAGCACTGAAACTCTGTCTTCAGAAAACAATTACTCTCAAATTTTATTCATTGAAACATACTTAGCTCACGTGTCCCTTTATCCCTTGCTATTGAGAGCAGGTGTCAGCCCTGCGCACCCCCTATGGAGAGCAGCGTTATAATAATGAGAACACAAAGGGTTGCGAAGTGTTTACCCCATATTTCACGCCTCCATTTGACTAAATTATAAACGACCACTATAATTTAGAATTATCTTGTCAGAATCTGAATTTGGCAAAAAAAATACAGTAACTTTTGACGTAATAACTAAAGTACCGCTGTACGGCCGCGCGCCGCCGTAGTACTATTTAAGCATGTTATTTTTTAAAATAAACCAGTCGCTCTTCATACACGATCAAAGGAAGTGTTGTCATTTATGCAAAACCATCCCCAAAGCAAAAGGAACCTTATAGTAAAGAACATAATGGTCCTTCGAGCCGGATCCGCCAGCGAGAAGCTAGAACACTGCATCGGAACGAGTTTCTATTGTGTGCGCCGGACAGGTCTCCGTCGCAGGCAAACGAAGATAAGGCTGGACACAAACGAAGAAATAATTGTACATAATATATGAAAAATCTATTATGGCATCTGTTGAAATTGTTATTGCACAACAAGAATCGCTAATATCACTGATAAGTAAGGCTGCAGTTAACTACAAAAAATGTCCTAAGGCTCGTCTAACACATGGATATTTAAAAGCAAGATTAACCATATTAGATGAATATTGGCGCAGTTTTCATACCGGACATCAGGAAATATTTAAACTCACAAGTAAGGAAGAACGTGCGCGCTTAACTTATTTCTCAGAAAATAAATATGATGACTGCGAAGAAGTGTACTTGGAGTTAAAAGCAGATATATCGGATTATCTTGAGGCCTTAATAGCAAGTACATCAACCTCGAACCGTAACACTCCTCCCGGAAAGAACGTAGAAGTCAAACTGCCAAAAATCAACCTGCCAAGTTATTCTGGTGCATATGAAGAATGGCAATCATTCGAAGACACATTCAACTCATTGATAAATAACAACAAGCAGCTTTCCGATGTCGAAAAATTGCATTACTTAAAATCATGTGTCACTGGCGAAGCAAGCAACACAATCAAGCATTTTCAAACAACAGAAAAAAATTACAAACCTGCCTGGGAAACCTTGAAGAATAGATACAGTCAGAAAAGATTGATAGTGAACGCAATTTTGAAAAGGATGTTTGCTCTAAAGAAAATGACCACTCAATCATCCCTGCAATTGAAGACGCTGCTAGATAGTACAAAGGAATGTTTGAATAGTTTGAGGTCATTGGGCGTACACGTAGATTCTTGGGATCCAATGGTTAACTTCCTAATTGTGCAGAAACTCGACCAAGACTCACACAAAGAATGGGAAAACCATGTAAGTACAAAAAATTCAAGTATTCTGCCAAGTTTTGAGCAACTTTGCACATTCATAGAAAACAGAATATGTACGCTTGAACTGACTTCATCGACCGTTCAAACAAAGGGATATTCGAAGGAACGTTCGAGTCATGTTGCTGTTGCCACCGCA
Organism: Aproaerema taeniolella; assembly: GCA_949987775.1. Classification (NCBI taxonomy): domain Eukaryota; kingdom Metazoa; phylum Arthropoda; class Insecta; order Lepidoptera; family Gelechiidae; genus Aproaerema; species Aproaerema taeniolella. Next base: position 6,021,884 of record OX465259.1, on the reverse strand, counting down.
TCAACTTCTACAAGCATGACAACGCCTGCATGCAAGGTATGTGATCAGGAACATTATCTGTATCATTGCAAGGAGTTCGGAAAGTGGAACCCTGAGAAGAGATCAGAGTTTGCAAAGGAGAACCAGCTTTGCTACAATTGTCTCTCATTCGGACATTCTGTATTTTACTGCAAACAGAAGGGCACCTGTAAAATTTGTGGCAAAAGACACCATTCTCTTCTGCATTCATATAAAAGAAGGGAACAACCAACAAATCCAGAAAAACCATCCTCCTTTGTGGTTAACACAGAGGAAGAAAGAGAAGACGAAGAAAACAGCACTGAAGATGAAAGAGAAGACGTTATTGCATCACACTTGTCTACATCAAGTTACCAAAGAGCCTTGTTGGCCACAGCTTTAGTTCCACTGAAGAATAGTTTCGGACAAATTGTATTTCTCAGGGCCTTGGTTGATCAGGGATCTCGGGCAACCTTTGTTAGTGAGAGAGCGGCTCAATTAATGAAGTTAAAGAAAACGCCCATGCGCGGCACTGTAACAGGAGTGGGCTGCACCAAAACTTCTGTCAGTCACATAGTTCAGCTGGAGCTATTATCAAGTTACGAAGAATCATTCAAACTATCAGTCAAAGCTTATGTATTGCCAACACAACTGACAACTAAGTTACCATGCAAGGAAATCAAGCCTACGAATTGGACACACCTGGATGGAATCAAATTAGCAGATCCAAAATATTATATGCCTGGTAAAATCGATTTATTACTTGGTATAGACGTTTATACTGAAATATTGAAGAACAATTTAATCAAAGGACCTCCAGGAACTCCATGTGCTCAGGAAACAAGCCTGGGTTGGATCTTGTTCGGTAAAATAAATGACTTACATCTAGAAGAAGAAACTATAGTTATGCACCATCGCCTGGATCTTGATGTTCATGATATGTTGAAGAACATGTGGGAAATAGAACCAACTCATAAACGAAAGTTCACGACTGAAGAAAAGTTATGCGAAGATTTATATGCTACCACACATTCTAGAGCGTCAGACGGGCGATATCAAGTCAAAATACCATTTAAGTCAACAAATACAATACAACAAGTGGGAGAAACAAAGGCCATAGCTAAGAAAAGATTCGATCAACTAGAAAGAAAATTAGACAGAAATCCAAAACTGAAAGAAGAATACATAAAGGTAATAGACGAATATATTGAGCTGAAGCATGCAGAAGAAGTCCCAGAGGAGGAAGTTAGTAAACCTGCAATTTATCTCCCTCATCACGCTGTGCTTAGAGAGGATAAGGAGACGACCAAGGTGAGAGTGGTTTTTGATGGCTCATGCAAAGGTTCCAACAACAAATCATTGAACAGCGAACAGCTGATTGGTCCTCAGTTACAAGAAGATTTACGAAGCTTAATAATGAGGTGGCGTATGAAACCAATTTGCTTTGTCGCTGATCTGCAAAAAATGTACCGTCAAATTCTTGTAACCCGTGAGGACGCTGACTGCCAACGAATATTATGGCGGAAGGACAGGTCAGAGACCCTTAAAGAGTATCGCTTATTACGAGTGACGTTTGGAACTTCCTCTGCTCCCTATCTTGCTGTCCGTACACTAATGCAGCTTGCTGATGATGAAGGCACTGCTAAAGGGCTTCTGAAAACAGCACAAACAATAAAAGAAGATTTCTATGTTGACGACTGTATGAGTGGATGCTCAACAGTGCAGGAAGCAGTAGAACTTAGCAGAGAACTCATCGAAATAATGTGCAGGGGAGGATTTACACTTCAAACGTGGGCATCAAATAGCCCGGAGTTCATGAAAGAGATTGATCCTTCGCTACGATGTGCAAACGCAAATAAGCTATTGAAAGATGAGCGTATAATAAAAACTCTTGGACTTGCCTGGAATGTTTCATCTGACTCCTTTCAATGCTGTAGCAACCTCTTTGGTGAATTTAAAACCACAACCAAGAGAAGCATACTCGCCGACGTACAACGACTATTTGACCCGTTGGGCTGGTTGGGACCTGCAATAATAATGACTAAAATGCTGATTCAGCAATTATGGCTTGATGGCTGCAACTGGGACGACGAACTGAGTGATGATCTGAAAGAGGAATGGTTAAAATTAAGACAGAGTTTCAATCATCTTAATAAAATAAAAATCAGCAGATGGCTAAAAACCGGAAACCAGACAACTGATATTTCTCTTCATGGTTACTGCGATGCTTCTAGCAAGGGATACTGCGCGGTTGTGTACTGCAGAGTTCTCAACGCAAATGGTAAAATTGAAACAGGTATTGTCGCATCCAAAACTAGAGTGGCACCCTTGCGGCCAGTTACGATACCTCGACTCGAACTTCTTGGCGCACTTCTATTGGCTAGGTTACTTACCTTTGTTAGAGAAGCCATGAGAATCCCAAAGAATAAAATATATGCTTGGACCGACTCATCGGTTGTACTTTCCTGGATCAATGGAGATCCCAATCGATGGAAAACCTTCGTCAGCAACACAGTCATAGAAATTTTGGAAAACATTGACAGCTCGCAGTGGTTTCATGTCGCTTCAGAAGAGAACCCAGCTGATCTGGGATCTAGAGGTATGACACTCGCTCAACTGGTAGACTGCAAGTTATGGTGGAGTGGACCTGAATGGCTTGCACGCGAGGATATGCAATTGAGAAACAAGGATTTTATGATTACCGACTTAGAAATGAAGAACTCCATTCAAGTTAACCTAAAAATAAATGAAATAGAAGAAACACCAATTAAATTCGAAGAATTCGATTCACTTTCAGAACTACTTAAAACGATCGCCTATGCCAAAAGATTTTTAAACAGTAAAAGAAATCCACATAATATTAAAAAAAACGATAACAACGGAGGAATTAGACAATGCACTGCAAACTTGCGTTAAAATTTCACAAAGGGAAGAATTTTTAGAAGAAATAGAAAGGTTAAAGAAGAAAGGAAATGTCAAGAAAGTCAGTAAGCTCAGAACATTGAATCCTTACCTTGATGAGCATGGTATAATGAGGGTTGGCGGAAGATTAAATAACTCCAGTCTTGATGAAAGCATCAAACATCCAGTTATTCTCGGAACAAAAAATGTATTAACATCCTTAATTATAATAGATGCCCATAAAAGAACTCTTCATGGCGGTACACAATTAGTGCTTTGTTACTTGAGACCTAAGTATTGGATAGTTCATGCTAAAAACAGCATAAAGAGGCACATTCATAAATGCTTAATTTGTGCAAAAATAAAAGCAGCTAATAAAGCCCAAATTATGGGACATCTGCCCAAGGTGCGCACTACACCTGCACGTCCTTTTCTTCACAGTGGGGTGGACTTTGCCGGTCCTTTCATGGTACTAACAACGAAGGGCCGAGGTGCGAAGACAGTAAAGGCATACATTTCTATCTTCATTTGTATGGTCACGAAGGCAATCCATCTGGAATTAGTCGGTGACCTTACATCAGAATCCTTCATTGGAGCGTTTCACAGATTTGTAGCCCGACGAGGAAGGTGCACACACATTTGGAGTGACCAGGGACGTAATTTTGTAGGAGCCAATAAAGATTTAGTCGCAGCGTGGAAGGAGGCTAATCTACAACTGCCCGGTGATCTAGCACAACAACTGGCGTCGGACGGAACTCAGTGGCATTTTATACCTCCATACAGTCCAAATTTTGGCGGCCTTTGGGAGGCAGGAGTAAAATCGGTCAAGTACCACTTGAAGCGAATACTCACCTCCAATCTAACCTTTGAGGAGATGGCAACGGTCTTGTGCCAAATAGAAGCGTGCCTTAATTCTCGCCCCTTGTCTCCCATTGACATCACTGATACTGATGTTATTGAACCATTGACGCCGGGACATTTTCTGATCGGGGAAGCACCAATAAATATACCAAGTCCGGACTTGACTGACATAAATATAGGCCGACTTTCGAGGTGGCAACTAGTGCAGAGGCTCGTACGGGATTTCTGGCGAAGGTGGCAATCAGAATACTTAACGAGGCTTCAAGAACGCCCTAAATGGATGACACGGAAGAACGAATTCGAAGTGGGAGATATCGTTTTAATTAAGGACGATCAACTCCCCCCAGGCAAGTGGTCCCTCGGACGTATACTACAGAAACATTCTGGACCAGATGGATTGACAAGAGTGTACAGCTTAAAGAGCCGCGGTGACGTTGTAGTAAGATCCATTTCTAAGCTTTGTGCACTCCCTATTGATAATTCTTAGACAATTAAATATTTAAACTAGCAATTAATGTAATAAAAAAAATAAAAAACAAGAATTTCATTAATAGGACAATTTACTCATCTGTAAATTATTCACCATTAACTATACAATTTTATTTTATATTCTATATTATGAATTAATAATTTATATTCCATGTGAATTAAGTGATTATGCATGTTTAATAAGTACATAATACTTATTTCGTTATGTTTTGTTGAAAATAATATCCGTTTGTAGCGAGCCTAACGTTGTTTACAACTTCGATGCACATTTTTTGCTCCGCTCGACTCAATAGATCATGACCTTGAATGTTCGGATTGCAATTTTATGTTTGAATAGAATTACTGTTTTAGAACTGGGTTTTAAAATTGTTAATTCGTTTTATTAGCCGTTTTAATTATTATTCGTTATAATTTGTAAAGGTAGCCCTTTACGGGGGGCGGTATGTACGGCCGCGCGCCGCCGTAGTACTATTTAAGCATGTTATTTTTTAAAATAAACCAGTCGCTCTTCATACACGATCAAAGGAAGTGTTGTCATTTATGCAAAACCATCCCCAAAGCAAAAGGAACCTTATAGTAAAGAACAACCGCACTAAGCTTAATTATAACTGGGTATACATAATTTTCATAATTTGTTTGTTTTAATAGAATAAATAATACCTAAATAGTCTTCATTTCAGGCAGAGTACTCTTACTGAAATTTTAAAATAAAATTAAAAGAAAAGTGACGCTAAAATATTTTCCTAATTGTAATACACTAAGTTCAAAAATGCCCTCCGTGTGTCGAAGGGAGGCCCGTGCCCCTCGGTGGGGAAGTATAAGACCTGATAAAATCAAAGTTAAACTTTCCAATAAGGAAGGTGAGTTTGAAATTAATTTATCGTAGCAACTACAGATACTTAACCTTGTACCTAGGTTATATCCACTATGAAAGCCAGGGGCTCTCAAACTATTGTCACCGATTTGTAAATCAAGATTCCACGCTGAAAACATAAAGTATCCCGACAATGCCTAGCTATCAGCAAATTTTTTGTTGATTTTTTAAAAGTGCTAAATTAATTTCGATTTCATATATGGGACCACCTCAGAATGATACTCTTTTTTCAAAAGATAATTTGAAAATATTCCAACAGTATGTACAAAAAAATTTAAAAGTAATAAAACACTTTTTTTTTTCCATTCTGGACTCCCAACCTTCCACGCTGGACTGGGAGTGAAACGAAAACTTGGAATGTGCCAGCTGCCAACTTTTTCTAGGCGTACTGTAGAAACCAGTTAGTGGGACGCGAGGGTTTTGCTACATTGTGGGCGAAGGGCTGACAACTTATCATTTTCAAAATAGTGATCTATAATGCTCATATTCTATTCAATAACGCTCAGACTGAATGTCAAATGTGGTGTCAAGTAGTTCTAGAACTACATGACGTTCTGCCTACCCCGAAAGCGATTTTAGGCGTAAGTGTATAGATAGATAAAATACTTTTTTTGAAATCAGTTAAAAATAGAGAACGGCCGACTACGAGAAGATATGCCTGTCCTATGTCGTAGGTAGTTACATATTTCGTAGCACGTAGCACTTAACTACGTTTCAAGCTACGGAAAAAAACATTTCTACACGCACGACGCTTGACTTGAAGGAACGATCGCTTATTGGGTTCAAGCATCCGGAGATCTAATCCTAGGGTCGGGGATTCAAGTCCCATTCGCACCAAACAATTTTCTTTACCTAAAACGATTTGTCGTGATGTATTGTTTTACAGTTTCAGCACCTCTGGGCTATCCGGTAACAGAAGATAGTTTCAATGTCGCAATTCTAACGCTAATGGAAATGGTTCCATTTGCTTTGCCCCTGAACTTTAGTATACCGTGATTATATTCAGTACTGTCACAAAATTACGTAAGACTGTGTTTATGTTCTTTGTTTTCCTTATCTGCCTTCGTGCTATATTGCATGGACAAGTTACTTTGACAACCTATATTTAAAATGGACAAGTTACTTTGACAACCTAACCAAATTCGATTATTATAATATTTATTATTAACATATCTTTTGACATCCATTTATTTATTAATGATAATGATATTATTTAAATTGCATGACTAACTGAATATGACATTAATTTATTTTGACATTAATTTATTATTACTTATTATTATTATTATTGCATGACGTACCGGTTCAGATTTTTTACTATAGATAATGTAATAAGATTTAGTTTAATTGACATGTGCTTGTTTAGCCAGATGATTTCATTTTATTTTCTTTTACTTGGAATGATTCTAGAATTGAAATGATTGGATTATCCTCCTCCCTTCTACATTGCTGCGCCCAAACTGGGTCCATGATTGTACCACAAACCTGTATTTAGACCTAAAAGACCATGGAAAGCAATAAATTTTATGATTATGATTATTATCATGTTCCGACGCTTCCACTGTCTCAAACTATTGGAACAAAATCATTCGATTAAACATGTTTTAATTAAATCATTATTCTAATTCCATCTTAGGTCAGGATAGACGCTTAAACATTACATAAACATTATTTACAAACATTATATTACATATTATATTTAAAATCATACACAACATATAGGTATACATTCGTTCGCTAACACATCCACCCTCACATAACACACACTCACAAATACACACACACACACACACACACACACACACACACGTGCAAACACCCACAACTATTTAAGATAGCAAAAGATTAGAGCGGTGCAGCCTAACACAGGCGATAAGCCTACCAGGTTGCACCGGCAACTAGTTTTAAGAAAACCATTGTCTAGAAGAAATAAAAAACATTTTATTTTATTTTTACTTATTTTATCACCACAACCAATCACTCCGACAACAGTTCGCTACACACTTGATATGGGGTCTTGTATTCAAGTCCCTTTCGCGCTAAAATAATTTTTTTCCTAACAAAGATTTACTCTAAAAGTCCTAAATCGGAAAATTACGTACTTACCAAGTACCATTACAAAATTGATGCCAATAAATCCAGGCAATTCTTTTCTGCGCCCGATTTTTTGTTGCGTGCCTAAATAATGTTATTGCCTGTTATTAGGTCTATCCTGTCGTAGCATTAGCATGGTATTATGAAATGTTGAAATAGGACTAGAAGGCAGAATACAAATATGTAAATAAGCTTTAATAGAGCGTCGGCCGTGGAATTTTAAATTACGAAACTGGTTACCGTGTGCCGCTGTATTAGGTATGTCTTCTTCTTCTTATCGTGTAGGTTTAGTCAAGTGTGTGGCGAACTTGTCTAACCCTGGTGTCAGAGTTTTCAAACCGCACAATGGCCTTTGACTACGCCATCAGGTATGGCGCCATCATTAGGTATGTACTACGCCATTATCACTCAGTTGCAGAAACGCCCATTAAAGTTAATGCTACTTTAACTATCATACTGTCACTTTCCGTCTCGTTGACGTAAACAAGGGCGACATGACATTTAAAGAGTCTGTAACTTTAATGAACGTCCCTGCAACAACCCAGTTTTGAAGATCGCAACCGGCCGTAACCTGTTTTTTTTTCGCGGCTCCTCCATGATTTAGCTATTGTCATGTTTTACAGCTTTGTTTGATTACGCTAGGTAATGGAACGACCATGGAAAGTGGCCAAACACAATTACACATTATACAACAGCAACCGATAACCTTTTCATGTAATTTAAGGCGACTACAGCACCCGATAGAGGCAGCACACATAGGACAGTGCGAACAGTGTCGATACACGAAGTTTACGGACTATGAAAGCGTGCGTGCGTAAAAACATGTTCGAAATTTAGAAAAATGAGATTTATGGAAAGGTAACAGTTTAAATCGAAAAATGCGTTAACTACTTATAGAGAGTGTTCAATCACGAACATTTTGATAATTCAAGTTCCTGTGTGCATTTTACTATCGTTTTTACAGCTTAAAAGATACACAATATTTGTATTTAGAGGTGACTTTGTGAGCATTTTCTATCGAACCAAAAGTGCTGAATCATGTTTTCAGCAAACTACTTATCTAGTTTATGTCCTAAATATTACCGTATTTTTTTTCTTTGATTTAATGCAGTGCGTCATGCTTATCTACGCATCATAAAATCGTAATTTAGGTGCTGTAGTCGCCTATGTCCACGGTCTAAAGTACTGTAACAAATGCTTAATATTTACGATCCTTTCGAGTAACATCCACGACACAATTTTCCATAGAGCAGCATAAAAAGTTACAGGGTATCAGGTGCATTCGTTGCCTTTTAACTTGGGGCAATAAGTGTACCATTTGACGAAAGACACGTTATTAAAGCTGTTAATTTTATATTCGTATCTTATGTGCAAAATAATCTGGAACGGCTCCCTTTAAACTTATGAAATTTAAATTTTCCACACCTATTCCAGGTCTAGGAGGGTACTTATAGCATGTTTCCGTATAATTTGCGTAACATAATAAAACTGGTTTGATACCTATTACTTACTCACAGTCTACTTTAGATCATCTAGCTAATATTTTTCAATATCACAGTTTTAGCTATCAATTGAACTTCAATGTTACTGTTGCCAAATGCCGTTTGTACTATACAGACGTATAATTTGATTCTACTGTCTTACCTTCCACGCTGGACTGGGAATGAATGAAAAACTTAGAATGTGCCAGCTGCAGTGGCGGGGCAAGATCAAAGTTTGATGTGGGCAAGGTACATTTAGCGAGACCCTCGGGTGGCGCAAGAAGCAATGTTATAAATTAAAAAAAAAACTGTTGCTTTTCACTACATTCTAAAACGGGTCTAAATTCGCGTATATATATTTATTTACCTATTCCCACTACTTTATTATAATAAAGACAATGCAATCCAAACTTTTTTCAAATACTAACATTAAAGCCAAACAATAAAGGAAATCCCCAAATCTGGCTACAAGGGGTTCCTTATAATAGCGACGCATTGCCAACAAACATCGCTAGACTAAATAAAAACGAAATTTCTCAGTGGGGCTTCCCGTTCGTTTACCGCGATAGCAAAGAAAGACCAACAAATGATGCTAGACTAAAGAATTTGACATGTCAATTTATTGTTTTGTAATGAATACTTTTTTTATGTTACGTCGTATTATAGAGGCGTGAGGCCCCTCGGACCGCGAGGCATACTGTAAAAGTCAGTAAGTGGGACGTGAGGGTCTTGCTGTATCATGGGCGAAAGGCTGACCACCTCTCACCATTATACAACATGTCCCATCTAATAACCCTCACTATTTGTGTCAAACGTGGCGCAATAAGTGGTTTTCTAGAACCACTGATGCTCTGCCTACCCCGTTAGGGATTACAGGCGTGAGCGTATATATGTATGTACTTAGTTCTTTCTAGCTATAAAATACGTAAAGCAATAAAGATGATAAATTTAAATAGTAATCGATTGATATCAGTCCGAAAGTTCACCTCTTTGCCCTATTTGATTGGCAGTGCGATTGGAGGCTAGCATGCCACAAGCTGTGCCACAACTAGCTCACGGGCCTTAACCGCAAGCTAACTTGGATGTCCTGACAATAAAATTAGTTTTATTGCTTCAAATTTCGTATGGAGGCGATATTTACTCTACTTATCGTTTGTTTGCTTCGGATTTTAATATTGGTCCATATATTGACGTTTATTCTCTAGAGGAAAATTCAAAAAAATCATTTGACTCGGAAAGGGCATTATTGTTGTAGGTACTTCGATAATTTTGCCAAGACGTGCAGCCTGATCTCCGAGCTTACAACTACTCTTGATATTTCCGAGAGAGCACAGAAGAGCGTATAAAATCGAAGCAAACTTCTAGATTAAAATGAAATGATACATACGTATCAAACCGTACCAAACATAACGTACCATAATGACTCATATAATATAAAAAAATATGGCAATTCCAGCCTTATAAAGACGGTAAAATTACGCCTAAACTCCGCGGAAATTATTTTAATGCGGCTTGAAATAAAATTCAGCTAATTAATGAAATTAGTTAAACGCACTATTAAGTTTCAACAAAGAACACATAGAGCTGTAAATATAAATTACTATTCTACATTCTTTAGTAACCCTGAACTTGTAGCACAGTTATTTTTAGCTGTATTCAAAGGTCATTTGATACCTCCCCTCACATAGATAATAATGAAATTCTAGGGCACGACGTGGTGTCCTTGTAGATTCGCTATTTGTGATGCGTTGACTAGAGAAGCTTCTATGATAATAATGATGGAATAGAATAGAATATCTTTATTTAAAAATGGATCACGGTCAAAATAAGAATAAAAAATGAGAATTAGGCCACTAAGCTGAACGACTTTCCCCAACGAACACGATTACGCTAGGTATGGAGGTTCGAATTTTTTTCGGGAATTTCGTGCTTCCATTTCATGTGGAGTTTTACCTCCTAATTTTCGCTAATTGTTACAGTTCAACAAGGAAACCTCACCAAGGCTGATAGGCAACTTCGAGGTCCCACGTTGGGCGCCAGCCAGGGCGCGGGACTTGGAGTACCGACCGGACCCCAAGCCAATTTGTGACATCAACGGGAGATTCCTGCCCGGCGCTCCCAGGGGCACCTCCAAGTGTTGGGGCCATTACACCGGGACCTGGGACCTTCCCAGGAGGATCACCAGGAAAGTTGGTAAGATTGTTTTGCGTATTATAGTTTAGAAGATGTGATATATTATCAGTATTTAATTATTTATTTAAATTCAAACAATAGGTTTAAAAATACAGAGTTAGAACAGCAGGCTCTGCACTTTCCACGTATCGCAGCTTGCTTAGTCATAGAAGCTTAGCTTGAGATGCGGGATGACTTTAAATATAATTGGCCGAATCACAAGAAGGAGAGCCAAAAACAAGACATTGAAATAATATTATAAAGAGGAAAGATTTTATTGTTTGTTTGTTTGAATTGAATAGGCTCCAAAACTACTGGACCGATTTTAAAAAAATGTCACCATTACAATGCCATATTATACCTGAGTAACATAGGCTACATAATTTTCCCGAATTCCCACGGGAACGAAATCCCGGGCGGAAAGGGCTTAAAAAGCTCTTACTAATAATTATACTTAAATGCGAAAGTAACACTTTCTGACTGTTACCCTTTCACGCCTAAACTACTGAACCAATTTGGATGAAATTTTATACAGAGATAGATTAGACCTTGGGAAAGGGCATAGGCTACATAGCCTATGTCCTTTGGATTTATACCATGGCTGGGCACGATATAACTTGTAGTCGACGCGGGCGGAGCAGCAGGCGGAAAGCTAGTACTTAAAATGTATGTGAAGTAACGTGTACTTAACTCACAATAGACGAATTACAATCGAAACCCCTACAGAACCAACTTAAAGTTGGTTAAAGTTTGACTATTGACTACGAAGTCGGTTCTACGATTATGTCAATCGACCGCAAACCTACACAAAAAAAACTTTTGACCCAAAATTGGAAAGTAACATTTATTGATTGTCCTTGACAGGGACGAAGCCATAAAAACTCGTCATTCATTTGACAACAAACACACATGCAAAGCGAGCAGGAAGTTTCCAAAATAATATCGTGTTACGAAGTAGTTTGTCAGTTGTCACTGAACATTTGCCGTGTTTGCGACCTTTGATATCTGCACTGATACTTCAACTTCATACTGTAGAAAGATCTAAATGTTGTAAGCAAATTCAATGATTTGTTCTTTTGCAAATGGGGCCTGACATCGCCGTTTTATCTAAAGACTGAAATGAAAAGGTAACGTCATTTGCAAATCGTAGAGTTGATTTTTGTAATAATGCTGTTTCCATAGTTCAGAAAATCCATTAATTTACAATTAGAGCGAAAAGTGAGGATGTGAATCAGCCCACAAACTGAACAATTTTCCCCAAGGAACTTCGGTCGAAATATGAAAAAAAAAATCCACTTACCTAATAATCATAATAGGTGGAAGAGCTTCTGAAAGGCCAGCCCTACGACTAAGCACGCATTTTTTAGTAACAGATCCAAGCTAGTACACACAGTACACCTATTTAATGTTTCCGAAATTGAAGTACATGTTTAGGCGGGTACAGGACGTGGCACACGACCAACTTGTGCGATCAGCTCATTGCCTTAGTATTTTTTTTATTAGTTTTTTTTTGTGAATTCCATACAGGTTCCCTAACGAAAGTTGTTCAGTTTCATGAGGAGCATCAGCCCCTAAAGTTTTTCCAACTATGTTAAAGTCATTCAACCCGTATACTTACATACACTCCAGTCTATGAGATACCTGACGAGGTAGACAGTGTCTCGTGATTCCAGAACAAAAAATTATCTATACATATTATAAAGAGGAAAGATTTGATTGTTTGTTTGTTTGCATTGAATGGACTCCGAAACTACTGAACCGATTTGAAAAAATCTTTCACCATTAGAAAGCACATTATCCCCGATGGACATAGGCTACATAATTTTCCCAAATTCCCACGGGAACGAAGTCCCGAGCGGAATGCTAGTACCTACTTAATACTCTTTATCGTACTTTAAATTATGATAAATTAGATTAAGGCCCCTGCAGACGGCGTATTTCAGGTACGCTCGTTTTCAGCGCCGTAGATGCCGATTTATGCGTTTTCATAGATTTAAACGCGCGTTTTACGCATGTGAAGCGCGTCCGAAACTCGTTTGTATCGCTGTATCTGCGCGTATACGCCGTGTAAACGCGCTGTAAACGCACGTTTCACGATCGCCCCGTGTGCTGAAGTTACAAGGGTGCGGCTGTGCGTTCCAATCGTGTTTGAAGCGCGTATACGCGTTTTCAACGCCGTAGAAATACGCCGTGTGCTAGGGGTCTAAGGTTGCACACTTTGTAAAATTAACCATTGGCTTACAAAATTCTTGTAAAATGACAACGCCATTTATAAATGAACGATATATTCAATATGGCTGCGACATGTACTCGTGGTTAAATGAGATTACTATCTCTAGATAAGTTGTTCTACACGCAATCCACGTATTACGTTACTTTTATGAGATGTACCTAAGTAACGAATGAGCATCGATACATGATAAATGCTTCAATGGCAAGGTTGTCCTTGCCTTGCCATTGATTGCCGCTGTTATGTTTTATATAAAGTTTTTATTTAGGGCACAATAGGGTAAGTAGAGTACTAAGTGACAATTTGATATTGCTGTATGTAACTTGGCACCAAAATAGTAATACTATTTCTTTTGGCTTAAATTACGAGGGCCCATGACTCTATTCACAGGGGAAAGTAAAAAATCGTTTCAAAATTCGAAAATCACGCTAGACTGATTAGGATGATTCTGTTGTGTTCCTAATTGTCACAACCAGTTTTAAGCCTTCGCGCGCCAAATGTTGGAAATACGCCGGGAAAATTCCCACAGGAACAAAGTCGCGGGCGGACTGCTAGTAAATAAAATAAAAAATTAATAAATTGAGAGTTGTGTATATGAAAGCTAAGAAAAGTTAATTATTCTATTCAACAGCTTTCTTAGTACGTTGTTAAAGCACTGGAATCGAAGGCTTTTTAGATTATGATGTGCGCAAAACAAAACGCCGCTCAATGCTATTTTCATTTTTAAACAATTATTAATGGACCCTTTTTCTCAAATCCAGCTGCAGAATTGCAAAAGGAGCCGCCGGAGGGCCGGTTCCCAGACTGGTTGAACCTACGCGTGCAGCGACCTAAAGCGGCTGCAGCAGCGAAGAAGGCAGCGCGCCTGCGTGCCGCCAATCGCGGCAAACCTCCCAAAATTGTCGAGCATGACCCTCCCCCTCAGTCCTTCCAAGTAAGTCAGACCGAGGGCACGCCAGCCCTTCGTTACCGTGAAACGAATTCTCAACTCAAAAGTTTCAAAGTTTGTGCGTTTTTGCGGAACTTATAGGTAATTGGTTGATGATGTCTTCTGCTATGAAATTTTACTGTTTTTTCATGAGTGGGTAGATAGTTCGTGCTTTCAAGTTTGTAGATGTATTTTTTTTATTTGATATTTTTTCAAGTAAATAATAGTTATGAATAGGCTTTTAAGCTTCCTTTAATTTTTAAGTGTGCTTTAAAACATTCAAGTAGAAATTTCGAATGCCACATAAAAGTACTTATTCGAAAAATTTAAATCTAACAAATTGTCTTTAGAGGAAACCTTATCTATTAAAAAAATAACTATGAATAATGGTATTGATTTATGATGACGCGATGATAAAAATGTCTCTGAACAATGATAGAGAATGCCTAATATGACTTTTAACAGACGCAAAAATTCAACAAATTAAGGCAACTCTCCTTACTCTCCAACTATAATATAAGATCTTTATACATACATCAACACGGTCTAGGGATATTGCACGAATTTTCATACAAAAGAGGTATGTTTGAGAAGCTATAAAAGCATACTCGAGATACATGGAGGGCTATAATTTTCAGACGAGCAAGTTCTAAACCTGAATTTTAAATTCTAGTCAATAAATTTTGTGTTGCTTGAAATTTGAGAAAACGTGACGAAAATGAAAAAAAATACTTGCATAAATTCGACAATTTTCATACAAAAAGCAGGCAAAAAGTGCACTTTCGTTTTCGTTTCCATCACGTTTTTACAAATTTCAAGTTAAACAAAATTTAATAATTCGAATTTAAAATTCAGGTTTAGCACTTACTCGTCTGAGAATTATAGCTCTTCATAGATGAAGAGATACAACTCGAGTACCTATTCTTTTATAGCTTCTCAAACAGACCTCTTTTGTATGAAAAATCGTGCAATATCCCTAGACCGCGTTGATGTGTGTAGGTATATGAAGTTGCCTTCTCTTAAATTATTTAAAAAAAGGGCATTTTTGGATTTTTTTTCGGGAATGCGAAATTCACATTTAACAAAATTATGTGGAAACGTTTGGATAAAATTACAATCAAAAAAATCGTGAACAATATTATGTTTAAGAAAAAATCGGCAAATTCATAATTTAGCCGCTTTTATTTACAATATTTATCCCCCTACCTACCTTCTATTAAAGTTTTTACAGAGCAGCCAAGAATGATGCCGAATGCGATTGAAAGATCTATTTGTCGTACACTGCTGCATTTGGTTGACTCCTTCAGTTAAATTAACTTATGGCAGAAGCAATGTTTGATGTGTTGCCCACCAACTCGCATGAGCCAGGCGTGGTGGACTATGACCTAAATCACCTTTGTGTTTCGAAGGAAGGCCCGGGCCCCTCGGTGGGGACGATAGGGAATACCTCTGAATAAATGGTTCTTGGGTTCGATTCCCGGTTGGGGCAAACATTTGTGTAAGAAGCAGATGTGGACCTTTGTGTGTGCTGTTAAATTAGTCATAATCTTGTATAAATATACATTCGCGGAAGAAACGGATGTAGTCTAGAAACGCGTAGTCACATTGTGATTGCATTATCAGCAGTTTTTAGATAACAACTAATCTGTCTACACGAATCATAAAACACCTGCATGATAAAACAGCACACTATTTTCTAAATCACTTTATTAATTATTGCCTATCAATTATTGACCTTGCAACACTATATCAGACAGATCTTGTTAATTTTTTTATATAATTAGACTTTTTTGTTAATTTCAGCCGCACGTATGTCCATTTCACAAGCACACTCAGAAAGAAAGGCGCATATATGATCATGCAAGCGTGGAATGAACAACTCAAGCTTTTTAACACCTAAGTAATTTAGATATTATGTAGAATAGTGAAATCTTAGTAGCTAATGACAAAAACGCTTTGTTTAATGACATTGAAAGATATAATTATTTAATTCATTTCATGTCTGAACTTACAAAGGAGATAGGTAATAAAGAACAAGAAAACAGTGACACAAATCAACACGACAACGAAGGTGATAATAACGAGGTAAAGTGCGATGAAAATGAAAACACAGAGACAAGTAACAAGGAGGATAACGATCCATTAGATTTATACAAACGACAAGAACCTGTTGATGCTAGTGGTCATAGACCATACATCCCGGGATCACTCACAGAACCAGAAAATAGACACGAGAGCTACGACCTTTTAGTAAAAGACACAGTAGAGAAGTTACACGGACCACAGGAAGACGATAACGACAAATTTTGGAGAAAAGTCGCGGAAAACGCAGAGAAAAATGAAAAGGCTCGTAAACAGAATATGAGATACAACAAAAAGGAACAAGCTTTAAAGTTGCCACAGGTGAATGTAGCTCAAAATTTTCAATTTGCAAGAAAGATGCATGTTGGCAATTTAGAACATCAACCACTGCCAGACACTTTGGGTTATCGAAATTTGACAAAGATCGCCGAGCACAGGGATTCAGATATTATTGTAAAGCCATACGCTATTGGGTGGAAGGGTTACGGTGCTTCTGGGCCCACTTGTTGCACTAAAATGCGTGTCCATAGACCAAAAACTAGCGATTTGAATAAGACTAACGGTAAAGAAGACGGTAAGCGACCTGCCACATCTGCTCCAGATTTAGGCGGCCAATACACAAAACCTTTATCTCTCATGGATTTGGCTATTTGTTGGGATTTCCGACCGGATAACCCAAAATATGAGCCCAAACCTCCAAAACATATAGATGGGTCAAACGGGTCCAAGGCGCCAGCTGTTTTTACCATGGTGCACACTCCAAAAGACGATCTCGAAGGTCATACGATTGGTGCTCATTCGCAGCCGATTTTCACTCAAAATCGGACTACAGAAGATGTGGGCCGACATCCCGTTCCATATTTTGAAAAAGATATGACAAAAGAGAAACCAAAGGATTCTTGCGATGTTCAGTATTGTCCTCAACATAATGGTGGCAATGAGAAGAGCTCAAAATGTTCAAGTAGAAGAAGTTCTGCACAGTCTGTTAAAAAACCTGAATGTGACGGTATTCATGGATGCGGGACTCCCAGCGAAACAAGTCGTAAGTCGAGTCACGACGACAAAAGGCCAGACAAGTTACAACCTATCAAAGAAGCATGGAACGGTCACGAAAACAAAAACTATGACATCAATCGTAATCGCAACAGCTTAGAGTCTTACGAAAAGACGCCATTGGCACAAGGTAAACTACACCAGAGTTCTCCAAAAGAATCTCAAGGTTCTAGACGGTCTAACAAAGACACAGATTCATCAAACAGCACAAAGCATAAAAGCTGTCTATCTTGTAACGGCATGAAAATATCTCAAGCACCAAAGCAGAAAGAGGATTACAAATTTGCTTTTAAAGCGGGTAATCCGAATTCGGTGCAGAGTAACACTAACAGCACGACAGATTCGAAGGGTGTCAAGATTCCCAAGATGAGGCATCCTTATTCTAAGAAATCGTATACAATTCCAACTCTGGCGCCACCATTTAGTATCTGGCGTGATGCGAATGCTTCTGGATACCCAGAACACTGGCGATTGGCGAGTGTGTACCAACACGCGTACAAACCACTCGAACAGAGGCGAAAGCCACTTATTTCTAGCGTTTATCAGTGATAGATTTAAATGATACACTAGTATTGTTTCCACCATTTATTGGGTCCAATAACAGCTGACAGTTAATTATGTAGCTATTGCTTAGTAAAATTGATTACTTACAAATAAAATTCCTCGATTAATCTTGTTATCATATTTAACACCTGTCTTTTATCGCCAGATGTTTAATCCGATCCGATCCGGGTCTCACAATGTTTTCACGGTAAGAACCTCTCGTATTCCATGAAAAATGTGCATTTCTTTATTGTTTCCCAAGCTTTGATGCAGTAGTGGAACCAACCTCGTTCAGAGAGGTTTGGGATGTTGGTTATTTGGTGTCTGTTAAGACCAAGCACCATCCATCGAAGCCGCTTTGCCATTTGCTCGAATGATGGATGACCACGGTATATCTCTCGATTATCTGTAAAGTACCAAACTTATTAAGTTTAATGGGGTGTAAAGGTAGTCTCTTTTTCTACAATAATGTTTATAACAATAAACGTGTTTCAAAAATTTTATTTGGCTGAGATACGAGCACTTTTATCGCTTGCCTTTTTTTATTGATTTTCTTAGATTCTTTTGACTTCAGAACTGACTAGAGGTTGGAAATTCGGGAATTAACATATTGATGCCCAATGTGGTCAAGTGGTATTGACGCTGCCACTTGATCGACGGGACGGGTTCTGGCTTTGATTCCCGATCGGGGTAAATATTTGTGTAAAAAGCAGATGTTTGTCTCGGGTCATGGGTGTTCGTCTGTCTTTGTGTATGTTCCAAGGGACCCACGATACAAGGGAATACCTTAGTGTGGGTTTTTGAGTGTGTAGCGTTAATTTATTCCAACCGAATAAACACAACTACAAAAAATAAAAAAATTGTTCCAAATATTGTTATTCCACTCATTCAAGATCTTTGTCACTTTGTCTAATTTATTGATCAAATCTGTCAGATCTGACACACATCTGACAGATGGCCCATATCGGAGGTGTCGATATTTACTCAAAGTACAGAGGTCAGCGCAGCAGTTTACCGCATTTTCATTGCAAAAGCCGTTCTTATCGTATAGGCAGCGGCACGGCGGCACTGTACTCGCGGTAACCTGATGTTCGGCCACCCTAAGACCCAATTTTACCATACTCTGTTAATCTTGCCTATTCTTCTCTGGGGAAGACTGCACTTTTGCGAATAGGCGTAGGGTCAGTAAAACCGCGACGCGACGCTGCCCCTTCGTCCATATTCGTAACCAGATTTTGGTAACCAGCTACGAAAGAAGAATTTTCTTTCACTGTTTCGTAACTAGTTACCAAAGAAGAAGTTTTGCAAAAGTTGAATGGTCAAGAGTGAAACGTTTTTTTATAAATAAATATTAATATTATTTTAATGGTCAAAAGCGAATCGTTTTAAGTTAATTGATTTCAAGTGGTTCCTGATCCACAAGCAGCAGGAGGAAATAAAAAACAAGCAGCAGGAGGATATAGGGCTCAGAGGTTTCTAGGGGCTCTACACTACCAAATGAACAAATTGGCTTCTTCTTGGATAACAATGAATGGGTCTTACAGACTTATGTTGACCTGGTACCTACTTGGTTTCACGATTTCCCCACATCATGAAATATCAATAACTGTACCCCACAGTTTTCAAGTTGCAGATTATGACTACAAAAGTTACTAATAACAGATAACCAGATCGTTAAAACCTAAAAATCTTCTGGGAAAGAAAAAAAAAATTACTTAAAAACTAAAGAGAGCAATAATCTCAAGGGCGTGCCTAACACTTATTTTTTCTTCTTTGCAAATCTGCGATAATCGCTTCGATTTCTTTTTCAAATTCTTTATAGTTTTTTTTATATTTATCTAGCACGTCACTTAAAGAAGTAAAATAAAAAGTAGAGATTTCATTCCCCATACCTTTCGTACCAATAAAACCACAACTTAACCCTTCGTGCACAATAAAGCAGTTACAAAGAAAGACAAAAAATCTTGTATCGTAACTGTGGTTACGAAAAGTTACCAAAGTGGAAAATAAATTCTTCCTTGGTAACTGGTTACCAAACAGTGAAAAAAAGTCTTCTTTCGTAGCTGGTTACCAAAGTTTGGTTACGAATATGGACGAAGGGGACGCTGCGCGCACTTTTAATAGAGCCACTCAACATTGAATTTTATTTATTACATGAAAAGATAAACATTTCATTCAGCGAGGCGGAGCGCTGCGTGGTGCGACGTATTCTAAATTCTCACACCTTTGCGAATAGGCGTAGAGTCAGTAGGGTCAAAAGAACGAATGCGTATGTATGTATTTAAATCGTTTAATGTATGTTTGTATGTATTTCATTGTAATCTTGACTTGTTTTAAGTGGCATCCTGAATGTCCTATAAAATAAAGATTTTTTATATTCTATTCTACTTAACTGACGATTAGCAGCTAACCCGAGATTTGGCCATGTCATTTTCTTACAATTTTTTGACATTTTATCTGATTGACTTCTTATCTTAGTCATGAATATATCCTTCTTAACTGTATCTCTGACAATAACATAAAATTGTAGCTGTGATTAATACTAATACCTCCTGATTTTGATTTAACTTAGCTGTATTTTTTGGAACGTATCCGTGACTTTCTCCATCGTGCATTTTCTCTACTACGGCTACGTGAAGTTGGCGGGATTGCGACCACGCAGTTTGCCATAATACAAAATTTTATTCTAACTAACAGAGTATGGTGAAGTTGGGCGTTAATTACCTAGTCCTTACCATAATCGTGATATATCTCAGGCAGCAGGAATAGGTTGATAGGCTGGCCGCAGGTTTCCACGCTGTACCCTTTACACACTTTGTCCACATTGAGGCTGTTCTTGTTCGAGTCGCTGTACATGTAGATTCCGGAGTTCAGCTCCAGATTTGATCTTTGGAAAGCCTTCCTGTAAATATATTTTTAAGGCATTAATTTTTTTTTTGCTTATCAACGTGAAAATGTACCGATTTTTAATAGCTCATTCCCTGGCCAGATAGCTGTCGGTAATGAAAGACCTAACACAATGATCTGAAGCTTACAGGTTCGATTCCTCACCTACTTCTTGTTTTTTTTTATTATGAGATTATTATTTTTTTATTATGAGACTCTTGACCCCAATCTTGACCAAGGTAATAGATGAGGTCGACGATGGAGCGAGTTAACCCAGAAAATGCCAATTAAGGGACTGGTACTCCCACGCACCGACGGAACACAGCAAGCTGTTTGGCGTCGGATTTCGGTAGGAGGGTGGTCGCGAACCAGACGGCCCTTCACAGAGCCTACCACACCGCATGAAACCAAAAGACGCCACCTCAGATTGAAAACAAGCTGGGGTGTCGTTGCCTAAGATGGATTACTAGGAGGCATGTCTCATTTTTGTTTCCGGAGAGAGATGGGGTGGTGTTATTCTCAACCGTTCACCACACGACGGAGGAGGAATAGTATTTTCAAGTATTTGTGAGGATGCTGGGTAAGTCCTGAATCACTGACCCATCAACTCCCAGCCCAAAAAGCCGGACCTAGAAAGCTGAAAGCCCAGTCTCCTCTTTGGTGGAAGTAGGCAAAGAATAAGGAAGGATTTCACGAAATTCCCACGCAAACGAAGTCCCGGGCATCCTCTTGTTCATAATATGTATGTACTAGCTTTTCACCCGGGACTTCGTTCCCGTGAGAATTTTAGAAAATGATGGAGCCTAGGTATGTGTTATTCTGATTTATAAGCTATATTATTGTAAAGTTTGATTAAAATCCGTTTACAAAAACATACAAAGAGTAACAAACATCCATAAATGAAATGAAAATTTATTTATTTCTAAGAATACTTATACATAATCTCACTTTAGGACAGCCTAGTAAGCATTGGTTGGCTTGTGTTGGGTGGGTGGACATACATACTAACATTCGCATTTATAAGTTATAGGTTAGGTATATCAGTTGTCTGGCACCCATAGTATAAGCCAGGTGTCACCAATTAATTTCGCTCAGGGTCCGTTTGAAGAAATGAAATGACCATCGTGGTCCATTTTATAGATTTTTTTAAATAAAACAATTGTAATTACGGAAATAACAAAGGCATTTCGCAATCCGCGAACTCTTTCTCGCTTGTTAGCTCGTTACTGTGCCTGGCCGTTTTGGAATTGACGTCAAAAAAGTACTCTGTAGTGCAAGTTGCTGTATTCTCGCGATCCGCACAAAATGGGTCGGCGCCGGCGGTCCGCATACGGACTGGTGACCCCTGGTATAAGCCTTGTTTCGTTTCGATCCCAGAATGAAACACAGAGAAAGAAACACATACACTCACGTCAAACTTACAACACCTCTCTTCTTTTTCGGGGGTTAAAAAAATACCTGTAAAGATCCTGCATAGTTCTAAGAGCTTCGGGCGTGTAATCCTCAAGCTGACATCTGTTGTGAAGCAGCAGGAGGTGAGGCGTGCTCTCGCCGTGGCTGGAGGACTCCGCGCCTTCCTGATTGGCTGCGGAGTTCGACATTGACAATGATGGCTTTAGCATCTCCGCGGTCTGTAGGTATCTGTAACATATTGTAATGAATAAATAAAGGCGATTAAGTATAAAGTTTATTAATAATAATAATAATAATAATACGTTTATTTCTTCAAAACAGCACACACATACATTAAAAAAAAAAAAGTTCAAAATATTCTTATCCTAATAAACAAGTTTAAGCTTGCATATGTCTGCCGCAGTGAGGAAAAAGGCCTGGGCTCAGCGACTAATGCCAGACTGATTATCAGGCTGGCAACACTGATTTTCAGCCCTCGCCCAATCGCCCAATATTAACATACATATCATTCCGCCCGGGACTTCGTTTCCGTGAGAATTTGGGAAAATTATGTAGCCTATGTTACTCAGGGATAATCTAGCATTCGAATGGTGAAAGAAGTTTTCAAATCGGTCCAGTAGTTTTGGAGCCTATTCAAACAAAGGAACACTAAAACTTTCCTCTTTACAATACCTACTATCCCTACTAATTTATAGTGGCCATAGGAACTCCGCAATAAAACGGCACAACTCCATCGAGTTTGGGCTAGTTCGATTCGTATTGATGGGTACTTTGCTTGGCAGAAAAGCTTGTTTTAAAAAAAGTTTTTTAATTTTAGAGTTATTGTAAAACAGTTTGTATTCACATTACATCGCCATCTATTGATACTTCTGAGAAATAAAATCCTGCACCATCAGAAAATCCGCGCCACATTGATTGAGCTTGATTGAAAGATTGATTGATCATTTTTTTAAAGATTGAGCTAGCCACAAAAGTGTTTGCGGTCGTCGTTTGAATCTTATTTTGCCAGGACCATAGAATATAAATACAGATGACAAGATTCGTACCTTATGAAGTTATAGTCAGCGAACCAATCCTGCACAGCGATGAGGACATGGCATATGGCCATGAGGTAGGAGGCCACTTGTAGGCAGTCCACTGTCACCACGTTCGCGTTCCTCGCCGTGATTGGGTTGCCATTGTTCTCATCCACCAGCGACGGAGACCACAGGGCTTGGCAGTCCAGCAGGATCACACGGTCATTTGTTATGTACATGTCTACCCCTGCAAATAAATAAATAAATAAAATAAATAAAATCTTTATTTTCACCAAAAAACAGTTTACATTATTGATACGGGGGCTGGAGTCTCCTTTTAAGTTTTTTTAAAACTTGTGTTAGGAGGCACCGCTCTTCCTTTAGGTGTCACATACATCAGGTGAGTAAACTAAAATAGGAAGTGTACAACTACTTAGATTAATGATATTTTTTATAAACAGCTTTTACTTAATTTAAAAATGTTCATGAGTTCAGGCAGTAAAGTACTTAATGATAATTTTAAATAAAAAGAGAAAAAAACAATTAGGGTGTGACTGAGAATACCTATGAGTGACGTGTGTGTGTGTGTGTGTGTATGTGTGTGGGTGTATATGTTTATGTGTGTGTGTAAGTGTGTATCGTGGGTTTGTGTGTATCCCCTTTTAATCCTATGCTATGTTACGTTAGGTTAGGTGGCCTACGACTGTGTCTTGGGATCGGAAGCCGTTCATAACAGCTTCCACTACCACTCCAACATATCTTCAAGTTCATCGTATGTCAGAGGTTCTAGCCAAGTGTGAAGTAATTTTTTACATTCCATATATGTTTTAGGATATATGTTAAGTTTCTTGCATTATACAGTTTACAGGACCGCTTGCTGTACTGTCTACTAGCAAAAGTCGTATTAGTTTGCGGCACCATCATCGCTATATCTTTTCGACGTCTAGAAGCTAAGTTAGGGTCGTACTGGGATTCCCTGTGCTTCTTCAGGACAGTGTGGAAAACATATAATTTTCTCACAGACAATAATTGCGTTATTTCGTAAATTTTGTTGGTTGGAATCCTTTGTTTATTTATTTATTTAATTGTTTATTGCAAATTTTACAGCATACTTATATAAACCTCAATGCATATACTGGGTGAAAAAAAACCTCCTAGCTATATTCAAAATCCTGAACCAGTATCACTCAAAGAACACATTTATGAAAAAAATATATATTTATTTTTTCAATGGGAATAGTTCGTTTTTTGCCTAAACGTAGACATTACTCCTACACCAGGCACGCGAAGGGTACGGGAAACGCTCGGGGGTGCACCCGAGTAGTGTCTACGTTTAAGAAAAAAAATCCCAACGATAAAAAAAAGTGTTCTGTAAGTGATACTGGTTCAGGATTTTCAATAAAGCTAGGAGGTTCTTTTTCAACCTGTATGTTTCATCTTAAAATAAAAAACATGTCAAAATAACAAACAAAAATTTAAAATCCACGTAAGTTTCGTCAATTAAATAACCCGCCCTGAATCTGACCTGGGCCATACGTCCCCATCAAACTGGCCGCATTGCCGCGCTGGACGGTAATGGACAGACGCTGGACCAGGTAGGAGCCAGAGCGGGAGTCACCACCACGAGCTGACAGTCTCGGGCCAATCTCCCGATTCAACTCCCTACCTTCACTACCCCAGGGACCCGCCGATTCAAATGCGATGGGAACAAAGATATACGATTGTCCCATCGCCGTGTATTTAATGTGTTTCTAACAGGCTGCCCATTCTGCCGCTGCCCCTGCCACTCGTGTGGTCCTGTTTAAATGAGAGGGTGCGAAAGTACGGACGCAGGTAGCGACCCTTTTGCCAGGGAACCATAGTAATACCATCTGGTCTTTTCCCATCTGAACGGCTCAGGCCAGGCGGCTCTAGGATGGAGGGAACGTTGGCGGAAAATAGAGCTCTGCGTATAATATCGTTTAGGGCATGGTGACGCGGAAATCTGCCAACGCAGCGTTGACAACTCAGTGCGTGATGGCCATTAGCTTCCACAGTTGAACCACAAATGCATACATGTGGTTGACAGATATTGCAGCCCAACCGAAAAGCAACAGCCACCCGCAAAGAGTCATCATCTAGCAGCGTGCCCAAATTGGGCGATGGCAGCGCATGTAACCACGCCCCCGATTCCGGAGCAGAGACTGCTCTGAGCCTTGCCAGTTCCACTCCCTCCGCTCCCTCAGTTAGGTGTTTCACTACCGCCTTACAACCAATCTCGTCCCAGGATCGCTGTCTCTCTGGATCATCTGGCACCCTCTCACCCGGGAAGGCATGCCAACCAAGCAGCTAAAGCCTCCTCCTCCAGTGGGATCCTAACTTCATTGCCTCCACGCGAGAATAAATTATTTCTATCTATATAGCTATCCTTATGGTGAAATGTGTTGAGATTTTGCTCGACCCCACTTAATCTAACGTGAAATTAATGAAAATGCGTATTGTTAGTGTAAATCCGTTAGTTTGTGCTTAGTTTCGTGTCATTTATTTACAAAATTATAGTACAAAAAAGGCCTGAGCTTATATAATATTGTTTAATATTCTCGCGGTTATTTATTTAAAACAAAAATTTTAATGTGTTTTATAATATGGTTTTCATTTAAAACTTTGATTTTAATTTAATACAAGTGTGTCGTCTTAAGAGCGGCTACTGGGGAAACCTGTAAGTAAATGTAACCTAGTTTTTTTTGCAATTTTAAGTTATATTTGCAGAAGCCCCCCCCTCCTATCCTCCCACGTGAGATCGGGTGAGATTTGGAACCCCTCTCCCCTTTTTCTTCTTATCGTGTAGGTATAGTCAAGTGTGTAGCTAACTTGGCTAACCCTGCCCTGGTGTCACAGTTTTCAAACCGCACAATGGCCTCTGACTTGAGTTTAACGATTGTAGTCAATCGACAACAGCCGGGACCGACAGTTTAACGTGCCCTCTGAAGCACGGAAACACTCGTGATAAATTACCACTTTGGTCGCCCATCAGGTTCCCTGCCTCTGTTTACGTTGCTTAACCTCAGTGATCGGTTGAGATCAGCAAGCGCTTCTTCCCTGAACACCTCACACGGGACGGATTGGATAGCGAGACGGAAGCTGTGATGAGTTATAATAAACCATTACATTATGCCTCATTTAATAAAATAATAGATGTAATCTGAATTCCGCCGACATAAAAGCAATTTCATAGTAGGTATACATAAAATATTTTTAACAAAAAATTGACCCGCCTTTTAAAAGCGTAAAATAATTTTTTAAAGCTATATTCACGAGTAAGTAGCGGTTACAGGTAAAACAGTAGGTAAATAGGTGAATTCATAGCGGAATATGGTAATTAGAGAGGAATATGTTTTTTTTGACGTCGGCGCCTAACAATTACTATTAGACTATTGGCTATTAAAACTATCTTAGTTTTTATACATACATACATACGCTCACGCCTCACGCCCATAATTTCTCATGGGGTAGGCAGAGCATTAATTTTTATACTGCTAAAAAAGCTTGTGCGAATACCTATTGCATTAAACTAGGTCCTTTCAATACCGGCGGCGCCGACGTCAAAAAAAATATATTTCTCTCTATTTACCATATTCCGCTATGAATTCACCTATTTACTGTTTTATAGAGGTGTGCGCCGCGCCGCCGCCGCCGGTCGTTAAGGCCACGCCGCCGCCGCCGCCGATGTTTTTATCGGCGTGAAATCGGCGTGATATTATGCACCAATTTTTATAATAATTTTGATTTATTTCATATTATAATAATACAGGATGTTAGGAAGAGCGTGTACCAAACGATTAGGTCGAGTAGCTAGGTTCATGGGCCAATCATATCCTTTTTTGCCTTAATATACTTAATAAAATTCAGAGTCTTGCCTGCCTAATCGCAACAGGTGCTCTTTCGTCCACACCGCGATGGCAATGGAAGCGCTACTTAACCTGACTCCATTGCATATCATAAAGTACAAATAGAAGCGCAAATGACACTATTACGCGCTAAAATAGCCCAGACGAAATGAAAATCATCTTTCATGAGAAGCGCCTATGATGATCTCATGAAATTCCCCATCATTAGCATGCCCTCAGATGCAATTACGAAAGAATATAACTTTGCCAAGCTATACAACATCCTAATTGCAGATAGATCTGACTGGGAGGTAGGGGCTCCCGGTGATGTCAAACCCAATGACGTCATCTTTGCTGGAGGTCACCAGCTTTTTGAAGGCGGGTCAATTTTTTGTGAAAAATATTTTATTTTATTCTTTTTAAAGGTCATTTATCATTCATATAACCTTCCTCGTAGATTTATTATATAGCACTAAGTTACTCGAAATTGAAGAGCGATAAAGTATTCAATTACTTTTACCCCTCTTGATACCCACAGAAAGATATAAGGTTGTGATATTCACAACCAGTCGCAAAATAGCAAGAAAGATACGGGGTAGTACAATTCTCAAACCGATCGCCAGATGGCATGAAAGATATGGGGTGGTGATATTATCAACCGATCACCAGACGGCAGGAAAGATGTGTGGTGGTAATATAATAATATGTAGAGTATACCGGTCACTACACGGTGGAGCCTCAGAACACAAAAGAGCTCCAAAAAACAACTTGAAAGTCTCAGAGAACAACTTCGTTTTTGCTTCGTTTACATTGATGACCTATTGTCATCCACATATAATATATGACCGAAAATTTCACTTTTTTTATTTTTTTACTAAACTACTAACCCGATTTCGATAAAACTTTTATGGGAGCAATCTGGAAGTAGATGCTTTCGAACTAAAAAAAAAAAATGAAATCGGTCTATAAATGACGAAGTTTTGAGGTAACAAACATATTTTTTTAAAAAAAAAGCACCCAATTGAGAACCTCCTCCTTTTTTTTAAAGTCGGTTAAAAATTGGTTTAGTTCGACGGTTAACATGTAATTGGTCTAACCAAACATTTGATACTGCATTAAACAAAGAATTAATTTTACTTTAAAAACGTGTACGACGTACCTGTACTTGTCCAATGCCCGGGACTTCGGTCCCGTGGGAATTTGCGCAATTATGTAACCAGTGTTAATCGGTAATAACAAAAACATTTAGGAATAGGTCTCCCAACTGCGATTTTATTTATTTCATTAGGGATCTCACGAATTTCCTTATTTCCGGGATTTCACCAAATCTCTGATTTCGTCATTTCCCTACGACATACATAATATGTCCTGGCTAGGCAAAACTGATTTGGCCAAAAACGAGCGAAAAAAAGCAAAAACGAAGTTGTTCTCTGAGACTTTCAAGTTGTTTTTTGGAGCTCTTTTGTGTTCTGGGGCTCTACCGTGTAGTGACCGGTATACTCTACATATTATTATATTACCACCACACATCTTTCCTGCCGTCTGGTGATCGGTTGATAATATCACCACCCCATATCTTTCATGCCATCTGGCGATCGGTTTGAGAATTGTACTATCCCGTATCTTTCTTGCTATTTTGCGACTGGTTGTGAATATCACCACTAGTAAATAAGAAAAACTAGTAAATAAGAAAATTTGTAATGTGATTTAAAAGAGCAACCTCAGAGTTTCTTGCCTGTTCTTCTCTGATGTTCGGCCACCCTAACTGCCGTACTCATAGACGTCAATTAAAGTTAAGTACTGTTAAACTCTGATGTTGTCTGTTTCACTCTTGTTGATATAAACAAGGATATCATGACATTTAATTACTTCTTAACTTTAATTGACGTCTCTGCTCTGAGTACGGCAGTTAGACCCTATTTTACCATACTCTGTTAATCTTGCCTATTCTTCTCTGGGGAAGACTGCACTTTTGCGAATAGGCGTAGGGTCAGTAAAACCGCAACGCGACGCTGCGCGCACTTTTAATAGAGCCACTCAAAATTGAATTTTATTTATTAAGTACATGAAAAGATAAACATTTCATTGTGAGCACGCCGCGGCGGCGCGCAGCGAGGCGGAGCGCTGCGTGGTGCGACGTATTCTAAATTCTCACACCTTTGCGAATAGGCGTAGAGTCAGTAGGGTCAAAAGAACGAATGCGTATGTATGTATTTAAATCGTTTAATGTATGTTTGTATGTATTTCATTGTAATCTTGACTTGTTTTATGTGACATCCTGAATGTCCTATAAAATAAAGATTTTTCTATTCTATTCTATTCCTGAAATCAGGATTGGTCCAACACACTAATAGACATACTAAATTACGCGGACAACTAAACTAGAGAACCATCAGAATTATAATTTATTTTACTGACATACCGACTTCAAAAATAAAACAGCATTAGGTACTAGAAAGCGAAAAATAAAGACAGTATTATTTACAGTGCTAGGTACTGATCTGTCTGAAGTCGGTGCCAAGACTGCCAAGCTAAATAAGTTTGATATAAACTTCGATTGTTTTTTCTAAAAGTTTACTTATTTTCCATTTTTAGTGTAAATAATTATCATCATCGTCATACTCATACCATACAACCCACTGCTGGGTATAGGCCTCTTCTCTGTAGCGCCAATCGTCACGGTCCTCTGCTAACCTCATCCATAGTGATCCCGTCAATTTCACAAAATCGTCTGACAATAGGGCTGATGTACATGGAAAATATTTAAAGGTCTACTAAATTCGAGGGTTGCCCTTGATTTCCCTAGGATTCCATCATCAGATCCAGACTTGGTGACAATAGGACCATCTCAGTAGTACTTTTAATCTTTCAAACAAAAAATAATTCTGCAAATCGGTTCACAAAATGGCGGAGAAATTGGTGAACAGACATTAAAAAAAGATACAGTCGAGACCATTTTATTTTTTTGAAGCCGATAAAAATAGGAGTATTAGAGTACTAATAAACATGTATTTAATAGTCAAAATAACAATGCGTATCCCTATTTATTATCTTGATTTGATGAGGATATAAGATTGTATCTCATTTACATAAATTGCTGGTTAAACAGAAAGTTTTTTGGCACGATATAAACATGTCCCGTGCACGTGTCCTTACAATAAACATGTTTATTTTATTAGTTGTCTTTGGAATGTCTTACGTAAGTTATTTAGACGCTAGACGCTACGCATACAAAGGTCCACGCTAAGGTTTTCCCTTGTGTCGTGGGTCCCTTGAAACATACACAAAGACACACGAACACCCATGACCCGAGAACAAACATATGATTGTTACACAAAAATTTGCCCCGACTGGGAATCAAAACCAGTACCCGGCGATCAAGAGGCAGCGCCAAATTATTTTATTATAATAATTGCTAAAATTCCTTTGAAAATCTAAAAAAATATTCTTTTCCAAAAATACAGTCACGAAATGCCTTACAATGTTCATCACTAAAATGTTTTTAATTAATTCATTAATTTTGTATCTCTAGTGTTTTGTGGTAATTCCTGAACGTGTAAATAAGGAATACATAAATCCGAAATGTTTCAAATGGGTGAACTGGACCATCAAACGGTTTGGAAGAAAAAGCCCCTATTACCTCAACTTAGAAGGAGAAAGTTTACAAGAGTTCAATAATAATGTCACGGTAAGTTTTTCCTTAAAAGCTTGTAAATTCAATTTACCAGCGCCCGTTTCCTTTTTCAGCAGTATAACAATTTGTTATGTGTTAAGAGAGTAATTTAGTGCTTATGTACTGAGTCATTCTATTCCAAGATGAACCGTGAAAATCTGTAGAATACCGGGTTAGGAGCACTGTACAACCCTGTATAAGGGATAGCTTAGCAAAAACTGAAACTTTGAACTCAGACCATCATTTTAAATTATTTTCCAGTGGAATTGTCCTCCGGAAATTTCCGTTTTTTTTTCAAGTCTTTACATATATTCTGCTTTAAAATCAAATCATTATTTACTTATCATGATTTTCATGTAAATTGCAATCAAAGTTGGTACAGGACGAACTCGTTCTGTACAGAGGCAGCGTTAGGCGTGGGCGACGTGGGCCACCGCCTACGGCTTTGCGGTCCAAGGGGCCTCGCGCCTCTAATACCACGTAACGTAAAAATGTATTCGTTACAAAATAATAAATTAATTAACATACAGTTAGCAACATTTTGTTGGCGTTGCTTTACTATCGCGGGAAACGAACGGTGAAGCCCTTCTGACAAGTTTTGTTTTATTTAGTCTAGCAATGTTTGTTGGCAATGCGTTGCTATCAAGGGGAACCCATAGTGACTAGACTTGGCGATTTCCCTTATGGTTTGGCTTTAATGTTAGAACATGAAATAGTTGGCTTTACTATGGTAAAGTAGTAAAAAAAGGTATATTTCAACGGTTTCTTTTAATTTATTTATAACATTGCTTCTTGCGCCACCAGAGGACCTCGCTAAATTTATCTTGACCACATCAAATTATGGTCTTGCCCCGCCACTGGTTATGTACGTACCCTTAGTTATATTGTTGGAATGGTCTGAATCACTTTTTAAAACTAGTGTACCCGAGACGGTACCTCTTAAAATAGCTTTTTTATATTTACTTTCATTTATAAACCGATTAAATTATGTATTTGTAGTTGGCGCGTACAGAGCGAGATATTAATAAAAAGAAAACTACGCGGCCCCGGAAAAAGATCGAAATGGTGATTTGGTGTACCGTGGCTGTACCTCAAGAATTATTATTTCTTTATTTTATCAGTGAATCTCACTGGCTAAAAATCAAATTTAATACGTTTTTAGGAAACAATACAGAGTAATGAAAGTCATAGAATAGGGTGCCTCTTAAATACAGGGCTTAAGGTAAATCTCTTTCTACCTCTCGGGTGGTTAATTAGTCCATGAAACTGAACAACTTTCCCCCAATAAAAGGTCAAAATACGAAAAAATATTTTGAATTCCCATACAAACTTCATCAGCATATAGCGTATTTTGTATTGGAGATCAAAATCTTTTTTTCGTATTTTGACCTATGTTCCTTGTGGGAATTGGTTCAGTTTCATGGACTGATTTAGCACCCGAGAGGTTGAAAGAAATTTACCTAATGTTAAAATAATTGTGGCATTATGTGATTACGTCCTTTGTCTAGTTTATAAAAAAAAAACAAGGGTTGCACTTCGGGAGTGCCGGCAGAAGTGAAAACTTGAACATTACCTAACGTTGATATTTTGAAATGATTAGGGAATAGTTTCGTACGAATTGCTATAATAATCAGTATATTTTACCACATAAATACTATCATTTATGTGGTAAAATACAATATTCATTTATTGCGCTGTCGACAATATTCACGTGATCATGAAGGGTACGTGCAGAACGAGTTCGTCCTGTACGCGCCAACTTTGATTGTAATTTACATTTTACATTTTTTAGTAACAGATCCAAGCTAATACACACTAGTACACCTATTTAATGTTTCCGAAATTGAAGTACAAGGTCGGAGTATGAAAAAAAAACACAAATCCCCTCTCCATACAACTTGAGCGATCATCTAATTGCCTAGTATTACAATTCAAAAATTTTATTTTTAATTCCATTTCCATATTGACTGGATTTTCAGATTCACATGACATTTTATGAGTACCTCCACAATGAGTACAGGAGGTCTTTTGTGGAGTTCCACACGAAACTTTGCGATTTCCTCAGCAAAGATCACTTTATTGGGACTATCATAAGCTCTTACGGATTAACATGTCCCGTGGAACCAGTAAGTCTTATTATGTCCCCTATGAAATTGCTGTTTTCTATACAACATTTTTGGATAGTTTTGAATTTTTTTCGGAGACATGAAATCCAAATGCAACGAAATTTTGTGGAAAGCTTTTGAAATAGTTTAATAAATTATCAATAGAATGCTAGTAACAATGTATCTTATAAACCACCTTAGTGAGAACAGAGCAAAATCAAAAAATAAAAATTTTACGTGCAACTTGGTCTTTTTTTTATTTCGTTTTCATAAAGGTATGTGGCGAACTTTTTTTAAAGGCTGTAGTCAATCAGTAACAGCAAGGAATGCCGCTTTAAATACCCTCCGAAGCACAGAAACGCTTGTGGCTTGTCACCCATCAGACTCACTGCCCCTGTATACGTTACCCAACCTCAATGATCGGTTCAAATCTAAGTAATTAAGTGTATTTTTTTTTTCAGGGAGTGCATAGATTCATAAACATGTCCGTTCCAACTGAACGGCTGCCCAAGAAATGGCCATTTGAAAAATTTCGAGTACTTATTGAAATGAACAAAACTCAATCTAACGA
This sequence comes from Aproaerema taeniolella, assembly GCA_949987775.1. NCBI lineage: Eukaryota > Metazoa > Arthropoda > Insecta > Lepidoptera > Gelechiidae > Aproaerema > Aproaerema taeniolella. The sequence continues at coordinate 5,988,649 of OX465259.1, read as the reverse complement.
AAATTGTGGCACTTTATCATTGTATGGCCGCGGAGCAGCAAAACTACCAAAAGGCATCAACAGCTATTAGTGGTAATATGGAGCGAACCCTGAATAATTATTCATGCTAATGAGTTGATGACGCACCATGTTTAAAATAAACTAAAATAATTTCTGTGCATAAGTGATGTGCATTAAGTGGTGGGGGGTAAAAATTTACCCAAAAAAGGATATTTTTGTGATTTTTCGGTTATATCTCGTAAAGGACTTACAATATCGAAAACTGTCCTTCATAAAAGTTGGAGGGCATTTAATCCTGCGTAGGATAAGACTAGATCTATATTTTTTGTACTACCCGTTCTCATGCTTTAGCTCATCAAAGTTGGATAAAGGGTCAAGCAGGCTAAGCGAACGAGAGTGGCCCCCTAACGACGGATTTGGTCATTCTTTCAGGTGGTATACTGGCAGGTCCTAAGAACACTCTATGCTTAATATCAGTCTTCGATCTTCTTTTGTTTTCGAGTTATTTAGGATAATGTCGAAAAATTAGGGTATCACTGAAAGTGTCATATTTTCTAAACTGTTCAAGTTAGATTAACCAAACAAAATCATGTTTAATAATAATAAAATAGACTACTTAATAAAACAATAAAACCTTTTGTAGGAATTAAATCCGATTTGAATTCTAAGACGATTGGGCTATCTATGGTGTGCAATAAAGTATATTTCTATGTCTAATAAAAATGTTTCAAAGCGCAAAGCGACCTTATACGAGTATGTTTAATACGCCATAGCAAGTTTCACTATTTTTTCGTTGAAGAATTTTGTAAGATTTTTTTAAATACACGCCTTATAAATACGCCGCCCCTTCTGCCTTTATAACGTATAATCTCGTTTCAGATTCGGTGCTTGACCATGATCAGGTAATTACCCTTTTCTTTCGGTTTAGGACAGAATCAGTTTCTGGAAAATTCTTGATAAGACAGATATTCTTTTGGGGGGTACTTCTACAATCATCGATTTGATCATGGATGAAAGAAAATGCACCGTAACATTGTGATATCCGTAATATTGTAATTTTACTTAGTATTAGTAACTTTATAATCTCTCGGTACTTTGTGAACTGCTTCAATTGTTTGTTGACAGACTTTTTACAAGCTTTTTATAACAAGCTTTTATTTGACTTGCCCTGTTAGTTAATTAGTTAGTTAGTATGTGTGGGAAAAATCTTGCAACTGAATTTAAGACCAGTTCTCCTCAACTGTCACGCTAGGGAGGGGGTAGTCTTACAAATGTGACCAGCTGTGACAAGGAGAGGGAGGGGGTCAAAAAAGCATGAAATTCGTGTGATGTAATTTATGGATGGCCCCTTTGTAATGAGCCAGACTTGTAATAGGAAGGTTAATTGCGGGTTCAAATCCTGGTACGGGCGTACCACTAAATTCGTCTTTTCCGATTTATGTATGGAATTCTAATTATCACTTGCTCAACGGTGAAGGAAAACATCGTAATGAAACCCGCCCGTCCAAGAAAATTCATTTTCAAAAGACGAGCGGTCCACCAACCCGCATTGGGCCTGCATGGTGGACTATGGCCCGTGCCTCTCGGTGGTGACGTATATATGGACTGGTAAAAAAACAAAAAGTTTTTTATTTATCGACAAATTTCAAATTTAATTTCGAATTCTGTTTTATATTAGAAAGAAAAGATGTTTATTAACGTATTTTCGTATACTATTCAAATCAGTCACCTACACTATCACCGAAAAACATTGAGCGGAGCCACCTAGAAAAGATTTTGACGATTCTGACTCATGTGCGATTAAAATGAATTGTATCTGTACGAATACAAATAAAATTAAAATACTTACAATCTTAGAAGTTTCATTATTCAACCCTATAATCATAGCTTAATTCTTATGACAGCAGGACAAAGCAATACGCGAGATATGAGAGCGAAAAATAATAATTCAGAAAAGTATTTCAATCAGTCAAAAAAATTAAGTATGTCTATATTGTCTATGTACAGACAGCAGCACGTCAGGTTACCCATTTTCATTACGATAGCAGGCGCTGTTACGAGCGAGATAAGGGCGACGTCAAGGTCAAGATGTACAACCTGATGTGCTGCCGTATGTACTACACAAAACCCGAAAAAAGTAGTACGTACACTAACGTACTTAAAATTATTGTATCAAAGTACCAAAACTTTTAATGTTATGGTATGCAGGGTAGGTCACATGCGCGACTTTGGCCCCGCCATTATTTTAACGAGTTTTTTCCCAAGCTGTACGTCACTCGTTGCAATACCTTCCTTTCAATCCTTGTAACACAAATAACTATAACGGTTGAAATTGTTATTTTATAATACAAGGGCAGACTGCCGTGTTTTTTACTTTTTAACTAAGCAGTTTAATTTAAAGCAATTGCTGTCATTCGACGTAAAATACGTATGTACCTTATAGTTGTTTTGAACAAACGATACAAATAACTATAATAAGGGATAAATGACCCAAATAATTATAATTAAACTTACTAAAATTACTATAAAAATAAATATGAATATGCTAAATAAATAAAAGGCTTTTATTAATACATAACATCCCATAATGGCATGTGCACTTGTTTTCAAAATAAATATATTATTTATAATGGTATTAGGATTGGGTTGCGTAAGTTAACTTGCATTACTTAAAGCTAGGTACTTATTTTATTTTATTCAGTTCATGTATTAACGACTTTGACAAGAATGTACAAAGACTAGGAAAGAATGAAAATGCATTTTGAAAGTTATTGTTACCACTTTTAGTTTGCAATTATCTGCGTGCCGCATTAATTATAAATTATAACTAAACTTTGTTTCTTAAGATTACTGATACACGTCTTGCCAGTTGGAACTTGGACGCGGTGGTCGTAAATAGGTCAGTTTGGCAAAAGATACTTAGAAGAGGCCTAAGCCCAGCAGCGGGACACTCCAGAAGTTACACAAAATAATTAAACTGCAATGACGTGAGTACATGTTTTCAAAATTAAAATTAATTTCGGTTCCTTACTTTTAGGGTTTTGTTGTAATACCCGAACGCGTGAAAGTGGAATATGTTAATTCAAAATATATCGAACGGTTTAATGCGACTATCAGACGATATGGAAGAAAAAGCCCCTATTACATTAACTTGGAAGGAGTAATTCTTCATGAGTGGAACAACAATGTCACAGTAAGTACCTATTATAACACTATTTTGAGACTAGCGTTCACCAAAGCGGATATAAGTTTTATCATCAGATTAAAGAAATCGGATTCAGCTCATGTTTTTGTTTTTTTAGTTTACCAACGCACTTCTACGAATCCGACACACATAAGATAGACCGATATGGTCATTATCCTGTTTAATCAGGGAAACAATAGTTTTAAAAAAATGCACTCATTCTACAAGCAGGGGAAAGGAGTCCACAGTTAAGGCAAAAAACAGTTAAGCTTCATATAAGAGATTCTCAAAAGGAAAAAAACGGTTCGGCTTTACATAGCACGCCCCAACAAGAATAGTGCTCTTGGGAATATCATCTAATAGTGAAAGAAGTCCTAAAAAAGCAACAAATAGTTTTGGGTGATGTATGCCGGCTTGTTATTGCACTAATTAATGCTAAATTAATGCCAAAAGTTTTAATCTGCTAAATTTAGTCTTAAAAGGGTATTAGAGATTAAAATATTTGATATTTTCAAATGCTAGTCTATAGTAGCATAAATTGGGACTTTAACTCTCGGGAAGTACTTAAATCTGAATAAAGTCTCCACCAAGATTAACACTTCTATTAAAAAATGCGTTGTTAGGATGCGTATAAGACTCGTTGTCTTGGGAACGCCATTTTATGATATCAGCTTTGCTAGAAATTTTGTAGACGCAAGTATCCTAACTTTTAACAAAGTATAAGTATTGTGTTGTTGATTTCTTGCTCTTATAAATAACAATAAATCCTGAACCAATCCTGTGTTTTGCTTTTTTGAAACTTTGACGCCATATTGTAAAACACAAAGCTGAACATTATAAATCAAGAAAAGTGATAGTGCTAGTGGTTCCGTACATTTTCTAGAAGAGAGACATGTTAATAATGAATCAAATTTTAGAAAAGAAAGCAATTTACGTTTAGTTTCAAGTGTTTACTTAAGTAGAAGAGCCTGTATGTAGAAGTGAGCAGATAAAAAGGTAAACATCGTTAAGAAGATAGATTAGGTAGCGGTAATGCTTCGTTGTGTAGTATTCCAGGAACTTCAGACGAAAAATGTGCAACATTTCTGAAATATTCCAACCAAGCTGAAAATTTATATACACGTACCTTTCAGCTCCCTAAATAACCTCTGAAAAGTCCCATTAGTCGAGGGGTGGGCATTACTTTTGACAGCCAAAAAACGGTAAAAAAATTACCTTTTTTCGGTTTTTTGCCTATATCTTCGTTCCTGTCGCTCTAATCGCTATGAGGTGTGCTTATGAAATAAATAATGGAGAATTCTCTACAAAAACAATACAACAAGTTTATTGATAACACTAATAGTTTTCAAGTAATCGGGCATTAAAACCCGGTAAACATTTTCTATGGATATTTTAGTGAATTTCATTATCACTTCAACAAACAGAGGAAAACAGTAAAAAAGTTATTTTATACCATTCCCCCTCTAGAAAGCTTCTGTTTTCACTGAAAATTGGGGATAAAAAGCTCTTTTAGTCACAGTTTTGATATTTGAATTTAGAACCTTAAAAAGATTACTTTTCTCCTGCAAAACACGTAAAAAACGAGCACTTTTTTTGTCAATTTTGGTGTTTAAATTTCGAACACTCCAATGGATAGACATACGACCTCCATCGCAAAGAATATTCGAAATGCAAACTCCTTGCGCAGATAACTCTTCAATATTTGAATGGTCAACATTTTCGACAGATTTAAAACTTTAAAATAAAAATGTGTGTTCTTTGCTGTCATTGATTAGTAATACGTCGACAAGAAATAAATATCTCGTCACAGATTGACCACCCTATCGACAACAACAAGAAAATTACTCTAAACTTTAGTAATTGTTCAAATTTGAATGTACAGAGGGCCGCACATCAGGTTACCTCAAGCCTGCACTCTGCCGTTGCGATAAGATGAAAATGGAGTAACCTGATGCGCTGGCCTCTGTACATTTTCAATAATGTAACATTCCTTTTTTCTTGATTAAATGTTTATTTTCCGCTTAAATCTTTCTTTTTCTCGAGGTCATGGTATAAAATGTAATGTGCAACTCTTGAATAAAACGGATTTTTATCGAGGGCTATGAATCACTCGCGTCATTCAGGATTCTAACACTTGAATCACTCGCTTACGCTCGTGATTCAATAATTTAGAATCCTTCATTTGCTCGTGATCCAACTTTGGCCCTCGCTTAAAATCCGTCTTTTATTCCCGAGTTGCACAACATTGAATCCACATTGAATCCATTATAACATTGAATCCACTGTCTTAAAAGTTTACTTTTTTTAGTTAGTTTAAGTACTTTTTTTAAAACTTTTTATATAATTGATAAGCAGTAAATCCAAGTACTGCTAGATTTATCACAAAGAAGCTTTCCGCCCGGACTTCGGTCGCGTAGGAATTTGGGAAAAATTATGTAGCCTATGTGTTAATCCAGGGTGTCAGCTACCTCCATACCAAATTTTATAAAAATTGGTTCAGCCATTTGAGCGTGAAAGAGTAACAAACATCCATACATCCATCCATACATCCTCACAAACTTTCGCATTTATAATATTTATCATTATCACAAATTGCCTAACAAGTAAAGAATTATAAGGTTATCAATGTCAAAAATAAGTAATCAGAAGCGTGTTTCTGTAATGTGACACATTGAAACTCAATGCGATGTTTCCCACCTTTTCCCGTGGCAATGACTCAAATCAAATCAAACATTACGTCACTTAAATTGCAACCATTTTCAGCCTCACAAAGACGGGCTTAATTTAGTAGGTACCTACTTATCTAATAAACAAGTTACTACTTTTAAAATACTTTTTCATTCTCAAATATCTAATATAGGATAAGATTTCAAGTGTATAGCTAAGCGTGCTCTTGACTGTACCTACCTAAACATTATAATAAGAGTTAAAAAATGTTTTTCAATGCTCAAACAAGTAGGATAGCGTTATCTAATGCTGTAAAGAAGGTAAAGACTTCAAATTATATTTTTGTTAGTTAATATTTTTTTCATTTTCAAAGCTCTATATCTCCGAACATTTTTTCAATCAACACTTTCGTTTTGTAATATTTTTTTCTATCGATTGCTGCAAATTTCATCAGTGGCTGCCAACATTTGATTTCTCCATAGTGGGGCTCCTTCGGGTGATCACCTTGAAGTTTAGGTATACCAGGCTTCATACAAATATGTTCGATACTCTTTTTCAGCTTGGTTGGAATTTTTCCGAAGTCAAATGCTAAAGTTCCTGTAGTATAGCGATTAAGGTTTTTTTAAATAAAAAGTTATGTTTGCATAGTTATGTAGTTTTATTCCATAATCATAAAATATTTAATCTTCACCCTTTTACATCAAGTAATTTTAATTATTTATATTTTTTTATTTATACCTATGTATAACTTAATGCACAAATGTACAATGGCGGACTTAATGCCTAGAAAATACATTATATGTGTAGGGTAATAAAATTTTATGCGGAATTAGTTAGTATCACAAAGTCTTAAAAACCTAATAATTATTTAATAATATAAATGTCAAAGTATCAATGGCAATAAGAGTAATGTTAATTTTTACTCAAAGTCTTAAATGACAACAGCAATAATTATACATTAATTATAAATTAAGTAAATAATCAGTACGGATAATCTAAAATAAAAACAGAAATTATAGGGGTTACTGCCCGTGGTGTCAGCTTTTGTAGGAATGGACTTAAAATGACATTTAAAGCATTTTTCATCTAAAATAAATTGAATGATTTTCCAAGGCCATCTCTTAGACTCTTCAAGTAAATGGGAATTTTCTTTTACATCATCATGCTCAGCAACTAAGATTTTCGGCTGTGCAAAGAGGCTCTTTGCAATTCAAAATGCATTGTTTATAGAAAACGTTCCATGTTCAATTTTCAAAATTACTTACGACCCACTTACGCTTGTTCTGTAATGGATTTTCATAGTATTTTACAAATCAAACTCCTTGGTGAAACAATCTTATAAAACGTCAAAAACTCTTTACTAAAAAAAAACTAGAGTGCGTTTCAAAGAATAGTGAGCTTTGCCTAGTTATTGGTAGCATTGCGAATTGTTGAAAATGCAAGGAAATAAAGATTATTTTTCGACATTCACAATGCTACCAACATCATGGCAATTAGCTCACTATTCTTTGAAACGCAGTCTATAGAAATAAATAGCGGCATATTATTATAAATGTTTTATTTGCCTCGCATGATGATATAAAGTAGAATGCTTACCTCGGTTGCAAGAAGCTATTAAACCCTCGAACTATATTCGCCCTTGCTCGCTTCGCTCGCTCGGGCGTCTAAATATTTCGGAAGCACTCGGTCCATTATTAGCACCCTTTGCGAGCTGCGCTCGCACGGGCACCAAATTGGATCTTGTTCTGTTATAGCTTTCTTACGTCCTTTGTGTAACAATCTACTATTGTTAGATATGCATTTTATATACATCTAAGTATTGCAATATCACCATATCTTGTCATTTCCCAGAATGGAAAACTGAAAAATTAAACAAACCAAACATACAACTAAAAAATCACCCGCGACAACAAACAAATTTCCACATAACTTTTTTAAATACTATACCTACATATACTCTGTCATTCTTCGTTTCTAAGTAGGCAAGTATCATTAATGAAGGACGATAAAAAACACTAAGACTCCGTTTAGACCTTCAAGAACAAAAGCATTAAAAAGTGGCCTGTTCCGTACAGAAAATAATATACTAGATCAGTTAGTTTTATAATAATAAATGGGGTTTTGTGCTGTAAATGATGTATGCGAAGAACCCTAATTTAAAATAGTGGTATAAAAATATGACAGTCTAAATCGGAGCAGAAGTCTTATAATAGCATAATGCAGGACATTACATCTTGTAATAGTTTCATTTATATATGTCACTAAAAATTTCATGTTTGAGTAAACATTATATAGAAAAAGAATAGGGGGGCATTGAAAACACACCACATATTGACATATACATCAACGAAAAACTTACCTTCGCATATAAAACTGGTCACAGTTACTCACAAAAACACTTTTATCAATAATGGGGTGAAGACCGCTGTTTTAATTATCCAAATAAATAATAATTTGTCAAAATAAAAACGCGTGACGAATACACTGAGTTTAGTTTTGGCTGTTAGGCTCAGATAAGTTATAGTTTAGCATTATGTAGCACGGTACACTTAGTGCGTTTTAAAGATCAAATTGAGATCAATTAAGCATTTTCCCTGACTTTTACAATACAAATTCAAGATTAGAGATCTTGAATTTTGTGCCCAAATGCGGTTTTATATTCCTCTACGTGACGTATTCTAAGACTTCTTTATAATGCATTAAGTCTTCCCAAAAATGCATTGATGACTTAATCAGAACCAAATTTTTCTAGTTGGGGTAATCAGCTCATCGCACATGTTGTATGATAATGATAATGTAATCCTTTTATCCCTTAAGTTGTATGGAGAATCGATTTTTTTTCATTAGGAAAACAACGCTTTGTTTTGATTCACAACTTTAATTGCCTCTAACTTTTAAGTCACCCAATGTTAGTTACCTAATAAGATAGTTTGTTCTGTTAGGTACCTATTTATTAATTTGCCTTGGGTTTCAGATTCACGACACATTTTATGAATATCTTCACAATGAGTACAGGAGATCTTTTGTAGAATTTCACATAAAAACCTGCGACTTTCTCCGTAAAGACCACTTTATAGGGATTGTTATAAGTTCATACGGAGTTACATGCCCAGTTAAGCCAGTAAGTGCTCAATCAATACTTTTAAATATATACTAGTTAATCTATTTCAATGATCAAACCTCCAAAAATCAATCAATTTATAGAAAACAGTCAACAAAGGAAAATAATTGTATAGGGTTTTGTATCTTGTTAAGATGCCATTGTGTTTCACGACCTGCTTTTGTACCTACACAATAAAGTATATTTGAATAAAATATACTGAACCAGTTTTTTAAGTAAGTATTTTAATATTAGTATAAATTTTTCTTGCAGAAATTGTACAGATTCATGAACATCACCATTCCAACTGAGCGGCTTCCTAGAAAATGGCCATTCAATAAATTTCGAGTACATGTTGAGGTGAACAAAACTAAGACCAATGAACTTTTGTTCAGTGCATCACTATATGCCCGCTTTGAAGATAAATTACCGAAAGGGATTGGTAATTAAACGAGAGAACTACGTACCTGCGTAATTCCTATATACTCTAAGAGAGAAAACTATCCTTTATATTAAAGGATTATACACGTTTTTTTTACTAATAGACTATTACTAGGAATATATCTGCATCGTTTTGTAATTAAGCATTGGTTTTTTAACATATTTAGTTTTTTTTTATAAATTACCTATTTTGACACAACCCTTCGACTTCATGTAAGTACACACTAGCGTTACTGTTCGAAAGATATCGTAAAAACAATAAGAAACAGCAAATCTAAAATATAAAATGTATTACTTATAACATAGCGTGGTTTAGCCCCTAAGTAACGTAAAAGTTCCGATTTGTACTTTCTGGATATACCTACGATTGGTATCGTTGGATTCCTTGTAACGTCCACAATACGAAACTGAAGGTCGTAGAGTGGCAAAGTTGTGGAGGGGGGAGGGGGGAGCAGACAAAGATGGCGGAACGGCATTTTTTGTTTTCACGCCATAAGTCGACAAATACTTAACCGATTTAAAAAAATTAAACGACACATAAAAGTTAATAACCTATGCCATGTTTCGTCCATAGATATCTAACATGTATTTACTGCAGTTGATGAGTTATCTCATGAAACAAGGATTTTTCGTAAATATTTGTTCGTAAATATTGTCCTTATTTATTTGATAAAGCCTTTATAGAACAGAATTTCAGCTATTCAGAAACGTAAAAATCATTACGCTAGCCCTTCAAACCACTAAGATATACCCATTCGCGTGAACCTCTCAGTAAAATGTAATATTCAAAAAATGCGCTTCGTTTAGACAATATGGACA